>CM053788.1:653841918-655048168 GCA_028749045.1 Cupressus sempervirens
TACACATAGGAAAAAGAACAACATGCAAATGGTCAATACTCACTCAACAAGTTAGAAAGATGGCAAAATAATCAAAAACACAATTTCAAAACACCAATTTTTTGCATGAAAAATCATTCTCTCATGCCAAAAAACATGTTCTTGCATGATAAAACACATCCTTGCATGAAGAATAACATTCTCGCATGAGAGGTGATGAGACTGCAATTGATGAATTCCCAAAATCCCACGCATCTAGTGCAAAAGGTAGGTATCTCTTGCACGAGATTCCCCACCGATGTGCATGAAGAAACACCAGGTTGTCTATTTTCACATGAAGAAAGACTGGGCTCATGTGAGGAAGGGCACCCTCAGTTGAAAATTAATTGACCACAAATTAAAACATGCCAAAAATGTGCTAAAAAACATTGAAATGCATGAAAAATCAAGTACAAAGAAAGTTTGTCAACTACTCACTAGAGGTCCATAGTATGTCGGCTAGCCATGTCATCTAGAGCACTCGAAATGGTGTAATCGCACTGGGACTGCCATATCTCTCTCAAAACTCTCTTCTCCACCAAAGATAAATGCACAAATGATTTGAAAATTACCCCTTAGGCCCTTATATAGGTTTTGACCTAATTTTTCAAAGTCTTTTGATTTGCGCAAAAATCACCCCCTAGCTAATTTGACCGTTCTAAATCCATTTTTGGGATCAAATTTGAAATCTAACACACCTATGCAGCCCAAAAAATGCATTTTAAAATTTTGGCACTGTCGTAATCGAATGCTTGTGCAATCCAAATTCTTTAGATACTTTGAGAATCTGAGAACCTTTTCAACTTAAATTTCTTCAAATTTTCCAAATTGATTCTAGAAAAGTCAACTTTGGTCAAAATTGGTGAACTTTTGGTCAAATTTAGTCTTCAGGACCTCAAAATCATTCTGAAGTGACTTCAACTTTTCTTCTAATCATTTTGTTCTCTTCTATATTCTGTTAGTTCTCCAATTTCTTCTATCTCTTCAAACATACTGCTTTATTTCACATTTTTGGTGTATCATCTTTTGATTTTTCTCTTGATGGGGCAAAATGATTACATCATTGAATCTAAATTTCACCAAATCTTAATCTTAATTGCTCGAGGCATTCTGTTCCCATCTTATGTCCTCATTGCTAGGGGCATCTCATCACTACATGCATCTTGTTCCCCTCTATCTAGCATCATTTTTTTCATCTATCTCATCTTTCCATTTTGTCGACTATATCTTATAATGATCTTTGTCAGAGTTTGATGGACAAGTATTGGGGAAATCTAAATCTTGATTCCTAAGGATCAAGCCTCATTCTGGGGATGGTTCTACAAGCTCATGATTAGATCATGCCATCTTTTATGCTCAAGTATCTAGGTATTCTATCTAGATTCCTTAGGATTAAGCTTTGTTCTGGAGATAATCCTTAAAAGCTTATTAATCTTATGTATCTAGGTGTTCTATCTGGATTCCTTAGGATTAAGCTCCATTCTGGAGACAATCCTTTAAAGCTTATCAATATTAGGTATCTAGGTGTTCTATCTAGATCCTTAAAGGTTAGGCTTCATTCTAAAGAAAACCTTTTAAATGCTTATCAATTTAGGTATCTAGGTGTTCTACCTAGATTCCTTAAGATTAAATTTTGATTCTAGAAATAATCTATAAAATCTTATCAATTGGTCTCTATGTCACCAATTTTGAAACCAATCTCATTTCTCGATCTTTGCATCATGCTCTTTAAATTAAATGTGCTGCTTGCACATTCATTCAAAGAGGGGAAAATGTAATACCCCAAAATTGTCTCATTGCCATGATCACCAATTCTAGTCTATTCTTATTAATTCTAAAGTCATGTGTCACTAAGAAATTCTAGTTCTAATTTTTGCTACTTGACTTAAGTGTCAAATGTAGAAAACCCTAAATCTACATTAATCAAGACAACTACTTGATTCTTAAGTATTGACTCGTATTAGTCACATTAAACCTATTTGATTGAGATTTAATTTAATTCAAAGTATCTATACTTTAATTTAATTTAATTATATCCTAAGACTAATGTACTAAGGAATTAAAAATGTTTAATTTAATAGTCATGCCTCACTTTAATTAATTGAATGTGATTATTCAATTAAATGGAAAAGACATTTATGAGGTCATATCTCACTTATTAAATAAAATAATATCTTTAAAATCCTCTCTTCAATTCTAAAATGGAAAATTTGAGTGAACTACCTCTTCAAATTGGAATCAATCCAATTAACTTACTCTCACACTTATGACAAGTTCAGTTAACTACTTATCACACTCAGATCTAAAATAGTTAACTTCACCTACATGAGGAAGTTTCCATCTTAACTGAATCTTTTATCTAATCTTGACCATTCATCAAGATTGATCCTGACTGTTGATCCATTCCTAGATTCTATTTAAGGGGCTCTCAACCCCTAATTATAGAGGTTAGATTTTGATGCTATTGAATTGTTGTTGAATTGAGTACTCACTTGCTTTCTAGGCTTTACATTGCTATCATTTTAAATTTTCATTTAGATTAAAGAATGCATACATCTAGCTTAGTTTCTTTTATTGTTTAATAGAGTAAATTGCATGTCATATAGATTACTTGCACACTCATATTTTTCATAAATCCTTCATTCTAGAAAGGTCTAGTTGCCTAGATCTCATCCTACGAGCACATAGGCAAAATCCTTCTAGATAAAAGGCAACAGGTCACATTGTCGGACCTTTTGGGTGAACTTTCCCTTGTTCATTCTAGGATGAATCTACATACAATGACCATGTTGAAGTGTAGGTGAAAGAATAGAGGCCTCATTTTCACATGTTGGGTTGGCTAAGACCACAAACCACTTTTCCAATTTAGAGTAAACATCTAGGATGTTAGCGCTAATTGGAAAAGTAATTATTTTGTAAACAAAACAATTCTTTCCTTTAATTCCACTGTCCGGTTTCACTTCAAACATGATTATCTCTATTTTTTACAATCCATATTGACTTCCAAGGTTATAAAAATCATTACCAACATGTATACTATCTCCTTGTAACTTTGCTAGTCATAATATGACATGAACAACAAGTTATAAACATGTACATAATGTACATCATGTGAAGTTATTGACTAAGTATCTTTATTTTTGAGGTTTCCTGTGAACACGTAGATTATGTGTTTCCATAAATGAAAACAATTACATATAACTATTAGAAAATTTTCAACATGATCTTCCATGGAGGAAAACTTGAATGCCTAGTTCATCTTTAAAGAGAACTTGAGAACTTGGAAGCTTTAACACTTGAGATTATGACTATAATTTCTTGTTATGATTATGGATACTTGGATATTTGAGAGAAAGATTATGTGATCTAAAACTTCAAATAGAAGGGTATATATAGAGATCAAAATTGACTAATTGCCACAAGTAGACTATCATAGAAGTTAAGACTCCAACACCCAAGAACATGGAACCCAAAGATAGGGGAGAAAATAGGGCCCCATCATGGGTGCACTGCTCCCCTAATCATCACATTATGGGTGTAGTACACTCTTGAAGCAACAAGGGTATATTGTGCCCTTGATTATGAGGTGTGCAAACCTGAGGGACAATTTGAGGACCCTTAAATAGGTCCCAAAATCTATAAATCATGTCCAAATTTTGAGAAAATCCCATTTTAGTGTTAGGAGCATATTCTAAGTGGAAATTTAGATAAAAGGAATGACCTAGGAGTAATAGATCTCACCTCAAGCTTAACAACAAAAAAATAGGAGCCTTAAAGAGGATCTATTGGGTTAAACCACAATTCCACCTAGGAGAATGGATGGAAAAGAGAAGAAGAAATGAAAGAAGGGGATGGATAATATTGCATTAAATAGGTGATAAAACTTCATTAAATTTGTGTGCTTCTAATTTAAGATAGTATAATCAATTGTTTGCATAGTTCTATTATACTTGTAGAGGAAGATTCATTTAATGAGATTCATGGTTAAAGAGTTACATTTTGTACACTTAGAGGAGAATTCAAGAATATGTTCTGATGTTATATCTATGTTCACAAAAAGAGATATATAAATTTTCATGACTTACAATATTTTTTTTCCATCAAGGTTGTAGTGCAACCCAAATTGACTATGAGAGATACTAATTCTGATTTTGAGGATCCTGAAATAGGTCCCAAAATCCATACATCATGTCCACATTTTGAGAAAATCCCATTTTAGCGTTAGGAGCATATTCCAAGTGGAAAGATAGATGGAAAAGAATGACCTAGGAGAAATAGATCCCAACTCAAGCTTAACACCAAAACAATAGGAGCTTTAAAGAGGATCTATTGGGTTAAACCAAAATTCCACCTAGGAGAAAGGATGGAAAAGAGAAGAAGAAATGAAAGAGAGAAGGGGATGTATAATCTTGTGTTAAATAGGTGATAAACAATCATTAAATTGGGGTGCTTCTAGTTTAAGATAGTACAGTCAATTGTCCGGATAGTTCAATCAAAGTTGCAGAGGAAGATTCATTCAATGAGGATCATGGTTAAAGAGTTGTATTTTGTACACTTAGAAGAGAATTCAAGAACATGTGGGTAAGTGCAGAATCATGGTGTGCCAAAAAGTTGCGATTTGAAAATTTTGTAGTTTTGAAATATCTCAAACTATTTCAAAATCTATTCCAACTTTTTTCCCACCCACCCTTATACTAAATGAAAATAATTAATATCTTTATAAGGTCTACTATATTTTTTGATACCAAACCTATATGGTAACCTTTAAAAACATCCTAAAAATGTGCTTTTGGCCTATTTTTATGTGATTTTTACTTCAAATATGCAGCTGATGACTTTTTTTTCACCAAAATTTGATGAAATGAAAAGGGTTTCTTAAGAATGTTCTTATCTTTCCATAAATGTAAGATTTGTAAAATTATGAGTTTAGTAAGTAATTATTACTTATTTTCTAATGGAGTTATGTATAAAGTGTTGACTGACACACTACTTGAAAAACAACTATAACTTTCAAATGGTACAATATTTTTTAAATCCAAAAGATGCATCAAATTCTATGTTTCTTCTACTATAAGGAAAAAATGAAAAAATAAATTTTAGAGCATTTTGAATTAGTTAAGGTAGTCAGACACAAGAGTTTTTTATTCCAATAATACTACTCAAAAATTAATTTATTATTATTTATTTAGAATTAAATACCCAAAAATATGTGTCATGTCTAGGCATGAGTCTACTACTTATATCTAGAATATTATTTAAAAATGTTATCATTTGATTTTGATTAAGGTGGTCAAAAATACGTCTACTTCTTATTTTTGTTCTAAAATTTTTGTAATATTACATTAAAATTCAAAATTTTGACCAATCAATTTTTTATTTTTTTGAAATAAGTCCTCGTAGTTTAGAAACTAGATTCAATTTTATAAAGATTCTTTTCTCTCAACTTTTTGATATAAATTTAATAACAAGTAGAAAATTGCACGTCAAGTTGACATAACCTTGATTTTTTGATTTTTATTGTCACTTAAGGGCATAGTTTGGTTGACCATGATCTTGCACATACCCATGTTCTAATGTTGCATCTATATTCATAGTTCCTAAAGAGATATGTATATTTGTATAAGTTAAATCTAACCATATGTTTTTGATGAGGTTAAAGATCAGTTAGCAAGCTTGGATTATGGTTGAAAATGTGTTCACAATGCTATGGTTCATGTGGTAGAAAATTAGACATTCATTATGTAAAGCTATTTGATGTCTCTTTAGCATGTTTTATGAGGAGCTTCCTTCCACAAGATCTCACTAGCTCCACTAAGGCTCTCTATGTCCTCCTAGGGTTATTTCTTCAACCCTACTCTACAGAATCACACTCCAAGTCCCTTTCCTCCAAGAAAACTCCCCAAAAATTCAAGTATACCTTCTCTTCTTCCCATTCTTTCCACTAAGCACATTTAAGCCTACAACAAAAAACCCCATCACACTATTAATCCTAGGTTATAACCAAACTTAGGCTATCCTAATGAGTTTCTTGACACATTCCCCACCATTCTACATCATTCTTTTAGGTCAATCACACCCATAACTCCAAATTTCTTAAATTGACCTCATGGCCTTAAGAGCCCTTATTAGCCTTCCTTAAAAAAGGGTTTAGCAGTTCTTCCCAAAAACTCTTAATAAGGCTAGTTGGTGTCTAAGGGATTTTGTCTCCTATGGACCTAGGCTAAAGGATTTTGGTGGTCTTAGGTCATAGTACTATCTGTAGACACCTAAATTTGATTACACTACTTTGGTAATCTAATTTAGCCATCTCTAAAGGCATCATTAATTAAATTCTTATTTAATTAATCCTTTTCCATCCCTAGTTGATTAATTTAATTAATCATCTATAGTCCTAATTGATAAATCAAATAATCTATTATTTATCAATTAAATCCTTTTCTCCTATCTAATTCCAAAAATCCCCATTTATTAAAATAAATTTATTTGATAAATGAAATCCTCAAATTCAAAAACCCCTAACCTATCTCTAATCCTCCATTTAGCCTAATCCACCCCATCCACCCATACTAACCAAGCTTAGCCACTAACTCACCCACCCTCATTAATGCCATCCACTTGCACATCTCTAACATCTCTAATCTAATCCTAAACCCAAGCCTAATCCACCCCCTAATGTTGTCACATTCCTTAAACAAGTTTAAGACTTTCCTAATTCAAACCAAAGTCTCCCCTCAAAAAGCCCAACCACTAAGTCATGAGTGCTCTTACAAAACATAAAAGACTCTTACAAGCCCACTCATGACTCTTACACCCATCATCCACACTCTTCCCTCTTCCACACTCATTCCTCTTACATCCCTGTTACATACTCAACCCCACTCATCATGCCTTTAACCAACCCTTTACCCTACCCTCTCACACTCATCCTCCTTGTGACAAGTGTCACCTTCCCATTGGTGCTAAACAAGCACAATCCATGTGCTCCCCTTTGAGTGCATCTTAGCCCTCCTTAAGCCTTCATCCATCCTTGCATCTAAGCCCTCCATCCCTCTACCCCTTAGCCTATAAATTGAATCTCATCCCAAGCCATTTCATCAACAATCTTTGAGCTAAAGTTAGCATGCCCTTTTGAGAGCCAAAAGCCATACCCATACCCTTATAATGCCAAATTGAGAGCTCACAAAGCTACCAATTTTCCATTACCCATCTCTATTGAAGCAGCTTTTGAGCATCTTGAGCATACATCCACAGCAAAAGAACACATCTACAGAATCAAGAAAGCATGGAGTGTTTTCTCTTATGAGGTTTGCACTTCTTGTTTGCTTTCTTTGTCTAAGAATATATGTGAATTTAGTTTTTGGTTTGTGAATGTTTACTTTATTTGTTAATGTTCTTTGCATACTAATTCTTGTTCTACATTTTGGCACTCCCGGTGGGACCCCACTATGGGTCATTTAATCATCTATTTTCATCTATATGTCATTTTTTCTAACCATCTAATGTTTGTTGTTGTTTGAGTGTGTTGTAGGGTGTTTTTCTTGTTTTTGCAGGTTAAAGAACGCACTTAGGAAGAAGAAATACCATCTAAAAATCCAAAAATAGCAAAAAATTTTTAAAATTCTTTAAAAAAAATTGCGTTTTTCAACTTTTTTCGCGCAGTATCGTCTCTGCAGTTTTGGCGTCTGTGCCTGCAACCTGTTCTGTCGTCTCTGCCACCTCCAATCCAAATCGTTGTCTGTGAAAATCCACATCTATGAAAATCAGCATCTCTACTTGTCACCTATTTTCTACATGGCAAATCTGTTCTGTCATCTCCGAATACTAGCGTCTCTGTATTTCAACGTCTCTGTATCTCATTTTTGAAGATTTTGGCTAACTAACTAAATTGCTTTTTTTTTTTGTCTCATTGCAGGTTGGAGCACATATGGAACCACTAACCATGTTTCTTGCAGGTTTTCATGTTGCTAAAAAATGAACTTGAATGTTTAACCATTTGTCTTTGAATGCATGTTGCTAAAAAAATGAACTTGAATGGTTAAACACATTTTCCATTGAATGAATGTTGCTCAAAACACACTCTTGAATGTCATGGATTAAAATCAACTTTCCTTGGAATGCATGCTTAAAACAACAAATCCAATCTTGAATTCCAAAGATCAATTAACCATTGCAATATCAAACACTTCATTTGGAGCTTCTAAAATTGAACAAAACAAATCTCTTTTCCACATGCAATCTAGGTAAAGTTTGATTTTTGGACATTTAAGAAACTTTGTTAAGTTAAAATACAAATTTAAAAAAATCAATTTGAGTAGTTCCTTGGACTCACCTCTTTTCTAATCACCCATCAAATATTAACCATTGGTTGCAATCTCAGCGCCATTTATGGGGATGGGTCTACTTGAAAAAGGTGTTAAATGTTCCACAATCTAACTCACTCACTTGGTCTTTGAACGTTTGCTTTAACTTTATCAAAATTCTTAAATGGCCAAAACTCTAGATTAAATCGATCACACTTCAAGTTTGGGCACTAAAATTGAACAACAACTGACGTGGAGAGCCTCCGGGCGCGCGCTTGAAATCGAATCTCACACACTTTTGTTTTGGGCTTAAAACAAACTCACACTCAATCTTGAATGCCTTAAAGAAAATTAATTGATACTTGACGTGGAGGGCCTCAGGGCACGCGAGTTTTCTTTTGTTGACCCTAACTCTTCTTATTGTTTGCATTCTTTGATCAATTTACTTTTGTTGGCGCTTCAAGTTGGAATTGAACATTGTCTCTTAAACATGAGTGCTTTCAAAGTCTAGATTAGCACACATAAGAGTCAGTTGGTAAAAGAACAAGCATGTTTTTTAGCCCAAGGTCATGCAAGTCTTCTCTCCCCTTGTCATCTTTCGAGGCCATCTTAGGTGCATAAGATTAGGATCCAAAACCTTGTTTCTTTTTAGGAGGCCTGCTTGGGGATTTCATCACCCCTTGGATGACATCAACTCCAGCGTTTCGATGGAGTATAAGAATTGGGAGGTGAATCGAAAGACACCTCTCTTGGGATCAAGATTTTGTCATTCGGGCTAAGCCTCAAGGAACTTTATACCCTTGAGAAGTGAAAGAGGAGAAGTGGGTTATCGCTCCTCTCGGCTGTGTGACATCCTTTTGGTCTCATCTATGGATTTGGGCCTCACGTACCTTGCATATATCGAGGACTCCCTAGCTAAACCAATTGTCAGCCTTGCAGAAAACCATCTAGGATGTTAATGTGTTTGGAGTGACTGATCGAAACATTTGTAGAACATACACACTCCTCGACGCAGGTATCACATTCTGAGAACCACAAACTTCTATCTGGGTGTTCCTATCTATTGCTTGTTTTTATTTATTGAATGAATGTTTGCCAAGCAAATTCAAGAATTTATGTCAGAACAACCCAAACCCAAACAAAAGTTTCACAAAGTCAAACTCAAGCCATCTCTAGCATACCAAGAACTTTCAGCCAAGAGAAAAGAAATAACACCAAGCCCACGAATTTCCAAACTCCATAAAGCAAGAGACAAAGCTACTGACAAAGCACTTCAAGAGGCTTGGTTAGAGTGCACCATCAAATTTAGCCAACATCCAGGAGTTAATACTGCTCATGCCTTACCAACTAGGCATGATTTCTATGATTAGACACCCTTATTTCTCCACATCTTCTTGGATAAGCTTCACTTTAGAGTCATCTTTGTAGAAAAGCCAGCCATCTTAGGTTATCCCCTTAAGCATTATTAGCTCATCCATCTCATTTAGAATCAAACCATCTAGCCAGCAATCGAAAATCTGCACATCTAAGCTTTCAAAATTGTTGTCACCTTGCTAAAAGTTTGCCATTCCTAAAATCTTCCAAATCCACCAATCTCACCAAGGTTATCCCTTTGATAGAGCTTTGTCTAGGGTAATCTAGCTTTGTCACTTGTTATCCCTCATCACCTTGAGCTAAAGGTTGGGATCTGCAAGTGGTCAATCTCGTGTTCTTCCTAAAGGATCATCAGTCTATCCTTAAGTTGACACAATCACCACCAAGCTTGCACATAGGAAAGCAGACCTTTTGTGCCTTGACAACATATCTTTGAAGTTAGAATCCCCAACCCAATCCTCCTTAGGTTTTTTCATATAGCTTTTCCTCAACCTAGGAAATCATTTGCATAGAAAAGCCTTCCCCCTTTTGCATCCATCAGCATTATTGCATCTCATCCCTAGGAGCATTTTTCATGCCACCCATCACTCGCTTAGCCAAGAAGAAAGAAACAATGGAGCCCTATCATTTGGATCGACAGCCTCACTCCCCCTTGAGCACTCAGCCATCCTTCAGCCTAGAGCAAGTTATGCCATCACCTACTAACATTGAAGCTTTCATGAACCAACCAGGAAATGCAGTATTGGTAAACGCCATTATAGACAAAAACAAAGAGACAATCATGGCTAATTTTTGAAGGGACAATGTAGGAACCTTTGACTTTTGAAGACCCCCTCCATTATCAGATCCATCTCACCCGTTGTTTGGGCAGCTTCCACCACCCATAGGCTCTTATGATCCAAATTATCCTCAATATATTCCAAAAGAAGAGCCTCCAGCCAATCCATATGACCCAATAGACCCAAACATACCATCATCCACCCAAGTTGAAATCTCCATGCCACAAGCCAACCTAGCCACCACCACTCCATCCTTGGTTCATACCTCTCCGCTCCAAACCCCCTTTACCCAAAAAACCTCATGTTCACCCCCTTCACTATTGTTTCTGCTCCCTAACCCAGCCTTCCAAATCCATCCATCTCCCAAATCAGTGCTAGCATCTTTGGCCAACCTTAGCAATATACAACAGGGATGCCACCCATGGGGCCAAGTAATCAACCTTTCATCGCCCCCAGCTTGTTCACCATAGCCCAAAGCGCAATCCCATCATTTCCATTAGGTCTTGGGAGCTCAATACCACCAGCCACAAATCCACAAGCTACTACCTTCACTCCACAAAGCTATCAAATCCCACAAGCTACTGCCAATCTTCTACCAAGCTCCCAAGTGACCCCAACTCTCGCCACCACTATACCAAACTTCCAAATCCAGCCACCAAGCTATCAAACCCCATCAATTCCATTCCCAAGCTTTCAATTCCCACCACCTCCACCACCAACTAATCCATTACCTCCTATTACCAACTACTTTTCAATGCCACTTCTAGGAGGTAATCCACCACCCCAGCCAACCACCAATTATTTGCAGATACCATTCCAAATGGGGGCACAACTCACATATATTGGTCAAACCCCACAAGCCCCCCGATCCTTTCCTCAAGCCTCACAACCATCTTATACCTTACCTCCACAAAGCAATCCATTTATCCCATAGCCAGCTTATGTTCCTCAATCCCAACCTCAAATCCCATATCAACAGCAAGCCTCGCATCACATGCAGCAATATGTGCCACCTCCCCCTCAACAACCCATCATCCACCATGCAGCTACCCAAACAATGTACAATCCCTATCAGCAAATCCCTCATAACCATCAATATTCAATGGCCCCATCTAGCACATACCTACCTCAAGGCACTCCTACATTGGGCGCACCCCAGCCATCACCTATCATTTCAGAATGGGAGCAAATGAAGACAGCTCTGAAAGCCATCCAAGAAGGGAATGATCCAAAGACATTCAAGTTTGAGAATGTGTGTCCTTACCCATTTGACAGAGCCATTACCATGACACCATTTCCCAAACACTTTGAGGTACCTAAATTTGAAAAATTCAGAGGAAAAGGAGACCCTGTCACACATATCAAAGAATTTTACATGCACTGCCAGGACGTAGCATACAATGATGTCTTCCTCTTGCGCCTTTTTCCCAAAAGCTTGGTTGGACCAGCTCTTGAATGGTTTTATAGAATCCCCTATGGCACAATTAAAAACTTTGCTGAATTATCTGAGGCATTTGTAGCCCAATATGCCCATCTTGTTGAAACAGAGCTATCAATAGTTGATCTTGTCCACACCAAGCAAAAAGGTGGAGAAAGCCTTGCTGAATACCTACAAAGATGGAAAACCCTCACCACCCGCATATCCTGCACCTTGCCAGAATGCCATGTGGTGAAAATGTTTATTGATAATGCACATCCCAGCTTGGCTCACCACATGACCATGAACTGTTTGCAGACCTATAAGGATATGAAAGAGAAAGGAATGATCCTTGAGCAAGGACTCATCAAAGATGGTGTGGTAAAAATTTACAAAGAGGCCAACCAAAATCAATCACATTCCAATGACAGGTCTAGGTATTGGAACAAAAACAAGCATGTTGCAACAGATGGGGTTACTGACACCAGACATGTGAATATTGTTGGTCCTTCTCAAAACCAGTCTAACCCACCATATCAAACAAACAACCAAAAAGCTATCAATTACCAACAACGAAATAACCAAAGCTATCAAAACCACAATACAAGACCCAACTTTCAAGGGTCTAACAATCAAGCTAATGCCATCAATGTAGCTGCAGGGCAAAAGCCCAGATTCCAACTTGCACCTAGAAACTATACACCCCTTGGTGAGCCATTGGATGTTATTTTTGAGAAATTGGCTAAGGAAAACCTCATCAAATTTCCTCCTACCCAGCAAATTGATCCAAGCCAATCCAAAGCTGCATGGTACAAGGACAATGAGTATTGCAAGTTTCATAGGGTAAATGGTCACACCACCCTCAGATGCATGAAACTGAAAGACTATGTACAGGACCTTATTGATCGGAAGGAAATCACTGTTGGTGCCCAAACCTCTCCCAATGCAGGCTTACAGATTTATCAAAATGCTTTTCCTCCACACAACAACCAAAATCTTGGGAAAGCACCTATCCAAAACAACACCAACAACTGCTAGCCAAACCAACAGCATGGGAAGAACAATGACCACACTTCATCCTATATAGACTATGGTAGCCTTATAGGTTGTATATCTGAGAAAGAGCCTTCTGTCAATGTTATCAATATCCGAGGACCAGAGAATGAGTGTGAGGTCACCACTTGAAGAGCACGATTTAACATCATAGGCCCACCAATTTCATCAGCACCATCAGCTCCATCAAAAAGCCGGTACAATATCTTGAAACACCTTGGGAACATGCCAGCCCAAATCTCCATTTTAGACCTTCTCCGCACTAGTCCTGTGTACAAAGACATCCTTGAAAGTGCTCTCATAGAATCCTGTGTCCCTTCTGATATCAATACTACTAATTTTCGTAATCTTGTTGGGCACCTTTCATCCTCATGTGCCCTATCTTTCAAACCCACTGACATACTCGCGGTTGAGCTAGATCACACCCTTCCACTTTGCATAGCCATCATGGTATCCAATTTTGCTGTGAAAAGAGTAATGATAGATAATGGATCAGCCTTGAACATTTGCACCCTAAAATTCATAAAACAAGCTGGGTATACTGAGGCAGATATGATCAGTGAAGTTATCACCATCAAAGCTTATGACAACTTGGAAAGAACCACAGAAGAGACTATTTTGCTACCAATCAAGGTTGGGCCAGTCATCTAAGAGATAGTTTTCCATGTTGTTGATCTAAACCTACCATTTAACATCCTCCTCGGTCGCCCATGGATTCATGCTATGAAGGCCGTTCCATCCACCTACCATCAGTGCATCAAATTTTTGTATCAGGGCACTGAGGTAACCATCCATGCCGATCCAGAACCCTTTGCTTACTGCAATGCGGTTGAAGCTTAATATACAAACCATTTCCCTAGAATAGACATCAACACATCCATCGCCAGATCATCCCACACTTGTAATGACACAGAAACCATCCTCGCCTCCACCCTATCTACCGTAAAGATCAACAACAAAGGTTGTGGAGAATATAGTCTATCAGATGCATTTTCTGTCGGAGCAATCCCATTTGATCCACATACCCATGGACGACTGACATATCACAAAGCTAGGGAGATTCCACCTCCTCGATATAAAACAGTTTGGCCCAACCACCTTTGTGTCCTCAAAAACCCCTCTTCATGAAGAGCTCACTCCAGATATCAACAATTGGTTACATAAGGATGCACCTCCAAAAAATCAAGCACGCCTTGATCACTTTAGCCAAAAGTATCCCCAACAACATAAGCTCATCACTGAAAAATGGAACTATCAAGGAGGTGGACTAGGACCAGAAGAAAGGGGCATGCAATGTCCCATCGAAGCACATAATTGGGAAACAAAGTCGGGACTTGGCTTTGGCATACCCACAACTGGGGGCACCAACGAGAATGGTCACGCTTTTTCGAACATCCACCACGACCTTGTCAAAATCAAAGAAATTCCTGAGGAAGTTGAAAAGAGAGCCTACGACAATATCCCAGACCAAATCTTCCTAGGAGACTCTGTTCTCTGAGAACTATCCATCCATCTCATTGACCTACCACTTGCTCATCCACAGCTCATAGATTGGGACCAACCAAGTGTCATACATATTGATGAGTTCACATCAGAGGAAGCGCTTCTAAGATTCATGGGAGCCAAAACTCCTCATAAGAAGACAAAGAAAGATTCTGCCTACATCTACAAGCTAGATCCCAAGGGGTATTTTGGAGAAAATCCCCAACCTAGTTTCGATACACCCAAAACTAGAACTAAGGTAAATCTGGGACTAGCTAAGGCAGCGAAGAGGACCCCTCAGCAAGAAAATCCAGAGCCACAAGTAGAACATGAGGATTTAGTATTGCCTCCTCAAGATAATCGACCAGAGGTGTCTTCTATTCTAATAGAGGATACTAGAGAAGTCAACATTAGTTCTTCAGAGATCCCTAGAATTGTTCACATTGTTGCATCCCTATAACAAGACCAAGCTGACCTCCTCTTTGAGGTTTTATGAGAGAACATTGGCTGATTTGCATGGTCATATCAGGATATGCTAGGACTTGATCCAAAGCTTGTAGTTCATCATCTTGCAGTCGATCCAAAGATCAAGCCTGTAAGAAAAAAGCTTAGAAAAATGCACCCCGAGGTGGCCTTACTAGTCAAAGCTAAACTAGAAAGAATGTTAGCTGCTAAGGTTATCTGACCTATCGACTACTCAGAATGGATCTCCAACATGGTCCCTATCACTAAGCCTTCCGGTGACATCAGAATCTGCACTAATTTTAGAGATCTTAACAAAGCTTGTCCAAAGGATGATTTTCCCTTTCCCAATATAGATATGATTGTAGATCTTATAGCTGGACATGAAATTCTATCCCTTATGGATGGATTTTTCGGGTATAATCAGATCAAGATTGCAAAAGAGGACCAACATAAGACAGCATTCACTACCCCTTGGGGAACCTTTTGCTACACCATGATGCCTTTTGGCCTAAAGAATGCTGGGGCTACCTATCAAAGAGCTATGATAGCTATTTTCCATGATCTTATCCATAGCATTTTGGAAGATTATGTGGACGATATCCTAGTCAAATCTCACACCTTCATGGATCATCTTGCTGACCTGGAAAAAGTCTTTGATAGGTTGGCCCAATATCATCTCATGCTAAATCCCAAGAAGTGTGTCTGTGGGGTCACATCTGGCAAGCTTCTAGGCTTCATAGTTTCTAAACAAGGTATAGAGATCGACCCCAAAAAGGTTAAGGCTATCTTAGACATGCCTCCTCCCCAGACACTACGACAGCTTTGCTCTCTTTAGGGAAAACTTCAATCTGTCCGGTGCTTCATCTCCCAACTTGCAGATAAGTGTACACCATTTTCACACTTGCTAAAGAAGAATGAGAACTTCAAGTGGGATCTTTTATGTTAGTGCAGCTTCGATCAGCTCAAGCAGTATCTCACCAATCCCCCTATCTTGGTTCCACCAGTTCTTGGTCGTCCGTTGATCTTGTATATATCAGCAACACCTACTGCTCTAGGGGAACTTCTAGCACAACATGATGATTATAGCAGAGAGAGAGCCATCTACTATATCAGTAGAACCCTAGTTGGTTATGAACTCAATTACACTCCTATGGAAAAAGCTTGTTTGGCAGTTGTTTTCTCAACTCAAAAGCTTCGCCACTACATGCTAAGTCATACCATCCAACTAGTCTCTAAGATTGATCCTCTCAAGTATATGCTCTCTAGAACAGCACTCACAGGTTGGCTAGCAAAGTGGGTTATGCTACTAAGTGAGTTTGACATCCAGTATGTGGACAGAAAGGCAATCAAAGGGAAAGCTATAGCAGATCACCTAGCTGATGCACCTCTGGTAGATGCATATCCTTTGCTCACAGAATTTCTAGATGAGCATATCTGTCTAATTGAAGAACAGCCCCCATGGAAGCTTTATTTTGATGGCTCATACACCTCTCATGGATCAGGGGCAGGAATATTATTAGTTACACCTCAAGGAGATTACATTCCAAAAGCCTTCAAGCTACAATTCCCTAGCACCAACAATATAGCAGAATATGAAGCTCTTGTAGCAGGATTAAAGATAGCTGTAGAATGGAATATCACTAAGTTACAAGTCTTTGGTGATTCCCAACTCATCATCAAACAAGTCTTAAATGAATATCAAACCAAAGATGAAAAGCTATTACCCTACAAAGAGCTAATTGATCAGATGACCCAGTATTTTACAAAGCTTCAGTTTACACAAGTGCCATGAATGCAAAATAAAGCAGCAGACGCCATGGCCACTATCGGCTTGCTCTTGGAAATTCCCCAAGAAGCTACACAGTATGAATTTTTAGTTGAGCAGCTCCTCACACCCGCTTATGCGAATGAGGATTCAAACCATGTTTGTATCTTGGTTGGTCCCCAATCCCCTTAGTACCATGAAATTCACGCTTACCTTAACAATGGTATCATATCCCCTCACCTCACACGCACCCAATGCCAAAACCTTATTCAAAAATCATCCCGCTATGTTATCATAGCCAATACCCTATATTGTCGGGGTTATCATGATACCCTCTCTCGATGTTTAGATGAAAATGAGGCCGCGATGGCATTAAAAGAAGTACATTTCGGACTTTGCAGTGCCCACATGAGTGGTATTGTCCTAGCATGACAAATCCTTAGAGCAGGCTACTATTGGCCTACCATTGAAGAAGACTCTTGTGACTTTTTCAGAAAGTGTCTCCCATGTCAGTAGCATGCAAATCTTGTGCACGCTCTGGCACAGGATCTACAGCCTATTGCACCACCTTGGCCTTTTGCTTGTTGGGGCCTTGATCTAGTAGGAACTATCACACCTCTCTCAGCTGATGGACATAAATGGATAATAACAGCTATAGACTATTTCACTAAGTGGGTGGAAGCAGTCCCCCTAGTCTCAGCTATAGGAGTTCAAGTCTCCAAGTTCATCTTGTACCACATTGTTTGCCCCTTCGGCATCCCATCCACCATCTTCACTAACCACGGAGGTAACTTTGAAAATCTTAACATGGAAGAATTATGCACTTCCCTCCACATCCATCATCGCTTTTCTAGCCCATATTTCCCACAAGGTAACGGCCAGGCAGAGGCAACTAATAAAACCCTCCTCAAAATCATAAAGAAAGTTGTCAATGATTTCGGCCGTGATTGGCACCTTCAAATAAATCCAGCTCTATGGGCCTATCGAACTTCCTTCCGTACATCCACAGGCACAACTCCATACTCCCTAGTCTATGGTGCCGAAGCGGTATTACCTATAGAAGTTGAACTTCCCTCACTATGCATATCTTTGTGAGGGCAAATCTCAGATGAAGAATACAGAGTAGCTCGACTCACCCAGCTAGATCTCTTAGATAGGCACCTTGGATAGGTACCTTGGTGAAAACCTGGTAATTCAGGTGCCTTGTGTGCTAAAGACTAATCCATTATCTATCACTATCCTATCCCTCATCCATCCACCCACCATCCCATAAAACACCTACTTGTTCCCTTGGTGTTCCAATCAAATATCCAAAATCTGATGGAGCTTGTCAATACCTCTTGTACAGCTTGTAAATCTTGTACCAAAGCTTGTATTATACCTTGTAAATCTTGTACCATACCTTGTATATATCTGAATCTTGTCCAAAGCTTGTACCATATTCCAGCTTGTAAATAATCTTGTATCCTAGCCTATATCCTATCACATGCACACACAGAATCCCATTTTCCTTAAGCTTTTCACAAACCATCTACCTATCCACCTATCAACTATTATAGACATCCCATCCTTCACAAACATTTCCATCTCACAAAAAAACCAAAACATGAACAAACTTGTACATTTGTAACATATCTTGGTCCGTCAGCTTGTACATCCTCTTTAGCTTAGTACCATTGTATCTATCCAGCGTTCGTGTCAGTTTGTCCTTGATCAACATCTTGCACACATCGTACACCTTGGTTAGCTATTCCAATGCATTCTTTAGCTATATCTCATGTCACCAAAGTGTTATCCTTCTTAGTTCAGCTTGCCAGACACATCACTCATCCAGATCCATCAGCTTAGGTGCTCTCTGATAGATCCTTGTAGGATATAGCTTTCCTCATGTCTGATCTTGGTCTGTTAATACCTTTTCCTCCCCATCTCGTTGGCAAACAGTTCTCTTTTGGATTTTTGCTTTCTTTTGATTTGGGATTTTCCCTTTTGGGTCTTGAAATATCTTTTCCAAGCAATCTCCTTGTTCCCTCCTCAAGGTTGCCATGATCTTCCATATCATGGTATGCTGCGAATTGGGCAATCAGAGTGTAAGGTCTTGATCAGGTCTTTTGCTCATATTCTTTTTTTGCTTGTGGGTTACCTAGTGTCATTTCCATGCTGCTTCCTCTGGGATTCATGTGTGATACTGGGGCAACTCTTGTGTGTTTGTTTCGAGTCAGTTCATCAGTCCTTTGGACGGTTGGCGAAAAGGCCTTGATATTCTTGGTAACCTTGGAAATTAACCAATAGTCCTATAGCAAATCTAGTGCTCAACTACATGGTGGTACTTCTCTTTGAAGTATCCCCCCGCTCAAAAAGCTCCAATGGATTCCCTTCATCTCCATTATCCCCCATCTATATCCTGCACCTCTCGCTCCTACCCCAGCTTATGCATCAGTATCTCTTTGAATCACTCCTCACGCTTAGCTTTAGGGATCCGCAATCCTAGTGTTAGGGATCCACCAATCAAATCAATCCACCAAGCCTCATCTTTCGAGATCAACAATCCTATTCCTAGGGATCTCCGAAACCCATCTTCTACCAATTTGACTCTTTGAAATCCTGTTGCATCAGCTTTATCATTCTATCATCCATCTCCCTACCATGGATTCCTTTTATAGTGCTTCGCTCCTCCTCCCCCCCCCAATACTGGAAATTCTTAAGCTTGCTTTACTGTTGTGCCCTTGATTTCCCTTCATCATTCTCCCATAGTGAGAGTTTGAGCTGATTCAGCCCCTTCTCTTCGCCAACCTGCGTCTCAGCTCGTCTCAATTTCTTGTACTTTTCAAGAAGTCATCGAGCCTCATTTCTCTCCCCGCCGCCTTCTTGAGGGGGCATCATCTAAGTCTAGTCTCTCCTCTTCTTATCTGAGACTGGGGCAACCTTGTTGCTAAAACATCTTCCTCGTGTCGTCTTCATTCAAACTTCTTTGAAATAGTGTTGTCTCAACACTATGTCAAAGAGGGGAAAAATGTAGACACCTAAATTTGATTACACTGCTTTGGTAATCTAATTTAGCCATCTCTAAAGGCATCATTAATTAAATTCTTATTTAATTAATCCTTTGCCATCCCTAGTTGATTAATTTAATTAATCATCTATAGTCCTAATTGATAAATCAAATAATCTATTATTTATCAATTAAATCCTTTTCTCCTATCTAATTCCAAAAATCCCCATTTATTAAAATAAATCTATTTGATAATTGAAATCCTCAAATTCAAAAACTCCTAACCTATCTCTAATCTTCCATTTAGCCTAATCCACCCCATCCACCCATACTAACCAAGCTTAGCCACTAACTCACCCACCCTCATTAATGCCATCCACTTGCACATCTCTAACATCTCTAATCTAATCTTAAACCCAAGCCTAATCCACCCCCTAATGTTGTCACATTCCTTAAACAAGTTTAAGACTTTCCTAATTCAAACCAAAGTCGCCCCTCAAAAAGCCCAACCACTAAGTCATGAGTGCTCTTACAAAACATAAAAGACTCTTACAAGCCCACTCATGACTCTTACACCCATCTTCCACACTCTTCCCTCTTCCACACTCATTCCTCTTACATCCCTGTTACATACTCAACCCCACTCATCATGCCTTTAACCAACCCTTTACCCTACCCTCTCACACTCATCCTCCTTGTGACAAGTGTCACCTTCCCATTGGTGCTAAGCAAGCACAAACCATGTGCTCCCCTTTGAGTGCATCTTAGCCCTCCTTAAGCCTTCATCCATCCTTGCATCTAAGCCCTCCATCCCTCTACCCCTTAGCCTATAAATTGAATCTCATCCCAAGCCATTTCATCAACAATCTTTGAGCTAAAGTTACCATGCCCTTTTGAGAGCCAAAAGCCATACCCATACCCTTATAATGCCAAATTGAGAGCTCACAAAGCTACCAATTTGCCATTACCCATCTCCATTGAAGCAGCTTTTGAGCATCTTGAGCATACATCCATAGCAAAAGGACACATCTATAAAATAAAGAAAGCATGGAGTGTTTTCTCTTGTGAGGTTTTCACTTCTTGTTTGCTTTCTTTTTCTAAGAATATATGTGAATTTAGTTTTTGGTTTGTGAATGTTTACTTTATTTGTTAATGTTCTTTGCATACTAATTCTTGTTCTACACTATCTGTATAGTACAATTCATGAAATCCCCTATTTTGAGGATTTTTAAGGTAAAAACAAGGTTTCTCTCCTTCTCAGGTGTTCCTCTTCACATCTTGTCTCCTTCTTTGAATCTAACACTCTTAGTATCCTACTCTTACCATATGTTACAGAGATTGACTCATACGTCCACTTCATTACAAGCATACATTGTGCCTTGCCAAGCTCTGCTAGCTGGAAAACATGGCCAACTTCCTTACACAAACCCCAACTTCCATATTTACAAATTGTACAAAGGATATCACCTGATTTGCAAAGGCCATGAGATTTTGACTATGAAGTTCAGCTATAGCCATCTCTATGCTAACAATTCAAAAATAGACAATAGTATAACATAAACCAAATGATTTTCTAAACCTAAAGAAATGAAGCATTTGAATCCAAATAACTATATATATAGTTTCAAAACATGATCCAAGGAAGCCAAATCAATGAAAATAGTAACACAATCAACTCCTCTAATTCATTAGATCTCAAAAAATGGTTCCAATTCTCATACACTGTTGACTATATATCCAAGTATCCAACCCTTGGAACTAGATTGAAGGATGTTTAAATAGTATTTCTCCTCATTCTTGTCCATTGAACTAGTCCATAACAACTCCAAGTAGTTCATTTCCAAAAACTGCTTGAAAAGTTGTGAAGCAACTCTACAAAATTGAAAAGTTATCAATGAGCAACTTTTTGACAACTATTGCAATTTTTGCAAACCAAGACTTCAACCTTCACTAGTTTGTTTCCAAACCTTTACACATGGATTTATATCATTAAATTACCACTTTTCACCTAATTTAACCACTCATTGTGTCTTTTCATATTATTTAGGTATATTAAGCACTTTGAGTGACTTTTTGCTTCCTAGGACCTACTTGACAACTTTTAACTCCTAGACTCAAATCAACCAAATTAACTTTCCTAAACTCACCTTACAGCTCTATAAGTAGTCCTTAATTTTTCCATGGTTGGTTAGACCATGTACAAACCAAAATTCCTTTAGGGTTTGATGTTACCTCTAATTGCTCTTGCACCATTCTCCCCTTGTCAAGAAGAGTTCAAGGTACCTATGGATTGATGAGCTCCTTCCTAATGCTCATCTTCTTGAAATGACTCTCTACAACCCACATAGCTTCAGCCTCAAGTTTATCCTTCCATTTCACTAGGTGCTCCTTGTACACCTTGTTTCTTGTACTTTTCTTCACTCTAGAGTCCAATATCTTTTCCACTTGTGGTGGCTCTCTTTTTGCTCCCTACAAGTCTATAACATCCTTTTCCAATTCCTTCTAATACTCCCCTTCATCCATCATGGGCCCCTTATATGGTATAAGGTCTTTCACATTGAAGATGGGAGAGATATCCTTATCCTTTGCTAGGTCTATCTTATAGGCATTGGGTACATACTTCTCAAGTATCTTGCATGGCCCAATCCTTCTCATTTGCAACTTACTTGGCATTCCCTTGGGTAGTCTTGCCTTGTTCAAGTAAACCATTACCACGTCTCCCACTTGGAATTCTAACTCACTTCTCCCCTCATCCTTCTTTTCTTTCAACTTCATATTTTCTTCCATCAAGGTTTGTTTAACCTGATCATGTACCTCTTTAATGGATTGGACAAAATCATCAGCATTGCCATTGATGTTGTCATGTGAAAGTAAGTCCCTCAACTCCATGATACCTCTAGGGTGTGTTCCATACACAACTTGGAAAGGGCTTAACCCTATAGTCTTATTTTTTCTATCATTATAAGAATGCTTTTCTTGAGGTATCACCTACTCTCAACTTTTCTTATACTATTTAGTCAAGCATCTTAAAAGGTTTTTGAGGACCCTATTTATAAGCTCCATTTGACCATCTATTTGGGGATGATAGGTAGATCTATGCACTAAGTTTGTTCCATGTCTCTTCCATAGGGTCTTCCAAAAGTGCCTCATAAACTTCACATCCCTATCTGCTACTATGCTTCTTGGTAAGCGATGGATTCTTACCACCTTCTTTAAAAAGAGATTAACAATGTTACTTGCATCATGTGTTGTTTTGCATGGAATGAAATGACTCATCTTGATAAACCTATCCACCACCACAAACACACTATCTAGTCCTTTCTTGGTTCTTGGAAACCCCACAGTAAAATCCATACTAATACACTCCCAAAGCCTATTGCGAATGGGTAGAGGTTGGTAGAGTCCTACATTTGATGAAGTCCCCTTGGCTTTTTGACATATGCTTCATTGCTCCACATATCTCCATATGTCTCACTACATTTTGGGCTAGTAGTAGAACCTATCCACAAGGACCAAGGTTTTATTCAAACCAAAATGTTCACTAATGCTTCTATTATGTTTTTCTTGCATGAGATTCTCTCTCATAGATCCCCTTGGGATGCAAAATTGTGGCCCCTTAAACAATAACCTATTTTGCAAGGTATATTCAAAGAATGTACTATGAAAATGGTTAGCAAAGTCTTTACATACCTTGTAGGCTTTAGAGAAATTATTGTCCTCCTCATATAGGTCCTTGAATGATGTAGGAGCATCTTAGGTGTAAGAGAAATCTTGCATCAACCAAAAATATTTGATTTTTAGTCTTTTTTATTTTAATAAGGACTAGTAGACAGGGTGGTTACTATTTATTAGAACTTGCTATTTTTAGTAAGTTTGTCATATGAGCTCAAAATGTTCTCATTTTCTATAGGAAGGTTCATTTTAGAGTTGTAAGCATAAAATAAAAATCTTATTTCTCAAGCATAAGTATTAGAGAAGTTATTATGGATTTTCAATGCAAAAATTTCTAGAAAAATATTCTAGCTCACCATTGTAGGCCTTAGAGTGCCCGAATGGCGTATAGAAACTCAACAAAAGGGTGCTAGCTTAGTTCCAAGCATGTAGATCAAAAGCTAATATTTCTAAGAAGTGGTTATAATAGCCAATCAGAGCAACAATTTGTGAGTTATGTCCTTTCAAAGTTGGGCTACCTAAAATATCTAAAATAATTATTA
Organism: Cupressus sempervirens; assembly: GCA_028749045.1. Classification (NCBI taxonomy): domain Eukaryota; kingdom Viridiplantae; phylum Streptophyta; class Pinopsida; order Cupressales; family Cupressaceae; genus Cupressus; species Cupressus sempervirens. The sequence continues at coordinate 653,865,775 of CM053788.1, forward strand.
GAGATGTATTTGGCTGACTCTATATGTATTGTTAGGCTTTGTTGACCCTAGGTATTAAGTTTCAATCTCTAGAACTTTCTCAGATGTCATAAAATTGCCTATTTAAGAAAGACCTGAATATTATCTAGAACAACTCTTGGTGGTAGTTTGTAGCTTAGTATCAAATTTGTTGTTGTTTCTTTTTTTCTATTATGAGTTTATGGTTTTAAGGGGAGTAGCCTTCATCAAGTAGTATTAGAGCTAGAGTTATTGAGTGTGTGGATAGATCATTGAGTGTGAGATAGTTCACACCAAGACCATGGTTTCAGCTGAGTGTGAAGACAAATTATTGATTGTGAGATAGTTTGCACTAGAATTTTAACAGAAGTACAAAAATGCCTCCATGAAGAGAACATGGTAGAAAAGTTGTAGGTGTTACACTTGAGTATTTTTGAGCCCTCCAAAGACAAATACAAGCATTGGAAGAACAAATGTGTAGAGGAATAAATCTTCTTGTAAAAGATGAAAGCAAGGATGAGGATGATTAGATGAAAATGTTGAAGTAGAGGCAGTTCTAAATCTAGAAGAAGAAAGGCTTTTTAGGACCATCTCCAAGATTGTAAAATGACCTAAGTTTGAAGTTCACACATTTTTACAAAATTTTAACCCGGAAGAGCTAATTGATTGGATCAATGAACTGGTGGAGTACTTTGAGTATGAAGATATTGATGATCCTAATAGGGTCAACTTTGCTAAGGCAAACTAAAAGGACATGTAAAGATTTGGTGGTAGGAGATTTAGTTGGAGTGAAATAGAAAGGGAAAGGATAAAATCACCAAATGGAATTGGATGATAGCTAAACTGAAGCAACAATTAATTCCTATAGAGTATGAGTTTGATCTATTGAAGAAAATGCAAGGGTTGAAGTGAGCAAGAAAATTTGTTCAGGAGTATACCAAAGAGTTCTACCAAGTTCTCATCATAATTAGCCATACAAAAGTTTATAAGGAGAAAGTCACTTATTACCTTAATGGGTCAAGGCCAAAAATTTAGGATGAGCTAAGTGTAGTTGGAATGAACAATATTGAGGAAGCATACAAGTTTTCCCTAAGATTTGAGGAGAAATTGAACAACAAGTTTGAAAACAAGAATAGTGGAAGAGGTCATGGTTTAAGATCTAGAAAATCATCTTATGGTGGTTGTAATGATGACTAGAAGAACAAGGATGAGGTTGGAAGTAGTGGTTAGAACTAGAGGGGAAACAATTCCAATCATTTCCATGATTAGAACATAGATTAGAGAGGAAGAGGCAGAGGACAAGGATCTACAAGAGGAGGTTTTCATGGGAAATGTTTTCGCTTTGGAGAAGAAGGGCATAAAGCATTTGAATGTACCTAGTTCCAAGGAAGGAAAAATCAAAAAATTGAAGGCTAGGTTAGAGTTGCACATGTTGATGAAGATGCTAAAAGAGAAGTCCTAGTTAATAGAAGAGTCCTATTGATTGGTGAGAATTAACTTGAAAAAAGATGGAGCTTGTTTCAAACAAGGTGTAAATTTGAAGTTAAGTGTTGTGATATGATCATTGATGGTGGAAGTACTGACAATCTCATGTGAGAATGATGGTCACCAAGTTGAAGAGATAGAAACACCCACATCCATAACATATTGCTTTGGTGCAAGATGACCACAAGGTCATGGTCAATGAGTAGTGCTCAGTGAAGTTCAAGATTGGAAGCTACTAGGATGAGGTACTATTTGATATCATACCTATGCACATATGTCAAATGTTGCTAGCTAGGCCATGGTAGTTTGACAAGCATGCGGTACATAATGGGTGAGCAAATACCTACACTTTGACCAAGGATGGAGTGAAACATAAGTTGAAGTTGTTGAAGGATAAAGAAGAAAAGGTATGTAGTTCTTCCAAAATAGGTTTTGTTCATGAAAAAGAGTTTCTAAAAGTTATGAAGCATGAGCATATGTGTTTTATTATAATTCCAAAAGATAGTAAAGAAGAAGTAGATGAACTACCTATAGAAGTTGCAGATATGTTTGAAGATTTTTCTAATATTATATCAGATAATGTACCTAATGGATTTCCCCTAATGAGAAAGATTAGTCACTAGATGGATTTGGTTCTAGGAGCCAATTTTTTAAACAAGGCAACACACAAAATGACACAAGCAGAAATGAAGAGTTGGACAAACAAGTTCATGAGTTGTTGCAAAAGGGGTTGATTTGAGATAGTCTAAGTCCATGTGCTATACCAGCCATACTAGCATCAAAGAAGAAAGGAAAATAGAGGATGTGCATAAATTCTCATGCTATCAACAAGATCACAATCAAGTACACATTTCTATTGCCAAGGATGGATGATATTATCGACTATTTGAGTGGAGCTAAGTATTTCACATAAATAGATCTAAATAGTGGCTACCATAAGATTTTTATTAGAGAAGGTGATGAGTGGAAGACTGCTTTCAAGAAAAAAGAAGGAAAATATAAGTGGTTATTCATGCCTTTTTGGCTAACCAATGCACCAAGCACATTCATGAGTCTCATGAATGAGGTACTGAAGGATTTTCTAGGTAATTTTTTCATTGTTTACCTAGATGATATTTTATTCTTTAGTAAGACAATGGAGGAAAATTTGGTCCATATTCACAAGGTGTTTGATAAGTTGAGGGAAATAAAGTTGTTGATAAACTTGAAGAAGTGAAATTTTGTAAAGAAGGAGTTGGTGTACCTAGGATTTGTAGTCTTAGCAAAAGGTTTGAAAATGGACCTAGAGAAACTGAAGACTATCATTGAATTGTCTACTCTAAAGAGTGTGATAGAGGTAAGATCTTTTCATGTACTAGCTAGTTTTTATAGAAAGTTCATAAGAGGTTTTGGTAGTATTTATCGACCCTTGACTAAAAAAATGAGAGGGGATAGGAAAGAATTTAAGTGGACTATAGGAGAAGATAAGAGTTTTAATATGTTGAAATAGAAAGTTACTAAGTAGCTTTTTTTAGCCCTTTCTTATTTTAATAAGGTGTTTCAAGTAGACTGCAATGCTAGTGGTACTACAATAGGATCTATTATGAGCCAAGAAGGTAGACCTATTGCTTATTTTAGTGAGAAGTTAAATGACGCAAAGATAAAATTTATGTTTATGATGAGGAATTTGATGCTATAGTTTAAGCATTGCAAAAGTGAAGACACTATCTTCTTCCTAAGGAGTTTGTTTTGTATACTGATCATCAAGCTTTTTAATATTTGAATAGTCAAGAAAAATTGAACCAAAGGGATTTAAAGTGGGTTGAGTTTTTGTAGAGTTATACATTTTTTTAAAAACATAGCAATGGGAAGTCTAAAAATTTGTAGATGTTCTTAGTAGAAGACAACTTTTGCTAAAAAAATGTAGATAGAGGTGGTTGGGTTCAAGGAACTTAGTAAGTTTTGTATCTAGATGATCTTGATTTTGGTGAAGCATGGAAGGCTTTTACAGAACTTGTTACACTTGATAGGAAAAAGTGGTTGGATTTCATAATCTAGGATAGTATGTTGTTCAAAGGAAGCTAGTTGTTCATTACCAAAAGTTCAATTAGAGAGAATCTTATCAAACAGAAGAATAGTGGAGGATTGGCTAGACATTTTGGTAGAGATAAAACCATAGCTTTGTTTGCTAAGAATTATTACTAACCATAGTTGCAACAAGATGTGAAGAAATTTGTACAAAATTGCAGAGTATGTTAGATGGAGAAAGGAGTGAAGCAAAATGCAAGGTCATATCAACCATTACCTATACCAAAGAAGTTGTGGGAGGATGTTAGCATGGATTTTTTTCTTGTCTTACCAAGGACACGACATAGACATGATTCTATTTTTGTGGTGGTCCATAGGTTTTCAAAGATGGCAGATTTTATTCCTTGTAGGAAGAGTAGCGATGCAATTGATGTGGTAGAGTTGTTTTTCAAAGAAGTGGTGAGACTACATGGTCTAATAAAGAGTATCATTTTAGATCGAGATACAAATTTTTTTTGGTATTTCTTGCATACATTGTGGAAGAAGTTGAAGATAGATTTGAATTTCAATTCATCACATCATCCACAGACTAATGGATAGACAAAAGTTATGAATCACAGTTCTGGAAACTTGTTGAGATGTTTGGTTGGAGACAAGACAAAATGATGGGATATGATTTTAACATAGGAAGAATTTGTATATAATAATTCTATCAGCTAGATTACTAGTAAATCACCATTCTTGATTTTATATGGAAGTAGTCCCAGAAATGCTTCTGCATTGAGGTAGTTCGATAAAGGAGAGATAAGTAGTGTTGAAGTAGAAGAATTTGCTGAACATTTGAAAATCATCCATCAAGAGGTGAGGAAGCACATTATAAAGATGAATACACAATACAAGGTTAAGGAAGATGTGAAAAGGAGGTATAAAGAATTTGAGATTGGAGATGAAGTCATGCTTCATTTGAGAAAAGAGCATTTTCTAATGGGTACATATAATAAGCTGAAGATGAAGAAGTTTGAACCATGCAAGATAGTAAAAAGGCATGATTCTGGAAATGCTTATGAAGTAGACCTACTTGTTGAATTGAATATTTCACTAGTATTTAATATTTTAAAATTGGTAGATTATTATGAAAGAGGTGATGGAGATGAAGTTGCAAAAGTGCAATGGAGTATTCTAGCAACTAGTTTGACTACAAAGGAGATTGAGGAGATACCAAATAGTAATATTGGTAAATGTACCATGAATAGAACTTATGAGGAACATTTGATCAAATGGAAAGGGAGGCCAGTATAGGATTCATCATGGCTAGCAAGGAGGAGGTTAACCTACTTGGTTTTCCTCTGAACATTTAAGACATGATGGAATCACTTCTCAAATTACCTTGGGTGTCTAATGCAGGACCATCCAAGGTGTAAGAACAATCTTGCATCACCCAAAAATATTTTATTTTTAATCTTTTTTATTTTAATAAGGACTAGTAGACAAGTTGTTTACTATTTATGAGAACTTGCTACTTTTAGTAAGTTTTTCATATGAGCTCAAAATGTTCTCATTTTCTACAAGAAGGTTCATTTGAGTTGTATAATCCTACCATTAAAATCTTATTGCTCAAGCATATAAGTGTCAGAAAATTTATTGCAGATTTTGGTGGAAAAATTTGTAAAAAAATCTTTAGGCTCACCATTGGAGGCCTTAGAGTGCCTAGATTAGGTCTAAAAACTTGATGAAAGTTTGCTAGCATGGTTTTGAGCATGTAGATCAGGAGCTGGCATTTCCAAAAAGTGGTTATAATAGCTAATCAGAGCAATAATTTGTGAGTTGTGGCCTTTCAATGTTGGGCTACCCAAAATATCTAAAATAATTGTCAAATATGTATTTGGCTAACTCTATATTTATTGTTACGGTCTATCAGCCCTAGGTATTAAGTTTCAATGTCTAGAACCTTTCTAAGTGGCATAAAATTTCCTATTTAAGAAAGCCCCAAATATTCCCTAGAACAACTCCAAGTGGTAGTTTCCAACTTAGTCTTGTTGATTACTATAATGAAGGTGCCCATGTGGATTAGCATATTGTACTTATGAATTTTGTAATTTTGCATTTGTGGTGCAAATAAGAAGTCCATATTCTATTCTCGCATCTACTGTTGTTTCTTTGTTTTTGTTATGAGTTTATGATTTTAAGAAGAGCATCCTTCATCATTGAATCCCTCCAAACCTATGCTCTACAAATTGACCTCTTGGACTGTTAACAATCTCTTGCTCAAGGCATCAACTACCTTGTTTTTTGTTCCCTTCTTATGTTTGAATGTGAATCTATAAGATTGTAGGAACTCCATCCAATTTATGTCTCTCAAACTTAGATTTTCTTGTAAGTTAATAAAACTCAGTGCTTAGTTATTTGTGAAGACCACAAACTCATTTGGCAATAGGTAGTCTCTACACTTTTTAAGGGCTTGGACAAGAGCATAAAGTTCTAGATCATATAAGCTTGTCACTAAAAAATGCTACTAGTTTTCCCTCTTGGCTCAAGACTACCCCTACTACTATGTTACTAGCATCACACTCCACCACAAAAGGTTTCTCAAAACTAGGCAAAACCAATATAGGTTGTGTTTCCACTTCCTTTTTTATCTTCTCAAAGCTTTCATCTGCTACTTTGGTCCATGTGAACTTGGTCTTCATGCCCCCTTTGATAGTGTCATTCATTGGTGTACATATTTCACTGAATCTTCTTACAATCTTCCTATAAAATTGAGTTGGGACAAGAAAAATCCTAACCTTAGAAGAAGATCTAGGTGTAGGCCAACTCAAGATTGCCTCCACCTTGTTTTTGTCCATCTTTAGGTTTCCTTTGGACACTCCAAACCCCAAGTATATACAAGCTCCTCCTTCATAAACTCACTCTTCTCCAAGTTGATTGTCAACTTCTCTTCCTACAGCTTCTTCAACACCAATTCAAGGTGCTTCATATGCTCCTCCTTTCTTTTGCTAAAGATGAAAATGTCATCTAGGTACCCTACAACAAACACTCTAATGTAGTCCTTCAATATCTTGTTCATGGACCTCATGAAGGTACTAGGTGCATTGGTAAGGCCAAATGGCATAACCAACCACTTATAGAGACCCTTAGTAGTCTTAAATGAAGACTCACATTCATCCCCCTCTTTCATCATAATCTAATAATAGCCACTTTTGAGATCAATTTTAGAAAAGAACCTAGCCCCACCCAAACAATCCATTAGATTATCTATCCTAGGAATAGGGAATCTATATCTAATTTTGATTCTATTGATTGCTCTATAATTAGTGCACACTCTCCACTTACCTCCCTTTTTGGGTGTTAGGACTACTAGTACAGCACTGATAAGTCCTTGATCAAGCAATTCTTGCAATTATCTTACTATCTCCTTATTCTACTCCTGTGTCATCTTATTAGTAGATTTATAGGGCAATGATGCCCCTAGTATGAAGTCAATTTGATGAATATGGACCTCTTAGGTGGTAGAGTAGGAGGTGCCCCATCACAAATTATGTCCTAAAACTCATCCAATAAATTTTGATCCTTCGTAGGGATAGGTGTTGATGGAGATGGCTCTCCTTCTTTAGCTTTCACCATAATGGCATACCCTACTCCTGCATTCTCTTTCAAGTCCTTGAGAAAATCTTTTCCACTCATTAAAAAGGTCATAGAAATAGCCTTCCCTAATTTCTCTTCTTCTACTATGGATTTTATTCTATAGGTGACCCCATCTTTCTTAAAAGAGTATTTATTCTCTTTCCCATGATGTACTGCTTCTCTATCAAACTACCAAGGTCTCCCTAGCAGCAAGTGGCAAGCATCCATAGGGAATAAATCACATAGAACCTTGTCATGGTATTTTCCAATGGTGATGTCTTCCCAATCTTTTTGCATTAACTAGGATGTTTTGTCCTTTTTTCAACCAAGTCACCCTATATGGACATACACATGGTATTTTTGTCAATCCAATTTTTTGCATTGCCTCCTCTGAGATAACATTATCAATAGACCCTAAGTCTATGATTACTTTACATACGATGTCCATTATCTTGTAAATAGTTTTAAATAGTTCCCTTCTCTATATATGTTCTTCTTTTATTGGCTCCTTCACGAAAACCCTCCTTAGCTTGAGGTTTTCACCCTTTTCCATGTCAAGATCCACTTCACCTTGTTTCTAATTATGTTCCTCCTACACATAGGCTATCTTCTTTTCTCCATAGAACCCTGATGCCTTATTAGGAAATCTATAAGATGAATTCCCTACCTTGTTGCAATTATAGCATCTCATGTTACTAAAATGGGATCATCTATTGTTACCATATCTACCCCTGCCACCATTGTTGGATCTTCTACCTCTGCTAGATCTTCCTCTCTGAATTGTCCCACTAGACTACTCACTCCACATATGTCTCACTAGAATATTGACTGGTATTTTTGTCACCCTATATGGACATACATGGACATACATGTTGTATTTTTGTCACCCTATATGTTCAACCAAGTCACCCTATATGGACATACATGTGGTATCTTCCTCTCTGACTTGTCTTGATGGCTTCTTTGTTCAATACTTCCCTCACTAGAGCTTCCCCTTGAACCACCTTCGAAGTCCTTACCTCTACCCCTATTCTTAGAAATAGAGTCCCCTTTCTTCCTTAGTTTTTCCTCCTCCTTCCTATCCATTTGGAAACAACTTTGAAGTATGGTGAGGCTAAAAAAACTCAGTTCATCCTAAATAGACTATTAAAGGCCATTTAAGTACCTTTCCACCTTGATACCCTCTGCTTCTTGCACCCTTGACCTTAGTGCCAATTTTTAAAACTCCTTACTATAGGTAGTCACATCAAGTTCCTTCTACCTAAGATTCTACCTAGTTCCAAATGGATAGGAAGGTGGAAGAAAAACTAAGGAAGGTGGAGGAAAACCTAAGGAACTTGATATGACTATCATTTTCTTCTAATTGGGTATAGGCTTCTTCCCCTCACTTTCTATTTCTTCTTGCACAAATCTCCACCATGTTAAGGCTTGACCTTTCAACCTAGACTTTGCAAAGCTCACCTTTTGGGCCTCTACTATCTCTTCAAACTCAAAGTAGTTCTCAAGACTTTCCAATCACTCCAAGACTACTTCTAAATGCATCTTGCCATGGAATAGTGATACATTCTCTCGAATTTTCCCTCCAAATTCTTGGAGGGCTTTTAAGAATGGCTCCTACTCACAAAGTGGAGGATTTAGTTTAGGAACTTCATCTTTTAAACTTACTTTGTCTTTACCCTAGCTATTGTCTCCATCTTACTTAGCTTGGGTTGCATCCTTTATCTCTTTCAACTTGTCTTTGACCTTCTCTAGGGCTTCATCTAGAACCCTGGTCTTTTCTTCCAAGAGCTTCATCTACTCATCCATCTCTCTAGCTAAATCTACATTAGTCACCATCTACACTAACCCACTCGATTCAATAGGATGGAACATCTACCACAAGCCACAAATCTTTGGCTTTGATACCACTTTGATAAGGAGCTTCATTTCACAAGAGCTTACTGGCTCCATTGAGGTTATCTATGGCCTCCTAGAATTTTTTCTTCAACCATACTCTAGGGAATCATACTCTAGGTCTCCTTCCTCTAAGAAAATTCCCCAACAATTCAAGTTTACCTTCTCTCCTTCCCATTCTTTCCACTAGGCACATTTAAGCCTACAAGGGCAAATCCCATTACACTATTAATCCTAGGTTCTTACCAAGCTTAGGCTATCCTATTGAGTTCCTTGACACATTCCCCACCATTCTCCTTCATACTTTTAGGTCCATCACACCCATAACTCCAAATTGCTTAAATTGGCCTTGTAGCACTAAGAGCCCCTATTAGCCTTACTAAAAATTGTAATACCCCAAAATTGGCTCATTGCCATGATACCAATTCTAGTCTATTTTTGATCAATCTTAAGTCCTATTTCACTAGAAAAATTCTTATTCTGCTACTCGCTACTTGACTTAAATGTCAGATGCAAAAAACCCTAATCTGCATTCATCATGCTTATTATTTAATTCCTATAGTATTTACTCATATTAGTTACATTAAACCTATTGATTAATATTTAATTTAATTAATAAGTATTTATACTTTAATTAAATTAAATTATATCCTAAGGCTAATGTACTATGGAATTAAATTTATTTAATTTAATAAATATGCCTATTTTAATTAATTAAATAAAATGATTTAATTAAATGGAGAACGAACTTCTAATTAATTAAACAAAGTTATTTAATTAAATGGGAAGTCATTCCTAATTAATTAAATGAAGTTATTTAATTAAATAAGAAAAGTGCCTCTAATTAATTAAATTGAATTATTTAATTAAACGAAAAAGGTAATTATGAGAACATATCTCATTTTATTAAATTAAATTATATCCTAAGACTAATGTACTATGAGATTAAATTTATTTAATTTAATAAATATGCCTATTTTAATTAATTAAACAAAATTATTTAATTAAATAGAGAACTTACTTCTAATTAATTAAACAAAGTTATTTAATTAAATGGGAAGTCATTCCTAATTAATTAAATGAAGTTATTTAATTAAATAAGAAAAGTGCCTCTAATTAATTAAATAGAATTATTTAATTAAATGAAAAAGGTAATTATGAGAACATATCTCATTTTATTAAATTAAATATCTCACCAAAATCTCTCTTCAGTTCAAAAAAGGGAAATTTCCAGTTCACTGTTGATCAAAAAGGAATTAAATCAGTTAACTCCTTATTCTACTCAAATTAAATCAGTTAACTCCTTATTCTACTCAAATTAAATTAGTTAACTACTTATTCTACTCAAATTAAATCAGTTAACTCCCTTTAATTTGGGAATCTTCCTTTATGACTGAACTTCACCTTTAATCCTGACCATTGATTGAAATCGATCTCAATCATTGATGGATTCTAGGAAAGTCTATTTAAGAGACCCTCATCTCTTCATTTTGAGGGGAGGTTGAATGAGAATTTGCATCGAATTGCTGTTGGATTGTGCATTCATTTGAGCTCCTTATTTTCATAAGATTTTCATTGTTAGTTTAATTCTCATATAGATTTAATATGCATACATTTTAGCATAGGTTTCTTTTACATATTCTTAGATTAAACGTGCATACTCCATTTTAGAATAATCTGCATTCTCATATAGATTAGTCGCATTCTCTTTCAATTCCTTCATTCATAGAGGGTCTGGTTACTTAACACCTCAAATCTAAGGATATCTAACAAGCAATTTCCTTTAGATAGAAGGCAACAGGTCACCTTGCTGGCTGATTTTTAGATGAATAATCCAATGCTCATTATGGGATGAATCTACAAATAAAGACCGTGTTGAAGTGTGTGTGTTAGCAGAAGCCACATTTTCATGAATACACTTCTGGCGCCCACCGTGGAGCTAAGAAATCAATTTTTTGGCCTCATTCTTTTTGTTTTGCATTTTAGTTTTTTGTTTATATCTTGTTTTGCAGATTTGACTTGTTGTAGGTTTGAAGACATTTCAAGAAGGCATCCAACAATGATGAGAAAATGAGCATTTGAGAAACCTCTTCCTCTTCTCCTCTTAATCTTCTTCTATTTCTCTTCTTCTTCTTTTTCTTCCTTCTCATGTTCTAAAGTTTTAAATTAAAAAAATTGATCAATTTTTTTTTTTAATCCTTTTTATGATTTTTCATAAAAATCATAAAAAGTAGACCAACTTGACGAATTTTGGTTTGAAATTTTTACTGATGGTTCTAGACAATAGGGAAAAATCACATGCAAAATTTCAAATTTTTTTGATTAAAGCTTTGTTTTATATTTTTTTTAATAATTTTGTCATATGCAAATTATTTGAGCTAGAAAATAACACATTTTTATCTGATTTTTTTTCTGTAGATTCATGACAATTTCTGGCATGTACAGTAACAATTGCAGAATTTTTAGACCAAATTGGATTTTTAGTAATTCGTTAATGGTTGTTTCATTGAAAAATTAATTTACACAGCAAATAATTGAATTAAAATCTAAAAATTTTACTGAAAATTTCAGATGATATCTAAATATCATAATAAAATAGTCAAATTTTTTAGATTTAAAATATATTTTTATTAATTCTTTTATTATTTTCCATAAAAAAATTAATTTATCAGATAAATCTCAACATTTTGATCTAAAATTTTTATTACCAATTTGGGACATTTTCTTTAGACTACAGTAAAAATTTTAGATTTTTTGGATAATAATTCTATTTTTAATAAAAAATTTATGTGTTTTCATAAAAAAAAAGAATTAACTCATGATGCAAATCTTGGAATTTTAATCAATAATTTTTATTGCAGATTTTTTTTTGGAAAACAAAAACGAAGAAAGAAAGGCCATCCAAATATGACAAAAGAAAGAAAAAATAAAAAATAAAAATGCATCTCGCTTTTTCTAGCTTCAAAAACAGCACAAGAATTGTTAAAAATCAAGTAAAATCTACTAAGTGTGTTGTGAGGATCACCAGGTAACCTTCCTTAGCTAATAACAATTCATTTGGAGCTAAAACAAACATCTCTTGTGTCAAGCTTGTGTGTATTTCCTTCCATGTTCTCATTTTACAACACATGCAAAATTTGATACTAGGTTGTGATCTCTATTAGTTTTATCTAGCAAGCTTAGTTACTAGTGATAGATCTAATTAGCTATCTTGGGTTATTGGACTCGCTAATCCACCAGCCCCTCGTTCCACCCTGTGGTTTCTAGATTAGCACCACGTTAAAGGGGAGGGGTCTACAGGAAATAAGCGTTAAATGCTCCACAAGGCAACCCTTTTGTGCTTTCTAGAACTCACTAGTTTTTGAGTTGTGGACTCGTTTTGGCTTGTGTGAGGGGTTAAATGTTCCACATCTTTGGACTCATCTCACAATAGTTAAATTGTTAAGTGTACCACCTTGTGCTTTTTGATTGCTTTTAGATAGATTTGCTTTCAGGAATTAACATCTGTACACACATAGTAATTAGGCCCCCATGAACACTATTCGTGGATCTTGAGGGAGTGGGTTCCTAGTGAAACTCCTCTCTAAGATGGATTCCTTGCAGGTGGGGAGGATACTTTAAGCATCTCACAAATAGATGAATCTTCAACTTGTTGATTAAGGCATCCTTTCTCCGGAGAGGTTGATAGATCACTAGGAGTTGATATCATAGATCTTTAAGAGATACTCTTAGTTTAGCGTGTTAGATTAATCTATCTACTTTGATTGGGCTAAAAGTGAAAAGGTGTCAAGACCTTGAATCTGGAAGCTAAGTCCCCTAATGGTACACTATTGTGAGTCGATCACCTTTAGAGAGGGTTAATTGTAGCAGACAATCCCTCTACAGGGCAAACTGCGTTGACGGAACCTTGAGCGATAATAGCCATTTTTGACGTGGTAGTGACAACCGCTATACAAATGTCCATGTGGAAGAAATCTCCATGGGTGTGGTTCATTGTGGGTTGTCAGATCTCCCCAGTAGCTCTTGAAGATTAAGTTCTTGGACTGTGTTGAAACCTCAGTGCGCCGGGATTGGAGGTCACCCCTATGAGTCATAAAAGTTGTAGAGTCAAAACATTACTAAAAACCTTAGAGAGGCCAAACTTTTCACTTTCTAGGAATGTGTGCAATGATTGCAAAAATCTTTGAAAACATACACAAATAGCTCTCTTAGGGATTAGCACAAACTAAGTCACTTGATTGTTCATGCTCAAGGTTGCTTTTGCCCTTGCTCATTATTTTCAGATGTGCTTGAAATCACCTGCTTGCTATTCTATGTGCTTGTTTATCTATCTGGTTATTGAAACGAATTAACAATCTATCCAAAACTATCTGAAATCTTCAAAGTCTTTTCAAAATCCAGTTCAGTTGTCAGTCTGGTTTCCATTTTTGCACACATTGGTTTCCATTTTTGCACACAGTTTGCAAGCTTTTGCACAAATACTTGTTGTCCTACTACTTGTTTACATAGCTTTGTCCAAGTTCTCGTGCAAATAGTTGCACATCTCCATGCGAGATCTTTATGCTATCCAAGTTAACCTTGCACTACTTTGCATGGCCTACAACACATCCTCATGTGAAATCTTTATGCTATCATGAGTCTTTGCATGGCCCTGTGTACTTTCTCATGCGCCTTTCAGAGGATCTTCATGTGAGATCTTGAGTCTAAACTGTCAGGTTAGTTTGTTAGAGCTATCTGTGCTCTGTACCAAGTTTGTTTCCTACATTGGTTTATTATTTTTGTTTCTAAAAATAGTCCCAAACAGTGGCATCCTGCTTAGCTAATGACTTGCAATCCATACTTTAACTACTCTTGTCTCTCAGTTATCTTGCTCTTGTCCTTTAGTGCTTTTTGTACTCTGTGTCATGATAGTCATAATCTTTGGTTGTTCTAGCCTTCAAATCAGACTATTTGTACCTTAGTATACTACACTCTTATCTTCCTTTTTTTTTTGGGACTAAGTTCTACTGTGGTCCTTGTCTAAGCTTTTGCTTTTTGTCATTGTCTATGACTATGACAACTTGACTTATGTTCTGAAACTTGGTTGTCACTACTTGAAACATAGTACATCAAAATGGCTAACAACAAATGTGCTAAATCCAATATTCCTAGTGAGGAAGAAGGGATTCTAATTACAAACATGTAGAAACAAATTGAAATGATAAGTGCTAAACTTCAAAGACTAAAAGAAGAGGAAAACACATCATCGAACAAATTGTCCTTGAGAGAAATTTTCCCTTTCTCCTATGACAACCAAAAATCACATTCTTGTGATCTTGAATCCAAGACATCTGAGAACACCTCACATATGCCCAAGAAATCTAGGAATATCTTTGAAAAAAAACCTCGGGAACCTAAACTAAAGCATGATTTCACACCTTTGGGAAAATCTTATGAATTAACCTTGGAAGAACTTCTTGAAGAAAAAATCATTACTTTACCTAAGCTCACTTTGGCGGGAGTTTCCTTTATGAGTAACTATTGTACCTATCATAGACATAATTTACATAAAACTTCCCATTGTAAGGAGTTAAAAAATAAGATCCAAGATCTCTTTGACAGTGGCATAATTCAAAAATCTAAGCTCTCAACTACTAAAGATTCTACTCTCAAGAAGGATCAACCTCATGAAACCATGTCTAGTAATGGTTCAAACACAACTTCTACTTCATCCAACATACATCCACCTTCTAAATTGTCCAATCTTTCCAACCCATATTCACCAAAAGAACTCCCTACTCCCCCAGTTGACTATGTGTACACTCAAGGACTACCTTTAAAGGAAGCTCAAGCTAATCTTGACTTAGCTGCAAACCTCTCCCATACTACACAAAGCAAAGATCCAAAACCTCCATGTGTTGCTCCTCCTATTATCCCCAATCCAACTATTCCTCCATTGTCCCTTCAAGAGCCTGCTATGCAGACTCTAGAAATATATTTGAATACAGATTTAGATACTCCCTCATCCTTCAATTTGGTTTCATGTCAAGAGGACTACTTAAATGATGAAGAAAAAAGTGTTGATCAAGACCAAGATTCCTTCATCCCCTTTCAAATCTTCCAATATCTCATGCCTCCATCTCAAAAGCCACATAGTCCTCCATCTCCCATGTCAGGCACCTCTACTAATCAAGATCAAGATGCTCCTTCCACCATCCTTAAGGAGATTACAAAAGAGCAAGAGAAGGATACTTTTCCTATGTTACCCAAAATTTCTTTTGAAGAGAAAAGTGTTCCCTCACTCTCTTATTCTACCTTGCTACATTCACTTCCAAACTATGCTCAAGCTTTAAATACTCATGTCAAAGGTATTGCTCCTATAATAGTTACTCATAAATCTATTGATGACTTTGGTCATATTGCTCACTCTAAACATGCTAATACCCATACTCATGGTTCATTCACATCTTCTAAATCTATCCTTGGTCCCTACCCATCTAAGCTAAAACCTTCAAGTCTTCCTTCCATATTGGGACCTTATGTTCCTCTATCTCCTATTGCCACTACTAGCTCATTACACATTCCTCCTACCCTACCCCAAGATCAACAAAGATACACATACTTGAACTCTTCACGTTCACCTTTCCATCTAAACTAGTCATATTTGCCTCATTCATCCACAAGTCCTAAGTCCTTTGGAAGAAATTTGGATGATCAACTCAAACACAAGTGCATGAATCCATCCTCAAAATTTCACTATGTCTCCTCTAATCAACATGTGAATGTCAAGAAGGAAAATACACAAAAGAGACTACAAAGGTCCACTATTCAAAGAGTTTAACCAAGGAAAGTGTGGGTTCTTAAAACTATTATTGAAGAAATGTGTTCTAAAGAATCTAATGAAAAATCAAAAGCCATATGGATTCCCAAGTCTCTTTTGAAGGACTTGAATATTGAAAACAAATCAAAGTTGACATTCAAGCTTCCAAAGGTTTCCACTCCATCTCCTTCCCAACATCTTCCTAAAAAGGTTTCAAAACCTTCTACTCCACCCCTCTCCAAAATGGCTTTGCTACCATATATAGCTAAGCCTCAATCTATTTCATTCATATTTCCTCCATCATGCCACTACCCTTCAAGGTGTGTGTCAATGTTGATATTGCCTAATATCTCATCCACCCTCATGAGATCCTCTAAATCTTATGCCTGCTTGCCATCCTTGCTTGTTTCAGTCTTCCAAAACAACCAAACCTTATCCTCCATCTACCTCTCATTTTCCTATCTCTCTTCCATTACCTTATCAACATCTTTGAGTGTACTTTGCTATGGCTTTGGCTTATCATAACTTATCTTTCTTATATGAATGTTATATAACTTGAGAAAGGCTTGAATTCTTTCCAAAAACTCTAAAAATCCAAAAAAAAAAAAGAAAAAAGAAAAAAATGTGCCTTGGTGAAAACTTGGAAATAGGCGCCTTGGTAGCAAAAGTAAAGAAAAATAAATCAATCCTATGGTGAAAACCACTTCTTGTGGTACCTTGGATAAGTACCATGATGAAAACTTGGTAAATAGGCGTCATGCATAATTCTTCCATCCATGACATCCTATCATGATCTTGCTTATCCTTTAGATGTCCTCATTCCTGAAGTCATTCACTCATAACCTCCATAAAAAACTTTGTTATCCTATTTAGTTAACCCTTTGGTCTTAATCAATGAAAGAAAGAAGAAAACTCAGTTCTTAGCAATCTCTTGACATGGTCATTTTCTTTGTGATACCCTTCATTACACCATGAGCTTATATTGTTATATCATTTTCCCTAGCTTGGGTAATCTTGTGAAGGATTTCCTTGAGGGTAACATTCACCGCTTCATACTCCTTGCCTATCCATCTCCACTTATCCACCAGCTTGTTACTACATCTCATCCTACATATTGTCTTGCACCTTGCTAGACACTGGAACAAAATCAAGGTAATCCTTCTTGAGAGCAAGTAATCTCTGAAAAAAATCTAAAAATTGGAAAAAGTCCTAAAAAAAATTGTTACCCTGTTGAAAACCTAGCAATAGGTGCCTTCGTAACACCAAAAAAATTGAAAATTCCAAAAAATGAAAAAAAATAAAAAATAAGAAAAATACAAAAAAATTGAAAAACAAAAAAAAGTGTCATTGGTGAAAACCTAGAAATAGGCATCATGGTAGCAAAAAAAGAAAAAAAACTTGCCAAGAAGGTGAAAACTTGGTAAACAGGTGCCTCTTGTTCCCAATGCCTCATCTTGTACTGTACCTTCAGGCTTTCTATACAGTCACTTTCATGCTTTCATTTTCCTGCTTTTCTTGCTCATGTATCCATGGATTGAGTCTTGTCATAGCTTAGGGACATCCCCCCTTAGTGTCACTCTTTTCAAGATTCTCCTCATAGAATCTCCTTCGCAGCAGTCACCAGTGGTCCTCACTGCATTTGCCTACTATTGCAAGTGCCACTTTTTAAAAATTCTCCTCATAGAATCTCATTCGCGAAAGTCACCAGTGGTCTTCACTATCTCTGCCTACTATCACAAGTGTCACTTTTTTGAGATTCTCCTCATAGAATCTCTTTCGCAATGATCACCAGTTGTTTGAGTTGTGTCTACCTACTATTGCTTGAGTTATGTCTCCAGATTCTTTTATGGAAGATCTCTCTCTTGCATCAGTCACCAGCCATCCTGGTTGTCTGTCTACTATTGTTCAGTCCTTCTTAGGTTCTTCATCATGAAGATTCCTCTTTGACCTCAGTCACTAGTCATTCTGACTATGTCTACCTACTGTTGTCACCCTACTAAAGAGATTTCTTTCAAATGTATTTTGGACATTGACACTTGACATCAATCCAAAACATTGAATTCAAAAAATGATATATTTGTTTGGATATGCTGAGCTTTTTCTTTGTTTGATTTGTTTTTTCTTTATCATATCTCCTCGAGCAACTCGATGATGTCATCTTTGACTAGAGAAGTAATGATTGAGGGCATGATCTTTTCTTGGCTTTCTATCTATGGTTTAGTTCCAACAAGTTGATATGTTCCTATAAAAGAAGTGTCCACTATAAGAGCCTCCATCTTGTATTGGATGGCCACGTGTACCTCGACTCCTTTTATACAAATACATCAATGACATTGGTTCTTCTCTTTGTTTGTTGGAGTGAACTCTTCATGCTATAGTACATGATGATACTTGTCCTATTAAGTGAACGTATGGGTCACTGCGAGTATAAATACTAAGTACTTAGCATAAGATGGATCTCTTGTGTGTTTGGTGTGTCTGTTATACAAGCAACATTTAGGTCATCCTAGTGTCTATGCTTTGATGCTTATGTTAACTTACTACATTAAAAGGGACAAATTTTTTGGTCATTTTGGCTTCTTGTGCCTCGAATGCTTACATTTAATCCTGAAAAACTAATAATGTATGTTATATTCATATTTCCATGATTGCAATGTCAGTGGGAATTGTATGACCTACGATCTTTGTTCTATATTCAGTGATGATTAAATATCGAGGCTCAGTAACTAGACCTAGGGTTGCATTTAACATAGTCTTGCATTGCATACTTCACTTGCATAAGCATGCAATTCAATTGAAAATCTACTTTCACCTTCTCTGATGAGGGATTGCTGATCTCTTCAAAGAATCAAATTCATTCATGAACTGCACAATTGATTGATTAATCACCCTCTTGGCCACTTTGGTTTCTCTGAACCCATTTTTTTTCGAGATCGAATTTTAAATCTAACACACTTAAGTGGCTCAAAAATGCATTTTAAAATTTTTTGTGCAATCCAAATTTTTCTAATACTTTGCGATTCTTGGAATCTTTTCAACACAAACTTGGTCTTTTGGACCTCAAGATAGTTCTGATCTCTTCATATTTCTTTAGATCATTCTGATCTCTTCATATTTCTTTAGATCATTTTGATCTCTTTATATTTCTTCAGATCATTCTGATCTCTTAATATTTCTTCAGATCATTCTGATCTCTTCATATTTCTTCTGATCGTTGTGATCTCTTCATATTTCTTCTGATCGTTCTGATCTCTTCTTTATTGTTCAGATCATTCTGATCTCTTCTACATTCTATTGAATCTTAGATTTCTTCTGTATCTATTGCTATATTGCTTCACATCTATTTCTGGTGTGTCATCTTTCGATTTCGCTCCCAAGGGGGCAAGATGATTACATCATTGAATACCTATTGCTTGGGGCATCTGGTTCCCATCTTATGTCCTTATCACTTGGGGCATCTCATCACTTGAGCCATTTTTTTCCCTTCTATCTGGCATCTTTGCCATCTATCTTATCTTTTCATCAATTGATCAACCTTATAACAACTCTTCTTAGAGTTTGATAGACAAGTATTGGGACAGTCTAAACCTCGACTCCTGAGGATCAAGCCTCATTCTAGGGATGATTCTATGACTCATGATTGGACCTTGTTATCTTTTTTTTCAATCTCTTGGGTATTTAGGTGTTCTATCTGGATCCTTGAAGGTTAAGCTCCATTCTAGAGATAATCTTCTAAATGCTTTCAATTTCAAGTATCTAGACGTTCTGTCTGGATCCTTAAAGATTATGCTCCGTTCCGGAGATAGTCTTTTATATGCTATCAATTTTAGGTATCTAGGCATTCTACTTGGATTCCTTGGGATTAAACTCTGTTCTAGAGATAGTCCTTAATAGCTTATCAATTGGTCTCCATGTCATCACCTTATTTTAGGTATCTAGGCATTCTGCTTGGATTCCTTGGGATTAAGCTCTGATCTAGAGATAGTCCTTAAAAGCTTATCAATTGGTCTCCATGTCATCACCTTCAGAACCAATCTCATATTCTAATCACGTTTTCTAATTTTTCTTTGAATTGAATGTGTTGCTCGACATTCATTCCAAGAGAGGCAAAATGTAATACCCCAAAATTGGCTCATTGCCATGATACCAATTTTGGTCTATTTCTGATTAATCCTAAGTCCTATTTCACTAGGCAAATTCTTATTTTGCTACTCGCTACTTGACTTAAATGTCAGATGCAAAAAACCCTAATTTGCATTCATTGTGCTTATTATTTAATTTCTATAGTATTTACTCATATTAGTTACATTAAACCTATTGATTAATATTTAATTTAATTAATAAGTATTTATACTTTAATGAAATTAAATTATATCCTAAGGCTAATGTAATATGAAATTAAATTTATTTAATTTAATAAATATGCCTATTTTAATTAATTAAATGAAATTATTTAATTAAATTGAGAACTTACTTCTAATTAATTAAACAAAGTTATTTAATTAAATGGGAAGTCATTCCTAATTAATTAAATGAAGTTATTTAATTAAATAAGAAAAGTGCCTCTAATTAATTAAATAGAATTATTTAATTAAATGAAAAAGGTAATTATGAGAACATATCTCATTTTATTAAATTAAATTATATCCTAAGAATAATGTACTATGGGATTAAATTTATTTAATTTAATAAATATGCCTATTTTAATTAATTAAACAAAATTATTTAATTAAATGGAGAACTTACTTCTAATTAATTAAACAAAGTTATTTAATTAAATGGGAAGTCATTCCTAATTAATTAAATGAAGTTATTTAATTAAATAAGAAAAGTGCCTCTAATTAATTAAATAGAATTATTTAATTAAATGAAAAAGGTAATTATGAGAACATATCTCATTTTATTAAATTAAAAATCTCACCAAAATCTCTCTTCAATTCAAAAAAGAGAAATTTCTAGTTCACTATTGATAAAAAAGGAATTAAATCAGTTAACTCCTTATTCTACTCAAATTAAATCAGTTAACTCCTTATTCTACTCAAATTAAATCAGGTAACTCCTTTTTCTACTCAAATTAAATCAGTTAACTCCTTATTCTACTCAAATTAAATCAGTTAACTCCCTTTAATTTGGGAATCTTCCTTTATGACTGAACTTCACCTTTAATCCTGACCGTTGATTGAAATTGATCTCAACCGTTGATGGATTCCAAGAAAGTCTATTTAAGAGACCCTCATCTCTTCATTTTGAGAGGAGGTTGAATGAGAATTTGCATTGAATTGATGTTGGATTGTGCATTCATTTGAGCTCCTTATTTTCATAAGATTTTCATTGTTAGTTTAATTCTCATATAGATTTAATATGCATACATTTTAGCATAGCTTTCTTTTACATATTCTTAGATTAAATGTGCATACTCCATTATAGATTAATCTGCATTCTCATATAGATTAGTTGCATTCTCTTTCAAATCCTTCATTTGTAGAGGGTCTGGTTGCTTAACACCTCAAATCTGAGGATATCTAACAAGCAATTCCCTTTAGATAGAAGGCAACAGGTCACCTTGGCGGCTGATTTTTAGATGAACAATCCAATGTTCATTCCGAGATGAATCCATAAATAAAGACCGTGTCGAAGTGTATGTGTTAGCAGAGGCCACATTTTCATGTATACAAAAACAAGGTTTTAGCATTTCCTCCCAAAAACCATTAATAAGGCCAATTGGTGTCTAAAGGACTTTGTCTTCTATGGATCTAGGCTAAAGTATTTTGGTGATATTAGGTCACAGTATTATCCATATAATAGGGTTTCTAAAAACCCCTATTTTGAGGGTTTCTAAGGTAGAAGAAAGGTTTCTCTCCTTCCAGGCTATTCCTCTTCACTTTTGACCTCCTCCTTTAAATCCAACACTCTTAGTACTAGATACTCTTACCATACCTTGCAAATATTGACTCATACCAATCCCCTATTCACCACTACACTTCTTTACAAGCATACATTGCGCCTTTGCCAAGCTCTACTAGATTTCCTAGCACTCACTTGTAAACATGACCAACTACCTTGCACAAACCCTAACTTCCCTATTTACAACCTATACAAAGGCTATTGCCTAATTTCCAAAGGCCATGAGATTTTTACCATGAAAGTTCAAGCTATAGCCATCTCTATGGTAACAACTCAAAACTAGACAGCAATATTACACAAACCAAATGTTTTTCTAAACCTAAAGAAATGAAATCCTTGAATCCAAACAACTATATAAAGTTTTAGAACATGATCCATGGAAGCCAAATCAATAAAAATAGTAACACAATCAACTCCTCTAATTCATCAATTCTCAAAAAACTATTCCAATTCTCATATAGTGTTGCACTAATAGGTGTTGATTGGACATCCTGATGGCCTAATTTTTTGCTCACCTAGTTTGTGTAAAACTCTTGAAAAAATAGGAAAATTTGTTGAAGAATAACCTAGGGTTTGTAAAATTTAGTTAGCCCTTGAGAAAACCCTAGGAAAATTCTATTGTTTGATCATTTCAAATTTCGTGAAATGTAATTTTGTTTTTTATAAAAGAGGTGTATGTAGCTTCTATGGATATGTTCCTTGTCCTAAGTTTTAAAATAGTTTTTCTTTTATGTTTCATGAACATTTCAAATATGATAAGTTATGACTATGCAAAGAAAAGGAGAGTGCATATCTGCATGCTTATCTTAGCTTAAGGCTTTTGTATTTGTGAATGTTTGAATAAAGGTAAATAGTCAATATAAACTATTAATGCATCATCGCAGGTTTTAGTTGAATGTCAGTTTTCTAAGCCGTAAAGCTGCAAGGTAAGAGGAATGTTAAGTTAAGCTAGTTGAGCACACCATCACATGGTCAAGATGGATACCCAATCTTAGAGTTGTGTAATAGTGATAAAATGAAATTTGAAGCATCATGTTAGTTTGTGGTGACTGATCAGGGATTTACTGTATATACTTCATAAATTCTTTGGGGTTTGGAAGTACTATACATACTTCATAAATTTTTTGGGCCATGGCTGACATTGTGGCCAATGTATGGCTGACATATGGCCAACATGTTGTAACCCTAAAGTGGCATAAAAATACTTGTATAAAAGGGCTTAGGGTTAGGGATTTTTTTATAGTGGTGATGGGAAATTGGTTCTTGCAGTGGTATTGAGTGGTAAGGAATTACAGATTGTAATCAGCTTGTAATCATTGGATCATAATAATATTGGACTTTCTATTTGGTGGACATAGCCCAGGGATTGGGTGAACCACGTTAAATCTTTGTGTCTTGAGTTCTTTTTTGTGTGATCTATTATTTTCTGTTATTGTTTATATTTTCATGTAATTTTTATTTTTGTCTGTGGTTAAATCCTAACACATCACAAGGTCACAAGCATAAAGTATTCTGAGGGCTCAAGTGTGGCAAGGTTGTGAAGTTTTAAAAGTTAAGGGCTTGTCGCAAGGTCATAATGGTCATAAAGGTGTGATTAAATATAGTTGTGAAGTTGCGACTAAATAAGAAGCTAAGGGTTCATAACATCACAAGTCTTATTGTAATAGAGAAAATTTCTAGTGTGAAATGGTGAAATGTTCTTGTTCATAGTAGTCACACTTATAAGTTTTAAAACATAAAATGGCTCCTTCAATGGCAAAATCTAAGATGGATATAAGAAAATTTGAAAAAAAACATAAATTTAATCTATTTTATGAAGATAGATAAGTTTTCAAGCATACCACCCTTAAATTCCAATTAAAGCTATGTTCTCATCATAGAAGTTGATAAAACCTAGAAAGGAATAAGTTGTTATTACAGTTTTCTCAAATTTTTTGAATTTTTGAGTAATTTCAAGTGCAGAAGTGATTTTTGAGCGATTTTTTGTAAAATATAGCATATATAATTAGAGAAAATATTTTTGGAAATGGCCCAAAGAGAAGAAGAAATTTATTGCACATGTATTAATTGAAGTACCAAACACTCCCTTGAGGGTTCCCATCATATTTGTAGAAGAATAGATGCACATCTTGCTTGGTTCCACAAATGCTCTAAATGCAAGTGACCTTGCTTTCAAAGATCCATATGCAATGTGCAAAGACACAATTGTCCCTAATAGAAATGGGTATGAATTATTTTGGATTTTCTATAAGAATAGAGCAAAAGAAGTTCCAATTTGTAACCCTTGGATAAGAAATTCAAGAAAATTGATAATGCCAAAGGTATTTGTGGATGTGGATTTGGTCAAAGAATTAATCAAATGTTATAATCTTGTAAATAAGTCATTTCATAGGAGGGATCGAAGTGTTTTTCTAGCATTGGATAAAGATATGTTCATAGAAGCATTTGATTTGTGCGGATCTATGTCATTTCCCATTGATATTAATGATTTGAATGAGAATTCTAAGAAACATAAGAGTTTTTATATGGGTAAAAACATGACCCAATGCATTTCCAAGGTGAAGAAGTAGGTAGGAGAAATTCCAAAGAAGAGAGATATTCACGAAGTCATGCCCTTGGATTTCTTTTAGAAGTATTTTCAAAATACTGTGTTTGGTATTGACAAAGTCCTAGATAGAGATGGGACCATGAATGCTTCAAGGGTATATTATGTCATGGCTTTAAATATTCAAGACATAAAGCACTACATAGGTTATGATTTTGTAGAATACATCATTGAGAGCATTCACAAAGAAATTTTTGCTACCTAACAAGGAGAACTAAAGGATTTTAAGTTCCCTCATTACTCCCTACTCATGCACCTTATTTTGTCAAAGAATGTTGATATATTTGATCAAATCTTTTTTAAGTCAACACAAGAATGGGGAGAGAGGCCAGTAGTGCAAAGATGGACATGGGTATGGCAATTGTATTATCCATATGCAAATGTTATCTCTTTCTATAATGACTTTGTTTATCTAGTTTTGAAAATGATAGTTTTTATAATTGAAAGAGTTCTTAGGAATGTTAGGAAGATGGTTATACCTAAATGGTGCTTTGATGTTGGAAAACAATTGACTTATGATTGGGGTAGTCTTTTCTTATTTCAAGAGTATAATGTTATAAGAATATTTGGGTGTCCTTGGCCACCCCACATTTTTCCCAAGTATGTTCTTGAGAGGTTAGGATTGGTAGAAATTTTCTAGCAACTAATTTCTTTGAATAGGGAGTATTTGGGAAAGAGTGTCAAGAAGGGGACTTTTTTTGCAAATGTACTAAAGTGGGGGATTTTGAGATTGGCAAGAATTCTATTGAACAAACCAATTCCTTTCTGCAAAATTATAAGGTGCCAATTGGGCCAGCTAGAACCTATGACCCCTCAAATCTAGTAAGGCATGCTTTCAAAAGAATGAGAGGATATATTCTAGCCCCTATAAAGCTTATGTGGGAAGAGGATATTATTGATGATGTGTTGAGTGATAGTTTTTGTAGGGAAAGAATGATAAAAATTAGAGACATTGTCAACGATGAGAGAGAAATGGGAATGGCAGACCCATCTTCTAAAGGGTTTTATCCTAATGAGGAATATTGGGTCAGACTGGATAAGTATGTTGACAATTTTGATGAGTTGGTAGCTCAAGTCCCTAAGGAAATCAGGAAGAAGATACATCTAGTGTATGTTGATGATGAATATATAGTGGAGGTATATGATGAAGAGGATCAATCTAAAGATGACCAACTTGAACAAGATGTTCAAGATGTTCCTGAGAGTTCTACATGGGTGTAACAAAGGCATAAGAAGAAAAATATGGTAGAAATACTAGACAAGGCTTAGCGAAAGGCTCTTCAAATTTTGCCAAGGGGAAGTAAGCACTTTGATGATGTTAGAAGAAGATTCCTAATGTCTTAGGCATCTGAGCATGAGCAAAGAGAAAAGAAATTGCAATTAGAGACACAAATGATTGATGATAGAATCATCAAGGTAAGAAGTTTATGGATGATGACAATTTTATTAAGTCAAATTAATTCAAAAGATTCCTTTTTAAATAAAGAGAATTGAATTTAAATTGCAAATGAAGCCTGGAGATTCAGATGAAAAGGTTGATGGGTTGATATAAAAGTTGTAGGAGTATGACCCTGCTAGTGAAACCCTCATTTCTGAAGAGGCTAGAGAATAGTCAAGAGAAGTGGAATGATTATCTTCCCAGGATGGGATCTAAGCTCTTTTTTTTTACTTGATCAAATAAGAAGATAAGAGAGATTAGTTTCTTTTGAAGATGAAAACCAATATGGGAAGATAATGGGATCAAGGTTTAATGTGGATGCTAAGACAATGTCTATTTGAAGTTTAGCTCCAGAGGATGATAAGCCAACTCTCATGGAAATAAAGGAGTCCTCCAAGGGAAATGTTATATTTTGGCATGTGTAATCTACATCTAGTGACTAGATTTTGGGAATGCAAACTCTGGTAGCATTAATGGGTAAGCATAAGATGGACACTCTTTAACCTCAACTTGAAAAAACCTATAAAAAATTTATTGGGACAAGGAGTTACAAAGAGGAAATGAAGAATACTTATGTCTTACAATAAAATGTCATCAAACTAGAAATGGAGGGTGCTTCATTGAAGAAAAATGTCAGAACAATTATAGAGGTTCATGACAAAGAAGTGCATATAGAGGGCCAGATATTCGAGATAGGGGAAACATCAAGCCAAGCTATGGATATTGATGAAGAAAAATTAGAAGCCAGTAAGGATTCGAAGATCATAGCTTTGAAGATTTTATTAGTACATAAGATCAATCATTGAAGATAGACTCACAAAATGTGCATGGCAATTATATTGCCTTAGAAGTAGTGAAATACAAATGTGTAGAGGCAATTGATCTATTATCTCCATTATTCAGCACGTGGGGCCCTTACATTCATTTTTTTGATAGCATAATCACTATACTTCCCTAGAAGAAGGACCTACCAAAGGAAACCATTGTGAGTATGAGAAAAGCAATTCATAGGGTAAGAGATCTAAATGGTTTCTTTTTGGGGGAAGATGCAACTAGTACAAAGTAAAATGAAATTAATTGCTATTGGGACACCAAATTTTTTCCCTACAATCTTGGATAGCAAAGGCAAAATGAAGGAATAGATTGAATGGTCATCATCATTGATAATATCCTTGATCATCTTGGGTTTTTGTCTTTTTGTAACAATGAAGCAAGTGCCACTACTGTCTATGATATGATAAACATACTTTATAAGTTAGAAGCATAGATGTCTAAAGTAGCTTTTGAGGTTAAAGCTATAACTGATGCTAATTATATCAAATGCCTAGAGGAGTTGGACACAATCAGAGATATCACATGGCTTGATATTGATACAGACAACACTATTTGGGAATTGATTGCAGGTATCAAGGCACTGCCAACTGGTGATAGTGACTAAATACAGTTGAGATGTAGTTCAAAGAAGGAAAAGGTAAAGAAAAGGCATGGATGGTGATAGGAACTAAATTTTATTTGTTGAAAAAATATTTACTGACCAATGCTACTTGCCAGTTTTGTAACTGTATCTTAATTTTGGGACCAAGTACAAAGAATGTTTTGCATATACCAAAATAAGAATATCTTTGTACCTATTTTTATTAATATTTTGACAAGTGTCCTCCCATCTAAAGTTTTTTGGAATCCATTCTATAAAAGGATTCCCAAGATGTGGAGTAGAGGTTTGATTTTCTGGTAATTTTGAGAATTATGTTATTATTATTGGTCCATTGAGTACATTGTAAGCTTCATGGTATATTCTCCTATAATTTTGAGAATACAAGTGAATGTTGAGAGATCTATTATTTTTTTTGAAGGTTTTTGAAGTCTTACTAGCATTCTTGCAATTTTCAAATGAAAATTAATGCAAAAGAGCAAGTTGTGCTATATTTTTGTCTTTGAATTCTATCTCCATTGTTGTGTAATGGTTATCTTGGGATTGTATAAACAATTTTTATACAATTTAATGCAACTAGGATAGGTTGTATATCAATTTGTTGTTGCTTTTAATTCAAGGAATTAAGTAAATGCTCCAATAAATTGATAGGGTTTCTGGTATATAATAGGGATATTCATAAGGATGGGTTTGGGGATAATTACTAATAAAATTAATTTTGATGCAATTAATTGGTTCAAAATGTTTTCTTGGGTAGACTATGAATCCCAATGAATAGGACACTGGTCATATATTCAATTACAGTTTAAAGAAAATCATGGGGTTGCATTGGGCATAAATATAAAATAAAAATCAATTTTACTTTAAATGCATGAAGAATATTATAAGCTCATCAATACTTGTTTACATTTGATCTCTGAGTCTTAGTTAGCTACTATTACCTAGAATTATTTGTAGATATGAGAATAATTATGACCAATCTACTATAAAGGAGGAATATTTTAATAGAATGTCATGGAATGACCAAAATGTGAAAGTAGTATCACATTTTGAATCTCTTTATCCCTTAGGTGCACACGCCTTCATTTTGCAAAGCCAAAAGAATAGAAAATATTTTATAATTTTTTTGAAGTTTGATCCAAATCTAAAGATCATCTAGTTGATCAAGGGAATTATCTAATCCTTAGGTTATTTTGATCTTTATCATCTTGGTATTAAGTATTTTGTTGCTTAGTAGTGTAAAAACACCAACACATCCAAGTATCCAACCCTTGGAACTAGATTGAGAGATGTTTAAATAATATCCCCCCTCCTTCTTGTCCATTGAACTGATCCATAACTACTCCAAGTAGTTCATTTCCAAAAACTACTTAAAAAGTTGCTAAGAAACTTTTCAAAATTGAAAAGTTGTTAATGAGAAACTTTTTGACAACATTTTCAATGACCATTTTTCACCTACTTTAACCAGTCATTGGGTCTTTTCTTATTATTTTGTCAATTTAAGCAATTTGAGCAACTTTTTGCTTCCTAGGACCTACTTGACAAATTTTAACTCCTAGTCTCAACTAAACCAAATTAACTTTCCTACACTCACCTTGGGACTCTATAAGTAGTCCTCTTTTTTCCATGGTTGGTTAGACCATGTACAAACCAAAATGCCTTTAGGGTTTGACCTTACCCCTAGGTGTTTCCTGCACCAGCATTGTTCCCACAAGGTCAAAAAATGTTAATATCATTAAGGGAAATGTATACTATAATGAAACATGTAATATAATATCTTAGTGTGATCCTATACTATTCATTATAAATTGAGAAAACCTCAAGGTTGAATCAATAGTTTTTTTAGGACTTGGTATAAAGGAAAGGTTATTTTATTGGTTGTAATGATTACTAAGATAATTTGTAATTTTTTATGCAAGATTTGGATTGAATTGTGTAGGTTCAGAGCACATATTGATTGAGGATGTATTGTAAGAGGAAAAGTAACTATATTAGCAAAAAAAATAGTCAGACCATGTAGTCCAGTATGTTATCCTAAAGATTGCTTATTTAAGACAGTCTTGAATAAATTTGGATAGTGGGTTTAGTTGACTTCCCATCAACTCCTAGCAAGGTCGACACAACTCCTAATAGGGATGTGATCTCCACAAAGGGATTGAAACCTTTGGGTAACTAAATTCAATGTAGAATTTAATTTTCCTTGAATAGAAGTAAAGGTTATTGGGAATTTTCTCTAGAACTTTTTCCCAACAAAATATGTAAATGCTTCCATGAGTTCTTTAGGGAAATGTATTATTTTTCTAGTAGTGCAATTTTTCTACTTATTTGTGTCTTTTCAAAAGGGTGATTTAAATAGTTATTTAGGAACTATATTTGGTTCCAACGATTATTAGATCTGTGGTATATTACAAAGGCATGTGCCAAATATATTGAAATTTGTGAATTTTGTGATGTGCTTTCTTTAAGAAATAAAATTAATTAGTGGCACAAGAGTTATAGTTATATTTTGTTGTCATGAATCACATGGTTGAATATTTTTTCATTATACTCTCTAGTGTAAACTATATAAAAATATGTCTACATCGATTACTTTTAATTATCAAACAAAATTTTCAATGCTATATTTTGTTGAATTCAATTATAAACATCACTATAAAAAGAGAGATATCTAAAGGAAACAATTTCACACAATTCCAATTTCAATGAAAATAAAAATAATAATAAACTAAAATCATCATATATGTGAATATTATAATTGATAATTTTGTTAGGTAGTAAAATCAATGTCTACATCAACTATTCTCTAAAATGCATTCTGAGAGCTAAGCAAAGACAAAATACACTATTACTATCTACAATTACTTTAATATGCTAAATTTACATATCATATTTCCATTTATACTATTTTTTATAATAAATCAAATATAATCTCTCAAAACATATAATGACATAAGACTTACTTCACCAAAAAGACTAAATCAATTATTCTATTGATTTCTACTAATATTAAATTCCTCTCTACTAATAATTAATAAATCAAATATAAACTTGAAAGCATATTATGACATAATACCTACTTCACCCAAAACCAAGTCAATTTCCCTATTAATCTGTACTACTAAAATTCTTCCATTGGAATAATCTAAAAAGAAAATTTTCAAAATATATTATGACCTAATGCCTACTTCACCTTCAAACCAAGTCAATTACTCTACTGATCTCTACTACTACTTAATTCCTCCCCCATTCCTTGCATTTCAATATTTTACTCAAGAGAGTTTAAGCCATAAACGGCAAAACTGTCTCAATTGCTTTCCCTTTTGAATTGTTAAGAATTCTGCGGATTTGCTATCATAATTGGAAAAGCCATTGGAGACCCATTCTTTTTAGGTTATAGTTACTCAAACAGTCGTCCATTACTACTATTGGACGATTTATCAATGATTGGACGTTCATTTTTGTTTTGTAGTGTTCCACATTCTATCCTGGCCTAATTTTTTTGGGGTAACTCTCCATCTTATTTTCCTTACTATTTACAGCCTGCATATGATTTTTTTTGAAAGCGACAATATCCAGAATGGTCCAGTGGACTAAATACCGATGATACTATAATACAATGGCGAACAAAAGTAGCAGACAAAAGCTTGTGCATGTTCTGTGGCTTTACCAAATGAAGAAAAATAGGAATAAAATTATTGAAGGCTTAAAATGTCTCGTTTTGCATCTACTTGAAATTTGTAGTTCGGATGGGAATGGAATCAGAGAGAGGAAATGTGTCTTTTACCTCCATCATGTTCTTTTTCACTTGAAGCTTTTCATTATTATGGATAGATTCCTCCTGTATTGACTCAAACAATTGCATAAACAGACGGACTTAAATTATTCAGTGGTCCATTGAATTAACGCCTTGGTCATTTCTCAACTTTTCAAGGTTGAGTCCAATCAGATTCTTGAAAGCTGCTGTTGGGTAGGGTAGTGTGGTTTGATGTGATCTAAATTTTGTCAACGCATGCCAGAGAACGGGCACACCAGCAGCCGGTTGTACACATCAATAGTGGGCTGCTAAAGTTTCACTCTCCAATCTCTTCCAAAATAGTTCTTTTTATATGAATGATATTTTGTAAAAAGGAAAAGAGCTTTTACAGTTCACAATAGTGGTCATTTACTTTTATTATGATATTTTGTGAGCTATTATTATAATTTGCAGTTCGTTAAACTAACTATGAATAATGATTGAATTTTTTGACTTACTTTATTTAGAATACATAAGTAGATGAAAGTGGTGGATTTTATTTATTGGACATTGAGTTATGTTGTTTTCTTAATATGTTATAGTCTTATCATTATCAAATTTTCTTGGTAAGTTGAAAAAGTAGAGATAAAGTTAGAATATTTATTTTGACTATTAGATGGAGTCTATCACATTGGTGAGAAGATGGTGCTGGAATACGTGCAAATGAAGATGCCAATACAAATGACTTTGGAAATTCTAATGTGAGTTACTATTATTTTGACTATAAATGGAGTCCATCTACATTAGTGATAAGATGTCAAAAAAGAGTGTAGGATAACTTGCAAATAATGATGTCAATTCATATGACTTTGGGAATGTTAATGGGACATCCTATTGTAACATAGTTTGTGGCTTTCATATGTGGACTAAGCACAGCATGATGAAATCAATGGAAAAAAATATAATTGTTCACGTGTTACTACAATGGTTCAAAAGAGTTTAGAGATGAACCACCTTTAATTTCATCTTGGTCGGCTACACTAAAGCATAATTATATATGGAAAAGTATAATTATAACTAAAGCATTATATATTTATAAGATATAATTTATTTCTTTTCAAATAGAAAAAAAGTAATTCAATATTTAAAATATTGATTACTTAAGAATATCACCCATGCATGCCTAATTAAAATTTTAGAGAAAGTTGTGCGATTATAATAAAACACAAAAGTGACTATTTTATCTATTAGGCTAAGACTCTATCTAATTTATCATTGATATATAACCACACAAAATTATGAGATAGGTAGAAAGGAAGTGGATACCGAGTACTACAAAAGCTCTTCCATCATTAATGTACTTATACTTGTAGGGTTCAATCTAAGGTAAAAGATGAAAAATACTTGCGTGTAACAATAGGTTGTATAACAGTAGAAACTAAATCTTGAGACATAGAAGGGAGAGTGGCATTAATTCAATTCGTGCTTAGTTATATCCTTTTTTCCTTACTTGGTATGAGGAAATAATTTTTGATGATGTATAAATCAATTGAATGGGGGCTTTTTTGGAAAGAATGATTATATACCACAAAGAAATTTCTTAGACATGGGTTTACTAGAACTTTTAGTTTAATAATTTGTTTAAAGTTAGAAGTAAAGGAGGAAAAATAACTCATAAAGCATAAGAAACCAAATCACTCTCATTAAATATCATTAATAGTAAGTATTACAAAGGAAGTAAAAAGAGTGTTTGAACCAAATGAAGAAGTATTAATCTCAAGATAAAAGTCACAGTTGATGTAAAATTAAAAGGTCGTACAAAACTATAATATACTTTCACAACATATCTTTTTAACTTCATTATTAATTATAATCTATATATAAAATAATATCGTCTAGTTAGAGCTTTACATTGATTACTATATTTTATTATATTTATTTTTTATTTGAAGAAATAAATGGGTTTTGATAAGTCTTGCAAAACTTTCATAACATCATAGTATCATAAAGTAGATAAAACCCTTAAAGTTTCATATAACTATTAATCAATAGATTGAGATAAGACCTAAACCTTTTCAGTCTAAAAAATACAAAAAGTAAAAATAACAAAAGAATACTTAATGGCCAAACACCAAAATAAAAATTAAGTGTAAGATATTATCCCATCATCACCCTTAAAATTGATATATTCTTGTGTAGACTCCAAGTGTATATTTATATCATCTACAAATTTCATTTTTTAAGGAAAGTTTTCCTTTTATTCTTCCTAATTTCAACTTGATTTTTTTTGTTTCAATTATATATATTTATACTTTTCACAACATTCTTTATGACAACTTTACTCAAATAGTTGTCATTTTCTAAACTTCTCTTCAAAGAATCTCTCTACTACTATTTTGTTCAATTATCTATTAAGTTCATGACATTATCCATAAGAATCATATATTTGGTCTAATGTAATCTATTTACCATATTATTTATGCACTACTCAAGTTACATTTTCTCTTAATTTACAAATATGCATGTACTTAAGGATCCATTTCATATTTTTTCTTAATTGAT
The DNA here is from genome assembly GCA_028749045.1 of Cupressus sempervirens. Taxonomy (NCBI): domain Eukaryota; kingdom Viridiplantae; phylum Streptophyta; class Pinopsida; order Cupressales; family Cupressaceae; genus Cupressus; species Cupressus sempervirens. The sequence continues at coordinate 653,899,251 of CM053788.1, forward strand.
AAAGCATACTAAAAAACTATATAAAGTTAGCTATAGATAAAATAAGAGGAATAAAAATAATTATATTAAAATCAATATGCCAAGTTAGGCTAAACTATGTAACAACATAAAAATTGAAAAATAAAATTAAAAACCAAGTTAACATCAAGAAACTCGCTAGAAAATAGAATTCTAATCCTTTTACAAGAACCTCATGTTCTTAATTAAACAAGAAAGTAATATAGTGTTCACTCTTTCTTCTTGTACTTCTACTTGATTTCTTCTTAATTTCTCTCTAAAGTTTGTCTTTTTTTTTTTTCCCTTAGCTTAAATTGACCATATTCATAATAAATTATTTATCATATCATCTTTTTTTTCTTTTTCTTTTTTTTTTAAAAGTTTTGTCTTACTAACCAACTTATTTTGAAACAACTTCATTATATTCTACATGTTCCACCATATTATCCTATATCTTATACATTTGACACAATCTTTTCAAGCCCTCTTATTATTACTCATTCTCATTATTACTATTATATTTGGGTTGACTTGGTAGAGAACTACACATTGCAACAACAAAATGAGTGACACAATTAGTATTAAATCTCATGTATATTATTGTTATTATTGTCCACATACCATACATATATTCCTCTTATAGTACATAACATGACCAGAAGATAATATTAGAGTACCACTTTCATATGAGTGATGATAGATTACACTCTTTTGAATATGTTCAACAATGTTTTTAGGATTTTTTGAGTTAATGTGAGAAAAATGTATTACTATGGATATACATTTTATTTGGTTAGATTATGGTAGTGGTAAATTCAAGAATACTCATATGTTTTATTGGTTGAGTAGAATATATGTAGAGAGTGTCTATCATAAATTTGGTGTTTTACTAGGTTGATCATGGGAAAAGGGGACATGAAAAATAAGGTGCACATGTGGGAAATCTCTAATTTAGGAGAAATTAATGAGGTAAAAGCACAAACCCGTGTCACCCTTTTGTAAAGGAAAAGGCTAACAAAAGTATAACTATTCACCTTCAATGATATAAAACTTGTATGATCATTTTGAGTTTAAAAATAAAGTAAACTAATGAAATGTGTAGAAATGGATGAAGTTTAGTATTATAAGTTTTAAAAATTATTTGGAATAAGAATTGATATATTTTCCTAATTTTTATAGATATTATTTTAGCTATTGAAAAATGTTGAGAATTAGGGGTCTAGTTCCCACCACAATACTATATGGAAATAAACGTATTTCCCTTTGATCTTAGACTATGTTGTAGATAATATATATAGCTAGAACAATAAAAAATATAAATAAGTTTTAGACCTATATTTTCTCTTTTATAGTTATTCAAATTTAAACTCACCTAAAATAGATAGTTTTCATCTACCACCACATTTTTCAAAACAAGTCTATTCTAACTTGAAGAAAAATTATATATTCCAGAACAAGACTCTCCTCTAGAACTTTTTATAATTTTAAATTTCTTTTGATATGATTTAATATTTTTTCGTTTCTCAAAATGGACATATTTTCAAGTGTTAAAATACATGCATGTAGAATGTTTTAATTACAATTTACTATATTTAATGAAAACACTATAAAATCTATATGAGAATATTCTTGACTTTGAGCTATATAAAATGGTGTTTGTATGTTATTAAATTTTTTTACAAAAAATAGCAAAAGTTATTGAAATGCCATTTTACTGAAATAAATTTATTTCTTTAGTAATTGGATACAAACTAGTATAAAACATGCATTTAATGGACATTTCCAATTGGAAAAGTGTGAGACCATATATAACTTAGCTAGAATTAATTTATCTAGATCATATCTTTGGACAAAATTAAATTTTAGATAGAAATACTCAAATTTAGTCATTCTGATAAGTCAGCCTGAAAGGTGACACAACTTTGTACTTTTACCAAGTGGATTTCATGTGGAGAACATCGTGATGATCATTCTATAACTCTTGGTTCAATAGTACACAATTTGTTTTGATTGGTTGAGAAGAGAGCAATACGGTATAAATTATATATTGTGAGAAATTTGTAAATTATTCAAAGATGAATTCATTTGGAAGCTCACACACAAGTACATAGACCCTTTGTATGATATTTGAATTATTTTTGTCTCATGTTATGTTAGCATGATTGGAATTAGTATGACATGGGTCCCATAATATATAACACATTTATCTCTCACAATCTCCTTGAGAAACGATGACATGGAAAGTTTTGTTGAGTACAACCATCTTTCATAACTTCTACCAAGAGGGAATTTTTTTTTGTTTTTTTCATAGTAGGGGAATGATGAGAGATCAAATTACTAGTTAATAAATTAAATACAAGGAAAGAAGAATCTTGCATGAAAAATGGAAGATGATGATGGGTTGAATTATCTTACTAGTTCACTTGTTTCTTTAGAAATATGGTTACATACATTAATGTTTAAAGAAAGAATGACATACCTTCATTTCAAGACTACGAGAATCACAAAACCATTCTCATGTATTCACATCTTGTTATAAGAAAAAAAGTTATGTTTTTAAAGCATCAAGGAAGGCCAAAAATGATTAAATAAAATTGGACTATTAGTATTGTTGATCATGACACAATATTGGATAGCCTCAAGCATTCATATGATCCTTAAGGTAGACTTAACTATGTGATGCAGAGCCACACCTTGGAAAGCTCAGGAGGAGAACTCACTCAACTGAGTTACATCAAGGGGCATCTACAACAGCAAGGATCGTACTCGAACCAAACTAAATGCAAATCTTCACATGCACACCAAGATCCTTAACCCAGAATGTCCTTCCAAATCAAATTGTTAAGGTTGAGACTCAAAGAAAATGTATTCCATCTCCGTGCCGCCTACACTTTAATGTGATTAGACTCGGCAAAGGTTTGCATGAAGAATAAAATGGAGTGATAGAACATGCAAAAAATCCACCAGAAAATAGATTGTAAAAGAATGTTATAGCGTCTCATACTAATCCTCCTACAACATCATTCGGAAATCTGCACCTTTCTACTTTCGCACGGACTCACCACAATCTTTCCTCACCTTTCGTATTCCTGTCTTAGAAAATCGGGTGCAACTGAATCATAAATGCCATGCTTGAAACAACAATCTCAAAACCGTATATCTCTGTTGAAAAACATCAAAAACACCATAGAAAACCGAAACTTTGCATAATGGAAATCATTTCATATTTGCCAGATGGAAACCGAAAAATCTCAGCGGTTTTTGGAGAGTTTTGAGAAAAAAATGACAACTTCAATGAGACTTGCACAAGAAAACCAAAACGCATTTCATACTAAAAACTAAACCATGCACCAGGAAAATCAGAAGAAACGTTCTATTCTCTCCAAAATTCGATTCTTCCAAAGTTGAAGAGACACATAAAAAAATTGCAACTTTTCTATTTTACTCAAACTTGAATGAATCTCTTACATAGCCGAATGGCTTATTTAAAACTGACTCTCCTTTTCTAATAAAAGGATAAGAAATGTTTTTTCGTCTTCTACCCCAAGAAAAGGATAAGAATCCAAAAACCGCCTACTACCTATTATTGGAATCTAACAATCATGCAGTAGGCCATATGTTTTTTTTTCCGTCTTCTATCCAAGAAAAGGATAAGAATCTGAAACTACCTACTACCTATTATTGGAATCTGACAATCATTAAAACTATTCTAATTTAAAGAATCTACACCCGGTCCTAGGTGGCTATATCTGGAGAGCTCATCAAACCGCTACTCTAGGTATGCCACCACATGTAGGACATTTATTGAAAACATTAAATTTAAAATACACAAAACATAAACATTTCTTATTCTATTTTCCGTTCTGCTACTGCAGCACTATGTAATACCAACTCACTCCTTACACGTTTTCTCTTCTTTTTTGTTTGGTCAATAAACTTATTTATTTCATGGACTAAAAATTTAGTTCGATACAAATATGATAGATATCAAAGATTTGCGTACACTTTATTATCTCATAAAAAATGATACTAAATTTCATTGTGCATAGGCTCACCATTTAGTTAGTATTGTTTCAATAATATTAATCTATTTTGTATGCTATTTCGATACATAAAGGAGCATAAATATCATACCCAAATGTTAGTATTATGTATCTAGAATTTTTTTTATTGTTGATGAATATATGTAAATAATATGGTTAGATATCAATGATATATGATGTATTTATATGTGAGACATATGTTAAAGTATAAGCATGAGTTTTTTTATGATATATATTGTATTTGTATGTGAGACATGAGTATAAGAAGAAAGAGAAGTTTTATTGATGATATATGATGTATGTGTACACAAGGATGGAAGAAAACATAAATACACATAAGAATCTACTTTACTAATTTTTTATAGTATTTATGACTTTGGATATAGTATATTAAATTTATTCTTTTAAATTCAAATGAGAAAGGTGACAATCTTTAATAGGATTTCTTGCTAATTTGTTGAAGGTGGTCTTGTAATGTCTTCATTTTATATCCTAATTTATTTAGTTTAGAGATCTTAAAATTTATTTCTTGATGATGGATCATGTACTGTGATCCTAAATGTTGATGATAAAAAAACATACAAAATTGAATCCAAAAAACAATTTATTTTACAAATGCATTGTGGAAATCTGATAATGTTAATCTTAAAATTTACTAATTGAAAGTGTCAAACTTGCACAATTTTATTTTGAATATATTTCTAATTGCTTTTGTTCTTGGTACTTTTAAGTTCTCTTTCTAGTGGTTTTTGTTCAAGATTTATTGTTTGTATCTATAAAGAGAAAATAAAACTAGAGCTTTGAAATATCAACTTTGTGAACATCAACTAATCTTCATCATGTCAATGTTTGGATAATTTTTGTAAGTCATGTTCATGGTTTTTGAGTGGTTGATCATCACTAGAGAAGATTTTATGGATGAGTTCTCAATAAACCTCTAGTTTAAACTATGTATGTGGTGGAGCTTCATGCCCATGAGTAACACACAGGGATTTGAGCCACTTGCATGCTTCTATAGAATGCTTCTAATGGTTTTTGCATCAATTGAAAAATTATTTCCCTGAGGAAAAAAAACTTGGAGTCTCAAAAATATGATATGTAATATTCTAGAGGAGCCTCTCATGGACCTAAAAATTTAGATAAATCATTAGAAAGTGACTTGTATTTCAAGAGAAATAGCATGACAAAGCTTGTTACTTTTGTGCACTTAGGGTATTTAAGAAGCATTTCTAGTAGGATATATTAGCTAGTGTTCTGATGAGTGTGAAGCCAAAAATGGCCCAATCCTTGAGTATAGCCTCTCAATCAGACATGTTGGTGGTGGCAGTTCTTGCCCACAAATAATGCACAAAGATTTGAGATACCTTACACATTTCTATTGAATGCCTCTAATGATTTTTGCACTAATAGAAAAATTGCTTCCCTAGAAAAACTACTTGAGTCTCAAAAATTTGAGATAGATTATTGTAGAGGGGCTTCTCACAACCCTACATCTTCAAATAAATCAAATAAAGGTGTTCTAAGTTGAGAGAAGTACCTCGGTAAAGTTTGTCACTTTTTTGCATTTAGGGAACCTATAGAATAATATTGGTACATTATGTTGAATAGTTTTTCTTTATCTTATCTAGCCATAACTATTCCAAAAAAAGTTATACATTTATTATTTTCAATTATTGAACAAAATATTCAATTCTATGTTTTGTTGAATTCAAAACCTATAAAAATTGCTATTTATTATAGAAATATGCTAATAAAATAATTTATCATGATTCTAACTTGAATGAAAATAAAATTAGCAATAAACTAAATCGTCATATATGTGAATATTATAATTAAGAATGGTATTTGCTAGCAAAATCAATGTCTACATCAACTATTCACCAAATACAACATTACTACCAATAATTGTGTCATTGTGCTATAATTACATGTCAATTTTGTGGTGAATTTCAGTTATACTCAATTTGAAAAGATCAAATATAATCTTTCAAAATATATAATGACATAAGACTTACTTCACTAAAAATTTATAATCTTTCAAAACATATAATGACATAAGACTTACTTCACTTAAATAAAACTTAGTCAAGTCAATTATTTTATTGATCTTTATGTCTAACTAATTCCTTTGTGTTAATATTTAATAAAGTCAAAATAGAAAAACATATTATGACATAAGACCAGCTTCACCCCAAAACCAAGTCAATTGCTTTATTAATCTTTACTACTAATAAATTCTTCCCTAATAATTATAAAAATCTAAATAGAAAATTTGACCTACTTCACCCAATAACCAAGTTAATAACTATACTGATCTCTACTACTACTAAATTCCTCCCTAATTCCTTCTACCTCAATATTGTACTCGAAAGAGTTGGAGACATAAGCATCCAAAATGTCTTCATTGTGCTCAGGTTTTAATTCCCTTAGATTCCTTTTTGCATTGTTCACAATTCAGCAGGTTAACTATAATAACTAGAAAGGCCATTACAGACCGCGTCAGGTAAACTAAGACTGCTGATTGCACTGGTTTCATCCATTACTGCTATTTGAACGTGTTTTCAGTGAATAGACGTTCATTTCTGTTTGATAGTATTGAACAACATCAGGAATGGTCCAGTGTACTCAAAATGTAATACTAGAATACAATATGGAACAAACGTAGCAGACAAAAGCTTGTGCATTTTTCTGTTGCTTTAACCCATATAGAACAAATGGGAACAAAATTATTAAAGGCTATAAATTGGAGCACGCTTTTGTAGCATTATCTATTTCATGACTTTGTTTTGCATTCACTTGGAATTTGTAGTACAGATGGGAATGGAATCAGCGAAGAAATGTGCCCTTGACCTTCATCATTTTCTTTTTACTTGAACACTTTCATTGTTGTGGATAGATTCCAACTGAATCAACTTGGCCATTTGCATAAACAGACGAACTTAAATTATTTAGTGGTCCACTGAAAACAGTTGGAATGCCTTGGACATAATTTCACATCTTGTCATGGTTGAGACCAATCAAATGCTTGAAAACAGTTGGATAGTGTTGTTAGATGTCATTCAATCTGTTTTTGTATTTACGATGACCTAAATTTTGTCAATGCACGCCAGAGAACGGACACACCAGCAGCGGGCTGCTGAAGTTTCACCGTCCAATCTCATCCAAAACTCCCTTTCTATTCATGGTATTTGGTAAAAGTTAAAAGCCAATCTCATCCAAAATACTCCTCTTTTCGATTCATGGTATTTGGTAAAAAGGAAAGTGTTTTCATAGTTCACAATAGTAGTCATTATTTTTTATGATGGTATTTTGAAAACTATTATAAGCTTAGGGAAATATTATAACTTATAGATAGAAATTTTGAACTTAATTTATTAAGATTAAAAAAGTAGATTAAAGTGGTGGATTCTGTTTATTGAGCATTGAGTGGCAATTCAATATTTCAAAATAGGTTTTAAACTAGTGTTTTGTCTTAATATGTCATAATGGCATCACTATCAAATTTTCCTTGTAAGATGAAAGAGTGGTGACAAATTTAGAATAAGATGTCAAAATGGGGGTGGAGAGAAACTTGCAAATAAAGATACCTATACAAATGGCTTTGGGAATTCTAATGGGAGTTACTATTATTTTGACTATGCATGGAGTCCATCTACATTAGTGATAAGAAGTCATAAAAATGTGTAGGAAAACATGCAAATAATGATGTCAACTTGTATGACTTTGGGAATGCTAATGGGACTTCATATTGTAACATATTTTGTGACTCTTGTATATGGAATACACACAAGATGATGAACCGAGTGGAAAAAAATATAGTTGTCCAAAGTGTGTTACTATAGTGGTTCAAAAGAGTATATAGATAGACCACCTCTAAATTCATCTTGTTGGGCTACACTTGAATTTTCAAAAAAATTTAGATGGTTGTAGCTTTACTGTAAGGACAAACATATAGTTATTAATTAAAGCATTTATGAATAGAAAGAAAATGGAAACCCTCTTCACAACCCTAATTTTCAAAAGGCACTTGACATGACCCCATACCACTTACTCAAAGGGCTAAGTGCTCTTAACATGGAAGTGCTTCCATTTTAAGATAATACAATTTATAAATCAAATATAATTTAAACAAGAATGCTTAAATATTTTTAGGAATGTAAGTCAATCCTAGTAAGAACATCATGCAAAGTAAAATATTAATTATTTTATAATGCCATCCTTAAATGTCCTATTAAAGTTTATAGAAAGTTATGAGATTGTCAACTAGACAAACTGATTTATTTATCTAGTACATTAAGACTTTATTCAATTTATCATTCATTTATAGCCACAAAGAATTGTAAGAAATGTTGAAAGAAAGAAGATAGGTAGTACTATGGAATATTTTTCATCCTTAACATACTTACATAATTAAACTTAAGAAAATAGTCTTAGGGTAAACATAAAAGGTCCTACAGTACTATCATAGGCTTTCACAATATACCATGTTGATTTCATTGTTAATTCTAATCTATATATTAAACAATATCATCTAATTAGAGACTTTAAAATATTACTATATTATATTACATTGTTATTTTTTATTAGAGGACATAAATAGATTTTGACAATTTTTGTAAAAATTTAATAACAATATAGCATCATAAAGTAGATACATAGATAAAAATTCCATCCAATTATTAATCAATATAATGAGATAAGACCTAAACCTTTTCAACCTAAAAAACACACAAAAAAAGTGAAAATAACAAGCAAATACTCAATGGAAAAATAATTTTGTGTTAAACTATGCAAATTTTATGTTTGAGATAGCATTTGATTGCATTCCATTACCACCCTTAAAGTTGATATATCTGTCTATAGATTCCAAGTGTACATCTCTATCATCCACAAATTTTTATTTCTTTTAAGTCAAGTGGTCCTTTTATTCTTCCTAATTTCAAATTAGTTATTTATTGCTTCTTTGAATTCAACATATTTATACTTTTCACATCATTCTTTGTGGTGACTCTACTCGAGTAGTAGTTAGTTTCTAAACTCTTCTTCCAAAGTATTTATCCACATCTTTTTTTTTCATATTAAAATTCATGATATTATCCATGAGAGTCATTTATTTTGTCTAGCTCAACCTACTTAGCATGTTACTTAAATGTTCTACTCAAGTTAGTCACATTTTATGTTATTTAAAATTATACTTCAAGATTCATTTCATTATTTTTCTGAATTAATGAACGACCTTAAACAAATTAAATATAGTTAATGATATACAAAATAATAGGAACAAAAAAATATATATCAAAATCTATACACTATGTTAGGCTAAATTAAGTAATGACATACAAATAATTAAGCAAAACCAAAAACCAAGTTAACATCAAAAAAACTCACTACAAAAGAGAATACACTTCAAGCACATGGTCTTAACTCAACAAGGAACTAATTTAGTGACCACTCTTTCTTCTTGTGCTTCTACTTAACTCTCTTAGTTTATCTCCTCTCTTGTTCTTTTTCTTAAGCTTCAATGGACCTATACCATGTCAATAATAAACTTATAAATATCATACCATCTATTATTTTAACAAAGATCATTTAGTTTTTTCTTACTAACCACCTTATTTTGAAACAACATTATTATGTTGTACATGTTCCACAATTTTATCTTATAACTTTTACACTCCACTTAATCTTTCTAAGGCATCTCAATATTACTCATTATATTCTAAAGATCAATTATCTCCACATAATAAGCATTTATAACATCATCCTTTTGATCTTCTCTCATCTTTCAACCCTTCTTGTTAATATCAGCAAAAGAATTCACACTTTTACGAAACACATTCCTAGAAGATAATATAATAAATTCTTCAAAATCATGCTTGATTTACAATAAAGGTCTAAATTAGATAGAGAAAGAAGTTCCTCGACATCTTTTTCACTACCATCTTCATCATATCTACCTCAATATTTTTCATCTTAGTATGATTTAGGTATTTAGTCCCTCTCAAGGCCTATACTAGCATTACTTAATAGTTTTATATTTTCATCTACATGGAATTAGAAGTTGCATATATGTAGTACAAATTCAATGGATAGCATTGGAATCACAAATTTACATACCTAGACCTTCATAAAAAAATTAATTGAATCTTTTTCTTTGTTGTGGATAAATCCCAACTTAATAAACTCAACCATTTGTATAAGCAGATGAATTAAAATTATTCATTTCTCAACTTTTAAGGGTTGAGAAAAATAAAATTCTTGAAATTTTTTGGATAATGTGATTTGACAAGATCCAATGTTTTCATTTATTTATGATTGCCTAAATTTAGTCAACACCTATTAGAGAACGGACACACTATGGCCCATAGTTAGTTTTCTCATAGTACATTGCACACTCGAACAAGCAAGTTGTTCTAGTTTAATAGTCTAATCTCATCCCAAAAATAGTTTTCTTTCTAATCATGATGTTTGATGATGATGGTATGTGGTGAATTATTCTATGTATAGAGAAAAATATCTAACTTAAATCTTATAAAATTACCCACCAAAATAATTATATAAACAAAACTTATCTAATTAAGAGTTAAAAATTTAGATGAAAATGATGTATTCCTTTCATTTGATATTAAGTCACAATCCACATTTCAAAATAGATTCTAAATCAATAATGATTTATTCTCAATATTTCATAACCTTAGTAATATCAATGTTTTCTTGACAAGGTGAAATATTCACAAAAAGGTTAAAAATAATTTATTTTAATTACTAGGAGTATATCTACATTGATGAGAAGATGTCTAAAAAAGGTTCTAAAAAAACTTGTGAATAAAGATGTCAATTCATATGAATTTGGAAATAGAAAGAGGAGTTACAATTATTTTGACTATGAGGCGGATTCCATCCACATTTATGATAAGATGTCAAAAATGGTGAGGATTACATATATATAATCATTTCAATGATGTCTATTTTGGCTTTCTAGATATGGTGAATAAACAAAATATGGTTAAGTTTATGGAAAAATGGGTGCTCAAGATGTGTTCTTATAATACTTCAAAATATTTTGCAAAAGAGACACCTATATATTTACCTTATTAGGCCACAATTAAATTTAAAAAATATTGTTTAGATTTGTTATATATAGAAAATTAATTATTAAGAATAGACATATGAAAAAATATGTGAATGGTATGCAGGATTACAAGATTGATCTATCCAAAAAGTTTTTTGTTTCTTAGAAGGATGGAAGAGTCACCATTAGGGGAGTTTCTTTCTTGGTTAGACAAGAAACCATTGTGGTAGTTAGTAAATTGAGCATGGAGAGTTATAGAATTTCTCAAAAGAATACATCTTCCTTCAAGGATGATTCATGTATTTTCTTAGACCTTGGGGAAAAAACTCTAAATCTCTAGAGTCGTTTCAATCGAGAGAAATTATCAGGTGATTGGAAAGTGGTTGCAAATATTCTTGTATGGTTCATAACTCTACAAGGTAGTTAGGAACTTCCATTCCCATATTTTCCCTAAGCTTAGTCACTTTAGAATGAATGTTAAATTATATTTTCCTACTTGGATTTATTCTTCTCAATCACTTTTGGTTAACAAAGCCAAGGCAAAGGGTAGAGCCCCTCTCCACTAGGGTTTGATTTTATATCACTATGAATTTTACCCCCATTTGGCTCCTCAAGATGGTCCTACCTGTACTTTTTCCATTGAGGTTAATTAGGTGGTGTTTACTACTATTTCTTCCTTGGTCAAACTATTGCAAGCCCCTAATAGACCCACTTTGTTTCTAGTACTAGGGTTATCTTATCCTACAAACAAAATTGTAAAAATACCTCACAATAGTAGCAACAAGATGATACTATGGAGGTTATAAATGATTCTTCCTCTATTTCTTCTTGGCATAGATTTAGTATGGACACTAGATAATTCTACCCTTAATTATGTCCCTATTAGGATTAACCTTAGACATAAATAATAGTTATATGCAAACATAACCAATATCATAAAATAATAGATCACATATAAGACAACACAAGACAACAAAATTTAACGTGGTTCACACAATCCTTGGGCTACTTCCACCAATAGCAAGTCCAATATTATTATTATTATATAGTGATTACAAATTGATTATAATCCATAATCCCTTACAAATCAATATCACTTGAAGAACCAATTTTCACATCATAGATTATGAAAATCCCTAACCCTAAGCCTTTTTATACAAGCTTTTTGGCACTTACAAAATTTGGGCTAGAATAATAGAAAAATAGTAGTTGAAACCTTTTTATAATATAAGTTCATTTTTGGCTTTGATGGCACTTCCCCCAAAAACACCCATGGGGGCATTGCCCCTCAACTCTACCCTATACTCTGACATGAAGCATACTTGGGGTGTTTCCCCTTGACCCCATCTTGGGGGTGTTACCCCCAAACCCATGAAGAAATAATCTAGAGGGAAACTATGTTGAATAAACCTCTGATTCTAATTAGGCTCCGCATCACAACAATCTCCCACTTGAAGACTAGTCAGACTCCACAATAATAACCTCCCACTTGGAGATTGATCATACCACCAATAAACCTGTAGCTTCCACTAGAATATATAAAACCACCCTTGACTCTGCTATTCTTTCATTTTGTTCAGTCTAGAAGACCAACTAAAGTTGAAGAGGAATTTAGCTTCTCCCTTATTACTATCTTGGTAAACATATCGGCTAGATTATCATTTGTATGTATCTTCTCCAACTTTACTTGTCCATCATCCAAAATAGGCCAAATGAAATGGTATCACAACTATATATGTTTTTTCTTTGAATGTAGAGCAAAATTATTTGCAAGATGAATAGCACTTAGGCTATCTATAAATAAATAATTAAATACTTTAGAGGGTGTCCCAATCCTTCCATGAAGAACAGAAGCCATATCATCTCCTTGGCTACCTCTATAGCAAAAACATACTTTGCCTCTGTAGTGGATAAAGCATTAACCTTCTACAACCTAGAAACCTAGCTCATGGTTGTCCTGCCAATAGTAAATACATAACCTATAGTATTCCACTTGGTATCAATATCCCTTGCCAAATTTGAGTCAACATATCCCTATAAATCAGTAGTAGAGCCTCCAAAATGTAGACACTTACTAGATGTTCCTCTCAAATATCTGAGAATCCATTTAACTGCATTCCAATACTCAATTGTTGGATGACTCATATAGCTACTAACAACTCCCACTACATGTCCAATATCTGGCCTTGTACATACCATAGCATACATCAAGCTTCCTTCAGTTGAAGCATAAGGTACCTTGGATATCTTATCCTCATCTTCTTGTGTCTTTGGACACATCTCCTTAGTCAACTTCAAATGACCAAGTAAAGGTGTGCGGATAGCTTTAGCATCCTCTATTGAGAAATGTTGCAACACCTTATAAATATAATCAACTTGAGATAAAGTCAATTTCTTCGTTCTTCCTATATCTACAAATCTTCATACCAATAATTTTTTTTTCTACCACCAAATCCTTCATAGAAAATGCATGTGCTAACTGACATTTCAACCCCTTATTGTGATCCATGTTAGACCTAGCTACATGCATATCATCAACATATAAACATAAAATAATGTAGCTATCACCATCCAACCTCTTAAAATAAACACAATGATTTGAATAGCACCTATTTTATCCATGCTCATGTATAAACTTGTCAAATTTTAGATACCATTTCCAAGGTGCTTTCTTCAAGCCATATAAAACTTTCTTAAATTTGCACACTAAGTTATCCTTTCCATTGACCTCAAATCCTTGTGGCTATGTCATATATATATCTTCATCCAAATCACCATGAAGGAAGGTTATTTTAACATCAAGCTACTCCAATTGAAAATCTTTAGTAAGCACAATACTTAAAATAGTGTGAATAGAAGTCATTATAACAAGTAGAGAAATGCATCATCAAAATCAATGCTCTTTTTCTATGCAAATCCTTTTACAACTAACTTGGCTTTAAATATTTTCTTACCTCCATCCTATTCTTTCAACCTATACAACCATTTATTCTATAAATCCCTTTTACCTATAGGCAACTTGCATAAATCCTATGTCTTATTTTTCAGCAAAGAGTCTATTTCATCTTTCATTATAGACTCCTATTGAATCTTTGTATCCACATGTACACTGCTTCATCATAACATTTAGGTTCACCAACGTCAGTAAGTAAAATAGAATACAAGGAAGGAGAAAATCTTTATGGCAGTCTACTTAGCCTTGTTGACCATCTAACATTCATTGGTGTGTATGGTATTTTTTGTTGTAGTTGTTGCAGATCATGAGGAATTTTTGGAACATCAGTTTTTGGAGTATCACCTAGCACTACATAATCATCTTCTTTCTTCTCATATTGCTGTAACAAATCTTTGTACAATACTTTCTCATTGAATATGACATCCTTGCTTCTTAAAATTTTATTATTTTCAAAATCCCAAAGCCAATAACCAAATTCATTAATGCCATATCCAATAAATGCACATTTCTTTTACTTAGCTTCTAGCTTGATTCTATTTTTAGAATCTATATGAGAAAATATTTTATAATCGAAGGTTTTGAGAAAAGAATAACTCACCTTCTTACCAGTCCATGCTTCCTTTAGAATACCACAACCCAAAGGAGTATAGGGACCTCTATTAATGGCCTCCACCCACATGTTTAAGGAAAACCCTGCATGAAACCTCATGCTTCGTGCATGCTCCATTATAGTCATTTTCATGCATTTAGCCACTCCATTTTCCCATGGATTCCTTGGAATAGTTTTCTATCTATGAATAACACTAGTGGAGAAATTATCTTCAAATTCATGACTAAAATACTCACCATCAATATCAGATTTGAGACATTTTAATTTCTTACCAGTCTCATTTTCAACCAAGCATTTTCATTTCCTAAAAGCTTGAAATACATAAGATTTTTATTTAAGTAAATAAATCCACACTTTTATAGTTGCATCATCAATAAATGCAACATAATAATGAAATCCACCAAGAGAAGATACCTGAGCTGGTCCTGATACATCTATATGCACAATCTCTAATTTCTCACTTTTATTTTCCTTCCCAATCTTCAAAAATCTCACTCTCTTTTTTTCCATACACACAATTTTCATAGAAATCCATATTGATACATTTCAAACCTAGTAAGACTTTCTTTGAATGAAGTACTTTCATACCTTTCTCACTCATGTGTCCAAGACTTTTGTGCCACAACATTGTATTACAATCTATGACAACTATTTATTTTCCTTGCTCAACTACAACAACTGTTCCTAAACATTCATTTTTCTCTGAAACAATCAAAGTAGAAGGAACAGTATGAGCTATACAAAGATATAAGGTTCCTTCTTTCACACTTTTTTATACTATAAGGGAAGCTTTTGAAAATTTCCAAGTTTTATCATTAAAAGTAACTACAAAACCCTCATCACTGACTTGCCCTGCTGAAATTAAATTCCTACTCAGCCTTGGAACATGTCTTACCTTATCTAGTAGCCAATGATTCCCATTCCAAAAATTAATCTTAACTTTTCTCTTTCCAACACTCTGATAGGGTTTATTGTCCCCCGAATAAGCAAAGACCAAAATCCCCTTGGACATAATCAATAAAGTAACCTCAATGAGGTGTAGCATGAAATAAAGCACCACAATCTAAAACCCATGAATCATCAATACTTTCTAAAGATAGAACCAAAGCATCCTCTTCAGATTTGTTACTTACCACATTTGCCTCCTTGTTCCCTTCTATTTTATCTCCTTCATACAATCTTTCTTCTTATGCGATGGTTTCCCACATTACCAACAATCTCTTAGTCCTCTAGGCCGAGACCTCTTCCCCTTTGACTTTCCTCTTGATTTCTCATGATTTCTAGACTTATTTCCTCTCTCAGTTGTTCTACCTTTTCTTTGTGTGTTGAAATAACTTCCTGATATAGATCCACCTAAGGTTTTCCTATGAGTTTCTTCACTCAAAATAACATTGATCACATCATCATATCTTAGGGTATTAAATATAGAAACAAAATTACTCATAACCATTACCAAGTGATTCCAACTTACAGGAAAAGAACACAAAATCAAGAGAGCCCTAATTTCTTCATCAAAATTAATACCCACAGAAGATAACTAAGTAGTAATGGTATTAAACTTATTTAAATGATCTGGAAGATCCACCTTCTACTATTTTCATATTAAATAAATGCTTCATGAGATATACTTTATTTGAAGTGAAGGGCTTTTCATATAATTTTGCTAGGGTTTCCATCAAACTCTTCCATCTTCTTTTTTTTGGTAATTTTTAATGTCAATAATGGTGCCAAACATAATCGAATTCTTGCAAGTTCCTTTCTATCCAAAATCTTCTAGTCCTCATCTCTCATAGTTCCCTAGGTCTTTTTTTTCCTTCCAATGGCTTCTATAAATCCTTGTGATAGGGATAGTCCTCCATTTGCATCTTCCATAACTAAAATTTATGCCCATTAAACTAGTTAACCCTTAGCTTACCCTCATCTACTATTTCTCCCACTCAACTGTGAGACCTTCTTGAAAAGGATTATTAAGAAAAATGATGACAGTCTGGCTAAGAAAAAATGCAAACAATCTAT
This sequence comes from Cupressus sempervirens, assembly GCA_028749045.1. Taxonomy (NCBI): domain Eukaryota; kingdom Viridiplantae; phylum Streptophyta; class Pinopsida; order Cupressales; family Cupressaceae; genus Cupressus; species Cupressus sempervirens. Next base: position 653,915,945 of record CM053788.1, read on the forward strand.
GGCTCTGATACCACTTGTTAGGATTAACCTTAGATAGAAATAATAGTTACATGCAAATATAACCAATATCAAAAAATAATAGATCGCATATAAGAGAACACAAGATACCAAGATTTAACGTGGTTCAACCAATTCTTGGGCTACATCCACCAACAACAAGTCCAATATTATTATTATTGAGTGATTACAACCTGATTACAATTTGTAATCCCTTACAGCTTAATACTACCACAAGAACCAATTTTCACATCACACATTATGAAAATCCATAGCCCTAAGATTTTTTATACAAGCTTTTTGTCACTTACAAAATTAGGATTCAAATAATAGAAAAATAGTAGCATTGCCCCTTGACCCCATCTTGGGGATGCTGCCCCCAAACCTTCATAGAAATAATCTAGAGGGAAACAACACTAAATAAACCTCTAAGATTGATTAGACTCTACATCACAATAGTCCCCAATATTCCTTATACCACATTTTTCATTCCCTCCCATAAAACTCAACTTAATAACCCTGAGGAACCCCATGTTCCTTAGTTTGATTCCCCTACTCTACTTCTGAAGGCCATACATGGAAGTATTTCTTTGGAACCTCTAGTTTTGAAACCTAGTGAATTAAGTACCTATCACAATATACTTAAATAATTTACTTAACTTGGCTCATTTTCTAGATAAAAATAGGGAGAAGAAATATAAACAAATTGAAGCCCTTGTTGAGGAAAAGAACAAGGTGGAGGATTGGACCAAAGGGAAGATAGATAAGGCCATGTGGTAAGTTGGGAGGTATTTTGGTGAAAAGTTACACAACTATGAGATGTTAGAGGAATATATTTTGAAGCTTTGAGCCCTTGTACCTTCATAGAAAGAGAAGATAAAGATTCATATTGGCCGCGCATCCATGAAAGAGTCATAGGTTTAACTAGGTGAAGAAATTACAAGCTTAGCTTCTCAATAGAAGAAATCCTAGGACTAAGTGGAAAAATTTATTGAAGAAATTTAGGGTGAGCTAAAGGAAAGGAAATAGAAAAAGAAATAGAGGGAGGAACTTGTAAGAAAGTAAATTTCACCAAGAAAACTAAGGTTCATGGGGTGAATTGGTTATGCAATTAAAACAACTCTTAATATATTTATTAAATCTAGAACATGTAATAACCATAGAAACATCACCAAATTTGTTAACAAGGGAAACCCTTGATTCAAGGGAAAACCTTAGTGGGGATGGTACCCAAAAAATGTTGTACTAATATTAATGTTCCTTGTTAGAGGATAGACCCTGTTAGGAGTCAATGAAATACAATCAATACATCTGAGCCCCTGCTAGGAGACTTTGAATAACTATTAGGAGATTCCAACCCATTTAGGAGTTTTTCTAACCTTGTTATGAGTTGAAAGGAAGACTACTAAAGCCACTATCCAAACAACTTATGTATTATTACAATATGAAACAAAAATTATTCAACTAGAAAAATGTCTTTCCAAATAGAGTTCCTTGTAAGCTCATTGTGCCTAAACTACACCAAACTCTACTCTAATCTTTGTTAAAATATATAGTCCACCAATAAAGCTAAGAGAAGTGGGGTGAATTAGTTATCCAACTGATATCACAATTATCAACCTTAAACAAACTTAACCACATGAGAAATATAAACTGAAACTACAACATACTCATACATAATAACACTAGATATGTTAACTAGGAAAACCCTAGAATAGAGGGAAAACCCCAGTTGGGATGGTACCCACAAGATGATGTAGTAATATAAATGTTCCTTGTTAGAGGATAGACCCTATTAGGAGTCTATCAATACATTCAGTACATATGAGTCCATACTAGGAGACTTTAAATCCCTGTTAGGAGATTCCAACCCTATTAGGAGTTGTGGAAGATAGAAAGACCCATTGCCCAAACAACTTCAAGGGCAAGACCAATGAATCCACTGTCCAAATGAAATTTTTATTATTCCTTGTAGAATAATAGAAATGAAATGTACTTCCTTCCTCTTCTTTTTTCCTATCAACTAGACCTCTACTCCTAATCTTAAAGCCATATCAAAAAAATCATATTCAATAATCCCTTGGATTTCTTATACACATTCCTCAAATATTATTCTCCTTTTCACACTTTGCACTTTAGTAGATACTTTACAATCAAGGAAAACATCTTTCCTTTATACCATATCTTCAAAATAATTCCTTGAGTTAGCCTTGAGGCTTTCTTAATTAGTTATAATAAGATAATTAATTAATTACAATTACAATAAGACTAGTAGTTCACACTCTATACAAAACTCCACAAATGCAATACTAGGGATTGTGCACTTGGTGACATCACCAGAAAAATATTTGTTGACATATCAGTCAAGTTTGTTATTAGTGACAACACATATTTAGATTTTGTATGGCTACTAAGCTCATTGAATAGTCTATAGTATTTTCCATGTAATTTAGTAGCCACCAAGCTCTAAAATTGCTACCAAGTCTTCTAGATTAATTCCAGCGGCTACCAATCATTCCAATGGTTACCAAGGAAATTCAATTAGTGTGAAGTGCAACAGTTCAAACTAAGAAAAATCAGGGAGTGTGAAGTCTAGCAGTTTAATTCGAGCACTCCAGTGGTTACTAAGCTTTACAATTTCTACCAAGCTAATAGTTCATGGAATACGAAGCTAGTGTTAACTAAGCCATATGTGAAGATAGTGTTTATTGAGTGAAGTCATGGTAAACTAGTGATTCAGTTTACACCAAGTGACATAGTATCTACCAAGTCACCAGTGTAGACCAAGTTCGAGACTATTTTGAGGTGATTAGTATGGACCATGCTTCTACTTCTACTAAGTGCATGACGATGCCGAGTAATGAAAATGAACATCAAGTATCAGAACTTCACCAAGTCATTTTTCAAAACCCTAGTGTCTTCATATGGGTCGAATTTGTAATATTGGTGTTAACTTGTATGATGGTTGACTTTGATATTTTGTAAATTGGATTGGTATATATATGTAATATATTGTATCATATCCAATATAGTAGTATGCAAGGATAGTGAACATGTAAGAATGTGAATGTAAGCATAAGATAAAGAATTATGAATGCCATATTAGCATAAGGAGCAGCAATGATAAATCTATCATAGAAAGGTGATCAGTGCAATCAAGGAATCTCTATCAACAATTTAGTTGTAAGTTAGAGATCTACTATTTCATTTTAATATGTGAATCAGTCTAAATCCTTTCACAAGGTAGACTTAACAGTCTTTCTTAAATCTCTTAACAGAGTGCACACTTTATTGTGTGTTTGTAAAACCTCTAACAAGGTGGATCTAGTAGTCCTAATTGCTCCTAACATGGCAGATCATCAGAAGTGATCATTGTAAGCCTTAATAGGCCAACTTTATGATGCAGTATTGAAGTTTTGTAGGTATCATCCCCACCCCAATTTTAATTTCTATTTGGAAGGTTTCTAGGTCACCAAATTATTGTGTTCAAGTGTTATGAATGTTTTATGTTTTTAGTTTCACATGCATCCAATTAGATCAATACATGATAATTGGTATATTGCTATAAAGTGTTGAATTTGATAAAATTTTAGAGTTTATTAATTCACCCTCCCTTCTTAGTAACCTAACATAGTCTTGAATATTTCCAACAATTTGTATCAGAGCTTTGTGGTTCTCAAGATAAAGTTTAAAAGCTTGAGCAAAGATCAAGAATATGGAGATATTTAGACTTCATAAGGAAATTAACAATGAAAATTTGGATCTAGAAATGACCATTGTACAACTAAAGAAAGCTAAGAAGCAACTTTCTCAATCCCTGAAAAGAAGGAAGGAACTTGCAAATCAAATGAATGATCATCAATACATTGAAAAAAGAATAGAAGACAATTTTCCCTTCAAGCAATTCAAATGAAGCAAATGATGCAATCAAAGAACTCCTTAAGAAGAAAGGTTCCATATAAGATGAAGTAAGAAACCCCAAAAGAGACCAAGAAATTCAGTCAGTAAGGCTATGTGAAATCTTGGAATAGAGGAACAAGATGAAAGAAGAAATAGATCGAAGAAACAATGAGATCCAGAACCAATCCCTTCAACATGCAAATCTTATGGATCAAATCTCCAATGCAAATGAGGAAATCATGAACCAAAGATAGATCAATGAAAGAATAAGAAATTAGCTAAGATCTAAAAAGAAAATTAGTGAAAGATTAAAAAATTACCTAAACACTAAAAAAAAAATCAATGAAGGAATGGAAAAATCCCATGTAGACATGAATCAATTAAATCAACTAAATGAGTAGAATCTCTATAGAAAAAAAGGTAAAGTGGGAATTAGATACAAAGAAGAAGGTGCTTAAAGGAATCAAAGACCTACTTGCATTAATTTTGGTAAGATAGGTCATACATCAAAAAAAAAAATTGAATAGGTAAAATAGGTTTTACAGGGATCCTAAAACCCAAAGTTTTACAGCAAAAAGAGTGAGAAAAAATAGTCTAAACAAACAGAAAAACTGCCTCAAAAGGCCGAAAACAAAAGAAGGCCCGAAGCCAAAGTACAAAGGCCAAAGACAAAGCCAGGTGAATAGGCTAATGGCCATCCATGTACAAGGCCTACAGGGTTTCTGTAGCATCATTTTCCTTCTGACTGGCCGCTTCATCCTGAATCCTAGTAGGAGTGTTCATCTGGTTCCCCTGATTCACCTGGTCACTAGCCTCTTTCTGAAGTTCATCCCAGTTGAATCCTTGCTCTGTGTTCTACTTTGCACCCCTTTTAAGGCCAGTTGTAGTCAGATAGTCACCTTGATTGACTATATTCTCATTCAAGGTGTGAATGGTCTCTACTATCTGTTTGGTGATTATCTAGCGGACAGAATTCAGCCTTTGGACCTTCTACTCTAGCTGGGTGAGTCTGTCATCCTAATGGTCTCTGGAGACCTAGCCTCTATCTTTCTCTTGGCTACCCAACTGGTCCTTTCTCCCTCTAGCTTGCTGGTCCTTGTCAGTATCCTAGTTGTTGGGCTGGTTGCTCCTGTCCTTCAAAGCCTCAATTTCCTGAAAAAGCCACTTGATGGAACGAAAGTTGTCAATCATATTATTCTTTGCATTGTTCAAGAAGTTGAGACCAGTTTCCCACACATTTTTAGAGATAACCAAAAGAGCCGAGTCAAGGAGCTCGTTGTAGTGGGTGCTTCTATCAAGGTCCTCTAGCACCTGGATTTTAGCAAGTTCTCTAACAATACCCAAACTGACCTTGTCCCCATAGAAGTTCCTCCAGGCCCTCCTCTTGTTCTTTTTGATTACCTCCACCCCTTTTTCAACCATGATTTCAATCATCTCCTCCAGGGGTGAAATGGGAACCTCTTGAGGTGAATTGGGTGAGGTGGGGTTGGGGGGCACTTCAACAGGGTCACTGGGATGTTCCTGAGTCAGGGCCTGGTTCACTTTTCTTTTCTTGGGGTTAACCTTGGGGTCCATAGGGGTCTCCATCTCCTTGTCATTATCTCTCCCCTTATCTTCTTCCATCTCACTTTCCTTCCCCTTCTCTGAGTCCTCCTCCTCAGACTCTATATCAAACTCCACATCATCATCACTGGCCTCTTTCACCTCCTTAGGATGAGGAGAGGGGGGGATAGGGGGAAGATATCTAGGGATTTTCCTGCTAGGGATAAGGGGGTCATAGGTAATAGGGATAGCTTTTCTTAGGGTGTCAATTTTCTCTGATTTCACTACAAGCTCATCCCCGGAATCAAAACTGGCAGTGTCCTCCGAGGCACTAACCAAGTCCCCAATGGTTTTACCTTTAGTTTGGGTTTTCAAGAACTCATAAATTAGAAGCAAGAGACCCTCATGGAGGGCAAGATTTTTCACAAGGCATTTCTTGAACCCCTCTATATTCTTGGCCATGGAGGTGAAAATGAAAAACGAAAAGGAAATTTTCACTTTGTGTCTAAAATGATTTAATAGAACAAAATGATGAGTCCTAATTCTATCAAACCTGGGGTCAAGAGTGACATATTCAATGATGATCCTGAGAACATACCTCCAGAACTTTTTGATGGAATCAATATCATAGTAGGTGTCAATCTTGACCAAATTTCTTTTCTCTTTATCATCCTTAACAAAGTTGTTGACAACGTTGGCATACATCTTCTTGTCCCTGTAGAAGTTCAGGTCATCCTGAGATAAGCTAGTCACCTCCACAATGAGACCCTCAGAGATTTGGTGGGAAACACCATCAATTTTGACCCTACCATTTTGCCAGGAATCAACCATAGCTTTAGTAACCCCCGCATCAAATCCATGAAGCTTCTCTATGAATTTGGTGATGCCTCCCTTCTAGAGCTTTCTCCAGACCTTCCTCTTCTCTTTCCATCTCTCTGCTTCACCCCATGGCTCTCTTCTGATCCTTTCTCCCACCATTGTAGTTTTCGACTCAACAAACCCTAACCCACTAGTAGTATTGTTGAGTTTAGAGTAGCAAAAGGCGTTGAGAGAAAAAATAAATTTGCACATGTTTATGGAATTTTTTCTGGCTTCCTTCAGCTCGTGTCTTCCATACACATGATTATGGATTGGAGGGGGTTCCACATAACTCCTAATAAATCCCTTTTTGAAGTACAATTTTACAAATCCTGTCATAATTAAAAAGATGTTATGTTGGTGCCATGGATTTTCTCCTTTTGGATTAGCTCAATCACCTCTGCCAAAAAATCATTATTGCTTCCCCACGTCATCACTGAGTTGCTAGCAACCACTTCATTGGTGAACCATTCAGTGACTATGTTTGCTTCACGATAAACATGGCTGACATGGTAGTTCTGAAATTTCCTTAAGTCTAATTTAAGGTCCTTAATAATGCTTTCAATGGTCCAGGAGGGTTTAGTGACTCCTAAGATGCAATACATCAAACAAATGTTGGAGTAATGGTAAAGCAAAATTTAATGGAAAATGCTACAATTGTAGTCAACATGGTCACAAGGCTAATGAATGTAAAGAGAAACTAAAATTTGAGGGCAAGTGTCACAAATGCAAGAAACAAGGTCACAAGGCATCATAATGCAGAACTAAGTCATTTAATACAGCAAAGAAAATTGTGAAAGAAATATTCACTTGAGACTACAACACTTGGTGTATATGTCATTACTATGGAGAATATGGAAACATTGGCATGAATTGTGTTAAAAAACACACAAGGAAAAGAGATACAACCATAAGATGTTTTACTTGTATTGAACTTGATCATCTAGCCAAGAATTGCATGAATACAGGTAGAGTTGAAGATGAAAAGAAAGTTGTTGGAGTTTTAAAATTATTGAGCAATAGGATGTTTCAATATCAAAATGATAACACTTACACAACCTAAGGATTAGCTAATTCCTATGATCAATTACACAAGCAGATCATTCAGACCCAACTTCAACAAAACCAAGGATGGTTTCCTACTCTTCAGGCTCTTCTAAACAAAGGTGGGTATAATTGGGGATGATTCAAATGCAGACTAGTATATTACAACTATCTTAGTTTCATTCTAATTCTCATCTTCTATCCTCATACACATGCACAGTGTAACATTTTAAATAGAATACATCCCATATAATAGATTTGCTCATAAATTCTTCTATAGATCTGCAAGTATTCCTTGCAATAGTGGCTAATTCTAGAATATTTTATGCGACCAAATATTGACCAGCTTCGGAAATCTTCAGAAAATAAAAGTGAAATTGACTATAATTTTGCATTTGATATTTATCTATGATATATTTCTCATCCAACTAAATTATTTTGACCAGTGCCTAATTCATTAGGGTTTAGAGTCTACTGGAATTCCATGAATTTGATTTGTTGCCTTACAACAAATATTATCAACAGTTCTTTCCAGAATTCATCATTCAAAAGATCCTTCCCACTACTACAACAACCTTATCAAATTCATCAAAGCTTTTATTTAATTCATTTGAATAAATAGTAGTGATGAAAAGATATACAACCTAAATGGATTGCATTCAATTGCACAAGCTTTTACTCACACAACATCAAGATAACTAGGTAATCAAAAGGAGACAAAATTCAAAAGGAATAGATATGGGAACAACTCATAATTTTTATTCATTTTATTTGAAAATTGTATACACTTGCAGTGAACTCAGAATGGCCTTCAAAAGAAAGATAGAGATATTTCTACATTAATGTATTCTCAAAAAACTTATAGAGAAGATACATCATAATACTTGCTCAAATTACTGGACTAAAAACAAACCAAGTATGTGACTAAAAGCATTAGAAATCAAACCCCCTCTTAGCCTTGGAATCTCACTTATCTAATGTGAGATGCAACAAGCTTCTTGCTAAGAGACTTGATAGGTGTCTTTGACAAAAGGTATTTACATATGCCTATCACAAAATGACAAAAAGTGAGTAACAGAAAGATTTCAAAATCAAACATTTCTTTTGTTGGTCCATTTTTGTTACATCCTCTAATGTCATTGATCTGGATGCTATTTTGATTCCTCCATGTATGCAACTACTAAGCCAGCCAATGATGAAGTTTGTTCTGATGATTGCAAGTTAACCTCGACTTGTGGTTTTTCACCATCTTTATCTTGTACTACAGGAATAACTTCTGCCTTTTTCTCTTCTTCGGTTATGTCGGCATCCTTTGGGACTGGGCCTACAACTAAAATTGACTGATCATTCTTATCTTCTTCCTCCTATGGGCCTTATGTAGTCATAGTGTCAATGATTTGGATCTCATTACCTTACACCTTATCACTGTCAGTTTCAACTTCCTCAAATTGTTCATCAGGGGCTATTTCTACCATCCACTTGTCAAATAGTGTGTCATCTAGCCAATCAAACTGTAGAATCTCTTATTGCTTTTGGATAAAAAACTCTACCTTATTATCAATATTAACAATTTCTTGTTTCAAAGAATCAAAAAGTAGTTGGACCTTTACCATTTCTTCATTAGTTATAGCCCACCATGCATGCCCTTTTTCATTGATAACATTATTCATTCTGAGACAAAATAAATCATCTAACCGCTTGGTCGATTCATGTTTACTTTTCAATTTATTTTTTCTATCTAGGGCATGAGGGAATAAGCTAAACTTTTGGCTTTTATATTTATCTAAATAGCCAATAATTATTTTCTATAAATGAATTCTCTTTTCATCAAACTTTGGGAGATCAACAGCCATGTCATAGGTTTTCTCAATCATATAATGTGATGACCTTATAACAGAGTAAAACAAGAAGGTCACCTCTCTCTTCCTCTATTTCTTTCCCCATTTTTTCACAATAGGCTTTAAAACATCATCATTTTCTTTTAATTCATTCCAGATATTTACCACCCTAGCCAATTGGTCATTAACTAATGGCCACTCAATTTTATTAGCCAACTATGTAAGAGCTTTCCTCAATTTATCTTCATATCTTGACTCCAACTCTACATGTAATGCACATAGCTTACTTTTTTATTCCTCAAAATCCTCTATTGTGTAGTACTCTGGCCATTGGGGTGTATCAGGTACTTCTATGAGGGGGGTGGATTTGAAAGGTTCAACTAGGGGGTGAGGGTATGTTATTCTTGGCCTTGTAGACCTCCCCAATAACTTGTTCTCAAGTTCAATTATCATCTTTACCTCTTTATTGTAGGCATCCACAACTATTTTATACTTTCTTTGCAACTCAATCATTTCTTTTTCCTCCCTTTCTGCAGTAGCCAAGGAAAATTGAGAATTATCCACATTCATATGGGTTACATGTACATGCAAGGTGTTAGTAACTCTCCTTACAATAATATACCCTACCAGTCCTGAATCACAAAGCTATGATGGAACAGCCCTAGATCCTCTTCTTAGTGACCACATGACAAGAGTAGCTCGGTCATTACTAAATACAGTTCCCAAGAACTCTTTTTTATTTGTATCTTGTAATCCCAAATTATTTGACATAGAATTGAAAATTAATGCATCAACAATGTCCCAATTGGGCAATAATAAAATATTTGCGGCTTTTACCATTTGTCTCCCCTCTTCAGGGGTAATATTTTGGAACTCTTGAATCATTTGTTCCTTTATTTGATTTTCAATGGAGGCTTCATCGATTTATGGATGCTCTATTTCCAAATTCTTACATCTCTCATCAAAATTGTTCATGTTTGCCCTCCAAGCAAATTGATTGAAAGCCCTAGACTTTACAAAACTATCATCATAAAAAAAATTCTGACTAGCTTGTTCCAAAAAAGGATCCAATTCCCTTCCTTTTTAATCTACATTAATCAATTCAAAACTTGGCACAAGAGGCTCCTGGAGGTTCCCTTCATCAATCTTTTCTTAAGTAACACAAACTCCCCCTTGTGATTCAATTTGCTTAACTTTCTCATTAGTGAGCTACTCCTCCTCAATTCTCATGGAATTTTGGGAAGGTGGGTACTCCTCAACATGATGTTCTTCTTCCCTTATTATCTTTCTCCTTTTAGGAGAAGGTTCAAGAGGTATTTCTTCAAGAAAAGCACTAGTAGATTCAACTACCTATTTTCCTTTATCCTTTGAACAAATAATGGACTTGCCCCTATAGTGGGAGTGACACCCAATCTACCCATTATTTCCCTAGCCTTATTTGTAGTAGAATTAATGAAATATGTCTTCTTCTCATTCATCACCTCCATTATTTTAGGGATTGTATTCATAAGCTTGTTAATTTTATCTGCAATAGTTACAGTGTTACTTAGGGGTTGTAATCTTTATCAAAACAATTAATAAAACTCAAAACTTTTGAGTAGACTCTCCATTTTTCTTTCTTTGTCTCTGGCTCCTATAGAGAGTACTCATTCCTTATTATATCTTTAGGAAAATAAAATTCATGTTCAACTAGACCAAGCTTGATCCTATGCCTAAGAGCCAAATGATAGAAACCCTCTATATCATAGAAATGAGGGTGAGAAACAGCCATCTTATACTAATCCAAAAACTTGTAAAGGAAAACCCACCCTTCCTTGGTTATTACAAACTGGTGGGCTATTGTACAAGTGGGAAAAATTGATCCCTTCCCCCTCTTGTGCAAAAAGTTTCTTCTACTCCTCCCAACTGCCACAAGAATTCAGCTACTCCTACTTTTAAAGGCACCTAGTAAGGTAGGACATGGGGTGTTCCTTTAAACCCATAAATTTTGATAACAATTGAAACTGAATATGGGATGATGTCTCCCAAATTGTGTGAAACTTTCAAATTATGGGGTCTATCCATAGGCCTAACAAGGTACATCAGTGCCTTAGAGGTCCTGGATTACCACTCAATATAAGCCATCTCAGGTTGGAGGCAAAATACCTATCAAATCTAACAAAACTGGCATTTTCTACTTCACCAGTCATGTTTGCACTCCATAACTAAATTGGCAATGCTTGCCCTTCTTGTTCTCTATTTAAAACAATTTCTTTACCAAAGTATGTCAACCCTTTAAATAGAAACATGTGCATCAATAGATATTAGTGGCCCCAAACCTTCTCCACCTTGCCCTTAGCAATCCCAACCAATCCATTATGAATCTCAATAGCTAAGTAAGAAGAAAAATAAGAAATTATTTCTACACCAAAAGCAAATATTTGAGTAATCATATACATGAAACTCCCAGGCATAAAATCTTCTTCATCCTCTCTAAAAACTCTGCACAGGATCCTATATATCTTGACTTCCCTAGCATTGAAGTATGCTTTCTTAAAAGGTTTTTTAGAGGATGATGTTATTGCTAGTAGGATTGTAATTTTTCAAATATGGGCCTTTAGTACACCATGTGTAACTATGTTCTTATTAGACATATATTCCTTTTTAAATCATTCAAATTAATAGGCACATGATACCTAGTGAGAGGTCCCAAATGAAAAACTTCTCTAATCTCTTCAAGGCTGATGGTGACTAGAATTTCACCATTTTTTCTCCTTACTACCCTAGTGGCTTGATCATAGCTTTTTTCCACGGCCTCAAGGATATCATAATCCATAAAAAACACTGGGGACCACTAGCTTTTCTAGATCAAAATTCCATATATTGTTATGTGGAGCAAACAATTTCCATTTTGCAAACCATTTCTTGAACAAACTTAAAGCAGTTTGTGAGGTATGAGCATCCTAGACCTAATTTCCTTTATCAAACAATCCATATTCTATCCTCAACCTAGGGTCTAATTGGGTCAATTTCTTAACCTATGTTGCCTCAATAGTAGACTCAAGAAGCAACTCAAGAAAATCATCATGTACATTTCTATCCAAATAATTTTCTTGACCTGAAAATTCCTTCTTTGGAGGTATCTTCGCTTATGCTTTGTAGAACTAAAACACTTTTAGAGATAATAGTGTAATTACTTACATGAATTATGTTCTTGTTCCTCTCTGTACTTCTATAATTTCTCCCTAAACAAGCTGCTTCACAATCTCACCACCTTTAGCATGATCTTCTCAACAATTGCTTCTGCTTAGAAAAGGCTCGAAATCTTTATTTGTGTAAGGTGAAACTAAGGAAATCTTCTATGTTATCACATGCAAAGCTTTCATGTCTAATTAATACACAGAGTGGCACCACCTTCTTCATTTAAGTCTATGTCGTCGATCTTTTAAAAATTCTACGATCAAGGGATTTGAAAAAATATGACTAGCATTCCACTTGACAAGTTGGTTAGTCAATCCAATGAGAATGAACCATGTATATAGCTCCTTCCCTGATGGCATCTTTGTCTAGACCCATTGGCAACTGAGGATACATCTTGACAAATTGCTACCTCACTATACATAAAGAAGGAGCATCTTTCCAATAGCAAAATAGTGATATCCATTGATTTAATCTTGATCATGTGGATGACCTACAACTGCATTGCTTAGAAGAACAATAGTGGGCCCCATATTCGCTATCTTGTTGTACATATCCTTTGAGAAACTCTTCATAGCAAGATAGTGATGGCCATTGATCTGAGATCAATCCAAGGGTAAAGAAACTACACAAACTTCTTAAGATGAGGTGGGTCCCATATTCACTATCTCGCATGGAGTAAACCACACACATCTTTTTTATGGTGAAATAGTGAGAATCATTAATCTTAGCTTGATTTGATGATCAAAATCCCTCCTACATTTTATGAATGGTGGGTGGGTCCAAAAGACTGATTACATGATAAATTCTACACAGTTGACGAAAGAAAAACAATATTTTAATTCCAGTCATCTTTCCATGTTGTTTGGGTTCCACTATATGCTCATTTCACAGCAACTCGCTATATCGCTAATGGCAACAGGCCTAGATTTTTTAATTAATGAGGTAGTGAGCTCTGGTGACTTAAAACAACTCAGTGCTGAAAAAAAAAAGCATATCATGTCACATTTACCCACTTAGTAGTTCTAACATGGCAATGATATCATCATTTATTATGCCACTTGGAACTCTTAATGACCATTAGGAAGTTTGATGGCGGCTGTGTAATACATTCTTTGGCCACTCACTATATCGCTAACAACAAGATGCTTAGTTTTTCTGATTAGCAAAGTGGCAAATCATTAGAAAAATCAATATTATGGTGATATCATGTGCCCACCTTTTACTGGGTTTCTTTTCCTATTCTAATAGTTTTGACAAAACACATGTGACTAAAAATTCGGTTGCAGCATATTTTTTGACTACCGCATTTCCATTTTACGATGACGTTCTTTAGTTTCATGGCATTCACTACCTCACTATACATAAGAAATGCACAACTCACCATACGAAAGTAGCAATAGCCATAGATTTTGTCAAAATTGGATGGTGAGAGACATAAGAGAACAAGACTACTTGGGGTCACAGAAAAAATTAAAAAGAAAATAGAATATTCACCAAAGTTTAAAAGGATTTCACACCCAAGACCTTTAAAAGAAATAAGAAGTAGGGCTTAATGGGAAATTTTAAAGGCAAACAAAACCTAGATGACTAAACAAAAAAACCCTATTTACCAATGATGGATTCAACCTAATTTTTTATACCTATGTTAGGGAAATTTTATCGTACTAAAAATCAGGCCAATAGTGGCTCTATCTGGGGACATTGAATTATGTAGATTCAAATGAGGGTTCATAATTTTTGGGAGTAGCAGACCAACTAGGCTCCCTGCAAACCAACTACCAAAGGAGAAAAACCAAACATAGGAAGACTAAAAATAGGGAACTAAGCAATGACCAAGAATTTACAAACTATACAAAAGACCCTAAACTACTATTCATGGAAGAAACAAGTATTTCAGTAGAAATACCTCTTCAAGAACTGTCCATGAATAGTCAGTTCTAGAATTTTGTTTGATAAATCCTTTAGAACATACAAATCTTCTCCCCATGTGTTTTTAATCAAATAGGGACCTAGCTAGATAGGGTCAAATTTACCATGTTTTCCTTTATCTTCAATTCTAGCATTCCACATTAGGACTAAATCTCCATCTTGGAATTTTTTAGTCACTATCCTTTTATCATATAATGTCTTAATGTGTAGTTGCAACTTTTGATTCCTGAGAGATGCTTCTTTTCTAGTTTTTGCTAACCCTACAAGCTCATCCAACCTTTCTTGCATATCATCTATAATAACTTCACCATACAACTAGATGTAATTATAGAGTCCCACTAAGTTATTATGAGGCATCCTTGCCTAAATTCCATATACTAGATCAAAAGGAGCTACTCCAATGGCTTTTTTCATAGTCACCCTATCAGCCCATATTGCAAGTTGCAACTTAGAGTCCCATGCCTTCTTTTTATCATTCAAGGTCCTCTTAATAATTTTTAACAAGATTTTATTTGTAGATTTAGCCTATCCATTTCCTTGTGGATGATATGGGGAAGATGTTGACCTGGTTATTCCATACTTGTCATAGAACTTTATAAAATCCTTAGACCTGAAGCACATGGCATTATCTATCACAATTCTTTAAGGGCAACCAAATCTAGAAATAACATTACTAAGCAAGAAATTGTTGACAACTTTACTTGTTGCATTTCTTGTGTGGATAGCTTCTACCCATTTTTAAAAATATTCAGTAGCAACTAAAATCCATGAGTAGCCAGTACTAGACTTGGGAGAAATTTCACCTATGAAATCCATACCCCACTACTAAAATGGTGCTTGCACCTCAATTGGCTTTAAAGGAGTATTACCTAAAATTTTTAGTTTTCTAGCAAACCTTTGACAAGAGTCACATTTCCTAATCAAAAGTTGAGCATCTTTAAAAAGGGATGGCCACCAGAATCTAGCTCTCATTACCTTGTGTGTAGTAGTCTTAGCCATATAATGTGCCCCACACACTCTAGTATGCATCTTATTCAAAATTTCTTGGGTTCTTTCTTGATCAATACATTTCAGTAATATCCCTTCCAAATTGCTCCACCACAAACTACCTTTTACAATTATGTACCTAATGGCTTGCAATTTTGTGCTCCTTTTCTCATTTTTAGTTAAGTGAGATGGAACCTCTATGTGTTGCAGATAGTGAATAATATTGGTATACCACTCATAGTGGTTCATATCACATGAATTAGTTCTAAGGTCATATGTCATCATATTGATTTTGTTAGCATCCAAATTAGATTGAGCCATGAGTTTAGCTAAACCTTGACCTCTTACCAACTTTGTTATTTGTATGTCGATGTTAAATTCTTGGATCCTATTGATCCACCTACATCTTCTTCCTGACACTTCTTGTTGAGAAAATATATCTTTTGCAATAGCACTAGGCACAAATACAATGACAATAGCACCTGCCAAGTAGCATCGAAAAGCCTTTACAGCTTTTACTAGAGCATATGCTTAGTTTTCATTTATTTCATATTTCAACTCACCGAGCTGCCATGACTTACTAAAAAATGAAATCGGTTGTTCATATTCCTCATTCTTTTGCAAGAAAACTACAACTACAATATGAAAAGAAGCAAAAGAAAATATGTGCATGAGCTTAGTGTAGTCAGGAGTTCTTAGCACTGGAGCATTTTTTATTACAATTTTAATATCCTAGAATGCTTTTGAAGGCTCATCATTCCAATATATAATAGCTCCCTTCTTAAGCATCTTTGAAATAGGTCTACTGATTTCAGCAAAGTCAGTAACAAACCTTCTTAGAAAATTAACTTTCCCAAAGAAGGATTGAATTCCTTTTACACTCTTTGGCTTGGGGACCTTATCAATAGCTACTACTCTCTTAGGATCTATCCTTACCCCATCCTTTGATACTATATGTCCCAATAACTTACTTTTAGTTACCCCAAAAGCACATTTCTTAGGGTTTAATGACACTCCATATTCCAATGCTTTAATAAAAATCTTTTCCAAATGCGCACAATGGTCTTCAACCTTCTTGGAATAAGCTATGAGGTCATCTTGATATAACACCATAAACTTATTTATATATCATGAAAAGCCACATCCATGGCTCTTTGGAATGTAGCACCAGCATTAATCAATCCAAAAGGCATCCTTACATATACATAAGTCCTCCAAGGAGTTGTAAATGTTGTCTTGAATTGTTCTTCTTCTTTTACCAAGACTTGGTTATATCCTGAGAATCTATCCATCATAGACATGAGTTCAAATCCCATTACTTGTTGTACCATGGCTTCCATGTTTGGCAATCCATAATTATCTTTTAAGGAAGCAATATTCAAATTTCTAAAATCAACACACAGTCTGATATCTCCATTATTTTTTCTAACAAGAACTAAGTTTTAAACCTAGGTGGAATGCCTAATAGGTTTAATTATTCCTCCATCCCTTAACTTCATTAGTTTCTCTTACATTTCGGGGGATAGGGTGGGGTTGACTGGCCTCTTCTTTTGCCTAAAAGGTTTTACATTATCTTTCAATGGTATAACATGTTAAAAGAGATCTTCTCCATAGGCTTTCAAGTCATTATATAACCAGGAAAAAACATGTTTGTACTTTCTTAATAGGTCAATCAAAGGCTTCCTAATTTTATTTGATAAATTCTAACCAATATAGACCTTCTTTGGGGCCTCACTAGTAATGAAATTTATCTATTCTAACTCTTGAAGTTCATAGTCCTTAGTTCCATGTCTTACCCTATCATAGTTATCAAACATATTCTCCAAGATGACCAGACCTTTAGGTACTTTGTTAGTCTTTAGCTATATAACTTCTTGCCCAAAAAATGTTTCCCTCCCATCTATGGTCTCAACCAAATTACTACAATCCATCTCCTGACCATGATACTTATCTTCATTTAGCAAGAAATTCACAATGTCTTTGTAATCTTCAAAGACTTGCAATATTCAACATTGTCAGGTATTGATGGCATATTTTGAACTTCAATTTGTGATATCTCCACAAATGATACATCCTGGGGTTTAATTTCTACATTTTCTAATAAGTTAGCCATCTTATTTTGAGTTATATCCCTCCATGATATACCAAATGCTTCAAATAATTCAATATGATCCCACACAACATTTCTATACTATTTCAACCTTCTATTCTTAGAATCATATGTTCCCCTTACTTGTGAGATAATCAATTCAGAATCACCTCTAACATGTAATTTCTTGATCCCATGATGGGTAGCCACTTTCAATTCTAATACCAAGGCTTCATACTCAGCTATATTTTTGGTGCATGAGAAAATTAAGGTAAAAGAGTATCTAAAAGTGTTTTTCTTAGGAGAAATAAAAACTACCCTTGCCCCTGCACCTTCCTTAAAACTAGCCCCATCAAAGAACATTGTCCATAGATTTGGTGAATGCATACAAAATTCAACATCATGTTCAATTATAACAAGCAAATTCTCAATGTCTTGGATAATCAATTCAACTTTGAATGCATTCACTCTAGTATCTAAAAATCAAGTAGCATCTTTGTCAATTTTTTCACTCAAGATGTGACTAACCCTTGGCTCTCTATCTACTTTTACAGCCTTATCACCTATGTGAAAAGTTGCATAAGTAAAGTTGCATTGTAGGCTACCTCCCATAGCAGCACTCCATTTTCTGGAAAGCAACATTCCATAGTGTGGAGGTATATCAACTACAAGGACTAACATGGTCAACTCTACCTCAAGATATACAACTAGTTCAAATGGCAAAGAATTTATAGTACCTATGACTAGGACTTCCTTAGCATCCATACATCTGTATCTGCCCTACTTAGTGTCTACTTTCAACCCTTAGGCTTCCATTACTTTGAAAGGAATTATGGTTTTAGAGGCTCCTGAGTCTATCATGCAATTTTTTAGGGTCTTCCCTTTTATAATTAGATTGAGAAAGAATGGGTCAATATCTTCTATGTATGCTACTAATGAGTCATCCAAGAACATTTGGTGAATTTGGGGCATGATACCACTATCCTCTATTCCTAAGGGAATCTTCTAAATAACACTTTGTTGTACATTGTTATTGCTATTGCCTATCCCTCCCAACCATGACAAGGCTTTACTCTTATGCTTTTCAATTCTAAAGAGTTCAGACAAAAGTGCCTTAACAGTGATTTGGGACAACATGGATATCATATCAATTGGCTCAGACATAGAGGGTTTAACAATCATACCTGGAGTAGGAACCTTTTGAGTAATAGGGATTATTATTTTTTTGGAATTATCAGATCCTAATCCTTTCTCTTACACAATTGCTTTTTCTATCTCATTATCTTGGAATTGCACTTTCTTCTTAGGTTCCCACTTCTTAGTTTTAACATCTTTAACCTTGAATTTCTCTACACTAGCCTTCTTATCTTCATCTTTCATCTTATGGGTGATATCTTTTATGAATATACCAAAAGGCTTCCTACTTTCATTGTTAACTGTTCTATTTCTCAAATTATAATTGCTATGTACTTAGGAGATCATTTCTATAGTGATCCTATCAATTTCTTCTTTGGAAGGCATTCTTAAACTTACATGACCCACTTCAAAAGATGTAACACATACCTAATCTTCATCATAGCTTTCACTAATGAAAAAACTAGTTGATGATGTAATTGATAAGCAATTTTCTTATTCTCCAAATCACTTTTTGCTTCCTCTAAATCAGAATCAACATAGTCACTACACATGCTTACCATATTACAACTTACATCATCATGGCTCTTCTCTTCTTCCTCCTCCTCAATTTGTAAACTATGATCAGAAACAAATGACTAAGCAACTAAACAATATTCTACTGATTGGGGTGATTGACAATTAATGCACCACGGTACATTATCATTCATATTTACTGAACTTCTTTGCAAAGGATTTTGTGTACCCTTATCTTTTACATTTTGAGTCTGGTTAGGGATTGGCTTGCCATCCTTCCATTAGGTAGTATAAGGGTAATTCTACATTCTAGGTTGTCTATTGAAGTTACTATTATTCATAGGGGTTTTCTTAGCAACACTTGGCCTATTGAAACTAGTGGGATTCATCTTTTTAAGAAACTCCAACACCTCACCTATTATTGGTTCTTCTAGCTTCTTTCCTATAGGAGTTTTATCACCCTCCCTTTTTTTATTATTCTTGGGATTGAAAAGCTTTGGGTCATCTCTCCTACCCATTTTACCAAATGCCTTCCTATTTTTTTCTATATTAAATACAACTTTATAGGTATCCCTTAAAGTTTTGGGGTCCTTATCCCTCAATTGATAAGCCATTTTACTATCAAAAGCATTAAAATATGTTGTGAGACAAACATCCTCATTCAACCTCATAACTTGAAACAATTTGTACATACCTTTTTGGAATCTTAGATTAAAGTTGAATGTGGACTCATTAGGATTCTTCTTGATGTTATTGAATTCATTTAGCATGAATCTTGCATTATTGTTGCCTCCATATTGCTCTTTGAACAACTTTTCTAGGTCACTCCAAGAGGTAATGTTGTCATCAGGTAACCTTCTGAACCAATCCCTTGCATCCTTAGTTAGTGCATGAACAAACAACTTCATGACCACAACTTCATGACCACATCTTCATGTTCAACTTCATACTCATTTAACATGTCTATGAGAACTCTCAAATGTTCTTCACCAGTAACAAGATTATTTCTAGAGAATTTAACCACTTTATCTCTTAGATTAAATGATATTAGATTTGGGGCACTCAAAATACCTATAAAAGATATTTGTCTATAATTTTCTATATATACAGGTTTCTTCTAGAAACTAGGAACATTTGAGGTACTTGCTATGTTAGCTTGGTTTAGAGGAACACTTTGGGATTGTTGAGGCTAGACAAAAGGGGCCTGACTATAAGTGGTGGATGATGAGGTAGGAGTAGACTAAGATATTTCTTGAACTAAAACTATTGGTCCACAAGGAGGTACAGAAACTAAAGCTAGGGTGGATAAATTTGGCCATGAGGATAAGGTAGAATTAGACCTAATAAACTAAAATTTTCTCCTAATTTCTACAACTTGAGCTTCATTCTCCACCTTCTCAAGCTCTTTCGCAAGATCTTCCTTCTCTTTTCTAACCTTCTCCAGATCTAGATCTAACTTTGAAATGGAAGGTTTTATGGGTTTTCTTGGTTGAGCTTGAGGTTCATTTATCTGGACTCCTATAGCTTTACCCTTTCCTTGGTCTAAACCTTTCACAATGGGTTCTATAGGATTTATTTGGATAGGCTTTTAGTCTTGGACTTGAGTAATAACTGGTTCAAGCTTTTGATTCAAGTGTTTTTCTTGTTCTTGAACTTTAGCTCTCAAACTATCTACATCTCCAAAAACATCAGTATGGAGAGTTGTAGTTTTTTCTTCTAACTTTTTATTTTGTTCCTTAAAGGTAGCCATCCTTCTTAGTAGAGCATCTCTTTCTATTATGGCATCCAAGGTGGCTTGCTCTTTTTCTTTTTTAAGGCAAATGTGGTTAGCTTCTTCCTCAGCAACCCATTTCTTTAGAAATCCTATCTCTAATTAAACTTTTGCAAGATCCACAGAAGTAGCTTCCTAATCAATAGGGTCATCTAGATCTATAAGATTTGGTTCAGAGTATAGGACTATTTTAGGATTAGAAGTATCCCCAAAAGAACTTCTAAGTCCTAACCTACAATTCATTTTAGCTATGAGATCTGGTCTAGGGGATATATTCCCTACTAGTGACATATCATTATCTTGATATGCTCTTTCATTTGGTACTAGGGTAGCAAATATCCCTCCTAAGAGTCTTGTGGTTTCTAATTCATAACTGAGTGAAGAAGACTCTCTCCCTATCATTGGTTGATACTAGGAATTGATGGATACACTACCTCTTGGTTTCTAGGTGGGATTTGGATCTGTCCTTTTCTTACTTAGGCTCTTCCTACCACCTTTAGGTAAATTAGTGTACATTGGTTCATCAAGATGGGCTCTTGTGTAAGCTCTTGTGTTTTTTATTTTGTCAACCATTTCACTATATACTAAATAAGCACTAGGTTCAAAACCTTGACTGAGTTGCCACCCTTCTCTTGGGAAAAAACACAATTACACTTACTCCTAACTTTAAGGAAAAACATGAGTAGAGATAGAAATATCTAATATGGATGGACCAATCACTAATATTATAAGACTGCAACTCTTACTTGTTAGATAAGACACTTGGAAAGGTTGGATATGTCAATGTATCTCTGTGGTATTTTGGTTTTTATTTCTTTCTTTTTAAATTCTCAAGGTTTTTCACCAAAACATCCCCTTATAACCATGGAAAAAAACTTACACAGTTTGACACACACATACATAATAGGACCAAAGAAACTACAGTAATTTTCACAAATGTGTTGGTCAACTCCCCAGTAGAGTCATCATTTTGTTGGAGTTTTAAAACTAATAAGCAATAGGATGCTTCAATACCAAAATCTTAACACTTATGCAACCTAAGGATTAGCCAATTCCTATGATCAATTACACAAGTAGATCATCTGAACCCAACTTCAATGAAACCAAGGTGGGTATAACTGGGGATGATTCCAATGCAGACTTGTATATTACAACTATCTTAGTTTCATTTTGATTCTCATCTTCTATTCTCATACACATGCATAGTGTAACATTTTAAATAGAATACATCCCATATAATAGATTTGCTCATAAATTCTTCTATAGATCTACAAGTATTCCCTACAATAGTGGCTAACTAAGGCTAGAATATTTTATGCAAACAAGTATTGACCTGCTTTGAAAATCTTTAGGAAATAAAAGTGAAATTGATTAGAATTTTGCATTTGATATTTATCTATGATATATTTCTCATCCAACTAAATTATTTTTGACCAGTGCCTAATTCATTGGGGTTTAGAGTCTATTTCAATTCCATGGATCTGATTTGTTGCCTTACAACAAATATTATCAATAGTTCTTTCTAGAATTCATCATTCAAAAGATCCTTCTCGCTACTATAGAAACCTTATCAAAGTCATCAAAGCTTTTACTTAATTCATTTGAATTAATAGTAGTGATGAAAATATATACAACCTAAATGGATTGCATTCAATTGCACAAGCTTTTACTCACACAACATCAAGATAACTATGTAATCAAAAGGAGACAAAATTCAGAAGGAACAAATATGGGAACAACTCATAACTTGTATTCATTTTCTCTTAAAATTGAATACACTTGCAGTGAACTCATAATGACCTTCGAAAGAAACACAGAGATCATTCCTTAGAAAACTAATAGAGAAGATACATCATAAGACTTGCTCAAATTACTGGACCAAAAACAAACCAAGTATGTGACTAAAAGCATTAGAAATCAGACCCCCTCCCAACCCTAGAATCTCACTTATATAATGTGATATGCAACAAGCTTTAGGCTAAGAGACTTGATGGGTGTCTTTGATAAGAGGTATTTATATACACCTATCACAAAATGACAAAAAGTGAGTAATAAAAAGATTTCTAAATCAAAAATTCCTTTTGGTGGGTCCCTTTTTGTTACATCCTCTAATGGTGTTGATCTAGCTATTATTTTGATTCCTTTGTGTATGCAATAGCTAAGCCAGCCAATGATGAAGTTTCTTCTCATGATTGTAGGTTAACCTCCACTTGTAGATTTTCACCATCTTTATCTTGTATTACAGGAGTAACTTCTACCTTTTCTTCTTCTTCGGTTGTGTTAGCATTCTTTGAGTTTGGGCCTACAACTAAAATTGACTGATCATTCTTATCTTCTTCCTCTTGTGGGCCTTGTGTAGTGGTAGTGTAAATGATTTAGATCTCATCACCTTGCACATTATCACTGTCAGTTTCAACTTCCTCAAACTATTCATCAAGGGCTATTTCTGCCATCACTTGTCAAATAGTGTGTCATCTAGCCAATCAAACTATAGAATCTCTTGTTTCTTTTGGATAACAAACTCTGCCTTATTGTCAACATTAATGAATTCTTGTTTCAAAGAATTAAAAAATAGTTGAACCTTTACCATTTCTTCAGTAGTTGTAACCCACCATGCATGCTCTTTTTCATTGATAACTTTATTCATTCTGAGACAAAATAAATCATCTAACTGCTTGGTCCATTCATCTATACTTTTGAATTTATTTTTTCTATCTAGGGCATGAGGGAATAAGCTAAAATTTTGGCTTTTATATTTATATAAAGAGCCAATAATTATTTTGTGTAAATGAATTCTCTTTTCATCAAACTCTGGGAGATCAACAACCATGTCATAGGTTTTCTCAATCATATCATGTGATGACCTTTTAATAGAGTAACACAAGAAGGTCACTTCTCTCTTCCTATATTTCTTTCTCCATTTGTTCAAAATAGGCTTTAAAACCTCATCATTTTCTTCTAATTCATTCCAAATATTTACCACCCTAGCCAATTGGTCATAGACTAATGGCCACTCAATTTTATTAGCCAAGTAGGTAAGAGCTTTCCTCAATTTATCTTCATATCTTGACTCCAACTCCACATGTCACTAGTACATTTGACCCTATTTTTAGACCAAAATTTTCAACCATCTATTAAAATGGGGTCAGATTGGTCGGAATAGGCAAGGAATTTTTTTTTTTTTATAAATTAATGCCTGTGTTGGTTGAAATTTTGACCAACATGTATTTCACCCTAAGTGTTGGTCACAATTTTGACCAACATGGGCTTCATGATGTTAAAATACAAAAAGTTATATTTCGCACACACAAATACAAGCACACCAGGGAAAATGGAAATGCATCTCTTCTACAAGGAAGTGCGATGGGGACACAACCCAAGCATAGAATGGACACAACAGGAAAGGGAAAATTTTATTAACTATGAAAATATGCTAGTACACTTAGTGTAGAGAAACAGACTCCAAAACATGCCCTATGCACTTACAATAGCATAAATCTGTAGATAATTTCTTCTCCCAGTACCTTCTCTCAAACTCCACTCTGAACTACCTTTTACAATGCTAGAAATGTCCTTAAATAGACCCCAAAGGGTTAAGGATTAGGAATACATTCTAGAAAGTGCTAGTGGGCATCCACCGACCAAATAGAAGGCTCTAGAAGTTGCATTAGAAGTCAATATAGTAACCAAACTTTCGGGAGGCATAACTTTTGAACTGTAACTCTGATTGATGAACTGTTTACATTTTTTGAAAGCTCTCGAAGTGCTTTATTGCCCTATGGACCATCTTTTCTCGTCCCCTATTTTTCAACCTTGTATGAGGTCATTTAATGCCCTAAACCTAACTTTGAAGCATTCTTAGGAGGTCTCTAGAAATCGAAAAACTATTATAACTTTCAAACCGTCCAGCCTTTTGACTTGATTCTTTTTCTAGAATATTCTAAATTACAATTGTAATCCTCCCTCCAATTTACACCTTCTAATCCACCATAATTATGGATCAATTACATAGTCCTATTTTTTTGGCATTTACATGCATCCCAAGGTGCTCAAATACTCTAACCTAGAACACTAATAGTGGAACTGTGAGAGTTAGAACCATTATTTGACCCAAATGGGTATCAAGAAATGAAAATACATGAAACAGAGCCTAAGTCTAAGTACATTTTTTTGGGTGACATAGGATTGCCCTTATACCTCTAGATGCTCCTATATCAGACACCCAAGGTAGATTGAAAAGTGACCCTATCACTTTATGGATGGTAGAGGAAATCCCAAATGGGAAACCTCAGTTGTTGATATCCAAGTTGAGTCCTCGATTGGTCAACTTTTCCACTTAACCAGATACTCTTCATACTACCTATTTCTGGTACTCCTACCAACATGATGATCTAGAATGTCTTCTATCTCCTCCTTCTTAGCAGTAGCAATTGGACATGACTTTAACATCAGCTCCTCATTTGCACCATCATCATGATACTCTATTAAGTCTGTAATGTTGAAGATAGGAGAAATGTGAACTGCATCTGGCAATTCCACCTCATATGCATTTCCTGAGTCATGTTTCTTTAGAATTTTGCAAGGACCAAAGTACTTCATCTTCAGCTTGTAGTAAGTACCTACTGCAAATCTCTCCTTTCTTAAGTGTACCATGAATAGATCCCCTACTTGGAACTCCTTATGTCTTCTCCTTTGATCAGCCCTAACTTTATACTGGTTATTCATCTTGATAATGTGTGCCTAAACCTCCTCATGTTGGCACTTAATATGTTCAGCAAACTCTTCTGCTCAGCACTTGTCCTCTCCCCTTGCTCCATCTTCCTCAATTTTGGTGCAGTCCTTGGGCTACTTCCATATACAATTTGGAATGGTGATTTACTAGTACTCCTATTTATAGAGTTATTGTAAACAAATTTCGCTTGTGATAGAATCAAATCCCATCCCTTGGGCTTATCCCCAACTAAACATCTCAGCAAATTGCCTAGACTTTTGTTTACCACTTTTGTCTAGCTGTCAGTCTGTAGATGATGTGTGGAAGAAAATTTCAATTCCATTCTCAACTTCTTCCACAATGTTCTCCAAAAATTCCCCACAAATTTAGTGTCTCTGTCAGAAACTATACTCTTTGAGAGGCCATGTAGTCTTACCACCTCTCTAAAAAAGAAGTTTACAATATGGATAGCATCATGAGTTTTATGGCATGGAATGAAATGTGCCATTTTGGAGAACCTATCAACCACCAAAAATATTGAGTCATTACCCCTTTGTGTCTTCAGTAATCCAAGAACAAAATACATACTTATGTCCTCTAATGGCTTTGATGTAACAGGCAATGGCTAATAAAGTCCATTATTGTGACTAAATCCCTTGGCCACTTGACAAATTTGACAACTCAATACAAACTTTTTTACATCCTATGAAATTTGAGGCCAAAAATAATGTTCTCTAAGAATGGCAATGGTCTTATCTTGACCAAAATGTCCTACCATCCCTCCACTATGTTTCTTCTTAATTAGATTTTTCCTCATGGAACTCCTTGGAATACACAATTGACTACCCTTGAACAACATACCATCCTAAATTAGATAGTCTAACCACTTAGTTATGTCTACAGCAACAGGTTCTTTACAAGCTTTCCATGCTTTAGCAAAATCAGGATCCTTAGGGTATAGATTCTTGACTTCAGCAAACCCAACTACTTCAACTTACATTACTGTAAGCAACAACTATTTCCTACTTAATGCATCTACAACCCTATTAGATTTTCCACTTCTATGCTTCAACACAAATGTATAGCTCTACAAGAACTCTACCCACTTCATATGCCACTGGTTCAATTTACCTTGGCTATTTAGGTATTGTAATGCCTGGTGATCAATATATATAAAAAAATTCCTTTGGCAATAAATAATGCCTCCATTTCTTTAAGGCCTGAACTATTGCATAGAACTCTTGATCATAAACAGAATACTTCTTTTTTGCATCATTCAATTTTTCACTAAAATATGCAATAGGCTTACCTACTTGGCTCAATACAGCTCCAATAGCATTGCCACTAGCATCATAACCTATCTAGAACACCTTTCTAATATCTAGAAGTGCCAACACAAGTTGTTCTATCAGCTTCTTCTTTAGAAATTCAAAACTTTTCATAGTTGTCGTAGTCCATTTGAACTCTTATCTATCCCCTCTTATTGTGTCAGTCAGGGGTGCACATATGCCACTGAAATTCTTAATGAATTTCCTATAAAAACTAACCAGACCATGAAATGATCTCACCTCAGTAGAAAACCTTGGAGTAGGCCATTCCAAGATGGCTTTTACCTTCTCTAGATCCATTTTTAGACCTTCAAGTGATATAACAAACCCCAAGTAGACTAACTCCCTTTTTGCAAAGATACACTTCTTCAGATTAATTAATAGTTTCTCTTCCCTTAACCTTTCAAGGACAGTACGAATATGCAATAACTTTTCTTCCAAATTCTTGCTGAAAATTAAAATCTCATCCAAATAGACAATAACAAATTTTCCCAAGAACTTCTTAAGTACCTCATTCATAAGCCGCATGAAGGTGCTTGGGGCATTCATCAATCCAAAGGGCATGACTAGCCACTCATAAAGACTCTCCTTCATCTTGAAGGTTTTTTTCCACTCATCTCCTTCTCAAATCCATATTTGATGATAGACACTCTTGAGATCTATCTTTGTGAAGTACTGAGCTCCACTCAAGCAGTCCATGAGATCATCCATTCTTGGCAAAGGAAACTGATATTTGATGGCTATCCTATTTATAGCTCGAGAGTGCGTACACATTCTCCACTCTCCATTTTTCTTTTGTGCCAGTACTACAAGTACTTCACATGGATTCAAGCTCTCTCAAATCAAACCTTTCTTCAATAGCTCCTAAACCTATCTATTTAGCTCCTCAGTTTTAGTAGAAGTCATCCTATGAGCCACCTTGTTAGGAAAACTAGCTCCAGGGATTAAATATATCTGATGACTGATTTTCCTTACTAGTGGCAGTCCTTTTTGAACATTATCAAAAATCATATCTCCAAATTCACTTAATAAATATGAAACTTCAAGTGGTATTTCACTACTACCTTCCTTATCTTTTCTAGGAATCAAAGCATAGCACATACGCTGATGTTTCATGCCATCTAAAAAATTTCTTCCATCAACAAGATAGATCCTAGCACTACTGCATACCTTTTGACCTTCCTTTACCATGGGCTTTAGTTTGTGGCAAACTCCATCCTTTGTAAGAGAGTATGTGTTTGCATCACCATCATGTACTGCATGCTTGTCAAACTACCACGATCTTCCCAACAATAGATGGTAGACATCCATTGGAATAATATCACAAATAACTTCATCACAGTAACTCCCAATTTTTAACTTCACTAAATATTGTTCACTTATCAGGACCTTATGATCATCCTTCACCCAAGTGATCTAATAGGGCTGGGGGTGTTTCTCCCTCTTGAGCTTCAACTTAGAGACCATCTCTTCTAACACCAAGTTGTTAGTACTAACACTATCGATGATCACATCACAACATTTATTCTCACACTTGCACCTAGTACGAAATAGATTCCTTCTTTATCTTGGTTCAATCTCACCACTTAGTAGGACCCTTTCATTTACTAAAGTCTCTCCTCTTTCTACATCCTTTGAATGTGATGACTATGCATCCTCATCCACATGAGCAACCCTAGCTTGGCCCTCAGCTCTCATATATGTTCTTCCTTGTCATTGAGGGCATTCAAAGGAAAGATGGCCTTGTTCATTGCAATGGAAATAGGTACCATGAAAACCTCCTCTTCCTAAACCTTTTCCATGTCCTCTACCTCTTCCTCTCTGATCTCCAAAGTTTTGATCATGGGGGCAGTTGAAATCCTCGTTCCTCTGGTTCTTGCTAGTACCCACATCTTCATTTTTCCTTTGGGTCTCATTTCGACCTCCAGATGAGTTACCACTACCCCTTCCTCCTTGATCATGCCCTCTTTGTCTCCCTTCAAACTTTTTATTTAGCTTCTCTTCAACTCGTAGGGAAAACTAGTATGCCTCTTCAACGCTGGTCATTCTTACCAGACTTAATTCCTCTTGGATGCTAGGTCATAACCCACTGATATAATGAGCAACCTTCTTCTTATTTTCTTCTGCATGCCCTGCTCTAATCAAAAGTTGGTAAAACTCCTTCATATATTCTTGCACTAATTTTCTCGCTTGCTTTAACCCATGCATCTTCTTAAACAAATCAAGCTCATAGTCAACAGTAATGAACTGCTTCTTTAGTTTGTCCACCATGTGATCCCACCTTATGAACTTATCCTTTCCTCTTCTATTTCTTTCCAATTGAACCTCTTGCCACTAGATTTTGGCATGTCCTTTTAGTTTGGCCTTTGCAAACTTAACCGTATCTAGAGCCCTGATATCATCATACTCAAAGTACTCTTCTAGTTCATTGATCTAGTTGATCAACTAAACTGGTTTCAAATTTCCTAAAAATACACCCACATCAATTGTAGGTCTTTTCCCAAACTTAGTAATGGCCCTAAAAAGCCTCTCCTCTACCTAATTCAGAACTTCCCCTTCAACTTCCCCTTTTGGTCCAATTTCTTCTTCTTCATTGTCATCCTCACTTTTTTCACCTACAGTAACATTTGTTCCTCTATGGAGCTCCTCCTACAATGCTTGAACCTACCTTTGGAGGGCTTTAACCTCCTCAAGATTAATAGCTCCGGCCCTTCCACCATGCTCTCTTCATGGAGGCATATTCTAAATTCAAACTTACAACCACATCGTCCTGGTGCAAATTGCCTCACAGTCGACGCTCTATCTACACACTTAGGAAAACCCACTCTGATACCACTTGATGCGGACACAACCCAAGCACAGAATGGACACAATAGGAAAGGGAAAATTTTATTAACTATGAAAATATGTTAGTACACTTAGTGTAGAGAAAAAAACTCCAAAATATTCCCTATGGGCTTACAATAGCATAAATCTAGAGATAATTTCTTCTCCCACTACCTTCTCTCAAACTCCACTCCGAACTGCCTTTTATAATGCTAGAAATGTCCTTAAATAGACCCCAAAGGGTTAAGGATTAGGAATACATTCTAGAAAGTTCTAGTTGGCATCCACTGACCAAATAGAAGGCTCCAGAAGTCACATTAGAAGTTGGTACAAAATTAGAAGAATTTAGAAAAGGTAATCAAACTTTCGGGAGGCATAACTTTTGAACCGTAGCTCCGATTGATGAACCGTTTACATTTTTGAAAAGCTCTCAAAGTGCTCTATAGCCCTATTGACTAGATTCACTCATCCCCCATTTTTCAACCTTGTACAAGGTCATTTAATGCCCTAAACTTGACTTTGAAGCATTCTTAAGAGGTCTCCATAAACTGAAAAATTGCGATAACTTTCAAACCGTGCAGCCTTTTGACTTGATTCTTTTTCTGGAATATTCTAAATTACAATTTTAATACTCCCTCCAATTCACATCTTCTAATCCACCATAATTATGGCTCAATTACATAGTCCTATTTTTTAAGCATTTACACTTATCCCAAGGTGCTCAAATACTCTATCCTAGACCACTGATAGTGGAATTGTGAAAGTTGCAACCTTTAGTTGACCCAAATGGGTATCCAAAAATGAAAACACATGAAAAAGAACCTAAGTCTAAGTACAATTTTTTTGGGTGACACAGGATTGTCCTTATACCTCTGGATGCTCTTACATCAAAGTGAGGGCATTCATGCAGTGACTCCTGCAACAACAGAAGTCACTGGTTCGTATCCTAGGGGAAGTGGCTACCCTCACTAATTTTTTCGATTTTAGGGGCATTGAAGATTCGCTAGATTGTAGGAGCTAAGAAGGGTTGTATGCCTCCTTGGTTGGGTCAAGTTAGTGGCCCCCAGGGCTTCGATCGAGTAGAAGAAGTCAAACTGTTCACTCTACTCCCGAGGTGATCTATTTACAATTGAGTGTGCTCATTTCACAATCTCATTTATTGACTCTATCTCTCCGATGGGCTTCTATCTCCTCCCATCCACCCCAACTAGTCAGTGCAGATATTAAGTAAGTCTAAAATTTGGATTGAAAAGAACATATTAAATACATGAATAGACACATTTTTTAATGAACAATGGCTCACTTTGAAAAGTTTGATTATTCTCTTTCTTTTTTCAAAAGACTGCAATGTGTATTCTTTTCACACCATTTAAATTTGCACTGGTATTGATGATTTCTAGTTCAATTGGAATCAAATCCTTAAATTTTTTTGTTTGTGGAGGGTTTCTATGTGTTGCATAGAAGGGTTGGTTCTTTGAGCATCAAGATTTTTCTACTTTATTTTTTTGATTGAGAATGTTATCTTTGTCAAAGAGTAACTCTTCTTTGCATATCTGAGGATTCTCTTTGGGGAAAGCAAATCTAAAGTTCTAATCTATGCTACTATGAGGAGTTCCCTATGAGAAGGCCATGGCTTCTTGGAGAAACCATGGAGTCAGATTAATCAGCCCTTGGTTTTTTGGCATGACTGAGTTCTACTTCTAGTAGTGAAAAACTCTTTGTTTGCAAGTAGACAGTTGATGGAAAGGAGCTAGGTTCTTGAATTTTCTTCTTTTTCAATGGAAAGAAGAACTCATATTGGCCTTAGAAAAGTAACATAAGTTGACCCAATGAGATACTTGAACAAATATACAATAATATCTCTCTGGGTGGGAGAGGAATCTTGGGTCTATTATTTTTAGATAATGTATTCTTTAGCAAGTTTTGAATAATATAAGACACACTTCATTATTTAACTCAAGTAATAGATTTGCCTAAATTATGTGTTCATACATTTTTTCCTTAATACATAAGCCCTTCATGTGAGAACAAGGGAGAAATTTTATAGCTGGAAGGACTGTGTGAAATACTTGACATCAGGCAGGGATTTTGACGGTGTAGAGGATATGGGTCAAAAGAGAACCAGAAAGAAAGTTGGTAAAAACCAAGCTAATGTGGTCAAGGTTCAAGATGAGGGTGAACCTAAACCAGCTAGAAAAAACCCAAACAAGCAGCCACTATGATGAATTACAAGGAAAAGGCACTTCATCTGAATGTGAAAGATTCAATCATTGAAGCCAAAGAGGAAACAACCATGGAAGAGGAGGAGCTTGCCATTAGTTTAACAATGAATGAACAACACTAGGAATAAATGCCTCCACAATGATGCTTGATAGATTTTATAATCCATGATTCTCAAGGTGTCTCTCAGCCAATAGAAATAGT
The DNA here is from genome assembly GCA_028749045.1 of Cupressus sempervirens. Taxonomy (NCBI): domain Eukaryota; kingdom Viridiplantae; phylum Streptophyta; class Pinopsida; order Cupressales; family Cupressaceae; genus Cupressus; species Cupressus sempervirens. The sequence continues at coordinate 653,948,019 of CM053788.1, forward strand.
GTATGCTATGGATCTTTATATTTCTGGATTAATTTTGACAAAGGAAGGTTTATTGGATAAATAAAAAGGGGTTCATTGTGAGGGGTTTGGGGACGTGGAAACATGGTCCATAAAAGGATATGAAAATGGGTCTCCTATTATATGGCTTCAAATTGAGGTAGCAGAGTATGTGTGTGTAAAGCCTGCTGGCTCTTATAAGAAGTTCTTCAATATTCTAAATGAAAAAGCAATGCTTTGTGTTGAGGTATACAAGGCTCTTTCCAAGATTGATGGAGGTAATCCTAAACTAGGATTGGAGGAATTGGTGGCACGTGTTGCATGATCTATGTCTTCTAATAAGAGTTTTTCAAGGAAACTTTTGTGGGAGAGATTTCATACTTTCTCAGGGAGATTTAATTGTAAAATAGTTAATTGGTTTGGACAATAATTCTGAAGAAGGTGATTAGATTTTTACTAGTTTGCCTACTTTTATAGCTCTGGAGTAGGAGTATCTTCAATCAAAACATATGAGGCTTTTTGGTATACAAATTAAAGAGAGCTCTACTAGTACTACTGTTGGTGCTTCACCTGTCTATGACAAGGATGAGAAGCTAGCAAGATTGATGCAAGAGGATAATGATTTGATGGTTGCAAGACCAAGTCAAAAGTCTCAACGAAAGAAGAAGTTCTAGATCAAAATCAATGAAGATGAAATTGTAAATGATTATCCATTGCCTGCATATTATAAGGCCATTGAAGATGAAATGGATGAATATCTTTTTTATGATGATTCATGTATATTAGATCCTGAAGATCTACCTTGTAGGATGTTGCATGATTGGTCTTTATACAATTCTAATTCTATGCTTGTTCCCTTGGAACTTCTTCCAATGCTTGGTGGTACTGAGATAGATACTATAGTATTTGGCTTAAGTGTCATGAAAACAGATGATGGTAGTGGCTATTGCTTGGATGCTGACTCTAGAGGGGGTAAAAATTCTCAAGATAACGAGTTGCATGGGATTCACATATATTTAAGTTCTATCAAGGAATGGATGATAGAATTTGGAGCAAATATGCTCTTCATATCAATATGCACTAATGGTGCTTGGTATAGGCTTTGGAAGCCTTCTAAGAAATAAAAAATTAAGAGAGATTAGCTGCAAAAAACACTTGGCCACATACATCAAGTTGTTCAAGTAGAGGATAGTGTTTCTACATGGAGCATGTCAGCTACTATTTAGGAATATTGTAATTTGAATAGAACAGTTGCTTATTTACTAAGTCAAATATTTGTAATGGTTGTTTCTATTTTTTTACTAAAAATGGATTGATCTGATATTAGATCAATGCAACTTCTACCGTGGTTTTTTTTTTAATCTAGTAATTAATATCAGGTCCTCCATAGTGCTTTACAATGGTTGAAAAGGTTATTTCTTATGAATGAATTAACAAATTTATAACCTATCAAAAAATGTGGTTGAATGTTGTAGGCAACAAATTTAGATTTTGATGAACACAAAGGACGAATAGTTATTAGGAGGGTAAACTCTGGTACTATTCACAGAGGGATGGAGATAAAGGTAAAGGATATTTTAGATATACAGAAAGATACGATAAATTTGATGCCACGGTTAACCCTTATATTAGATATATTCTAACAAATGTGGTGTTTAGATGTGGCATAGTGGCATTGTATATGATTGGCTGAAGATAATGTCAAAAGAATTATTTGCATGATATTTCGGATAGACTTTGGGAAAATTTAATGGTCAATATTATGCAAGTAAAAATAGAGAATCCTTGCAATGAAAAAAAATAAAATTCCCAGATTGAATATAAGAAATCTCAATACCAGAGTAATTGTAAATCTATAGACTAGGCTACCTATTGGCTACTCTTTTTTATCCTTTTTATTGAAAAAGGTGAACATTATAATTTATAATCTATTCCATAGAAACTATTCTTAAAACATATTTGCCACTACTACACTTTGGCTTCTAGGGTTTGTTCTGTACGAGTAATGTATTATGTTGTACTTTTTTGTTAAGGTTGTTTTACTTGATTTCCTATTCAATCATTTTGTTCTTAAAATTACATCTTTCAAAAATCTCTTCAACTCTTAGTTTTAAAGGATGCTTACAAAGCAGCTTTTCTTGTTACCAAATTAAGACTTTTAGTAATTCATTTTCAACTTCCAAGTGAAGCTCAAAAGAAAGAAAGGATTTTATATTCCTATTTCATATCAAATTTTTTTTTAAAATTGATGTAGCTATTTTCATTGAATAGAAATGTTACTTGAATGCTATGAATGGGTCAAATGGACAAACCAGGGCCATATATGTTATGCTAAGAAAAATTGGATGGTGGTAATAGCACTAGTTGTATTATGAATATTTTAGAAATCTTTTCACAAATGTCAAAGTATATGTGAAGTTGAAGATATTTTCTGAGATAATATTTCTTTTCTTATTGTTTACATTTATTTTACCTTTCTAATGCTATTTTCCTACTGGTCTAACATTATTTTCTCTGTTCATCTGATTTTTTAGAGGTCTTAATCAGGTATTTAAGTTACAAATTTAATTGCATCTCTTCTTAATTGAAACTTCTTTAGGTGTATTCATCAGATGAAAAATTTAGGTTGGGTAAAGTCAATGAATTGTTTGTGTATGAGAATTTTACAAAAGTTCCAACTAAAATGGTCAAAGTTGGAGATATTTGTGTTATCTATGGTATAAATGATGTCCTTGTACGTATATATGTTCCTCTATTCATCCATTAAATATCCCTAATTTGCATTCCTAATCTTGTCCATTGTGAAGCGTTTCTTTTGAGTAATTTTCAAGGTAATACTAAAATGTATAGTTTTTGGTTTTTTTGGTTATGTACTATGATCAATACAGATTGGTGAAACTTTGGCCAATAAAGTTAAAGGCTCAGCTTTTCCTAGAATTAAAATTGAACAACCTATTGTGAAAATGGCATTTTCAATCAACACTTCACCATTTGTTGGGCATGAGGTTTGCTCCTTGATTAAGTCAAATAGTGTTTATGTACTTATCATAGACACTTCTACTTATCAAGCTAATTCATTTTTTCTTTGAAATTTTTTTCAAGGAAAACATGTGACAAACAGAAAAATTAGGGAACATCTTTATCATGAACTTGAGAGGAATTTGGCAATGAAAATTGAAGATGGGGAAACAACTGATACATTCATTATTAGTGGGAGGGGTACATTGCATATAACAGTACTAGTTGAGAACATGTAGGTGTATATGGATTTTTATTTTCTCCAAGCTGGATATGGTTAATTACAATAATATATTCTTTTGCAAGCTACAATACATTTATAATTATGGAGCTAGTTTCTTATCACTGTGCAATTATTTATCTAGAAAATCTTACAATCAAAAGGAGCCTTTGACAATTATTTTAACATTTTGATCTTGTAGGCGAAGAGAAGGATTTGAGTTTATGGTAGGCCCACCTAAAGTTATAAAAAAAAAAGTTAATGATAAATTGTTTGAACCCTATGAGGTACAATAATATCCTCATCATCTTGGATTTCTATTAATGATTGTGGAATCCTATAAAGAGTAAAATGATGAAAAGATGATGACAGTATATACTATATGCATTTGCAATATCAAACATTACTTCTCATATGTTAGAAATAATGAAATGTAGATTGCTATTGTTGAAGTACCAGAAACATATGTGGGTGCTATTGTGGAGCTCCTGGGAAAACATCGTGGGTAGATGCTTGATGTCCAAGCCACAGGGTATGTCCTTTATCACACTTGGTTATCTTGAGTATATACAATTTTTTGTAAATATTCTACATATAAACAACATGAAGCAGATATTTATAATCAACTAACTCTAGGTTGACTTAGCCCATCATTTTTTTGTACTATTTTACATTGATTTTCCTATAGTGACATTTCTACTTATCTTTTTTTTTTTTGAGATGCCCTAGGATGTATAAGACCTTTGATTTCACTTTGATTTTCCTTTTGCATGCTTACTATCATTTTTTGTTCAAGAACTTGATGTCTCCATTTTGATTGTGCACTAAATTATGCTTCTGAACACAAGTTTTTGTCAGCTTTTACAGTCCTTCAAGATATTGCTTGTGCTCCATCAAGTGTTTGAATAAAGTCTTTTTTTGAGAAAAAGATGTAATAGCCACAACTTGATACCTTGATTCATAGAAACCTAGTAGACACTAGCTAAGTGTTTTTTAGAAGAATAAAATAGGTTACAAATATGGATTTGCAACCCTGGAGCATGTGAGATAGGATGACTCTAATTTAAAGAGAAATTGGTAACTCTCTTACATACATGGGGAATGCATGTTTGCCTCAACCAGTATGAGCATTATACCATGTAAATTAGAATATGATTAATAAATTATTTTTTATTAATATTAGTATCTTGTATCCTTCTAAGATTTTCCCTCACAGCAACTTGTTTTGGTGTTTTCCATGGAAATGGTCATAATCATACTTATTTGGATAGTTTCTCATCAACCATCTTGCATACTATCAATAATTTTATACGAGTAACAAGACAAACAATATTGAATCTCACTCCAAACTAGTAATTATAATAATAATATTAGAAGCAAGCACACAAAATTATAAGGTCAAAGTTAGAAATTGGAATTAATTTTATTTGGTCCTATAGTTTCTCACACATTTTTGCACCCTAGATAGCTTCTTGACTAGAAATTTGGTTGTCTCTTGTTTTAGTTTGAGTGTATTATACTATCATTTTTTGGTCTTCTTCCTATTTTTGGGGACCAAGTTGACCCTCTTTGCATGTGGTTTTACTTTCAACTTCATTCCTTGTGTTGGAGAGTTCATCATTCTTAACAAAGCATATTCTTAGATTGCCTTGCAAAGAAGAGAATTTCTCTTGATATCTTTAAAATGAATCATCAAAAATGATTCAACATTAATTCTTGAACATGATGTTACAGAATGATGCACTAGCAAAGCACAAGAATGTGAAAAAATCTTCAGTAATGTTTTATGTTTCTATCATTTCCTTTGACACTTGACAAATTATATATCTACAGTGCTTCTAACAAGAGCAGACAACAAAAGATGATAACAACAACAAGAAATGAATGATGATAATGGAAATTTAAGTGCATCCACCAAGGACATGCTCGTTTAACCATCTTAGTAAAAATTTAAGTGCATCCATGGGTATTAATTTTTTTGTTAGAATTTTTTAAGGAAAAATATCATTTCAGAATACTATGGGGGTTGGCATATCCTATGGTTTTATATGACAGGTTGCAGATCATCATAGTTTTGACACCAAAACTTTATATCAAAGTATTTGCAACTTGGTAGATGAAAAGGCTCTAGATGTAAAGACACTTAACCAATGAGGATAGAAAAGGCTCTGGATGTAGTCCCTTGTTTGTAGTCCATAAAATTTAACTTTTGTATAAACATTTTAGATGATATTTCATAATCTATCTTCTATAGAACAATTCTTATGGTTTAAGTTTTTCAGCATCAATTTGTAATTTCGGTCAAAAATCTCTATATATCTTTTCTTGCCAGAAAAGGTTGCTTAGTTTTTATGTAAATGTCTTTGCTTTTGCAGCTTGGACTTGAATTCACGACCAATTCTCTTTATACTATAGTGGGGGTGGTTGTATTGGCCTTGTTTGTTTAGCTTCTGGGCTCTTCTATCCAGAAGGGGATTTTGCTGGAGGTTTTGGAACAATATTGTTGACTCTAGTTGGTTGTGAGGTAATTAATATTACTTTATTATGCCATCAAAAGGGGCTCCACCTCAGCTATGGTGTGTTTTTAATAGTTTCTTCAAGTGTTTGATGTTGTAATGTGTGCTTTGATTTTTAGACTTTAGTTTATACCTGTCAACAATAGGACTACTTTGCTTCGCAATGTCTTTTAGACTCCTATGGGGTAGATGTTACACATCCACACCCTGGAGAAGATTCCAGTCCATCAATAGCAGTAGTAGGTTTTCAATATAGATCATTGTTTGCTACTATTTTGGTTCACATAATTCATATGAAAAATTCTTATCTTAATATTTTGGGTTTGGTACAAATTTTAGGTGGTTACATCTCAAGACTGGCCTAATGTCACAAAGTATGTAGGCCTAGTTTGTGCTCAGGAACACTGGCAAGAGCTCATTCAAGAATTTTATAAAATTTGGCAAGATCTAGTACGGGGCATTATTACTAGAGGAATGATAAAGTAGGAATCTCTAGAAGCAGTACATGGTCAATGCTCAGGTATAACTCAAACCATTCCATTCTCACAGATTTTACTCTTGGGCTTAAAAGTACTATTTTATCATTTTAAGTAATGGATAGATGTGAAATTGTTAAGCTTTGAGTAGAAATGAAATCAAAGATTTTTTGGTAATCTATTTAATGGCAATGGTTTCCTATCAATATTCCCACATGCCCTATAAAGAATATACCAACTACTTATAGTCATACACACAAATTGAGAATTGGATGAAAATATGTAATAGTAGTACCTTGAATACAAGGAGAGAAAAAATTGAAAATAGACTTTGATCCAATGATAGGTGGTTTGCAAACCACTTTTCAAGATGGATTAATTATTCATGTGATAAATGTTTCCTAGTTCTTTAGAGTGCCTTTGTGGAGATTATCATTTTGTTCTAGTTTTGTTGTAGTCATTTGCTCAACCTGTGTTCCCAGTCACTCCATATCTTCCATCTCCTTCTCTACGTGTGCCCAATTTTCTATGTTGTTAAGCTTGAAATATTTTTGAATAGAGACAAGTTGAGTTCATTGTTTATTGATAGATCCTCTAAGATCATCAATGAAAAGTGATAATGGCATCTTGACAAGGCATGATGTTGCCCTTTCTCCTTCTTTCCAACTATTTAATCAGTACCAATAGTCCTATTTATCGATTGAGAATTGGTTAATAACACATAATAGCCATAATACAAAGATAAACAATAGACAAATTAAAATCAACACATAGTGGGTGGTAAGCCACTATTCAGTAAGGATTGATTAGGCATGCCCTAGACACAGCCCAAAAATTCTAGTTGTCTTTATGGAGATTATCGTCACTTGTCTTTAAAGTTTATGAAGCCAAATCCTTCATTTAGGGAGCCTTGAAGATACATGATGATGGATGTCCCACATTCTCTTTGGTATTTTTTTAGTTAGCGGGTTACTTTTACAATTTAGATATTGTGGATTGCAAAAATCAAATTTCATTCTTTCAGTATTTGTGTCCATTGATGGAAATTCAACTATTAAATTCTTTAATGTAAAAGAGACATTTTTCTTTCACTTGAATTATGTGATGCAGATTCATAAATGTTTTGTTGGCTAGAAACCATTTAATCAATTGGATATCACTAGATGAGCTATTTCAACACCTAAATGTTTTGAGGGAACAGTAGATTTTCATTTCTCACTTTCAATGTAATGGCAAATGGGCATTAAATATCTATTTGGCATGAGATTTTTGACATTGTGGCTTAGCTTTGATGGAATTGATCACTGCATTTTATAAAAATTGATATGAACTTTTCAAGGACAAGTCTTCGTAATTCTTCATGAAGTAAATAGTATTTGAATTGCCAGAGTTGAAATCTGATATAGAATTTTCTGCTTATTACCTATATTGGATATAGAATTTGTTGCTTATTACCTGTATTGGTTATGTTCAAACACCAAAAGAAGTGCTTGAACCAAGCCTCATTAATCAGATTGCTCAATTTTACTTGTTGCTATCTCAGGATATGGTGAAGGATGGCAAATTCATTATTTCTTACGATACTATAGTGAAAGTACATTTTGGTATACTACCTCAATATGCCAAAAATGATTTTTAGATGAGATCGTTTGAGCTACCAAACTGCTACATCTTTCATAACGGTAATGGTAAGACACAAGCATAATATTTTAGTATTGTCTTGATAACTTATAGACCATTTTGCCTTAAGTTTCCTTTAAGAATCATTTTTCCTCGCATTTTTTAATGTTATATTTAATAAACTTACATTTTTCTCTTTTACAACTAGTAGTGGATAAGTTCGTATTACTATTGTCAATTTTATGATCATCCTACATAGGCTAGTCAATCACTCTAAAAACAAGTTGAGATATCTCTTAGGAGTCTTATATATCTCTGATTTGTCTCTATTTCTGGTTGATCTTATTGCCTTGGATACAAAGTTGATTGGGAAATATCTAATCCTACTTTATGATTGAAAATGCCTGTAGAAAATAGTGTTATGTGTATGGTACTACACTAGATTCAGTAGCTAAGGTCAAGGGACTTGTAAAGTTTAATCTTCAAGTAGAACCTGAGGTGGGAAAGTTTTAGATTGAAGTTGGAGGCAATGTGGTAGGGGTTTTTGAATTTGGACCTAGAAGATTTGGTTCTGAGGTAATATTTATACCCAGGGATTCTAGGTTAGATCTAGAGGAGCACGATGGTTAATTGATCTATTTTGTTCATGATGATAACACTAGGTATGGTTCTAGCTTACACTTAGTTTTTTTGAGTCCTTAGTTGTCTTATATTTTTCTCTAGAGATGATAAGAAGAAACTTATATTTATGTGAAGGCTATTTTCTCTCAAATACATGATGAATAGGTTGTCTAGTACATGCCACTATTTTGAGAGATATAATCTTTAACAAAATGGCTCAAAATAATAACAATACCATAGCCAATACTGAAACTAGGATCGGGATAAATCATAGTATTTACTATTATTCACTATATTAGCAGGTGACATGTCAAGAAAAAACTAATTATGTTAGAGAAATCAGTAGTTATGAGATGATTAATCAAGAGGAAATAGTTGAGAGGTTAGAGTGACACAATTTTTAGATGATCATATGAAATGAAATGGGCGTGCAAGTAGAAAGAAACTAGAAAGACATTGTGTACAGATGAAGGCATGAAATGGATGGTTTTGGAGCACTCAGCTCCCTCCTTGAGTGCTCCAAAACCATCCATTTCATGCCTTCATATGTACACAATGTCTTTCTAGTTTCCTTTTACTCACATGCCCATTTCATTTCATATGATCATCTGAAAATTATGTGACTCTAACCTCTCAATTTTTTCGTCTTGATTGATCATCTCATAACTATTGATTTCTCTAAAAAACAATTATTGACCAATGCGTGAGGGTTTTCTACCAAGCATTGGTCAAAATTTTGACCAATGCTGTGCAGTTTTCCACAAGAATTGGTCAAAATTTTGACCAATGATGGACAAAAATGACAGGTGTTGGTCAAAATTTCAACCAACATCTAGGTGCAAATTGCACCATGGCAACACATTGTTTTCGACCAACCCATTGGTCAAAATTTTGACCAAATTTTGACCAACCAAGTTTTGGTCAAAATTTTGACGAGAAAATTTTTTGGTCAAAGTTTGGTCGAAAACTAGGTCAAAATTTTGACCAATAAAGGTCAAAAAATGAGCCCAAATGTACTAGTGTGTAATGCCCTAAACTTACTTTTTTCTACCTCAAAATCCCCTGATGTTAGTACTCTAGCCTTTGGGGTGTATCTGGTACTTCTATGAGGGGGGTGGATTTGAAAGGTTCAACTGGGGGGCGAGATTATGTTATTCTTGGCCTAGTGGACCTCCCCAATAACTTGTTCTCAAGTTCAATTATCCTCTTTACCTCTTTATTGTAGGCATCCACCACTACCTCATACTTTCTCTACAACTCAATCATTTCTTTTTCCTCCCTTTCTACAGTAGCCAAGGAAAATTGAGAATAATCCACATTCATATGGGCTGCCTATACATGTGAGGTGTTAGCAACCCTCCTTATGATAATATTCCTTGTCATTCCTAAATCATCAAGCTGCGATGGAACAACCCTGGATCCACTTCTTAGTGTCCACATGATAAGAGCAACTTGTTCATTACTAAATGTAGTTCCCAAGAACTCTTTATTATTTGGATCTTGCAATCCCAAATTATTTGACACAAAATTGAAAATTAATGCATCAGAAATGTCCTAGTTTAGCAATAATAAAATATTTGTGGCTTTTACCATTTGTCACCCCTCTTCAAGGGTTATATTTTGGAACTCTTGAATCATTTTTTCCTTTATTTGATTTTGAATGGAGGCTTCATCAATTTATGGATGCTCTGTTTGCAAATTCTTACATCTCTCATCAAAATTGTTCATGTTTGCCCTCCAAGCAAATTGATGGAAAGCCCTAGATTTTACAAAACCATCATCAAACAAATATTATTGACTAGCTTGTTCCAAAATAGGGTCCAGTTCCCTTCCTCTATAATCTGCAATAATCAATTCAAAACTTGGCACAAGAGGCTTCTAGAGGTTCCCTTCATCAATCTCTACTTGAGTAATACAAAATCCCCCTTGTGATTCAATTTTCTTAACTTTCTCATCAGTGAGCTGCTCCTCCTCCATTTTCATGGGAGTTTGGAAAGGTGAGTACTCCTCAACATGATGTTCTTCTTCCCTTATTATCTGTCTCCTTGTAGGAGAAGGTTTAGGAGGCCTTTCTTCAAGAATAGCACTAGTAGATTCAACTACCTATTTTCTTTTATCCTTTGAAAAAATAATGGACCTGCCCCTATATTGGGAGTGAAACCCAATCTCCTCATTATTTCCCTGGCCTTATCTAGAGCAGAATTGATGAAATATTGCTTCTTCTCATTCATCACATCCATTATTTCAAGGAATGTATTCATAAGCTTGTTAATTTTATCTGCAGTAGTTACAACGTTACTTAGGGGGCTGTAATCTTTATCAAAACAATTAAGAAACCTCAAAACTTTTGAGTAGGATCCTACAAAGAGTACTCATTCCTTATTATATCTTCAAGAAAATAAAATTCATGTTCAACTGGACCAAGCTTGATCCTATTCCTAAGAGCCAAATGATAGAAACCCTCTATATCATAGAAATGAGGGTGAGAGATAGCCATCTTATACTGATCCAAAAACTTGTAAAGGAAAACCCACCCTTCCTTGGTTATTACAAATTGGTGGGCTATTGTGCAAGTGGGAAAAAATTATCCCATCCCTGTCTTGTGCAAAAAGGTTTCTTCTACTCCTCCCAATTGCCACAAGAATTCAGCTACTCCTACTTTTAAAGGCACCTGGTAAGGTAACACATGGGGTGTTCCTTTGAACCCATAAATTCTGATAATAGTTGAAACTGAATATGGGATGGTGTCTCCCAAATTGTGTGAAACTTTCAAATTATGGGGTCTACACATAGGCCTAACAAGGTGCATCAGTGCCTTAGGGATCCTAGGATTATCACTCAATATAAGGCATCTCATCTTGGAGTCAAAATACTTGTCAAATCTAACAAAACTGGCATTTTCTACTTCATCAATCATGTCTGCACTCCACAACTGAACTGAAAATTCTTCCCCTTCTTGTTCTCTATTCAAAACCATTTCTTTACCAAAGTACGTCAACCCTTTAAATAGAAACATGTGCATCAAGAGAGAGTAGTGGCCCCAAACCTTCTCCACCTTACCCTTAGAAATCCCAACCAATCCATTATGAATCTCAATAGCTAAGTAAGAAACAAAATCAAAAATTATTTCTACACCAAAAGTGAAGATTTGAGTAATCATATACATGAAACTCACAGTCATAAAATCTTCTTCATGCTCTCTGAAAACTCTACACAAGGTCCTGTATATCTTGATTGCCCTACCATTGAAGTATGTTTTCTTAAAAGGTTCTTTAGAGGATGATGTTATTGCTGGTAGGGTTCCAATTTTTCCAATATGAGCCTTCATTTCACATTTTCTAACTATGTCCTTCTTAGAAATATATTCCTTTTTTAAATCGTTCAAATTAATAGTCACATGATACATGGTGAGAAGTCCCAAACGAAAAACTTCTCTAATCTCTTCTAGGTTGATGATGACTAGAATTTCACCATCTATCTCCTTACTACCCTAGTGTCTTGATCATATATTTTTTCCATGGCCTCAAGGAGATCATAATCCATAAAAAAATTGGGGACCACTAGCTTTCCTAGATCAAAATTCCATATATTGGCATGTGGGGCAAACAATTTCCTTTCTGCAAACCATTTCATGAACAAAATTAAACCAGTTTGTGAGGTATGAGCATCCCAGACCTAGTTTCTTTTATCAAATGATCCATCTACTATCCTAAACCTGGGGTTTAATGAGGTCAATTTCTTAACCTGTGTTGTCTCAACAGCAGACTTAGGAAGCAACTCAAGCAACTCATCATGTACATTTCTATCCAAATAATTTTCTCGACCTAAAAATTCCTTCTCTAGAGGCATCTTTGCTTATGCTTTATAGAACTAAAACACTTTTAGAGATAAAAGTGTAATTACTTACTTGAATTCCATTCTCATTCCTCTCTATACTTCTATAATTTCTCCATGAACAAGCTACTTCACAATCTTGCCAACTTTAGCATGATCTTCTCAGTAATTGCTTCTACTCAAAAAAGGCTCAAAATATTTATTCGCATAAGGTGAAACTGAGGAAATCTTCTATGTTATACTCTATTTTTCTTAGATGGGAAGCTTTCATGTCTAATTAATAAACAAAGTGGCACCCCCTTCTTTGTTTAAATCTATGTCGTCGATCTTTTAAAAGTCCTACGATCAAGGGATGTGGAAAAAGGTGACTGGTGTTCCACTTAACAAGTTGGCCAGTTAATCCAATGAGAACTAACCACATATACAACTCCTTCCCTAATGGCATCATTTTCTCGACCCACTAGCAACTGAGGACACGTGTCAACAGGTCACTACCTCACTATACATAAAGAAGGAACACCTTTCCAATAGCAAAGTAGCGATAGCCATTGATTTGATCTTGATCATGTGGATGACCTGCAACTGCATTGCTTAAAAGAATAGTAGTGGAGCCTATATTCTCTATCTCATTTTATGTATCCTTCGAGAAAATCTTCATAGTGAGATAGCGATGGTCATTGATTTGAGATCAATCCAAGGGTAAAGAAACTGCACAAACTTCTTAAGATAAGGTGGGTCCCATATTTGCTATCTCAGATGGAGTAAACCACGTACATCTTTTTTATGGAAAGATAGTGAGAATCATTGATCTTAGCTTGATCTAATGATCAAAATCCCTCCTACATTTTATGAATGGTGGGTAGGTCCAGAAGACTGATGATGTGATAAATTCTACACAACTGGCAAAAGAAAAACAATATTTTAATTCCAATCATCTTTCCACATTGTTTGGGTTCCACTGTATGCTCATTTCACAGCAACTCACTATATTTTTAATGGCAAGAAGCCTAGATTTTATGATTAGCGAGGTAGCGAGCTTTGGTGACTTAACAAAACTTGGTGTTAGAAAACAAAAGCATGTCACATCACAGTTACCCACTTAGTAGTTCTGACATAGCAATGATTTCATCATTTATTATGCCACTTGTAACTCTTAATGACCATCAAGAAGTTTGACAGCCACCATGTAATACATTCTTTAATGACTCACTATATTACTAATGGTGAGATGCTTAGTTTTTCTAATTAGTGAAGTGGCAAATCATCAAAAAATCAATATTCTTGTGATATCATGTGCCTATCTTTTACTAGGTTTCTTTTCCTATTCTAATAGTTCTAACAAAACACATGTGATTGAAAATTTGGCCACAACTTTTTTTTGACTATCGCATTTCCATTTTATGGCACCATTCTTTAGTTTCACAGTGTTCACTACCTCACTATACATAAGAAATGCACAACTCACCATAGTGAAGTAGTGATAGCCATAGATTTTATCAGAATCAGATGGTGAGAGACATAAGAGAACAATACTACTTGTGGTCATGGAAAAAATTAAAAAGAAAATAGAATATTGGCAAAATTTTAAAAAGATTTCGTGCCCAAGACCTTAAAAAGAAACAAGAAGTAGGGCTTAATGGGAAATTTCAAAGGCAAACAAAACCTAGATGACTAAACAAGAAACCCTATTTACAATGATGTATTCAACCTAATTTTTAATACCTATGTTAGGGAAATTTCATCATGCTAAAAAGTAGATAACATTTGAAAGTAGATGAGGTAGAAATGGATTATTAAATATACTAAGGATTCTAGTAATGATGGTCATATCACTCAAGCAGTGGGTGACTCCACCATTTTCAACTAGGTTTCCAAAGGATAATATGAACTGTGTTATCAAGATCACATTCAAATAGTTCCAATTGAAAGGTAACAAAGTTTCAAATAAGTATTCAAGATACAAAAGGATCACTAAGGAATATTGGTATCAATTATCACCGAGTTACCTTCTCTACCAAGTAAGGTCAATTCATAGACTCTATTGAGCAAGGTCAGGAGTAACAAGTCACACATCGTTACCGAGTCATGAATTCTTCACCAAGTAATCAATTGAACAATGGATGACAACTTGTTGAGCATAATTTCAAGAATGATGTCAACCCAACTACCTTCATACTAAGCATTAATGGTGAAGTTTTAACAAAAAAAATGAACTCAAATTCATTTTTCACCATGAAATCTAAGTGTTATTGCAAAGAAAACAAATTCCAGTGCGATCAAGTGACCTCAAGAAAACTTGCATCAAAGTTTTCAAGGGTTTAATAATGTACCAAGTAATCATGGCATCCAACAATAATAACAAAGTGAAGAAAGGGTCTGAGATGTTGGTTTGAGGAGTCAAGTGGAAAGCACCAGACTTCAAACTTATGCCTACAATTGCAGAAAACCTCGACACAAGCAGAGCTCAATTAAAAATCCCACCTAAGGTACTCCTTATTAATGATAGTTGAACTCATTTCAAGTGTTCTATTCAAGAAATTAGAACCCTAGAAATGGATGATGCCCTAGGTGAATTGTGTGTTAATGGAGTTTCAAACTTGAGCATAAACACTTGGAAGACAAAGGTTTGACCCACATTCCTCGCATGCCTCGAGGTTTTCAAATCAAATGGATTAGATAAATTCTAAGCTAGGTGCATAATGGTCATATATGGCTTGAGAAACCAATTGTAATCATAAAGAAAATGACTCATCACATCATCGGCCTCCCCATGCTCACCAAACTTAAAACCGCCAAAACCCTAGGTCAAGATAAGCTAGAAAAGAAAACCCTAGCCA
This sequence comes from Cupressus sempervirens, assembly GCA_028749045.1. Lineage (NCBI taxonomy): Eukaryota > Viridiplantae > Streptophyta > Pinopsida > Cupressales > Cupressaceae > Cupressus > Cupressus sempervirens. The sequence goes on from CM053788.1 coordinate 653,963,158, forward strand.
AGTGAGATGATAGAGGCATGAAGATCAATAGTGTGACTGATGAAAAACTAAAATTTAGGATACATGTGATAGCTCACAAGATATATAGTTCGAGCAGCCTCAATAGTGTATCATGTGAAGCTATAGATTTAGCTTACAAATTTGTGAAGAACAATTTGTCTTATGACTTGGCAGATCTATTATTGAAGCAATTCAACAAGAACATGGAAAGTATTCAGACTTCCAAGAACAACCCCTACAATTTTTTCTCTTTGTTGACTTGTTTGTTTTTCTATGTTTAGAAATTCTTCCCTTCTAGAGGCATGGTAGTATCGAGAAAAGATGTGCCTGTACTATACTAGATTAATGAGTACATTGCATAAATGGGAGAGAATTTTGTTAGTATTATGGATAATTACTTTGAAGTATTCAAAGAGAAAATGAATAATAGATTCAAAATACCTAAGAAGCTGGTAGAAGATTACAAAGATGATGTTTTTTCTGTTAGAATTCTTTAGAATAACTAAGAGGGGGGGTGAATCAATTATTCAAGGTCCAAAATGCCCTATTAATACCTTTTTACTACTTTTAATGAATCCATACACATTCCATCCATCCAAACTTAAATCAATCATATAAGCAAGCTACAGTAAATTAATATGCAAAGATAAAACATCCATAATCAACACATGACACAATGATTTACGTGGAAACCCAATTTGAGAAAAACCACCAGTAACATGCTACTTGATTCTCACTCTTCTGAAGTGATGCCCTGTTAAAGGCTTACAACACACTATTAAATGTGACCTTGTTAGAGGATTTCACCAAACTGTAAGGAATTGGCCTGGTTAAAGGTCTTTAGAACATTCACTTGGAATGTCACCCTATTAAAGGATTTATCTTATGGTGATATAAACCAACCTAAGTCCATAGGATTTAAACTTACTATTACAATTGCTAGAAAGTAATGATAATGGTCTTTTGATCTAATATAACTTACAACATAATTTGCAGATTTCATATCACACTTTCAATTCAATCTTTATGCTTGGCTTCAATAACTCCAGCTCTGACTACTTGTCTTCCTCTCAAGCTTCGTCTCCTTGAGTCTTCTTACTCATTTTGCCAATGCAATCATCCTTGTGGTCATCTATTCAAAAAAAGTTCCTGTGCTTTCTTCTCCTTAGCACCTTCTTCAGTACTTCATGCTTTTATGCTTGACCACTTCCCCTCTTTTTTTTTTATTAACTTATGTCTTCTTTAAATAGAAGTCTAATTTTCCTTTGCCACTCAATTCTTCCTCTCCAATTTTAAGGTTTCAAAATGGATTAGGTAGGATACAATGTATCTACCCCATATCTTGTTCTCTTCTAGAAACTTTGCCAATTGTATCCTTAAAAATGTTCTACATGGTGTTCTGTTTCACCAGCTCATCATTCTTATCTTCCTTTTAATTTGCAAATTTCTAGATAAAAACCTTGTTGGCTTAGATCTGGAAGATCTTTGATTTTCAAAATAATGTAGCAACTCGACATTATTGAGTTACTGGTGCTCTCCACCTCTGTGTTACTCGACACCTATACCTACTTGGCACTTGGTTTTGCTTGGCACTTGGTTTTGCTCGGCACTTGATTCTGCTCAGCACTTGATTCTGCTCAACACTTGGTTCTGCTTGGCACTTGATAAACTCTGTGTCACTCGGCATTTAAATTTTACTCAACATCTAGAGTTTACTCAGCATCTGGAGATTACTCAGCATTAACTAGGAATTTTCTCGGCTGTTACTAACTTGCTCGGCTCCTTCTCTCTAATGAACTTAGTTTGAGCTTTACAAAAGACTTAGCTAAAACCTTAAATCTTTGATATGTTTCAGTGTGCCCATTCTTTGTATCTTATAGTATGTCATCAAATACACTTTTTCATCAATGGCTTAGCTGATCCTTGTACTTCATTACAACATCATAACTTCAACCTTTCTCTAGGTATTCTAGTTACATCTTATTGATTGCCTCCTCCTTGACAATCAAATAATTGATAGTATTTGGATCATTAAAGAAATTTTCATTCCTATAAGTAGCAAGTTTGACATCAATGACAAAACAATGATTGAGGACATTCTTTACCAGTTCCATATATTATTCCAACAACTTTTCTTATGATCATTTCAATCATTTCCAACAGTTTCATGGTAGATAGTGACAAAGTCTACATTTAGGAAATAAAGCCTAGAATTGTGTGGGTAAAACCTCTTCCCTATGAGGTAAACATTGATGAAACAAAGGACATTATTGAAGCTCTAATTAATTAACCTATTGATCCAAAGGCATCACACTTTGGAACATATGATGAGGCAAAGGGAAGGATAGAGCTAGAGATAAAGCTACCACAAGTGGTTAACAAAGGGAAGAGGAGGATAGAAAAACTAAAATCAAGCACACCTCTAATGTTAATTGAGGGAAAAGGAGAAGATATAGATGAAGAGGTAGTGGATAAAGAGAAATAAAAAAAATAGAACTAGTGAAGAAGAAAGGCAAGGTGATCATCACCAAGCCACCTAAACCATCCACTGTAGTCTTCACAAGGAGGTCTAGGAAGAAAGGTAGTGATATTATCTTTAGCAAACCTCCTCCCACCTTCCAAGAAAAATTGAAACAAATGGGAGAAGGTGTAGGTATAACCAAATTCAAATCCTTGAAGTATGAATCCAGCTCAGACGCAGAGAAGAAATAGGTTGAAGAATTGGTGTTAACCAAAATGGGAAAATGGAAGTATTTGCTAGATCAGATAGCCTCCCAAATCTTTAATGAATTATTAGAGAAAATTAATCCAAGATAGGACTTTGCAATGCAAAAAAAAAAAGATATTTATGCACAAACCCTAAGGAAATTGCTACCTAGCATGATAGATGCTGAGGTAAAAGAGTCTTTGAAGAAAAATTAAGACAAAATGACTCCTGGATTTAATACTTGTTTAATTTTGATCAAGGATATAGAGCTTGTGGTTAAGAATGCCAAAATAATGTGGAAGAATGTTTATCATTTTCATAAAAAGAGTGACTTCCTAGTAGATGTTAAGGATGATGATAGTGATGATGAGGAAGAAGAAACTTATACTAAGCCCACAAATTTTGACAATGAGGAAGTTGAAGAAGATAAAGAGGAGGAAGCTACCAAGGAAGAAAAGGAAGATGATGAGGAGACTAATCGTATGAAGATAGTTTCTACAATCATTTTCTTAATTCCTCATTCTCCAAGAAAACTAGTAGCCATATCAAGCTCAAAGACAGCTTTAACAAGTTTGGTTGTGACAACTACAAATACTTCAAACATCACTCTTTGCCCCCACATAGCTTAGCACATCAATGATAGAAGTGACTACCACTTCATCTACCAAGTTGTAGCCTCCCTCTTCTTCAGCTCCCGAGTTGTAGTCATTAGTTATGAATACAACATCTTCTATAGTTTTCAGCTCTTCAGTAGTAAGTACTTCAATTTTAAATACCACAATTCTATCTACTTCAGTTTTGGATTCAACAAGCATTCCTATTAGTATTCCATCTATTAGTACTATATCAATTTTTATTGCAAGTCCTAGTATATCTACAATTGTTTCCATCCCAGATTCAAAGGCATTAAGTACAAGGATAGTTGAACCTGATGTTTAACTGAGTACAATATTTTTGGGTAGAGGAAAGGAGATAAAAGAGGTTATAGTCCTAGATGAGAAAATGGAAATTTCTAAATGGGACTTTGATAATCTCACTATAGATCAAATGCATATAGCTAGTGAACTCCTCCAAAAGATAGCAAAGAAGAAGAAATTGAGAGGTGAAAGAGATAGAGAATATAAAATTATAGATGATGCCAAGAACATTTTGTCTAAGGAAATAGGTATTGAGGTAGATTCTTCTCAACCTATTTTTTTGCAATTAGCTAATGTAGTCCAAAAGTTTAATGAGGAAACTAGTGGTCAAGATAAGTTAATTGATAAATTAGGAAAGAGATTTGATAATAAATCACTTGAGCACATTGCTCAAAAAATTAATAATCAACAAGTTGAGCTTTCCTCAATTTTGACCAATCTTGAAACCTCCACCAATGTAACATCACTTTTGTGAAGTTGTGTGATGTTACCAAGTTTACAAAGGAGATAAAGAGCAAGATGACAAAGATTGATGAGGATTTGAAAGCCAATGCATAGCAATTGCAACTTGACTCTAGTTCAAGCTCTACACATCATATGAAGATCAAATTTCTATTAGACATGTAGGTAGAGTTGTTGAGAGAAGAAGCAAGGACCTAGTGTACATTGATATATATTCATAATATGATCCTTCCTACCATGGATAAAATGCAGAAATAAATTGTTCACTTAAAAACCTTGATCCATGACAATAACTTCTCTATTATAGATCACATGATAGAAGTCTCTATAGAAGTGCAAATTTCTCTACATACATACTAGATTTTACAAGAGAATTAGGATAAAACTCTAGCACACATTCTTAAGTTACATTTTGAGTTTCTATCTCATTTTGGTGTCTCCATGTAAATGAGTTTTGAATAAAGTTTTAGCATTATTGTCAAAAAAGGGGAGAGACTATGTATAGTGAGACACTATGTATATTGTATGGGGGAGAATCATGCAAAAGGATAAAATGTATATAGCATAGGAGAATTTTGCAGATATGGTGTATAGTATGTTGTATATACTTACAAAGATAAGTTTTGAAAAATCTCAAAATAGTATACCCTATCGAGCAAGTATCACATGGTGATGTATATAAGTTTTGGCTAATAAGTGTTTTTGTCACTAATGCCAAATGGAGAGATTGTTGACATATCAATCAAGTTTTTTATTAGTGACAACACTTATTTAGATTTTGTATGGCTACAAAGCTCATTGAAAAGTCTACAATATTTTCCATGTAATTCAGTACCCACCAAGCTCTATACTTTCTACCAAGTCTTCCGAACTAATTCTAGTGGCTACTAAGCACTCCAGTGGTTACCAAGGAAATTCAATTAGTGTGAAGTGAAATAGTTCAAATCAAGCAAAATCAGGAAGTGTGAAGTCTAGCAGTTCAATTCGAGCACTCCAATGGTTACCAAGCTTTGTAGTTTCTACCAAGCTAGCAGTTCATGGTATATGAAGCTAGTGTTAACCATGACATATGCAAAGATAGTGTTTACTAAGTGAAGTTATGGTAAACTAGTGATTCAATTTATGCCAAGTGACATAGTATCTGATGACATTAAGAAATAGAAGTATTTTTTGGCCCTTTTTGTGAACATTTTTCTATAACATACTGAACTTTATCATCTTTTGGTATAAGTGTTTTGAACTTTTGATGTATAAAGTATGGACATAGGGCATAAAAATGATCATTGGAATTATATCTAAAAGGGGGTTCATTTTGTGGTATAAATCTTTCTTCATGAATGTTTGATATGGGTAGATCTTCCTACAGCCGAAGAGATTGCAAAAACTATTAGTTGAATAATTAATGCCTTTTCTTTGTAAACTAATAAATGCAAATAAATGTTTGTGGGAAGTTTTGTGTGCATTAAATGTTGATCACAAGAATACAACCTGAGCTAGAGTTAATCAAAAACAAACTGCGAAAGAATAGTGCTAAGGCGTTGATGGTATTAATGAGAAGTATTATGACATCATTGAAGCTGGAGACTTGGCGAAAAAGTTAGAAGGGACTTGTTTTAATGAACAAAAAAGAGGGACTTGATAAAGCAGCTGAGCAAGGAAGCAAGCATCAAAGCAATTCGTTAAAAATGCAAAGCATGATACCTAGATTCCTGGAAGCTGTTTAAAGTCAAACAAAAGAGAAGATCTAGCATTTTCTATGATCTATATTTGTGGGGAATTTAAGGGATAACTAATGTCTTTACAATTGCATGCTTGTAGTCTTAAGTTGTAACTGACTTTCCTTCATGAGGAATTCACAATTATACGAGTTTGTTGTTTTCCTTCCTTTTAAATAAGACCTCATCTGTATCCATGAGTTTAAGTAGTGAGCAGACAGATAAAGTTGATAGACACCTTGTTGTTTTCCCAAGTTATTGTAATACTGCATATTTGAATGAATACATGACTTTGTTGAGTTTTTATACTTTTTTCTAAGTTGATCTTTTCCTTCATTCTTCTATGGGGGCCCATGCAGAAGGTGGAGTTTACTTTAGTAAGTAGGAGTTAGACTCAATTTTCTAAGTTAAGATTAGAACTGTCATTCCTACAGCCACTAGAAACAGAACCAGTCACTGTTCCTATAGCAATAGGTGCATAGATGTATGGTTAAATAATTAGAATTACCTTCCAATTATTTGATAGTTGTAATTCTTTTGGATAAACTAGATTTCCTATATGGTTATTGCATTCAAGGTAGTAGTGACTTTTAGCGAAAACTAGAGCATATACTTTGCAGACATCATCTCAAGTTCACACTCCTAGATTGAAATTTAATGAAGATTAGCATAGTACTTTGGTAGTAAGGGATGTCCAATCTTGTAACTGAAAAGGTGTTATATTGATTAGACATTTTTGGTACCATTTTTGGGGATCAAACCCAAGTCACCCACTGTCATTGCTACAGATGGTGTCAGTCTAGTATTCACTATTGAGTCATTTAGTTTCATTTTTAGCATTTTTGCATGCATAGGAGAAGAGATCACCTTGGAAGATTTCTTCCCAACTTCAATGAGGAAGATCCTTTTTATCCTGACCCTGAAGAAAGAGAAGAGAGAGAAGAAATAGAAGAAGAAGAAGATCCATTTGAGAACATATTTGCAGAAGTACCAGAACAAGTACAATCACCAACCACATCTGAAGAATCCTTCCATTTGAATAATCTTTTTGCTGAGACAGAATAGCAAGATGATCTATTAGCTCTAGTCATTTATCAACCACCACTAGGACATCCACAAATGGCAGCAACTCAGCCTACCTTTCCCTTTCGAATTCCTCCTCAGTAGGGTAACCAAAATCTAAAAAATATACCCTCAGTTGCCCTGCCTAAATTCTATGGCCTTATTATTGAAGATCCAAAAACTTTTCTCTTTGAGTTCAACATCCTTTGTCAAAGTTATGACTAGACAAATGATGCCGATAAGCTGAAATTATTTCCATCAACTCTCAAAGAAGTTGCTTTAAGATGGTTCATGAGTCTAGGTGCCAATGTTGTGATAGATTGGCCAACTATGAGTAACCTGTTCCTTAATAAATATAAGGAATATTGTAGAGGCCATGATTTGATAGGAGATGACATTTTTAAAATGTCACTAAAGGAGGATGAGACTTTGGAGGACTAAGTTGCCCAGTTCATGTTTAACTTATAGTGTAACACGTAGCATCAACCAAATGAGGAGTCCCAAAAGAATCTCTTTCTGAAAGGAGTGCATGATAGGAGTATGGAAGCTTTAGACTTAATGACTAGAGGTGACATTACACAAAAGATGTGGACTAAAATCCAGAATATTTGTTTGAATAATTCTAGAGCAATAATAAAAAAAAGGACCAGGTTTGAGGCACTTCAAAAAACTCTTGGGGCAGGAATATCTAAGACAGAACTGTCAAACCTCTTGTCAAATTTCAAGCAAGACATCATTAATGATGTTGCTACACAATTGGAATCCATACAATCATGAAGGAAGAAGGAGGATGTTGATATTATGTTGATGAAATATTTCCCCCATTGCAGAGAAAAGAAATGCAACTATCAATGCAAGCCTATCACTAGCTTGGAATCACAGCATGTGCCTATTGAGTTCAAGGCAATTAATGAAGATGGGGAAGTCCTCTATGTTTCTCAACGAAGTCTATGGGCTCCAAGATTAGGTATTCCTCAGGACCCACTCCATAATTACAATGGTAATAGCCAATGGAAACAATAGCATGGTAATTATAATAATTGGCAGCAGCCTAACCAAGGATGGTAGCAACCTAACCAAGGTTGGTAGCAACCTAACCAAGGGTGGCACCAACCTCAGTAGGGTTGGCAACAACCTTAGCAGGGTTGGCAACAAACCTAGAACTAGTAGTAGCACCAGCATCAACTAGTGTTGACTCAACCTCCTTAACATCAAACCTTAATGCCTTCTACAGCCAATACAACCCCTCCAAAATAGCCACAATTACCTGCACAACCTGCACCTAATCCTAATAGTGCAAAAACTTCAGCCCATCAATAAAGTTATACCATCACCCTAAATGATATCCATCTATGATTTGGAAAAATTCTTGCCTCACCTTAATAACCCATTATAATAGAAATAGATGATACAAATGCTGAGTCAGTTCAAGAACCTACCACCACTGTCTCTCCTACAACCAAGAAACCACCATTTCCTAGTAAGTTAACAGAGCAAGTTCTGCCAATTAAAAGTCAAGTTGCACTAGATTTTCTTGAGCAACTTAAGAAAATGATGGTAAAAATTCCCTTGCTTGATGCAATAAAGGAAGTACCTATATATTCAAAAGCCATCAAAGAAGCCAGTGTTAAAAATTGAGGAAGGAAAAAGAAAGACCCAAAGACTATCCATGTCCTTGGGTAGCTTTCTGATCTTATGCTTGATAATTGTAAAATGCCTAAGTATGTAGACCCTAGAAGCCCAGTAATGACCCTCAACATTTAAGGAGTGCAAGTGCAGAATGTCCTAATAGACCTAGGAGCATCTATTAATGTAATGACCAAGGAAGTAGTGTCCAAATTAAACATCATTGGTCTTAAGAAAACACCAACAATCTTGCAACTAGCAGATAGTTCTACCATCATTCCTGATGGTATGCTAGAAGATGTCACTATCACATTACATTCATAGGATTATCCAGTTTATTTTGTAGTACTCTCTCCAAAAACAAGTACTGGGGGATATCCTATCATTCTAGGATGACCATGGTTAGTAAAAACAGATGCTTATATTGTATGTTGATTAGGGAAAATGACTATTTCAGATGGAATAGACACTAAAAATTTAACCTTGTATTCTCCTACTCAGCCTTTGCTATAGGATGATCAAGTTGTCTAGCCAAATATGGGTGACTCTGATATGGACATAGATTCTATTCAAAAATTGATGATGATCTCACGAGACTCATTTGTAAACATTAAAGAAGAAGATGATTTCATTTCTTCTATCATACTGAATGAGTATGGAACACAACCTAAGACATCTTCTAAACAAGAGTGTGTCTTAGAAAGCATTCTATCTTTACCCACTGAACTTCATTATTCTGAGTCTGTACAACTTATGCATTCACTCCTGCCACATGAGATAGATTCACAACCAATTGTGCAAATTTTAATGGCTGAAAAAGTAGTCAAAATAGAAATCATTCCAATGAGAAAATTAAATATAAGCAAGTCCTTACCTTAGGCACAACATCATAATACCTTGTAGCTATTACAAAAGTACCAAGATGTTTTTTCTTGGGAGCATATAGATATGAAAGGTTTGGATCCTACACTCTGTACCCATAGGATTTATATTAGTCCAGATTGCAAACCTGTCAGACAACCTCAACATAGGATAAACCCAGCATTAATGGATATTGTCAAAAATGAATTGCAAAAGCCACTCAATGCTGGCTTCATATATCCTATTTTAGATAGCCAATGGGTGTCACCATTGGTTATTGTTCCCAAAAAAGGGGAAAATGGTGAGTCTACATAGATTATAGAGAACTTAAATAGGCTACCAAGAAGGATCATTTTCCATTGCCTTTTGTCAATCAAGTTCTTAACAATCTTGTAGGAAAAATACTTTTCATTCTTGGATGGGTTCAGTGGCTACAATCAAATCAACATAGCACCAGAGGATCAAGACAAGACCACATTTATGTGTCCATGGGGAACCTTTTCTTATGTTGTCCTACCATTTGGTTTGTGAAATGCACCTACAACTTTCCAAAGAACTGTTATTAGTATTTTTTTTGACATATCTGTAGATTGTTTGAAATTGTATATTGATGACTTCAACACATATGGACAACTATTTGAAGAAGCCAAGGATAACTTCGACAAGGTTTTACAAAGATGTAAAGACTACAATTTGTCTTTAAATAGTGAAAAGTGTTTTATGATGATGCAAGAAGGAGTGGTGTTGGGACACTTTATTTTCCCTAAAGGAATTGAAGTAGATCCAACAAAAATAAAAGTCATACGCACATTGGCTGTACCAGCTAAATTGAAAGAAGTTAGGAGTTTTCTAGGACATGTGGGGTATTATTGGCATTTTACTAAAGATTTCAGTCAAATTGCAGCACCTTTATATAAATTGCTTTGAAAAGATGCAGAGTTTGTATGGGATTTAGATTGTACGAAAGCTTTCCTACAGCTTAAGGAAGTCCTCTCAATAGCACCAGTGCTTTGAGGACCAAATTGGGAGTTACCTTTTCACTGTAGATGCTCAAAAATGGTTTGCATCTATAGTTTCATCACTTCTTCATACTAATTTGTTCGATTTTATCATTCTACTAACTCTAATATTTTGGCCAAATTGACCATATTTCATCATTTGTATCCCCTTTCACATCAATTTTATGTCATTTCAAAATCATATCAAATCAACTCGAAACTATTTCATATCAACTCAGAATCACTCTAAATCAACTCAAAATCACTTAGAATCAGTCCTAATCAACCCAAAACATATCAAACATCTCAAATCAATCATCATCTATCTAATCCTAGGTATTTTTGTGGCTTTCAATGCGTTGGAAACCTATCAACCTATCAATCTTATCAATCTAACCTTAGTACTATTGTGGCTCTTAGTGCTAGGTCAAACTATCATTCATGTCATCCAATCTTTGACATTGTTGAGGCTTTCAATGTCAAATCATGGCATCATCAACCATTTTAATAATATTGACATGTCAATGTTATTATGATCAAATCTTATCAGTCAATTTCAATCCTATAGCATTTACAATGGTAGTTAAATGTTACATATCAACCAATTCATGTCATGTGTCCTTGGCATGTTATCAATTTCAATCTATCAATCAATTTGACCATGGATTTGGTCTATCTATCATCATCTTATTCAATATCCATTATCATTATATTTTCATCAAAGGATACAGTCGCATTCATTTAATAAATTTGGCCAATCATCTACTAATTTTCTCTATAGGATTAAATAACCCATAATTTAATCCTATTATTCTTTCTAATTATTTTTCCTAATTATCATCCTCAATTAATTAATTTTATTAGTTAATTGGGTCATCATTTGCAAACCATGGAAATTTACAATTTCCTAAGTTCCATTTTCCATCATTAATTCCATTTTCTACTAATTCTTATTTTGTGGAATAAAAGGATTTTTAATTCAAATATTTAATAAAATATTGCATCATAGTGACACTTGGATATGACACCTCATAGATTCTCCTTCAACACTTGGCTGAGATCTATCATAATCAAATATTCTTATCTCTTACACATGTCCCTATTTGGCTTATTCGTCATAGATTCTTGGCTTTAAGTGGACTTGAGATGTCTTATGGCATGTCATAGATTCTCTTCCACATCTAGCCAAGTTTGACTTACATGTGTCATAGAATCTCACAATTCGCATATTTTGTCATATGCGTCATGGATTCTCAAAGGAATCTCTTTCCACATCATATATCTATGGGTGAAAAACCCAATGCTCTCATACTCCATGCCCATTATAAAATGGACACTCTTTCTCTCATTTCCAGTCGTTGAGTCCTTGAATCCCTTGAGCCCTTGGTAGTTTTTTTCTTGGAAGTCCTTAAGTCCTTAGCTTCTTTACATTTTCACACCATTTTCTCCCAAGCTTAAATCACAACTTCAAGTATTCTCATGGCATTATCCATATCATAGACTTTTGGTTCAATTTTGTGTGCACTATAGGCAACTTTGGAACTACAAATGAAAGAGGGGGTTTCTATTGCTTTCTTTATTAGTTTGGCTTTCATGGTAGACTAGTGGGTGCTGATATATGATTATTGAGTTTTGTGATTTTCTCATAGTATGTTATGCATTTAACCCATTTTCTAGGTGCTACATTCACATACACATAGATGCTTTGGATCATGCCATTGGAGTAGTACTTGGCCAAAAGATAGATTCAGTAGAAAATGCAATTTACTATATCAGTAAAAATCTTCAAGGAGCTAAGTATAACTACATTGTGATAGAGAAATAATTGCTTGCTATAATTTATGCTCTGAATAAATTCAAACATTACATTACAAGATACCAAATATTTGTACATATAGATCACTCTACTATCAAATATTTAATGAACAAATCAGAAATCTCTAGATGATTGGCTCGATGGTTGTTACTAATGCAAGAATTTGACATCACCATTGTTGACAAGCCAGGTAAAGAAAATGTTGTAGCTAATTTCTTGACTCATCTTCAAACACCTAATGATCTTACAGCCATAGAAGATAGCTTTCTCGATGAACATCTCTTTCTTTTATCAGCACAAAACCCTTTGTATGCTAACATTGCCAACTACCTAACTACTGGAAAAACACCCCCACACTTCTCTACAAAAGACAAATAATTGTTGGCTGAAAAGAGTTTTAACTTTTCATGGATCTCTGGATTCATGTTTTATACTAGATCAGATTAGGTAGCAGAAAGATGTCTCAGAGAGGATGAAACTTATGATGTCCTTTGCTCTTGTCATAATGAACCCTGTGGTGGCCACTTTGCTAACAAAAGGACTGTATTAAAAATTTTAAATATAGGTTATTATTGGGCCACACTTCACAAGGATGCAGCCCAATATACAAAAAAAATGATTAATGTCAAAGAATGGGTCGAATGACAAAAATAGATGAAATGCCCCTATAGCCATAGATAGTAGTAGAGCCATTTGATAAATGGGGAATTGATTTTTTTGGCCCTATTGAACCACCATCAGAAGGGAAAACTTGCATACTAGTTTACACTGATTATGTCACTAAGTGGGCAAAAGCAAAACCCATGAAGCATCCTCGTGACAATAATGTTGCAAAGTTTTTGTACGAATGTCTCTTTACCAAATTTGGTGTTCCAAGAGATTTACAATTAGATCAAGGGCCTTAGTTTACATCTAATATAATAGTTGCACTCATGGAGGAGTATAAAATTCAGCATGGAAAATCTTCTCCATATCATCCATAGGCCAATGGACAGGTAGAAGTGACAAATAGAGAGTTGGAACATATACTCACTAAAATAGTGTCTTTGCATCAAAAATATTGGGCAGCTAGACTTCCTAAAGCCTTATGGGCGTATAGAATAGCATGAAAATACACTATTGGGTTTACACTTTTTCAACTCCTATATGGGAAGACAATTGTTATGCCCATTGAATTTGAACATAAAACTCTGCGGACAGCTTTGGAACTTGATATTACCCTTCTTGAAACACAACAGGATCACATTTTCTATTTTAATGAGGTGGATGAATGGAAAAGTTAGCTCTTCATAACATAGAATTAATTCAGAGTCAAAGAAAGCAATGGCATGACAAATTCATTAAAGACAGAGAATTATTTGTTGGTGATTGGGCCCTCCTGTATGATTCACGATATCAACATCACCAAGGCAAATTTTAGACTCAATGGTTTGGTCCCTATGAAATCATTGCAATTTTTAACAATGGAGCAATTCAACTATTAACAATTGATCTAGTCAAATTCAAACTCTTGCTTAATGGGCATCGCCTAAAGTTATATCATAAACCAGCAACCTGGGAAGAATTTCTTAAACAGTTCAATACAATAGAATCATCTCTTCTTGTAGCCACTCCATTTGAGTCTCCCACTCAGACACCTATAGCCCCTTGAATTTATTTTCAAGGCCTTCATAATAAAAATTTTATAGTCATGTGAAATTCATTTCATTTCCACCTCATTCCATCCCACATTCTTGTCTTTCCATCATCATGCCATCTCACTTTCTTTCTCTCATACAGTACCACTTAGACCATCCTTCCTATCACACCTCAGGTTAGTCACACTTGACCCCTTTGCATTTATTTAATTTATTATTTATTTAGAAAAGCATGTTATTTCAATTTTCAAAATTTCCAATCTTTACAGTCTGCTAGGATCCAGTCTCTACTAGGTTAGGGGCAAGGAAAATCGAAATCATGAATGCAAATCAAGGAAAATCTTAAGTTGGCATGTAGGGGGAAGGTTCATTTTAGTAATAAGCTAGTGCTCCTTTGTACTTCCAAAATGTGTGAAATAATATTTCACATAACCCCTCATTAATATGGCATATGTTTTGAGCGTGATCTTTATCCTCATTAAGCTTTGGTGATTAAAATGCCATCATGAAGTACTGAAGGATGTGATGTTTGGAAAGTGTTGAAGTATTTTTTTTATAGAAATTTCCCTTTTTTGAAACCCCTGTAGTTGTCTCCATCCATACTCTCAAATCACTTGTAGTGAATTTGATAGTAATAGCATTTTTTTCGAAAAATATGGGTGGAGAACCTCAAGGGCATGAACTAGTAGACCATAGAGTCTTACTGGCATACCTAGTAACATGTAGTTTTTTTCAACAATGAGGTTGGTTGGCTTACTATCTCAATTTGAAGTAGTTTGATCAGGAAATTGCACTCCAGTTTCATAATACATTAAGGGATGGATATGCAACTGTTAAGGCCATTTGGATAGGATTTATAGAGGAGGTGGTGGCAGAAGTTTCTGGTTTTCCCACAAATGGAGAATGATGGATAGAGGACATGGATGCATGACAAGAAAAAGTGAAATTCTTAGTACCTAGAGATCCTTAGTTGGAGGAAAACAACAAGCAAGGTATATTACGATTATCTCTCCCTTTGCAATTCATCCACCCTGCTGAATTTATCATAAGGTATTTTACCTATGAAGGGAGGTATTCCTATTTGCATGTCATTCATTTCAAAATTTTGATTGGTTTCTGGCATGGTGATTGTCCTATAAATCTCCCAAGTTATCCTTATGATATTATCAAAAGGCAAGCTACAACAAGGCAAAACCTAGTCGATATCCCACCATTGCTTGATTTACATGGGAGGATTTTGTAAAACTCAAGATAGAGGGACCTAAAAGGGGTGGACCTAAAGGAGAATGAATGGGGACAAGAGAGAAAACTATTGTAGGAGTGAGGAAAGTAGTATATAGAATGACTCAAGAAGCTTCGGATTCTGCATCTGTACCTAAAATTGTGAAAAGGAAAATTTTTCCCATAGAAGCCTCAACTCCTAGAGAGAGAAAATCACACATATTTGTTGTAGAGGAAGGTTCAAAATAAGTATCCCTAATATCACAAGAACTTGCACTCAACCTTAATAAAGGGAAATTTGTTGATAAGAGTAAGCAATCAATCTCTACACCATGATGAGTATCCAGATTGTCTAGGGTGGACTCGAAAAATGAACCTTCCATTCCACCTATTGATTCAAAAGCTTCACCTCTGCAAACCTCAAAAACTACAACCCGTACTCCTGAACATGAAAATGATCTTGAGGAAATTATCACAAAGCCAAATAGCCCTATTAATATTGATAGTGACACAGAGTCCTCGGAGAAAATAGTGTTCGAGTTTGAATAGCCAGTGAAGGAAACTGATAATCTACCCCCAGAGGAATATCCATCTATTGCACAAGAAATGGTTCAGGAAATTGTTGAAACATTTCAAGTTAAAATGACTATTGCACCCTATCTTGCAGTTGTTGTACCTTTAGAAAAAGTTGATAACACTATTGCTTGTCAAAATAATAGCTATGTTGAATTTCAACATTTTTAGGGTGACAACACTACTAACCACCATCATCCTAAGTACCACCTTGAAGATTATAGACCTATTGTTCATCGTCATACACCACCAGACATTTCTACTCCATTAATAGCTAGCTTTAGTTTGTACCAACAGTTTCAATGGGAAAAAGAAAACTAGGACCTAGAAAGGAAGCAATTGCTCAGAACTATTAAGGAACAAGCACAACAAATTGAAGAGAAGGATAGTGAAATTATGGTCCTGCAACAATGTGTCATGAAGATTATAGAGCTAATTCTAGAGCTTATAAATTGTAGGTCGCCATCTCCGTTTTACACACTATTCCTAACGGAGCAAATGATTAATTTTTAATTATCTCAAATTACTCAGAGGTTGAACCCTTCCTTACACACTCCCGAAGAATTCTATGCAGCAATCAAATCAATTTTGATGGCTCTGTAGAATCTCCTCTATGAGTTATATGTTCATAATCTTGCTGTTCCAGATGATAAAGATTGGAATTCATTGTTATATGTGAGAGATGTATAGTTTAGGGTAGTTATGTCATGGATGTAGAATGAGATTAGTCAAGAGAACTAGGTTGCTCCTTATAGGGAAAAAGAAATGTTTGAACCATTGTGCATTCAGCCAGAGGTGCAACACACTCACAGAGTATTCTTTGATTGGCTTTCTGTTAACAATAATCAAAGTGTTGCTGCAAAAATTCACCCTATCTGCAAACAGGCATTTTTGGATTGGGAGCAACATTGTTCTACAAATGCCCATGATACTATACAAGCCTCCTTTCAAAGATGGATGTGATTACTAGAAGATTTGAAAACAAGGGAGTTGCACTCTCCTCAAAATCTAGAGTTAGCAATCAGCAGGATGCCCAGGTATATGATGTTAGGTAGAAGTCAAAAAAATTATTGGGTGCCTCTTTTTTTCCAACCACCAATACTCTTGCATCCTATGCTTGGAAAGTATGATCCATTTTCTAAATATAACATGATTGTTGAAGAATAGAAATGGGAAAGGTTGCAAAAAAATCATGGATATTTTAATTACAAAGATCATGAATCAGAGGAGAAAATCACCAATGATCTCAGACTGCGAATGAGGATCAAAAACCTATAGATGCTGAAGAGAGTAGCCTTAGGACAGTTGGGGGGGGAAATGATGACATGAAGAAATAGTCGTCTTTTTGGCCCTTTTTGTGAACATTTGTCTGTAACATACTGAACTTTATCATCTTTTAGTATAAGTGTTTTGTACTTTTGATGTATAAAGTATGAACATAGGGCATAAAATGATCATTGGAATTATATCTAAAAAGGGGTTCATTTTGTGGTAAAAATATTTCTTCATGAATGTATGATATGGGTAGATCTTCCTGCAGCCGAAGAGATTGCAAAAACTGTTAGTTGAATATTTAATGCCTTTTCTTTATGAACTAATAAATGAAAATAAATGTTTGTAGGAAGTTTTGTGTGCATTAAATGTTGATCACTGAAATACAAGCTAATTTGGAGTTAATCAAAAAAAAATTGTGAAGGAATAGTGCTAAGGCATTGATGGTATTAATGAGAAGCATTATGACATCGTTGCAACTGGAGACTTGGTGGCAAAGTTAGAAGGGACCTATTTTAATGAATAACAAAGAGGGACCTAATAAAGTGACTAAGCAAGGAAGCAAGCATCAAAGCAATTGGTTAAACATGCAAAGCACGATACCTAGATTCTTGGAAGCTATTTAAAGTTAGATAAAAGAGCATATCTAGCATTTGCTATGATCTATATTTGTGGAGAATTTGAGGGATAACTAATGTATTTACAATTGCATGCTTGCAGTCTTAAGTTGTAACTAAATTCCCCTCATGAGGAAGTCATAATTATAGGAGTTTGTTGTTTTCCTTCCTTTTAAATAAGACCTCATCTGTATCCATGAGGTTAAGTAGTGAGTAGACAAATAGAGTTGATAGACATCTTGTTTTTTTCCCAAGTTATTGTAATACTGCATATTTGAATGAATACATGACTTTGCTAAGTTTCTATACTTTTTTCTGAGTTGATCTTTTCCTTCATTCTTTTTGTGGGGGCCCATGCAGAAGGTGGAGTTTACTTTAGTAAGTAGGAGTTAGACTCAATTTTCTAAGTTAAGATTAGAACTGTTGTTCCTGCAGCAAATGGAAACAGAACTAGTCACTATTCCTACAATAGTAGGTGCATAGATGTATGGTTAAATAATTAGAATTCCCTTCCAAGTATTTGATAGTTTTCTTTCCTTTGGATAAACTAGATTTCCTTAATGGTTATTGCATTCAAGGTAGTAGTGATTTTTAGCAAAAACTAGAGCACATAATTTGCAAACATCATCTCAAGTTTAGACTCTCGGATTGACATTTAATGAAGATCAGAATAGTACTTTGGTAGTAAGGGATGTCCAATTCTATAACTAAAAAGGTGTTATATTGATTAGACAGTATCTACTAAGTCAGTATTGTAGAACAAGTTTGAGACTACTTTGAGGTGATTAGTATGGATAGTGCTTCTACTTCTACGAAGTGTATGATGATGTTGAGTAATGATAGTGGATGCCAAGTATTAGAACTTCATCAAGTTATTCTTTAGAAATTGAGTGTCTTCATATGGGCCAACTTTTTAATATTGATCTTAACTTGTATAATGGTCAACTTTGATATTTTTTAAATTATATATATATATATATATATATAATGTATTATATCATATCCAATGTAGTAATATGCAAGGATAATGAACATGTAAGAATGTGAATGGAAGTTTAAGATAAAGAAATGTGAAGGCCATGTCAGTATAAGGAGCAGTGGAAAGGTGATTAGTGCAATCAAGGAATCTCTATCAGCAATTTAGTTGTAAGTCACAGATCTACTATTTAATTTTAATAGGTGAATCAGTCTAAATCCTTTCACAAGGTAGACTTAACAATCTTTCTTAAATCTCTTAACAGAATGCATACTTTATTGTGTGTTTGTAAAACCTCTAAAAAGGTGGACCTAGTAGTCCTAATTGCTCCTAACAAGGCAGATCATCAAAAGTAATCATTGTAAGCCTTAAAAAACCAACTTTATGCTATAGTATTGAAGTTTTGTGGATATCATCCCCACCCTAGTTTTACTTTCTATTTGGAAGGTTTTTGGGTCACCAAATTATTGTGTTCTAGTGTTATGAATGTTTTATGTTTTCAATTTCACATGCATGCAATTAGATCAATAAATGATAATTGGTATATTGCTATAAAGTGTTGAATTTGATAAAGTTTTAGAGATTAATAATTCACCCCTCCTCTCTTAGTAACCTAGAATAGTCTTGAATATTTTCAACACTATCCTCTACTACTACTTGACTCTGCATCTTCTTACTATATCTCAAATGTAAGATAGTGAACAACCATTAGAAACTACTTTCCAATACTCTATCTCTAAACTTATGTCTATAAATCAGGTACATCTTATGTATGTCTTTGACTTAGACTTTACGCACATGACCATATCATTAGGCGATAGTGTAGAATATGTCCATAACTATGGACCACCAAAAAATTAAAAAAAAAATCATACCATTAAGATACATGTATGCTAATCAACCAATTTTTATAGAAACCATACTATGTTGACATCAATGAAAAACATATTCATGAATGTAACATTTCCATTATCTCCAATTCTTAGGATACAACCCTAAAGTAGTACCATCCAAATTTATGTGAATAATCTCTCCCTTTGGCATTGATGGCAACATAGATGAAAAACCATCTAAGTTCCAAGAATACCTATTCTATTGTTGTTGTTGACTAGCATCAATTGTCCACATGCTAAAAGGTTTCAACACAAAAGGTCCATACTCCTAATTCTTCAACAATAATTATTTACTTCACACTAAACAATTCAAAATAAATTAGGTGCATATTCTTGCTTCCTTACATGGATCTTTCTAAATCTCCCTAAAGAGATATGTCTTCCTCATTCATATAATTATTCTCCCACATTTCTTAGGAGATGTTTTTCATTCATATTCTCTCGCTCATTGACATCAATGTCAAAGGCCTTAATGATACAACATACCAATTAATAATATGCTGCTCCAAGTCTTCAACCAGTACAAGTGTCTAGAAACATTTTCAAAACCAAATGCCAAGAGTCCTCAATAACTCTACTCATCATAGATACTCCCCCATACAGGAAGCATAAACATTTAGTCTAGTCTAACAATAGTGCTCTATACCACTAGATTGATGCACTCTCTACATCATCTACTCAAAAGTAGGCAGGGGCATTACCCCAATCATACCTCTCAAGTACTTTTAAATGCATCTTTAGGAAAAGGCTTTGTAAAGATATCTACAATCTAATCTTTAGTACTCACATACTCCAATCCGATCTCCATTTCTATTGCTTTCTTTCTTAGCACATGATATTTTATAGATATATTCTTAGTCATGGAATGATATATAAGATTTTTAGACATACTCATTGTACAAGTGTTACCACAGTAAATGATAATGGGTTCTTCAAACTCAATTTTGATATCCTTTAGCATCTACTTCAAACACATAACTTGATTATAGTTATTTGTTGCTACAAAATACTCTACCTTAGTTGTACTTTGAGAAATGCAATCTTTCTTCTTGCTAAACAAAGAAACCTATCTTCATCCAAGAAATAATGCTCCACCACTGGTTCTTTTTCTCTCATCCATACTACCTACCCAATCCACATTAGTATATGCACATAGAGTGAAATCAATTGATCTATCATACCAAATTCCATAGGTAGATGTTCCTTTGAAATATCTAAATATTATCTTTACTAATGCAAAATGATACTCCTCAAGATCAGCTTGAAATATAGCTACAACCCCAACTTCATTTTCTATATCTGGTCTACTGTAAGTCAAATATTCCAAACCTCCAATCATGGATCTATACTTCTTCTTCTCTACTATAGATGTCTCATCTCTGATAACTTGTGACTAGTTACCATAGGTGTACCAACAATTTTACAACATTCTAAATCAAACCTTTTCAACAAGTCTTTTAGGTAAGTAGCTTGTGAGATGAGAATGCCATCACTATTCTTCACAATTTGCAATCCTAGGAAGAAAAAAAAATTTCTCCTATCATGCTCATTTCAAACTCATCCTTCATTTCTTTAGCAATCTTATCACTTGCTTCATCATTACCTCCAATAATTATTTCATCAACAAAATCATAAATTATGTTTCACTATATAATTCTCTTGCTCTAGAGAGACTACTAAGATCTGTGTGAATGATCTCTAGCTTCTCCATGGTAATCTAAGCCAAGATTCTAACTACAAATGTGCTACTAACCTACAAAATATTATCAAAATTTATGTGATAGAATCTTCTATGTCACAACCAAATATTTTCCACTTTTGCTACCAAATATTTCATTTCTATAGGATTCAACTAAAATACATTACCTCTAGATCTTGTGCTTATTCCAATTAGTTTTCTATTTATGTCTTTGATAATGCAAGTCTTCTTAGTGAATTTCAACTAATAACCCTTGTCCATCAACTATCCAACACTCAAAAAGTTATTCTTCAACCTATCAACAAAATAAACATCATTAGCGTTACTTTTACCATCAAGGATAATAGATCCAATTCTTGTTATATGATAGTTTGCATTGTTACCAACTCTAACTATATCTCCATCATGATTCATGAACTTAAAATACTTATTCATACCACCAATCATGTGATGTGAATAAGAACTATCAATTATCTAATCAGATTTATCTTCCTCTTAGGAAGTTCAAGATCTTTCTTCTCTAATTTCTCTATCAAGATCATCTTCCTTGATAGCCATAAATCCTGATTCAACGTCACTTTCACTTTGATCTTTCTCATTAGATTCTTCATCTTTATTTACATACAAATAATTTCTATCTCTTCTAGTATTAAACTTTCCTTTATACTTTTTCTCTCTTTTAGGATATTTAGATGTATAATGACTGAATTCATCACAAGTCCAACATTTAAAGATTTTCTTGCCATCTTTTTCTCTTCTCACAAGAAGGGCTATTCCTTCCGCAATCTTCTTGTCTTCATCAAATCTACTACCACTAGCAAAATCTCCACATGAGCTTTCACTCCTTGTCTAATTAGGTCAAATGTTTAGGGAACTAAAAGTTTTTTTGACTCTAGTTAGATCTCCAGACTATCTTAGATCTACTTTTGCAAAATCTAAACTTCCAAGGAATGTTTCCTTTGTGAAATATTTAGTGCAAGGAATTACTAGCTTAATCATCTAAGAAATATTCTTCCATGGAGGCATCAAGCTTTTCAAGATCTTCCATATTACTTCATCATTTTCCTTAGTTCCACAAAGAGACCAAATTCCTACAATAATTTTTGATATTTTACCAATATAGCCTCTTATAGATTCATCTTCCACTATCTTAGCATCTTGAAATGCACATATCCAATTCTACAATATCATTCTTTTTGCATTTGTGTCACCCTTGAACTAAGTTCTAATGATTTCCAAATATTATGAGATGTTTGAAGTGACTTTACCTAACTATATTCATTCTCTAGAGGAGCTAGTAGCAGGGCTTCTCTATCTTTCATGTTACATGTGAATATATCTATCTTTTCTTTTGTGCATTTTTCAAGCTGATCTTCTTTAACAACCATCTTCCCACTACTTTTCAAGATCCAATAACTTGGATCCATGCAAAATAGATGAGTTTCTATCTTCTCCTTACAACTATCATAGTTGGCCCCATCAAGTTTAGGACTATTCTTTCTAAAAAGATTCACCATCGATCTCCTAAATCTCTTAAGCTCATCCTTCAAGGACATAACTCTCTTATACCAATTTTAAGAATATATAGTCCACCAATATAACTAGGTGGGGTGAGTCACTTACCCAACTAATATCAAAATTATCAAACCTAAATAAAATAAACCATATGAGAAATATAAACTAAAACCACAACAAGATACTCATACATAATAACACTAGATATGTTAACTAGGGAAAACCTTGATCAAATGGAAAACCTCGGTGGGGATGGTACCCACAAGATAATGTATTTATATAAATATTCATTTTTATAGGATAAACCCTATTAGGAGTCTATGAATACATTTAGTACATATAAGTCCCTGTTAGGAGACTTTGAATCCCTCTTAGGAGTTGTGGAAGACAATTGGAACCACTGCCCAAACAACTTCAAGGGAAAGACCAATGAACCCATTGTCCAAATGATATCTATATTTTTCCCTGAAAACTAATAGAAATGAAATATACTTCATTCCTCTTCTTTTTTCATGTAAACTAGACCTCTACTCCTTTTGATCTTACAAGCAGATCATGACACTTGTATCCAATAATCCCTTGGATTTCTTACATGCATTCCTCAAATACTCTGCTCCTTTTTGTACTTCAAACTTCAATAGATAATTTTTAATCAAGGAAAACATCTTCCCTTTATATCATATCTTCAAAATAATTCCTTGAGTTGACCTTGTGATGCAAATACTTAGCAACAAAAGGTGGTTTTCACTCCTAAATTGCAATATTGCTCAATTGATTGTGAAATTTCTTGTTTATCAAAAGGCATGGTTACAAAGGTTTTTAAACCCCCACCTCTTGTCCAAAATTTCAATTTGATACCCTTACTAATATCCTACAATAATTTTCCTTCACCAATCACCAATCTATGAAATCTAGAAAATTGCACTTACTAGACCTAGTAGCAATTAGGCCTTATAATCTAGTTTTTCCAAACTTACTCTAGATTTCTCCAAAATACTTGGTAAATAAATTATGGATTCTAATACCATTTTTGGATTTCTTATAGACTACAATATTTTTAGACTCCAACCCTACTCCAACATCTTAGAATGATCCTAAGACTCACAAACCTAATAGGCCTAATTAGGTGTGGTTTCTTAAGGAACTACTCTAAAATGGGTTCATGGGATTGAAATGTTGATGTAAAAAAGTTTCTTGACTCCAAAATACAACAAATCCACCATCACTTAGATAAATCAACACTTCTTAGTCATGTGACCCTTCAAACACATTCACTAGGTGCTAAATACATTGATATAATTAGTCTAGGGCAAGGAAGGAAAATTAGAGAAATCCATTCCTTGAGTTTGTGCTTTTGGAATCTAGTTTTTAACCCTCCTAACATGATCCCTCCAAGTGGTCACACAAATTCACTTGTGAGAAGTCAAGTTAGGGCACTATTTTGATAAATACCCTAGTTTGAAGGGTTTGGCAGACCAGTTTTACAAGAATCAATACAACTTTCTTCTTACTTGATGAAATGATTTTAAACCATCTCTAATAAAATTTAAATCTCCCATATATCCAACTATATCACTTGTTAGTGTCAGAACATCTATACAAAATTGTACCAATAGTGATTCCAACAAAATTTGAACAAAAATAAGGTTTATTTTATTAATTTCCAAAAATCCTTTTGTACAATAGTGCTCTATGACTAGAGAGAGATAAAACATGTCTAAAATATCCTTCCTCCAATAGCTACAACCATATTTTAGCTATTTGAGGTTGTTTTGCAAGTTTTGCAACTTCTTGTCAAAAAGTTGCTAACAACTTTTGAAATAAAGTGCAGTTTTACTTCAATTAGCAAGAACCAACTCCTAACCTTAATAAATGACTAATTTATTATATAAAACATACTTAAACCCATAAAATAGATCTTTTTCTCCTTATTCAACTAATTTTAAGAAAATAAATTTAACTAATGGTCATATAGGACAAATGTAGTGAAGATTTATAGAACATCTTGATGCATTTCCCTTTACAAGTGACAAAGACCTAATATGATTAATCTCAAGTCCAAACATGATGATGCCAATCATGGTTGATGTTAAAGATGTAGACCCCTTGTTCCTTGTCCTTACATGAGTTTCATACACCACCTTGAGGCTTTCCCAATTAATTATAATAAGATAATTAGTTAATTAGAATTACAATAGCACTGTCGGCTCATAGTCTATACAAAACTTCACATGTGCAATACTAGGGCTTGCACACTTGCTGATGTCACTAATAGACTATCCTCTACTACTTCTTGACTATTCATCTTCTTACTCCATCTCATATGTAAGATAGCAAATAACCATAAGGAATTCCTTTCCCAATACTCTATCTTTGAAATACTCTTAGTAAATTAGGTACATCTTTTGTACATCTTTGACTTAGACTTTGCACACTTGACCATGTCATCAGGACATAATGTAGAACATTTCCATAACTACATATCACTAAAAAATCAAAACATTGTCCATACCATTAAGATCTCTATCTACTACTTAGCAAGTCTTTAGCAAAACCATACTATATTGACATCAATGACATAGTCATGAATGAAACATGTAAATACTCTCTAATGCTTAGGATACTCCCCCAAATTAGTATCATCATCATTCATGCTAACAATCTTTACAACTCTATACACCAAGTTTTCACAATATATATTACAAAGATATGATCGTGTTGTTAGAGTGGAGTTATCATTGCACCAAAAGAATGATCTATTAATGCTTGATACAACCACTCAACTTATAGTACACAAGAGGCAATTAGGCCCTTTTCATAAATCATGAGAGGAATGCCAAATAAATTTCAAATAATCTACCCCTTATCATTACCTAGGGGTCTAAAGATTCAAACATGTGGCCAAGCTCTAATACCACTTTTTAGAGTGGGGTTTTTGTTGCACAAAAAGACTAATCTATTAATGCTTGATAAAATCACTCAACTTATAGTACACAGAAGGTGGCTAAGCACTAAAAAAAATTCCAACAAGCATATCATACATTGTGACTAAGGAAAATATATTTCCTTTATATCAATTCCTAAAACAAATTATTTAGTCAGCCTTGAAGATTTCCTAGTAGGACCATCTTAAGATATTACAATACATGTTACAATATAATTTTATACTTTAACCAAGATTACACACATCTACCGGCTCATAGTCTTTATAACTTTCCACTTGATGATATCCAGATTATGCTATCTAAAATAAATAATCTCTAACATGTATTCAACCTCTATCTTAGTCTGATCAAGCCAATTCTATCTTAGTGAAAATATAGAATCAAAATAATAGTACTCAATTTCAAGAAATGTTGGTTTAAAGAGGCCTTCACCAAAATATTCATAACTCTATACTAGTCTTCAACTTTCCATATTCACTCTTGACTATAACATATAGACAATGTATTAAACATAGTGTCATGTGTTAATTAGTTGATATTCAATCCTTAAACAATGTCAAAGTCTTCTACCTCTATAATTTTGTTAGTCTTCATAGCATAACTAGCATGTTGACATTAATGAAAAACACTATCATAAATGAAAAACATAATATTTGATTCATGTCAACAACTATGCTAATATAATCCCTCATAGGAATATCATCATCATTCATGATAACAATCTCCCCCTTTGGCATTGATGGAAACATAGATGAAAAACATCTAAGTTCCAAGAAACTCAATATACTTCTTCCTCATCTTCCTTTGCTCACTTATTAATGCTGATCATCAATGGCATGCATAAGGAATTTGCTAATCCCCCCCATACATCAACATCTTTCATAAATCATCTTCATCAATCAACAATCTCTCTTCTAGATACGCATCTCTCCCAAAATGTAATGTTTTTCATACACAGTAATCAATATCAGTAACTACTATGCACATCTCTTCTCAAAGGATATTTTTCATGACACTTCTCTCTCTCTCTCTCTCTCTCTCTCTCTCTCATTAACATCAACAATAAAGACATCATTATCTCAATTAAGTTCAATCATTTCCAAAATATATGTTCAGCTCTAGTGTCAAAAGACACTATAGAATACTAATACCAAGAGTTTAGTATCACTCAACTCAAACATAGATAGTCCCCCATACAGAAAGCACTAAGAATCTAGTCCAGATAAAGAAATAGTGCTCTATTACCATTTGGACTGGTGAAATCTTTTTGTTTTTCCTTTTTGAACATCTTCTGCTCAAAACTTCAAGCTAAAACTATAATTGGTCTCTAAAAATGGGTAGCCATAGTGATGGGGACACAACCCAAGCACAGAATAGACACAATAGGAAAGGGAAAAATTTATCAACTTTTTAAATAAGCTAATACATTTAGTAAAGAGGAAATAGAAATCAAAACATGCCCTAAGGGCTTACAACAGTAATAATCTAGAGATAATTTCTCCTTTTAGTACCTCTTCTCAAACTCCACTCTGAACTGCCTTTTACAATGCCAGAAATATTCTTAAATAGACCCTAGAGGGTTAAGGATTAGAAATACATTCTAGAAAGTGCTAGTTGGCATCTACCAACCAAATAGAAGGCCTTAGAAGTCGCATTATAAGTTGACACAAAATTAGAAGAATCCAAAAATGGTAACTAAACTTTCGGGAGGCATAACTTTTGAACCATAGCTCTGATTGATGAACTGTTTACATTTTTGAAAAGATCTTGAAGCACTCTATAGCCCTATGGACCAAATTTTCTCATCCCCCATTTTTTGGCCCTATTTGAGGTCATTTAATACCCCTAACCTAACTTTGAAACATTCTTAGGAGGTCCCCAGAAACTAAAAAACTACAATAACTTTCAAACCGTCGGTCCTTTTGACCTGATTCTTTTTTAGGAATGCTCTAAATTGAAATTACATTCATCTGACCAATTTACACCCTATAATTTACCAAAATTATGGCTCAATTACATACTCCTATTTTTTGACATTTACACATATCCTAAGGTGTTCAAATACTCTAACCTAGAACACTAATAGTGGAACTGTGAGAGTTGGAACCTTTATTTGACCCAAATGGGTATCCAGAAATGAAAACACATGAAATAGAAACTAAGTCTAAGAACTTTTTTTGACACAGGATTACCCTTATACCTCTAGATGTTCCTACATCAGACACCCAGGGTAGATTGAAAAGTGACCTTGTCACTTTATGAATGGTAGAGGAAATCCCAAATGGGAAACCTCAGCTACTGATATCCAAGTTGAGTCCTCTATCGATCATCCTTTCCACTTGACTAGATACTCTTCATACTGCCTATTTTTGGTACTCCTACCTACATGACTAACCAGAATCTCTTCTATCTCCTCCTTCTTAGAAGTAGGAATTGGACATGGCTCTAACATCAGCTCCTCATCTACACCATCATCATGATACTCTATCAAGTCTGCAATGTTGAAGATAGGAGAAATGTGAATACCATCTGGCAACTCCACCTCATATGCATTTCTTGAGTCATGTTTCTTTAGAAATTTGTAGGGGCCAAATTTCTTCATCTTCAGCTTGTTGTAAGTATCGACTAGAAATCTTTCTCTTCTTAAGTGTACTATGACTAGATCCCCTACTTGGAACTCCTTATGTCTTCTCTTTTGATCAGCCCTAGCTTTATACTATTGGTTCATCTTGGTAATGTGTGCATAGACCTCATCATGTAGATACTTGATATGTTCAATAAATTCTTCAGCTTTAGCACTTGTCCTCTCCCCTTGCTCTATCTTCCTCAATTCTGGTGCAGTCCTTGGCCTACTTCCATATACAATTTGGAATGGTAATTTTCTAGTACTCATATTTATAGAGTTATTGTAAGAAAACTCTGCTTGTGGTAGAATCAAATCCCACCCCTTCGGCTTATCCCCAACTAAACATCTTAGCAAATTGCCCAGACTTCTGTTTACCACTTTTGTTTGGCTGTCAGTCTATGGGTGATGTGTGGAACTAAATTTCAAGTCTGTTCTCAACTTCTTTCACAATGTTATCCAGAAATATCCCACAAATTTAGTATCTCTGTCAGAAACTATACTCCTTGGGAGGCCATGTAGTCTTACCACCTCTTTGAAAAAAAAGTCTGCAATATGGACAACATCATGAGTTTTGTGGCATGGAATGAAATGTTCCATTTTGGAGAACCTATCAACCACCACAAATACTGAGTCATTACCCCTTTATGTCCTCGACGATCCAAGAACAGAATCCATACTTATGTCCTCCCATGGCTTTGATGGAACACGCAATGGCTGATATAGTCGAGTATTGTGACTAAATCCCTTGGCAACTTGACAAACTTGGAAATTTTGTACAAACTTCATCACATCCTATGACATTTGAGGCCAAAAATAATATTCTTTGAGAATGGAAATGGTCTTATCTCAACCAAAATGTCTTGCCATCCCTCCACTATGTTTCTCCTTAATCAGATTTTCCCTCATAGAAATCCTTGGAATGTACAATCGATTGCCCTTAAATAACATACCATCCTGAATCAGATAGTCTAACCACTTAGTTCTGTCTACAGCAACAGGCTCTTTACAAGCTTTCCATGCTTTAGAAAAATTAGGATCCTTAGGGTACAGATTCTTGAGTTCATCAAACCCAACTACTTCAACTTACATTACTGTAAGAAACAACTGTCTCCTATTTAGTGCATCTATAACCCTATTAGATTTTCCACTTCTTTGCTTCAACACAAATTTATAGCTCTGCAAGAACTCTACCCACTTCATATGCCTCTGATTCAATTTACCTTGGCTATTTAGGTATTCTAATGCCTGGTGATCAGTATATAAAACAAATTCCTTTGGCAATAAATAATGCCTCCATTTCTTTAAGGCGTGGACTATTGCATAGAACTCTTGATCATAAACAGAATACTTCTTTTTTTCATCATTCAATTTCTCACTAAAATATGTAATAGGCTTACCTTCTTGGCTTAATATAGCTCCAATAGTATTGCCACTAGCATCACAATCCACCTAGAACACCTTTCTAAAATTTGGAAGTGCCAACATAGGTTGTTCTATCACCTTCTTCTTCAGCAATTCAAAACTTCTCGCAGCTGTCATAATCCATTTGAACTCTTTTCTATCTCCTCTTATTGTGTCAATCAGGGGTGCACATATGCCACTAAAATTCTTAATGAACTTCCTATAAAAACTAACCAGACCATGAAATGATCTTACCTCAACAGAAAACCTTGGAGTAGGCCATTCCAAGATGGCTTTTACCTTCTCTAGATCCATTTTGACACCTTCAGGTGATATAACAAACCACAAGTAGACTAACTCCCTTTTTGCAAAGATACACTTATTTAGATTAATTAACAGTTTCTCTTCCCTTAACCTTTCAAGGACACTATGAATATGCAATAAATGTTCTTCCAAAGTCTTGCTGAAAATTAAAATATCATCCAAATAGACAATAACAAATTTTCCCAAGAACTTCTTAAGTACCTCATTCATAAGCCGCATGAAGGTGCTTGGGGCATTTGTCAATCCAAAGGGCATGACTAACCATTCATAAAGACCCTCCATGGTCTTGAAGGCTATTTTCCACTCATCTCCCTCTCGTATCCATATCTGATGATAGACACTCTTGAGATCTATCTTTTTGAAGTACTGAGCTCCACTCAAGTAGTCCATAAGATCATCCATTCTGGGCAAAGGAAACTGATACTTGATGGTTACCTTATTTATAGCTCAAGAGTCTATACACATCCTCCACTCTCCATCCTTTTTTGGTGCCAGTACTATAGGTACTGTGCATGGACTCAGGCTCTCCAAAATCAAGCCCTTCCTCAATAGCTCCCAAACCTGTCTATTTACCTCCTCAATTTTAGTAGGAGTCATCTTGTGAGCAACCTTATTAGGCAAACTAGTTCCTAGGATTAAATCTATCTGATGACTGATTTGCCTTACTGGTGGCAACCCTTCTGGAACATTATTAGAGATGACATCTCCAAACTCACCTAGTAAATCTGAAACTTCAAGTGGGATTTCACTACTACCTTCTTTATCTTTCCTAGGAATCAAAGCATAGCACATACGCTAATGTTTCATGCCATCTAAAAACGTGCTTCTATCAACAAGACAAATCCTAGCACTGCTACATACCTTTTTGCCTTCCTTTTTTATGGGCTTCAGTTTGTGGAAAACTCCATCCTTTGTTAGAGATTATGTGTTCACATGACCATCATGTACTGCATGCCTATTAAACAGCCATGGTCTACCCAACAATAGATGGCAAACATCCATTGGAATAACATCACAAAGAACTTCATTATGGTAACTCCCAATTTTGAATTTCAATAAACATTGTTCACTTACTAGGACCTTATGATCATCTTTCACCCAACCAATCCGATAGGGCTAGGGGTGTTTCTCCCTCTTGAGCTTCAGCTTAGAGACCATCTCCTCTGATACCAAGTTATCAGTGTTACCACCATCAATGATTACATCACAAAATTTATCCTCACACTTGCACCTGGTATGAAATAAACTCCTCCTTTGTCTAGGTTCAATCTCACCACTTAGTAGGACCCTTTCATTTACTAAAGTCTCTCCTCTTTCTACATCCTCTGAATGTGATGATTGTGCATCTTCATCCACATGAGCAACCCTATCTTGACCCTCAGCTCTCCTATTTGTCCTTCCTTGTCATTGAGGGCATTCAAAGGCATGATGACCTTCTTCATTGCAATGGAAATAGGTGCCATGAAAGCCTTCTCTTCCTTGTCCACATCCTTTACCTATTTCTCTCTGATTTCCAAACTCTTGATCATGGAAGTAGTTTACACCCTTGTTCCTCTGGTTCCTTCTAGTACCCACATATTCATTTTTCTTTTGGGTTTCATTTTGGCCTCCAAATGACCTACCACTACCCCTTCCTCCTTGACCGTGCCCTCTTTGTATCCCTTCATACTTTTTATTTAGCTTCTCTTCAACTCATAGGGCAAACTAGTATGCCTCTTCAACACTGGTCATTCTTACCAGACTTAATTCCTTCTGGATGCTAGGTCGCAACCCACTGATATAATGAGAAACTTTCTCCTTATTTTCTTCTACATGCCCTGCTCTAATTAGAAGTCGATAAAACTCCTTTGTATATTCTTGAACTGATTTTCCTGCTTGCTTTAACCCATGCATCTTCTTAAACAAATCAAGCTCATAGTCAATAGGAATGAACTGCTTCTTTAATTTGTCCACCATGCAATCCCACCTTGTGACCTTATCTTCCCCTCTTCTATTTCTTTCCAATTGAACCTCTTGCCACCAAATTTTGGAATGGCCTTTTAGTTTGGCCTTTGCAAACTTAACCCTATCTAGATCCCTGATATCCTCATACTCAAAGTACTCTTCCAATTCATTGATCCAATCGATCAACTCATCTGGTTTCAAATTTCCTAAAAATACACCCACATCAATTATAGGTATTTTCCCAAACTTAGTAATGGCCCTAAAAAGCCTCTCCTCTTCTTGATTTAGAACTTCCCCATCAAATTCCCCTTCTGGTCCAATTTCTTCTTCTTCATTTTCATCCTCACTTTCGTCACCTGCAACAACATTTGTTCCTCTATAGAGCTCCTCCTGCAATGCTTGTACCTACCTTTAGATGGCTCTAACCTCCTCAAGATTAATATTTTTGGCCCTTCCATGACCACAATTTATTCTTGGAGGCATCTTCTTAACTCAAACCCACAACCATACAGTCTTGGTGCAAACTGCCTCACAGTTAGCACTCTATCTACACACTCAGGAAAACCTACTCTGATACCACTTGAGGGGGACACAACCTAAGCACAGAATAGACTCAATAAGAAAGGGAAAACTTTATTAACTTTGTAAATAAACTAATACATTTATTACAATAGAAATAGACTTCTAAACATGCCCTAAGGGCCTTTTAGTACCTCTTCTCAAACTCCACTCTAAACTGCCTTTTACAATGCCAAAAATGTTCTTAAATAGACCCCGAAGGGTTAAGGTTTAGGAATACATTCTAGAAAGTGCTAGTTGGCATCCAATAACCAAATAGAAGCCTTTAGAATTTGCATTAGAAGTCAGCACAAAATTAGAAGAATCTAGAAATGGTAACTGAACTTTCAGGAGGCATAACTTCTGAACCATAGCTCCAATTGATGAATTGTTTACATTTTTGGAAAGCTCTCAAAGCACTCTATAGCCCTATGGACCAAATTTTCTCATCCCCATTTTTTGGCCTTGTTTGAGGTCATTTAATGCCCCTAACTTGACTTTCAAGCATTCTTAGGAGGTCCCTAGAAATCAAAAAACTACAATAACTTTCAAACTGTCGGTCCTTTTGACCTGATTCTTTTTTAGGAATGCTCTAAATTGAAATTACATTCATTCAACCAATTTAAACTCTCTAATTTACCAAAATTATGGCTCAATTACATACTCCTATTTTTTTTGACATTTACATGTATCCCAAGGTGTTCAAATACTCTAACCTAGAACACTAATAGTGGAACTATGAGAGTTGGAACCTTTATTTGACCCAAATGCATATCTAGAAATGAAAACACATGTAATAGAAACTAAGTCTAAGTACATTTTTTTGGGTGACACAAGATTGCCCTTATACCTCTGGATGCTCCTGCATCACATAGGCTCATTGTTTTAGAGGATGAACTAGATTTTTAGCTCTTCTTTCCAATGGCATAAGAGGTTTGAAATTTTGAGTTACAAGTCAAAAGTTATGATCCTGACAAGTTGGGGTAATTAGACACCTAGTTTTGAATAGTTTAGTTTTATTTTTATTTTTTTAGTGATATAAACATTTCAAATTCATGGTTATGGTGGCTATTGATATTCCATCATTGTATATATTCTTTCAATCTCAATTAATAAGATTGCTTTTGGTTTGCATATAGTTCTTTCAAGTTTTGCAAGATTTTTTAGAATTTGGACATTGGTATTGCAGGTGATCAATTCACTAGATATCATGTTTGCAGGCCACTTCATAAATTCAGATTAGTGGGATCAGAGTGGGAACTCTCCTATATGCTAACTAATATAAGAACCTCCTATCAAAGACTAGGATTGGCTACAAGAAATCCATCAGAATACCTTCATCTATAGCACACAAAAACAAATATGTTAGAGACTTCACCAGATTCTATGAAGAAGATGGTGGAGGAGGCTCTGGCAAGGGAATGAAAAGATATGATGAGTAAGTTTTCAAAAATTTGGAAGATGCAAAAAGTGTCGAATTTAGCAGCATTGTTTCATGGGAACACCCCTTTTAAAGTACAAGTGAAATTTGATATTCCAAATTTTGAAGGAAAAGTTGATATTGATGCTATTTATAAATAGTTATCCAAGTTAGAATTATATTTCTTTGTAAATAATTTTTTTGATGTAAAAAAATTACATTTTCCCTCTTGAAAGATGAAATTCATGTCAAACCAGCATTGGAAGCTAGAGTATTTAATAAAGAAATTAGGGCAAGAGAAGAGTTTGAAATATTCTCTAACAAAAAACCTACTTGAGGAGAATTTTTGGAATACATAGAAGAAGTATACTTGCCTAAAGATGTATATGAACATAAATATATAGAATGACAATTATTTCGACAAAAGAGGGACCAATCTATGCAAGATTACACCAATATATTCTATGCACTCTCTACAAAACTTGGTATGGAAGATTCAAAGAAGCATCGAATTCTAAAATATTGTAGTGGGCTTCATAGATACATTCAAACTAAAATTGAATTCTTGAATATTGAAATATTGGTAACAGCTTACAAATATGCTACAAAAATTGAGTTAAAATAGAAAGGAATAAGGGATTACTTTTCAAATGATAAGCCAAGGGATGAAGGCAATAATAAATCTGGGGGAAAACTAGTGGGGAAGGACCTTCCCTCAAAACCTCCCAAGAATATGTGGTGGGATACTGAAAAGACACAAATAGATATGGCCATGTGGTGTAAGATACATAAGAGTCAAACTCATAACACAAAGAATTGTTGAAGAATTAAGAATTTGATGACAAAAATACAAGGATAGGAAGTTGAGCCTAAATCCACATCAATGGAAACTTTTTTAAATGATTTAGGAATAGAAGTACACCCATATACCACTATTGCAACAGTGAAAGTAGTTCCATGAGAAGATGAGGAGAGATTGTTCCATTCATAGATGTGGGTTGAGTGGAAAGCCTCTACATTTTATTGTTGATAGTGGGAGCCAAAAGAACCTAATTTCTATGGAGATAGCCAATAGATTAAGTTTAAAAATGACAAGACACCCATAGCCATACTCTATGGGATGTGTTAGTGAAGGAGAAGATATTCAGATAAATTAATAGTGTTGCTTATCATACTCAATCAAACACATCAAGGATGAAATAATCTATGATGTAGCACCTTTAGATGTATGTGATGTTTTGTTGGGACATCCATAAATGTATCATATACAAGGGGTGTATGAATCTAGACCATGCAATGTCACAATCAAGCTTGGTGAAAAGAGATATTGAATACCAGAGGTATGCCTAACTCAAACTACTTCTTTAATTACTACTAAATAATGTAAACATTTAATTGCTCAAACTAGAACTTTTGTACACATGATTCATTCTAAGAAAATAAAGTCAGTTGTCCTTAACACACATATTAAAGTGGCCACCATAGTAGACTAGAAAAAGGAGATGGATAAAACCTTAAAAGAATACCATAGTGTGTTTAAATCAAAAGTAGGGGTCCCAACACACTAACAAGTTAAGCATTCTATTGATTTAATTCTAGGAACACCATTGTCCCATAAACCAGTATTTAGGAGATTAGTTTTAGAAAATGATGAAATTAAGAGATAGATTTAGGGATTTATTCAAAAGGGACATATCAAGCCAAGCTCTTCACCTTTTCATAGTACTATAGTTTTGACAAGAAAGAAAGATGGGACATGGAGACTTTTTATTGATTGTAGAGCACTTAACAAAATTACTTTGGAAAATAGATATCTAATTCCTCGAATTGATGACCTTTTGGATCAACTTAAGTGCAATAAGTTCCTTACAAAAATTGACTTGAAATATGGGTATCACCAAGTACCAATTGACCCAATAGATGTATGGAAGACTACATTAAAGTCCAAGGAAGGTTTGTCTGAATAGTTGGTTATGCCTTTCGGCCTAAAAAATGCACCAACCAAATTTATGAGGTTGATGAATAATGTGCTTAGACCCTTCATTGATTTTTTTTTAGTTGTTTATTTGGATGATATCCTCATATTTAGTAAAACTTGGTCTGAACACTTGTAACATGTTGAACAAGTACTCTTGAGTTTGCAGAAACATAAACTCTATGCCAACATAGACAAGTGTTATTTTGGTATGCAAAGGAACCATTACTTAGGGCACATCATTGATCATGTGAGTGTTCATGTGGACCTTACAAAGATACAAATAATCAAAGATTGGTCACCTCCTTAGAATTTCACAGAACTTCATAGTTTCTTGGGTCTAGCCAACTTCTATCATAGATTTGTAGTTGGTTTTTCACATTTAGCATGGCCTCTTAATCAGACACTCAAAGGTGGAACACAAGCAAAATTTTGGTGGAAAAAGGAAAAATAAAAAGCATTTGGGGACTTTAAACACAAACTATCTTCAACTCTAGTTTTAATTCTTCTAGATTTGCAATAATTATTTGAAATAGAAATAGATGTATCAGATTATGCTCTTAGCACTATACTCATGGAATGCAAACATCCCATTGTATATCATAGTGAGACATTTTCTAAAATGGTTCATAGGTACCCCACCTATGACAAGGAGTTGTATGTCATTATTCAAACCTATAAATAGTGGAAGCACTATATTTTGGGAAAAGAATCTATTATACATACAAGTCATAAACTTCTACAATTCCTACAAACACAAGGGAAGTTTTAGAATGATAGGAATCCATGCTAGTTAGCTTATTTGGAAAAATTTCACCTCAACATTCATCATAAAAAGGGAAGCACTAATAAAGTAGGATATTGCTTCAGTAGGCCTCCAATCATCAGTTTAAAAATGGTGTTGGATTCATGTGGCCATCAAATAGAAACTTGGGTTGAACTATATGGTAAGGATCCTAATTTTTGTAATATTCACAAAGAAACCTTAGAAGGGAAGAATTTTCCTAACTTCTATTAATATGATGGGTTACTTTTCCATATTGGTCACCTATGTGTCCCCAATGAAGAAAGAAAGAAACTAATATGGGAATCACACTATAGCCAAGTGGCAAGACATTTTGGTATTAATAAGACTACTACAATTATTCAAAAGTATTTCTATTGGTCAAAAATGAAACATGATACCATTTCTTATACAAAATCTTGGATTTCTTGTGTAATTGCAAAGCCTTCAAATCATAAATTTGGCCTCTATCTACCATTAGCTATTCTTGAGAAACCATGACATTATGTTTCAATGGACTTTATGCCTGGGCTCCCAAGTAGTAGAAGGGGAAATGACTATACATATGTGGTAGTAGATAGATTTTCTAAAATGGCTATCATGGTGGCATGTAAAGAAATTATTTTAGTAGAGGAGACCACTCAACTATTTTTTGAACATATTTGGGTTCACTTTGGGTTTCCATAAAACATTATTTTAGATAGGGATAGTAGGTTCCTCAGTAATTTTTGGTCTTCATTGTGGGCTAGAATGGACACCAAGTTGACAAAGTCTATATCAATCCATCCTCAAATAGATGGCCAAATAGAGGTAGTCAATAGAATGATTATCCATATCCTTTGAATGCACCACTCCAAACACCCACATATATGGGATGAGAGATTGCCTTACCTCTAGCATAGCTACAACTGTGCACTCCACACTACTATAGAACATAGTCCATTTGAGGTTTTTCTTAGGTACCAACCATTGGCATGCATAGATGTAGCACTACCCATCTTGCAATCTAGTCAGCACTCAATACTAAAAAGGAGGTAGATAAAGAAGACAAATGTATTAAGAAGATAAAATAGTTACAGCAATAAGTTCATGATATTTTAGAACAAAGTAACAAGAAGTATAAGGAAAGACATGATCAACATTGAACTCCCCATTATTTCTAGGTTGGTGACAACATATGACTACATCTTCAGAAGGATCACCTTCAAGGACCTTATCAAAAGCTTCATCTTATTTAGTATGGATCATATACCTTTAAGAAACAAGTTGGTGAGAATACTTTTGAATATGATCTGCCACAGCTTTTGTGAATACATCCAATTTTTAATTTGAACTATTGCAACCCTATTTTCCTCCATTATTGGACATCTCTCAAGTTGTTGAATAGTTTCATGCTATAGAATTGAAACCATCCACTACTATGCTATTATAGTGTGATCATGTCACTAAAGTCATGCTCAAATGTTTGAGAAATCAAAAAATTCAGCTATATAGTGTGGTTCAAGTCGATCAATTCTCTCATCAAGGAAAATGGTTAACCATGGAATAGTTTGCAGCACAATTTGATCATATACTATAGAAGATTTATGCAATGGGGCCAATTACCTCTTAATGGGGGAGGAATGATCCAAATTATATAGAAGATCTAATCATTTTGAAAGTATTTTTCTTCTTCTTTTTTATAGTTTTTCTATATCTTTTTGTTTGGCCTTTTTGGAGGTCTTCTACTCACTATTTCAAGCCAAAACTATAATTGGTCCCAAAAAGTAGGCAGTCATATTGCTATTTTAGGGATTGAACTAGATTTTTATTTCTTCTTTCCAATGGCATAAGCAGTTTCAAATTCTAGGCCACAAGTCAAATGTTATGACCCTGACAAGTTGGGGTAATTAGACCCCTAGTTTTGAATAGTTTACTGTAATTTGTTTTTTTTATTTTAGCCACATCAACATTTTGAATTCATGCTTATGGTGGCTATAGATATTTCATCATTGTATATATTCTTTTAATCTCAATTAATAAGATGGCTTTTGGTTTTCATACAACTCTTTCAAGTTCTACAAGATTTTCTAGAATTTGGACATTGGTATCACAGGTAATCAATTCAATAGATATCATGTTTTCAGCCCACTTCATGAATTCAAATTAGTGATATCAGAGCAGGAATGCTCCTATATGCCAAGTAATACAAAAACATCCTATCAAAGACTAGGATTGGCTACAAGAAATCTGTCAAAATACCTTCCTCTATAGCACACAAAACTTAAGATGTTAGATACTTTGGTAGACTCTATGAAGAAGATGGTGGAAGAGGCTTTGGTTAAGTAGCAAGAAGATATGATG
This sequence comes from Cupressus sempervirens, assembly GCA_028749045.1. Classification (NCBI taxonomy): domain Eukaryota; kingdom Viridiplantae; phylum Streptophyta; class Pinopsida; order Cupressales; family Cupressaceae; genus Cupressus; species Cupressus sempervirens. The sequence goes on from CM053788.1 coordinate 654,002,045, forward strand.
ACTAAGTTTTTAGAAATTTTGAAGACCCAACAAGTGTCAAATTCAGTATCACCATTTCATGGGAACACCCCTTTTAAAGTATAGGTGAACTTTGATGTCATAAATTTTGAAGAAAAAGTCGATGCTAATGTTGTTGAATTTTTTTTTCCAAGTTAGATTGATATTTCTCTGTAAATAATTTTTTTGATGCAAAAAAAATAACATTTTCCCTCTTGAAAGATAGAATTCATGTCAAACTAGAATGGGAAACTAGAGTATTGAATAAAGAAAGTGAGGCAAGAGAAGAGTTGGAAATACTCTCTACTAACAAACCCACTTGGGAAGAATTTTTGGAATACATAAAAGAAGAATACATTCCTAAAGATGTATATCAATAGAAATATATAGAATGATAGTTGCTTTGACAAAAGGGGGACCAACTTGTGCAAGATTACACAGATACATTGCATTCACTCTCTACAAAATTGGGTATAGAAGATTTAGAAAAGCATCAAATTCTAAAATATCGTAGTGGGCTTCATAGATACATTCAAACTGAAATAGAATTCTTGAATATTGAAATATTGGCAACTACTTACAAATTTCAAATAAAAGGAAAGTAATAAGCCAAGAGGTGAATGTAGTAATAAATTTTGGTGAAAACCAATGGAGAAGAACCCTCCCTCAAATCCACCCAAGAATACATGGTGGGCTACCAAAAAGACACAAATAGATACAAGCATGTGGTATGAGATACACCAACTCATAACACAAAGGACTGTTGAAGAATTAAGAATTTGATGATAGAAATACAAGGAGAGGAAGTAAAGCCTAAATCCAAACCAATGGAAACTCCTAAAAATGATTCAGTAATAAAAGAAGAACATTATGCCACTAATGCAACAACAAAATTAGTTCCATGAGAATTTGAGGAGAGATTGTTCCATTCACAGAAGTGGGTTGATGGAAAGCATCTACATTTTATTATTGATAGTGGGAGCCAAAAGAACTCAATTTCTATGGAGACACCTAAGAGATTAAGTTTTAAAATGACAAGAAACCCACAACCATACTCTATGGGATGGGTTAGTTAAGGAAAATATATTCAAATAAATTAGTAGTGTCAACTATCATACTCAATCAAACCATTCAAGGATGAAATAATCTATGGTGTAGCACATTTAGATGTATGTGATGTATTTTTGGGATAGCCATACATGCCACACAATATCACAATCAAGCTTGGTGAAAAGAGATATCAAATACCATAGGTATGCCCAACTCAATATGCTTCTTTAATTACTACTAAACAATATAATGTTTAATTTCTCAAACATGAACTTTTGTACTCCTCATTATTCATTTTGAGAAAACAAAGTTAGTTGTCCCTAACACACACACTAAGGTGGCCACCATAGTAGACTACAAAATTGTGATGGATAAAATCTTAGAAGGATACCATAGTGTGTTTAAATCACCACTAGGGGTCCCAACACACTACCAAGTCAAGAATTCTATTTATCTAATTGCAAGAAAACCATTTCCCCATGAACCAATATATAGGAGATCAATTTTGGAAAATAATGAAATTAAGAGATAGATTTAGGAATTGATTCAAAAGGGACATATTAGGCCAAGTTCTTCACCTTGTGGCAAGAAATAAAGATGGGACATGGAGAATTTGTATTGATTACAGGGCACTTAAATAAATTACTATGAAAAATAGATATCCAATTCATCAAATTGATGGCCTTTTGGATTAACTTAAGTGGGCTAAGTTCTCTGCAACAATTGACTTGATATCTAGGTATCACCAAGTACCAATTGAGCCTATAGATGTATAAGACTACATTCAAGTCCAAGGAAGGTTTTTTTGAATGGCTAGTTATGCCATTTGCTTGTTAAATGCACCAACTACATTTATGAGATTGATGAATGATGTGCTTAGACTCTTCATTGATTCTTTTGTAGTTTTTTATTTGGATGATATCCTCATATTTAGTAAAAATTAGTATGAACACTTGCAATATGTTGAACATAAGGATGTTCATGTAGACCCTACAAAGATACAAATAATCAGAGATTGGTCACCTCCTTAGAATTTCACATAACTTCACAATTTTATGGGTCTATCCAACTTCTATTGCAAATATGTATTTCATTTTTCACATTTAACATGGCCTCTTTATCAGTCACTCAAATGTGGAACTCAAGAAAAAATTTGGTGGATAGAAGAAAAACAAAAAGCATTTGGCTACTTAAAACTCAGACTATGTTCAACTCTAGCTTTGGTTCTTTTAGATTTGCAATAGTCATTTGAAATAGAAATAAATGCATTAAATTATTCTCTTGGCATTATACTCATGTAACATGGGAATCTTGTTACATATCATAGTGATATATTTTCTTAAACGATTCACAGGTACCCCACCTATGACAAGGAGTTTTAGGTCTATAAATAGTGGAAGCACTATATTTTGGGAAAAGAAACTATGATCCATATAGATCAAAAACCTCTATAATTCTTATAAACATAAGGGAAGATGCAGAATGGCAAGCATCAACAATGATCAGCTTATTTGCACCAATTTCACCTCAACATTCATCATAAAAAGGGCATTACAAATAAGGTGGAAGATTGTTTGAGTAGGCCTCCAATCATTGGTTTGACAATGGTGTTGGATTCATGTGGTCATCAAATAGAAACTTGGGCTCAACTATATGGTAAGGATACTAATTTTTGTAACATTTACAATGTAGCCTTAGAATGAAAGAATGTTCCTAACTTCTATATATAGGATGGGTTACTTTGTGATATTAGTCACATATGTGTGTCTAGTGAAGAAAGAAATAAATTGATATGGGAACCATAATATAGGCGAGTGGTAGGAAATTTTGGTATTGGTAAGACTACTACAATTCTTAAAAAGTATTTCTATTGGTGAAAAATGAAACATGGTATCATTTCATTTATAAAATCTTGTGTTACTTGTGTAATTTCAAAGCCTTCAAATCATAAATTGGGCCTCTATCTACCATTATCTATTCCTAAGAAACCATGGAATTCTATTTTAATGGACTTTATGTACAGGCTCCCAAGTAGAAGAAGAGGAAATGACTGTATATATGTGGTAGTAGATAGATTTTCTAAAATGGCTATCATGGTGGTTTGCAAAAAAATGATTTTAGAAAAGGAGATTGCTAAGCTAATTTTTGAACATGTTTGGGTTCACTTTGGGTTTCCAAAATGCATTATTTTAGATAGGGATAATAGGTTCCTCAACAATTTTTGGTCTTCATTTTGGTCTAGAATAGACAGCAAGTTGAAAAATTCTACAAAATTCCATCCAAACACCTACCTACATGGGATGAGAGCTTCTCTTATGTCCAACATAGCTACAATAGTGCACTCCACACTACTATAGGACATAGTTTATTTGAGGTTTCTCTTGGGTATGAACCATTAGCACCCATAGATGTAACACTATTGATCTTGCAATATAGTTAGCCACTCAATACTAAAAAGGAGGTAGATAAAGAAGACAAATTTATTGAGAAGATCAAATAGTTACAGCAAAAATTTCATGATATTTTAGAATAGAGCAACAAGAAGTATAAGGTAAGACATGACCAGCATAGAACTCCCCATCATTTCTAGGTTGGTGACAAGGTATGGCTACATCTTTAGGAGTGCCTCAAAGGACCTTATCAAAATCTTCATCCTATTTCATATGGGCCATATACCATTAAGATACAAGTTGATGAGAATCTTTTTGAGCTTGATCTACCATAGTTTTTGAGAATAAATCCATTTTTTAATGTGGAACTATTGAAACCCTATTTTCCTCCATTATTGGACATTTCTCAAGATGTTGATCATATTCATTCTGTAAAATTGAATACATTCACTACTATACCAATATAGTGTGATCAAGTCACTGAAGTCATGTTGAAATCTTTGAGAAATCAAAAAATTTTTCTATATAGGGTGGTTCGAGTTGGTCAATTTTCTCATCAAGGAAAATTGTTAACCAAGGAATAGTTTATAGCACAACTCCCTCATCCACTATAGAAGATTGATGCAATGGGGCCCATTGCCTCTTAAGGGGGGAGGAATGATTCAAATTATATAGAAGGTCTAATGTTTTTTAAAGTAATTTTCATTTATTTTAATAGTTTTTCTATATCTTTTTGCTTGGCCTTTCTGGAGATCTTTTGCCCAAAATTTCAAGATGAAACTATATTTGGTCCCTACAATTGGGTATCCATAGGCTCTCTAATTTAGGGACTAAATTATATTTTTAGTTCTTTTTTTCCAACAATGTAAGCAATTTCAAAATTTGACTTACTGGTCAAAAGTTATGACCTGACAAGTTGGGGTAAGTAGACGCCTAGTTTTTAATAGTTTAGTTTAATTCTTTTTTTTATTTTAGCAACATAAACATTTTGAATTCATGGTTATGGTGGCTATCTATATTCCATAATTGTATATATTCTTTCAATCTCAATGAATAAGATGACTTTTGGTTTGGATACAACTCTTTCGAGTTTAGCAAGATTTTCCAAAATTTGGACATTGGTATTAGGTAATCAATTCTCCAAATATCATGTTTGCAGCCCACATCATCAATTTAGATCAACTAGTTGAAGGCATATCCTTGGGCATGCCTCTCAAGTACTCGAATATTTTCTTTTCTAAAGGTTTTGTGAATATATTTACTATCTTCTCCTTTGTGCTTACATATTCCAATCTATTATATTTTTCTATAACTTTTTCTCACAAAAATTTATACTTAATAGATACATATGCTTTATAGATTTGAATGTAACACTAGATCTTTTAATATACTTATAAAGCTTGTGTTATCAATATATATGATAATAGGATCAATGAACTTTATCACAATGTCTTTACACATTTTCTTCATCCAAATAATCTAATTAGAATTGTTTGTTATTTCTACATTCTCTATTATTTTTGTACTATATGAAATGAGATCTTATTTCTTTCTTAGTCAAGAAATGAACCTTCCTCCCAAGAAGAATGCTCCACCACTGGTGCTCTTTCTGTTATATCTGCCTCCTGCCCAACTAGCATCAATGTATGCACATAAAGGGAAATCATGTGATCTATCATACCATAATATATAATTAGGTGTGCTTTTCAAATATCTAAAAATTATTTTTATTGCTATATAATGTGTCTCTTTAGGTTCTACCTAAAATCTTGCCACAATTCTAATTGCATTAGCTATATCAGGTCTAGTGTGTTTCAAATATTATAACTCACAAATCATAGATCTTTTCTTTTTCTATTCAATGGTAGGGGATTCATATTTTCTAGATAATTTGCATCTAGTTACCATAGATGTTCCAAAAGTTTTATAACTTTCCAATCCAAATCATTTTAGAAAATATTTAAGATACTTCATTTGTGATATAAAAATGCCATCATTGCTTTGTAGAATTTGTAATCCCAGGAAATATTCCATTTCTCAAGTCATATTCATTTACAATTATTTCTTTTTCTTTTTTTTTAATTCTTAACTTCCTCCATCATAAGCTCCAAAAATAATTTCATCCATAAATACTACAAAAATTAGTAATGCATTATCGTTATTTTTCATATACAATTTACTCTAAGCATTACCTCTCATAAATCCCAAATTTGTTAAGTATAAATTTAATCTTGCAAACTTGGCTCTAGGTGGTTGTTCAAGTCCATATAATGCCCTTTATAATCTAATAACCATAATATTTTTTATCTATCAAAGGAAAACCATTAGGTTGTTTAATGTATACCTCTTCTTCTATTTCTTCATTTAAAAAAGCTGATTTGACATCCATTTGATAAAATTTAAAGTTCTTGTAAGCTGCCAAAACATTCTTACTACCTCTAGTCTAGCAAATGGTTTTAAAATTTCTTCAAATCATTTCCTTCTTGTTGTGAATAACCTTTAGATATCAATCCTCTTTTTTTCTTACAACTTCACCTTGTTCATTTATCTTGTTTCTAAAAACCCATTTAGTTCCAATAACATTCTTGCTTTTAGGTCTAGGAACCAATTCCCAAGTCTTTTTATTTTCAATTTGATCTAATTCTTCTTTCACATATTTTTTGCAATAATCTTTACAATCTTCATTAGCAATCTTAGGTTAAACTTGAGAAATTAAACCCAATTCTTAATTTACATTATTTAGTTTCATAACTCCTTTATCTTTTCTCTCGTTGATCTATTCAATAGGATGACTTTTTCCATATTCCTATTAGCTATCACTTGTTCAATTCTGATTTTTTAATTTAGTCTTCAAATCAATCTCATTTTCATAAAATAGTTCATACTCAATATCCTATTTGTTAGTTCTAGGGTTAGTTTCCTCATTGGAATTATAATCAAGTATCCTTTCTTGAATTTTAAACTTCCCATCAACTCTCACATTAGTGTTGTCAAAAATATTCTTTGAAATTTTTATTAAAACATCTATATTCTTTTATTTTCAATGAATATCCCAAAAACATACCTTCATCACTTCTAGACTAAAAATTTCTAATGCCATCATCTCTCTTAATATAGCCTATACTTTAAAATGTTTTGAACTACTTCACAATGGATGCATGTCCAAACCAAAGTTCATAGGTGTCTTACCAGTGCTTTGTTTGATCTACAATCTCTCCATAGTGTATACTTTTGTATTTACTACTTCTCTCCAAAATATGTGTGATATATTTTTTTCCAACATCATTTCTCTTTCTACTTGAGTTATTGATTTTCTTTTCTCTCTCAACTATCCCATTTTTCTCAGGTGTCTTATGGGCTGAAAGTTATCTCTTTCTACCATTTTCTACATAGGAAATTTTAAACTCATTCAAAATAAATTTTCCTTCTCTATCAAATCTCAATAATTTAATATTCAAACTAGATTTATTCTCAACTCTACTCTTAAATATCTTAAATTTCTCATAAGTTTCATATTTTTCTCTGAGAAATGAAACCCACATCATTTCAGTGAAATAATTGACAAGAATCATAAAATATCTTTCATCATAGAATGCTATAGTCTTTTTAGGACCACTCAAATTTGTTTGCACAATATCCAATTTTACTGAAGTAGTAAACATTTTTCTCATAAAAGAACTTTTATTTTGTTTAGTCATCACACATTCTTTACACCATCGTATTACTAGGTTTCGTAATCTTAATAAAAATTTTTAACTATAAATGTAGTACTAACCTTTGTAATGTTATAAAAATTGATATGATATTTAAATATCTTGTGCCATAGCTAAATGTCATCTACCTCAGAAACTAAGCATGTCATTTTATTAAGATTCAACTAAAATGCATTACCTCTTGTTCTTGTACTTGTACCAATCAATGTGTTATTCTTATCCTTGATAATGCAAGTCTTCTCTATGAATTCCAACTAATATCCCTTATCAAAATAAATTCCAACACTTATAATATTATGTTTTAAATCATCTACGATGTAAAAATTATTAGTGTTAGTCTTTCCATCAAGTGTAACAAATCCTTTCCCTTTTACATGAAATATTACATTGTTTCCAACTCTAACTATTCCATCATCATAACTATTGAATTAAAGAAATTTATTCATATCCCTTATCATATGATTAGAATAACCACTATCTATGATCCAATCTAAATATTTATTTTCAATTTGTGACACTAATCTTTTTTCTTCTTTAACTATTTTAAGGTTATTCTTCTTCTTTCATAGAAAAAAATCCAATTTCATCATCCTCATCATAACTTTCAATCAAGAAGTCTACCATTTTGAAATCAAGTTCACCATCCTTGTTAACATAAAATAAATCCTTAGGTACTCTAGACTTGTAGGAGTTTTCCTTAAACTTCCTTTCTCTTTTAGTACATTTAGAAGAATAATGAGAAAGTTCTTTACATGTCCAACACATAAAAAATTTGTTACCTTTAGGTTCTCTCTTCATAAGTAGTGCAATTATTTCTTCATTCTTCTTTTCTTGTTCATCTCTTATTTGGCTACTACTAGTGTAGTCTCTACTTTTACTAGTATTTCTTCTAAACATAGGTTTCTCTCTTTGTTCGCTAAAAGAAATCTCCACTCTAGGTGATTCTCCATTTTATTTCATCCACATCTTAGATGTTTTTAATCTCTCAAGAATAGTTTCTCTTATAAAGTTAGGTATGCCAAGAATAACATGTTCAATCATATGTGTTGTATGTTTATACATGAAGGTGTCAAGATCTTCAATATTTTACATACAATTTCATCATCTCATTCTACCCCACAATTCTTTATTCCTTTCATAGTATTTGATATTCTAGAAAAGTATCCTCTTCCAATTTCATCTTCCAACATCTTGGAATTTAAAATAAAAATATGCAACATGGTTCTCTATCCTTCTTTGTATGCTTATCACCTTCAAATGTAATTTCTAAAGAATTCCAAATCTCATGATAAAATCTTAAAGCATTTACCTCCATATTCAGTTTCAAGAAGGGTTGATAATCATGCTTCTCTAGTAGGCATATTTTACATGAATATTTTTTTTTTTCTTCCTCACATCCTATGATATTGTCTTCTTCAATCATAATTTTAGGCTTTATAGTCACCAACCAAAATTATAGACCCATGTATAGTAAATGTGTCTTCACCTTGTCATAGTTAACTCCATCAAACTCAGGACTATCTTGTTGGAAATAGAAGAGGTGTTACTGATGTTAGGAATAAGGTGTCTCAACCTTGGATAATTCTTGTTCCTTTTTTTTTTTGTAAATGTATTTTTGCAAATAATGTAATTAAGTGTGAGTGTACATGTCTAGTTGGCATGTTGATGTTTCACTCCACTTGCATGTGTTGGCATCTTGAATTGTGTGTAAGGAAATCATGATTGAAATGATTATGATGGATTCCTATGATGCGTAAGAGCTATCTTTGGAAGATTTAATTGTGTGTAAGGAGATCATGACTGAAATGGTTATGACGGATTCCTATGATGTGTAAGAGCCATCTTTGGAAGATTTAATTGTGTAAGGAAATCATGACTAAAATGGTTATGACGGATTCCTATGACACGTAAGAGTTATTTTTGGAAGTTTTCCTAAAAAAATGGAAAGCACATTATATAAGTGGGTGAAAGCACAAACTTGTGTCACCCTTTTGTAAAGGAAAAGGCTAACAAAAGTAAAATTGTTCACCTTTAATGACATAAAACTGATATTATTATTTTGAATTTGAAAATGAAGTAAACTAATGAAATGTGTAGAAATGGATGAAGTTTAGGATTATAATTTTTAATAATTATTTGGAATAAGAATTGATATATTTTCCTAATTTTTAAAGACAATTTTTTAGCTATTGAAAAATACTGAAAATTAGGGATCTATTTCCCACCACAAAACTATAAGGAAATAAATTTGTTTCCTTTTGATCTCAAACTATGTTATAAATAACATATATAGGTAGAACAATAAAAAATAAAAATCAGCCTTGGACGTATATTTTCTCTTTTATAATGATTCAAATTTTAACTCACCTAAAATCGATAGTTTTCATCTCCCACCACATTTTTTAAAACAAATCTATTCTAACCAAGAGAAAAATTATATATTATAGAAAAGGACTCACTCCTCTAGAACATCATATATTTTTTATATCTTTTTGATATGATTTAATATTTTTTCTTTCTCAAAACTGACATATTTTTTAGTGTTAAACTACATGCTTGTAGATTTTTTTAATTATAGTATACTATATCTAATTAAAATAATATAAACTCTAGATGAGAATATTTTGGACTCTGAGCTCTATAAAATGGTGTTTATATGTTATTAAAAGAATATCATGAAAAATAGTAAAATTTATTGAAATGCCACTTTTCTAAAATAATTTTATTTCTTTAGTAATTAGATACAAACTAGTATAAAACATGCATTTAATAACCATCTTCAATTGGAAAAGTGTAAGAACATATATAACTTAGCTAGAATAAATTTATTTAGATAATATGTTTTAACAAAATTGATTTTTAGATAGAATACTCAAATTTAGTCATTCTAATGAGTCAGCTTGAAAGGTGACACATCTTTGTACTTTTTACCCAAGCACTTTCAGGGCTATAGATAAAAGAGTGTGAGTAGTGTATTGTTGGTTGCTACTAGATAAGTCTTCCATGTTCTAAAAGAGCTTTCACTGTAAGTGTGTTGTAACCTTTGAGTTGAAGATAATACATTGTGCAAGTTTTGGAGGGGTGGGGTTATTTACTGAAAGATTTTTCCCCACTGACATATCTTTGTGTTTATGTGTTATTAATTGACTATCTATTTTCTATATTCATGGTTGGTTGCAATATTATTGTTTACATAATATCAAATCTAAAATTGTAAGGATTTAAAAGAATTTGTACAATACTTTCCTTAAGAGATTAGTGTAGGAAGTTGTTTACACATTTGAGTTTCCTTACAAGTGGTATCAAAGCATGATCAACTTTTGATTCTAGTTGTTGGGTACGGTTTTTTGAGCTAATCTCAAGTTGAGTGGGAGTTTTGTGCAGAGCATTGTGAATCTTATTTGCAGATTGACATGGCCAGTTCATCATAGAAAAAAATAGAGGTGGAGAAATTTAATGGTAGTAATTTTGAGTTGTGGAAACTTAAGATGGAAGACTTGCTTGAAGATTGCAATCTATGGGAGCTGAATTCACTTGATGTGAGACTCATAACAATATCTCAAGAAGATTGGGATCTCAAGGATAAAAAATCCAAGGATCTCATTAGACTATGTCTAGCTGATTTAGTTCTCTTTAATGTTCTTGATGAGAAGACCACAAATAGTTTGTAGGCATAGCTTGGGTATGTGTATTAGGCCAAATCTCTAGTGAACAAGTTTTTCTAGAGGAAGAAGTTGTATTCTCTAAGAATGGAGGAAGGAGGATTTGTTATAGATCATCTAAATGCTTTTAATTTACTAATTTCATAGTTGACATCATCTAGTGTCAAGATAGAGGAGGAGGATTGATGTATGACCCTGTTATGTTCCTTGCCAAATTCATGGGACCATCTTGTGATGGCTCTTGGAAGTACTTTAGTCACTTTCAAAATGGATGATGTGGTGTCTTCACTATTATATAAGGAGACAAGGAGAAAGTCATCAAATTTAGCTAAGGAAGCTCTTGTTATTCATGGTAGATCCAATGATAGAGGCAAGAAAAATGACAACAAGTCTAGAAAGGGTAGATTCAAATATTGTGGAAAATCAAAGACTCCTAGAAAGTCCAAGGCAAAATGCTAGAGTTGTTATAAGACTGGGCACTTTTGTAAAGACTATAAAGAGCCAAAGAAGAAGAAGGCCTCAGATTCAAGTTCAAAAAAATCTAAAGAAGATGGCGATACTTTCATTGTAGCCTTGGCAGTGTATGGATCTGATGATGTGTGGTTGATAGACTTGGGTGCTTCTTTCCACATGACCTCTCATTGAAGCTAGTTCTCAAAGTATGAAGTTTTTGATGGTGGAAAGATATACTTGGGTGATGATTCTCACCTAAAGATAGTTGGATGAGGATGGGTCACTATTAGATTCCATGATAAACGAGTAAAGGGGATCAATGGGGTAATACACATTTTTGGTTGGCACAAAACCTATCAACTATAAGTATGTTGAATGATGTAGGTGTGCAAGTTGATTTTTCTAAAGATGAATGTAAGATGATGAGAGGAGCTATGGTGCTTGCTAAGGGTACTAGGAGAGGTACTCTCTTTCAGCTTCATGCATGCTTTTCTCAATCTAACAATTCTTCTATTTCAAAGCAGAGAGTAGCTATTGTCTAATCAATATAACACCTTTTTAGTTACAGGATTGGACATCCCTTTCTACCAAAGTACTATGCTAATCTTCATTAAATGTCAATTCGAGAGCATGAACTTGAGATGATGTCAGCAAAGTATATGCTCTAGTTTTTGCTAAAAACCACTACTACCTTGAATGCAATAACCATTAAGGAAATCTAGTTTATCCAAAGGAAAGAAAATTATCAAATACTTGGAAGGGAATTCTAATTATTTAACCATACATCTATGCACCTACTACTACAGGAACATTGACTGGTTCTGTTTCCAGTGGCTACAGGAACGACGGTTCTAATCTTAACTTAGAAAACTGAGTCTAACTCCTACTTACTAAAGTAAACTCCACCTTCCATGTGGGCCCCCATGGAAGAATGAATAAAAAGATTGACTCAGAAAAAAGTATAGAAACTCAGCAAAGTCATGTATTCATTCAAATATGTAGTATTACAATAACTTGGGAAAACAACAAGATGTCTATCAACTCTATTTTTCTGCTCACTACTTAACCTCATGGATACAAATAAGGTCTTATTTAAAAGGAAGGAAAAAAAAAACTCCTATAATTATGACTTCCTCATGAAGGAAAGTTAGTTACAACTTAAGACTGCAAGCATGCAATTGTAAAGACATTAGTTTTCCCTTAAATTCTAAACAAATATAGATCATAGAAAATGTTAGATCTACTCTTTTAGTTGACTTTAAATAGCTTCTAGGAATATAGGTATCGTGCGTTGCATGTTTAACCGATTGCTTTGATGCTTGCTTCCTTGCTTAGCCACTTTATTAGGTCCCTCGTTGTTATTCATTAAAATAGGTCCCTTCTGACTTTTTCACCAAGTCTCCAGCTACAACAGTGTCATAATGCTTCTCATTAATACCATCAATGCCTTTGTGCTATTCCTTCACAATTTATTTTTGATTAACTCTAGCTTAGCTTGTATTCCTACGATCAACATTTAATGCACACAAAACTTCCCTCAAACATTTATTTGCATTTATTAGTTTGCAAAGAAAAGGCATTAATTATTCAACAAATAGTTTTTGCAATGTCTTTGGCTACAAGAAGATTTACCCATATCAAACATTCATGAAGAAATATTTTTACCACAATATGAACCCCTTTTTAGATATAATTTTTCTATCATTTTTATGCCCTATGTCTATACTTTATAAATCAAAAGTTCAAAACACTTATACTAAAAGATGATAAAGTTCAGTATGTTATAGACAAATGTTCACAAAAAGGGCCAAAAAGACTTCTATTTCTTCATGTCATCATTTTTCCCCCCAACCGTCCTGAGGCTGGTCCCTTCAGCATCTATAGGTTTTTTATCCTCATCCATAGCCTAAGATCATTGGTGATTTTCTCCCTTGATTCATGAGCTCTGTAATTAAAATATCATGATTTTTTTTTAACCTTTCCCATTTCTATTCTTCAACAATCATGTTATATTGAGCAAATCAATCATACTTTCCAAGCATAGGATGCAAGAGTATTGGCAATTGGAAATGAAGAGGTACCCAATAATTTTTTTGACTTCTACCTAACATCATATACCTGGACATCCTACTGATGGCTAACTCCAAATTTTGAGGAGAGTACAACTCCCTTATTTTTAGATCTTCTGGTAATCGGATCCATCTTTGAAGGGAGACTTGTATAGCATTAGGGGCATTTGTAGAACAATGTTTCTCCCAGTCCAAAAATGCCTATTCGCAGACAGGGTGAATTTTGGTAGCAAAACTTTGATTATTGTTAATAGAAAGCCAATCAAAGAATACTCTGTGAGTGTGTTGCACCTTTGGCTGAATGTACAATGGTTCAAATATTTCTTTTTCCCTATAAGGAGTAGCTTAGTTCTCTCGAATAATCTCATTCTACATCCATGACATAACTACCCTAAACTATACATCTCTCACATATAACAATGAATTCCAATCTTTATCATCTAGAATAGCAAGATTATGAACATATAACTCATAGAGGAGATTCTACAGAGCCATCAAAATTGATTTGAATGCTACGTAGAATTCTTGGGGAGTGTACAAGGAAGGATTCAACCTTCGAGTAATTCGAGACAATTGAAAATTAATCATTTGCTCCTTTAGGAATAGTGTGTAAACTGAAGATGGTGAGCTACAATTACAAGCTCTAGAATGAGCTCTATAATCTTCATGACACATTTTTTGTAAAACCATAATTTCACTATCCTTCTCTTTAATTTTTTTGTGCTTGTTCCTTGATAGTTCTGAGAAATTGCTTCCTTTCTAGGTCCCAGTTTGCTTTCTCCCATTGAAATTTTTGGTACAAACTAAAGCTAGTTGTTAATGGAGTAGAAATTTTTGATGGTATATGATGATAGACAACAAGTCTATAATCTTCAAGGTGGTGCTCAAGATGATGGTGGTTAGCAGTGCTATCATCCTGAGAATGTTGACGTTTAACAGAGCGGTTATTTTAATAGGAATAGTGCTATCAACTTTTTTTGAAGGTACAACAATTGTAGGATAGGGTGCAATAGTCATTTTAACTCAAAAATTTTCAAAAATTTCCTAAACCATTTCTTGTGCAACAGATGGATATTCCTCTGGTGGTAGATTATCAATTTCCTCTGCTAGCTGTTCAAACCTAGACACTATTTTCTTTGAGGACTCCATGTCACTATCAATATTAATAGGGATATTTGGCTTTGTGGGAATTTCCTCAAGATCATTTTCATTTTTAGGAGTACGGGTTGTAGTTTTTGAGGTCTGCAAAGGTGGAACTTCTAAATCAATAGGTGGAATGGAAGGTTCCTTTTTTGAGTCCACCCCTGACAATCCAATTACTCATCATGGGGTAGAGATTGGTTGCTTACTCTTATCAATAGATTTCCCTTTATTAAAGTTGAGTGTAGGTTCTTGGGATACTGGGGATACTTCTTTTGAACCTTCCTCTATAGAAAATATGTGTGATTTTCTCTTTCTAGGAGTTGAGGCTTCTATGGGAAGAATTTTCCTTTTCACAGTTTTAGGTACAGATGCAGAAGCTGAAACTTCTTGAGCTGTTCTATATACTACTTTCCTAACTCCTACAATAGTTTTCTCTCTTGTCCCCATTCCTTGCCCTTTAGGTCCACCCCTTTTAGGTCCCTTTTTCTTGAGTTTTATGAAATCCTCCCATGTTCCCAAGTGCTTCTTAGTCAACTCCCCTTCGATTATAGCCATAATCAAGCAATGGTGGGATGCTGACTAGGTTTTGCCTTGTTGTACATAGGTAGCTTGCCTTTTGATAATATTATAAAGGAAACATGGGAGATTTACAAGACAATCACCATGCCGAAAACCACTCAAAATTTTGAAATGAATAGCATGCAAATAGGAATACCTTCCTTTACAAGTAAAATACCTTATGATAAATTCAGTAGGGTGGATGAATTGCAGAGGGAGATATAATCGTAATGTACCTTGCTTGTTTTTTCCTCCATCTGAGGATCTCCAAGTACTAAGAATTTATCTCTTGCTTTTCATGCATCCATGTCCTCTGTCCATCGTTCTCCATTTGTGGGAAAACCAAAAACTTCTGCCACCACCTCCTCTATAAACCCTATCTGAATGCCCTTAATAGTTGCATATCTATCCCTTAATGTATTATGAAATAGGAGTGCAATTTCTTGATCAAACTGCTTCAAACTGAGATAGTAAGCTAGCCAACCTCATTGTTGAAACAAACTACATGTTGCTGGGTCTACCAATAAGACTCTGTGGTCTGCTAGTTCATGCCGCTAAGGTTCTCCACACATATTTTTCAAAAAAAAAAATGCTATTACTGGTAAATTCACTGCAAGTGATTTGAGAGTATGGACAGAGATGGCTACAGGGGTTTCAACAAAGGGAAAAAGAATTTAAAAAATACTTCAACTTCCCAAACATCACATCCTTTAGTACTTCATGATGGCATTTTAATCACCAAACCATAATGAGGATAAAGATCGTGCTCAAAACATATGCCATATTAATGAGGGGTTATGTGAAATCATGATTTAATGTGTAGCCTTCTTTATATTATTTCACACATTTTGGAAGTACAAAGGAGCACTAGCTCATTACTAAAATGACCCTTCCCCGTACATCCTACATGCCAACTTAAGATTTTCCTTGATTTGCATTTGCATTCATGATTTCAATTTTCCCTCCCCCCAACCTAGTAGAGACTGGGTCCCGCCAGACCGTAAAGATTGAAAATTCTAAAAATTGAAATAAAATGCTTTTCTAAATAAATAATAAATTAAATAAATGCAAAGGGGTCAAGTGTGACTGACCTGAGGTGCGATAAGAAGGATGGTCTGAGTAGTATCATACGAGAGAAAGAAAGTGAGATGGTATGATGATGGACAGACAAGAAGGTGGGATGAAATGTGGTGGAAAAGAAATGAATTTCACATGAATGCAAAATTTTTATTATGAAGGTCTTGAAAATAAATTCAAGGGGCAACAAGCATCTGAGTGGGAGACTCAGACGGAGTGGCTATAGGAAGAGATGTTTCTATTGTATAGCAATATCATTAATGATGTCTTGCTTGAAATCTGACAAGAGGTTTAACAGCTCTGTCTTAGATACTCCTACCCCAAGAGTGTTTTGGAGTAAGTCCCTCAAACATCATCCTTTTTTTATTGTTGCTCTAGAATAGTTCAAAAAAATATTTCAGATTTCAACCTACATCTTCTTTGTAATGTCACCTCTAGCCATTAAGTCTAAAGCTTCCATACTCTTGTCATGCACTCCTTTCAGAAAGAGATTCTTTTGGGACTCCTAATTTAGCTGATGTTGCATGTTACACTATAAGTTAAACATGAACTAGGCAAAATAGTCCTTCAAAGTCTCATCCTCCTCTTGTGACATTTTAAAAATGTCATCTCCTTTCAAATCATGGCCTCTACAATATTCCTTATATTTATTAAGGAATAGGTTACTTATAGTTGGCCAATCTGTCACAGCATTGGCACCTAGACTCATGAACCATCTTAAAGTGGCTTCTTTAAGAGTTGATGGAAACAATTTCAGCTTATGGGCATCAGTTGTGTAGTCGTAACTTCAAAAAAGGATGTCAAACTCAAAGAGAAAAGTTTCTAGATCTTCAGTAATAAGGCCATAGAATTTAGGCAAGGAAGCTGAGGGTATATTTTTCAGAGTTTGATTACCCTACTAAGGAGGAATTGGAAAGCGAAAGGTAGGCTGAGCTACTCCCATTTGTGGATGTCCTAGTGGTGGCTGATAAATGACTAGAGCTAATAGATTATCTTGATATTCTAGCTCAGCAAAAAGATTATTCAAATGGAAGGATTCTTCAGATGTGGTTGGTGATTGTACTTTTTCTAATACTTCTGCAAATACATTCTCAAATACTTCTTCTTCTTCTTCTTCTATTTCTTTTCTCTCTTCTCTTTCTTTAGGGTCAAGATAAAAAGGATCTTCCTGATTGAGGTTGAGAAGAAATCTTCCAAGGTGGTCTCTTCTCCTATGCATGCAAAAATGCTAAAAATGAAACTAAATGACTCAATAGTGAATACTAGACTGACACCATCCCTGACAATGGTGCCAAAAATGTCTAGTCATTATAACACTTTTTAAGTTATAGGATTGGACTACCCTTACTACCAAAGTACTATGCTAATCTTCATTAAATGTCAATCTGGGAGCATGAACTTGAGGTGATGTTTGCAAAGTATATGCTCTAGTTTTTGCTAAAACTCACTACTACCTTGAATGCAATAACCATTAAGGAAATCTAGTTTATCCAAAGGAAAGACAACTATCAAATACTTGGAAGGGAAATCTAATTATTTAACCATACATCTATGCACCTACTATTGCAAGAATAGTGACTAGTTTTGTTTCCAGTGGCTACAAGAACAACAGTTCTAATCTTAGCTTAGAAAATTGAGTCTAAATCCTACTTACTAAAGTAAAATCCACCTTCCACATAGGCCCCCATGGAAGAATGAAGGAAAATATTGACTCAGAAAAAAGTATAGAAACTCAGAAAAGTCATGTATTCATTCAAATATGCAATATTACAATAACTTGGGAAAACAACAAGATGTCTATCAAATCTATCTATCTACTCATTACTTAACCTCATGGATATAGACGAGGTCTTATTTAAAAGGAAGGAAAACAAAAAACTCCTATAATTACGACTTCCTTGAAGGAAAGTCTGTTACAACTTAAGACTACAAGCATGCAATTGTAAAGATATTAGTTATCCCTTAAATTCCCCACAAATATAGATCATAGAAAATGCTAGATCTGCTCTTTTATCTGACTTTAAATAGCTTCCAAGAATCTAGGTATCTTGCTTTTCATGTTTAACTAATCACTTTGATGCTTGCTTCCTTGCTTAGCTGCTTTATCAGTTCCCTCTTTGTTATTCATTAAAATAGGTGCCTTCTAACTTTGCCACCATGTCTCTAGCTGCAATGGTCTGATAATGCTTCTCATTAATACCATCAATGCCTTAACACTATTCCTTCGTAGTTTTTTTTTATTAACTCTAGCTCAGGTTGTATTCTTGCGATCAACATTTAATGCACACAAAACTTCCCTGAAACATTTATTTGCATTTATTAGTTTACAAAGAAAAGGCATTAATTATTCAACTAATAGTTTTTGCAATCTTTTCAATTGCAAGAAGGTCTACCCATATCAAACATTCATAAAGAAATATTTTTACCATAAAATGAACCCCTTTTTAGATATAATTCTGATTATCATTTTTAAGCCCTATGTCCATACTTTATACATCAAAAGTTCAAAACACTTATACTAAAAGATGATAAAGTTCAGTATGTTATAGACAAATTTTCACAAAAAGGGCCAAAAAGACTTCTATTTCTTCATGTCATCAGCTATCACTTCATCCCCACCATCTAAATAAGTAGTAAAGAAGACTATGGTTATTGGTTTTGATGGTAGTGCAGCATGTGTACCTAAGGGTGCAAACACATTGGAAGAAAATCTTCCTATAGAAAAGACAATGTTGTGGCATATGAGATTTGACCACATTAGTGAGAAGGGTCTCAAAACCTGGAAGAACAAGAACCTCATTGAGGGGTTAAATGATTGTAATCTCAAGTTCAATTTTTGTGAACATTATGTCTATGGTAAACAAAATCATGTTCAATTTAACTCTATTTCTCACAAATATTCTAATGTTTTGGATCTTATTCATTCTAATGTATTTGGTCCTATAAAAGTTCCTTTAATTCCCAAGTCTATATTTTTTGTATCTTTCATAGATGATTATAGTAGAAGGACATGGATTTATTTCCTAAAAAGTATGACACAAGTCTTTAGTTGGTTCAAGGAATTTAAAGTCCTTGTAGAGAATCAAACTAGTAAGAATCTTAAGTGTGTGAGAACTGACAATGGTGGTGAGTTTTTCTTAGTAGAGTTCAAATAGTTCTATAAATAATGAGGTATCAGGAGGAATAAGGAAACTCCTTATACCCCATAGAAAAATAGAGTTATAGAAAGAATGAATAGGACACTAATGGAGAAAGCTAGGAGTATTCTTAGTGGAGCTAGTCTTAAAAAAAAGTGTTGAGCTGAAACTATGGCCACTACTTGTTATCTAGTTAGTAGATCTCCTAAATCAGCTCATTTTGGTAAGACACCCATGGAGGTGTGGTCTGGTAAGAAGCCTTCAATTAGACATCTTTGTGTTTTTGGTTGTGAAGCTTATGCACATGTTCGAAAGGAGAAAAGATCTAAGTTGGAAAGAAAAGCTATCAAATGTATTTTCATTGGATATGGTGTTCATATGAAAGGATAGAAGCTTTGTGACCTTGTGACTAGCAAGGTGTTGTATAGGAGAAATGTTATTTTTAGAGAGCTAACATCCTCTCCTATTGTGCTACAGCTAGATGAAAATGAAATGAAGGAAGATATTGTTCAGTTACCTCCTAGCCCTAAGAAGACTGAATAGAAAGACCATGTTAGGTCTAATAATGAGGAGGCTCTAGTAGCTTTGATAGTTCACAAGAAGAGGAAGAAAAACCACAACCTTAGCCCTTGAGTAGATCCAAGGGAGAAAAAAGTAGCTAGAAAGGTTTGGTTATTCTATGTTAGATTCTAGGTGTGCATTTGCTTTGATTACTAACATTGATGAGCCTAGATATATGAAAGAGGCTTTGGATATGGAAGATGTAAGTTCCTAGATTAAGGCCATGGATGATGAGATGGCTTCATTGGATAAAAAAAAAACTTGCGACCTTGTACCTTTTCCTAAAGGATGAAAAACTATTGGTAGAAAATGGGTTTTCAAGAAAAAATTTTGTGTAGATGGCAATGTTGAAAGGTACAAAGGTAAATTGGTTGTGAAGGGGTATTCATAGGTAGAGGGAATAGAATATGATGAAATATTCTCTCCTATTGTAAAGTTGACATCCATTAGCTTTTTGTGATCTCTTGTTACATCATATGATTTAGAGATAGAACAGATGGATGTGAAGACAACTTTCCTTCATGGTGATTTGGAGGAAGAGATTTATATGTCATAGCCTGAGCACTACATTTGTAAAGGTAAAGAATATTTGGTTTACACATTAAAGAAGTCTTTGTATGGTTTGAAATAGTCTCCTAGGATGTGGTACCTTAAGTTTGATTCCTTTGTGTTGTCAGTTGGATTTGTAAGATGAAAATCAAATCATTGTGTTTACTTTAGAATTGAAAATGATCACCTTCTTATTGTTGCATTATATGTTGATGATATGTTTTTATTTGGGAAGGGTAAGGGTATATTTTTTATTTTAAATCTCAATTGTCAGCATAGTTTGAGATGAAAGGTCTTGGGGTAGAACAGTACATCTTGGGTATGGAAATTAGTAGAGATAGGTCTAACAAAAAACTTTTATTGAGTCAAAGTATGGGAAGTCTATGTTGGAAAGGTTCAACATGGTAGATTGTAGACCATTGTGTGTTCTTGTTTCTATGGGAACAAAGTTATTTGTAGATGATTGTCCAAAATCTTCTTAGTGAGGTGGAGGACATGAGTAGAGTACCTTATGCTAGTGCAGTTGGAAATCTTATGTATGCTATGGTTTGTACTAGACCAAACAATTTCCCAAGCAGTGGGAGTTCTGAGCCAGTTTATGGCTAATCTTGGATGGGTACAATGGGATGCAATCAAGTGAGTATTCATATATTTGAGGGGTACATTAGATAACTCTATTTGTTATCATCGTAACTCTTCTAGAGCTTTGAATTTAGTTTATATTTGTGGGTTTGTGGATTTAGATTGGGCAGGTGATATTGATAATAAGAGATCCACCATTTCTTATGTGTTCACTATGTTTGATGGTGCCATCAATTGGATGAGTAAGTGACAACTTGTGGTTGCTTTGTCCACTATAGAAGCTAAGTATATGGATGTTACTCATGCTTGTAAGGAAGTCATTTGGCTTAGGAGCTTATATTCTGATATTGGTGTTAATGCAATAGATATTACTATTTATTGAAATAGTCAAAGTGCTATTTTCCTTGCAAAGAATCCAACATTCCATGCTAGAATGAAGCACATTGATGTGCAATTTCACTTTGTTAGAGATATGGTGGAAGATGGAAAGGTAAATTTGGAGAAGGTAGATACTTTAAAGAATGTTGCAGATGCATTAACAAAATCAGTGGGCATAGAGAACTTCAGATGGCATTTGGAGTCTATGGGCCTTTCAAACTATAGCAATTAGTTCCTATTATGTTCCTATTGCTCTTACAAGGTGTTCTACAAGTGGGAGAATGTTAGGGATAAGGTGTCTCAACCTTAAATAATTCCTATTCTTATTATTTATTTTGTAAATGCATTTTTTTTCAAATAATATAATGAAGTGTGAGTGTAAATGTCTAGTTGGTATGTTGTTGTGTCACTCCACTTGCATGTATCAACATCTTGAATTGTGTGTAAGGAAATTAAGAATGAAATGGTTATGATGGATTCCTATGATGTGTAAGAGCTATCTTTGGAAGATTTAATTGTGTATAAGGAGACCATGACTGAAATAGTTATGATGGATTCCTATAATGTGTAAGAGCTATCTTTGGAATATTTAATTGTGTGTAAGGAAATCATGACTGAAATAGTTATGACAGATTCCTATGATGTGTGAATGTTAGGAATAAGGTGTCTCAACCTTGGATAATTCCTATTCTTTTCTTTTTTTTGTAAATATATGTTTTTCAAATAAAATAATGAAGTGTGAGTGTACATATCTAGTTGGCATATTGTTGTGTCACTCCACTTGCATGTGTCAATATCTTGAATTGTGTGTAAGGAAATCAAGACTCAAATGGTTATGATGGATTCCTATTATGCATAAGAGCTTTCTTTGGAAGATTTAATTGTGTGTAAGAAGATCACAATTGAAATAGTTATGATAGATTCCTATGACGTGTAAAAGTTATCTTTGGAAGATTTAATTGTGTGTAAGGAAATCATGACTGAAACAGTTATGATAGATTCCTATGATGTGTAAGAGATATTTTTGGAATTTTCCCTAAAAAAATGGAAAGTGAATTATAATAAGCACTTTCAAAGTTGTACATAAAAGAGTGTGAGTAGTGTATTGTTGGTTTCTACTAGATAAGTCTTTCATCTCCTGAAAGAGCTTGCACTGTAAGTGTATTGTAACCTTTGAGTTGAAGATAATACATTGTGTGGGTTCTGGAAGGGTGCGGTTGTTTTATTAAAAGGATTTTCCCCACTGGTATATCTTTGTGTTTATGTGTTATTATTCCTCTATATGTTTTCTATATTCATGGTTGGCTGCAATATTATTATTTACATAGTATTGAATCTGAAGTTGTAAGGATTTAAAAGAATTT
The DNA here is from genome assembly GCA_028749045.1 of Cupressus sempervirens. Taxonomy (NCBI): domain Eukaryota; kingdom Viridiplantae; phylum Streptophyta; class Pinopsida; order Cupressales; family Cupressaceae; genus Cupressus; species Cupressus sempervirens. Next base: position 654,024,728 of record CM053788.1, read on the forward strand.
GCACAATACTTTCCTTAAGAGATTAGTGTAGAAAGCTATTTCCACACCTAAGTTTCCTTACAACTGAGAGGGGAGGGGTAAATCAATAACCACTAAAATAAATCCTAGATCCCTTTGATTTCAATATAAATCAAAACTGTGATTAAACTATGGTATGTTGTAACTCAACAAACACACATGTACTTGGCTTACACTAGAAAATGTTGTAACTCTAAACTGCTTAACATAAAAATCTTTAAGATATTATCTGTGTTTAATCTTACTTAACTTACTCAAATACATAAAATAAATAGCATGTACACAATTAACACAAGATTTAACATGGAAACCCAATTTGGGAAAAACCACCAATTGCAACCAGTTACTAATTTTCACTCTTCTGAATTGAGCCCTATTAGGAGCCAACCCTATTAAAGGTTATAAAAAAAACTATTAGCTATGACCCTATTAGAGAATTTAATCACTTTAAACAATTCAATTAGAAATTCCACCTTGTTAGAGGATTTATAAATGGTTGTTAAGCCAACTTGGTTAAGAGATTTAGATCACTACTACAATGTTTAGAAAGTAACAATGAGATGACCTAATTGTTAATGTAACTAAATTTTTTATTATAGAATTCAATTCAAGATTGTATACTTGATCCTTCGTGATCAAATTTATCTTTATAGCTTAACATGGATATTATGCTTATCCTTCTAATTTATTTTCTCTAAGCACCATCAAATATTTTGTTATGTTCCACACATTCAATCATCAACTTGACCTTATATTTATATCTTACACATTGTCATGTCATCTTGAATATAACTTAGAATAATTAATATTCATCTTCTCAATTGACTATAACCAACAAAAAAAACTATTGAACTCAATATGCCAAAATAAGAAAATCCTTAGTTAGTTGTCCCTGCTCGGTAGACACTAACTCAGAAATAATTTTCCTATGTTAACCAAGTAAACTTAGTTAACACTACATATTTATAGAGTTCCTTTGGTAACCAAGTGAACTTGGTTAACACTAGTTCCATTCAACATATCCTTTATTAATCAACTGAGCTTGGTTAAAACTCAACTTTTGTAAATTTTCTTTGGTGACCAAGTGAACTTGGTAGATACAAACTTCTAAACTAGGCCAAATCTAGAATGCTCAACAAACATAGGAAACTTTCTTCATATCCCAAGTAATCTTGGCATGCATTGACTAGACAAGATATGAAATTTTGTGTAACATCAAAGATAATCCACAATTAATCAATTGTTTTCAATATCTCCCTCTTTAGCATTGATGGAAACACATGTCATAGTCCAATGGAATTTTAGAGAAAGAATAATGTAAGGAACATATCCTTAGTTTTATTCTAATTCTCATCCATGAGAACTCCCTCTATCATTGTGAACTTTCTCTTCCTTTAGTTTCTTTCTCTATCAGCAAAACTCTATCTTCAACAACTTATTCTAATAGCAAACTTTCCTTCTTTGATATCTAACCAAGTTCTCCTTATTTGACATCTCTTAAAGTAATCCAAAAAATGAAAATGCCTTACATAGGTCTTCATCTCTATTGAAAATTCCTTGCATAAGTTATCATTTCCTTTAAATAAAGTGCCATCCACAAATATTTTTTCTAACACAATCTATGATGTATAATCGTAGTATATAGTGCATACAAGGCCTAATATTGCATTAATATTCAGTATGGTGGCAAGATTCTCAGAAAATCCCAAAGAAAATAATATGATGGAAATCAAGAGAATCATGAAGCATCTAAAAGGTACTGAAGGATATAGTTTATGGTACAAAAAATTAGGAAACTTGGATTTGAAAGCATTCACAAATGTTGATTGGTTAGGAAGTGTTGATGATAGAAAGAGAACAAGTGGTGGAGCATTGTTTCTTGGTAAAATACTATTGTCTTGGACAAGAAAGAAAGAAAAATTGTATTTGTCAATCCACAGTAAAGGCAAAAGATGTAGTAGTAGTAGTTAATTGTTCAAATATTATTTGGTTCAAGCAACTATTGGTAGGTATGAAGATAGAGATCAAGGATCCAGTGGTTATATTATGTGCTAACACCAATGCAATAAATATATCAAAGAATCTTATGATGCATACCAAAACCAAACACATTGCTATAAAATATCATTTGAGAGAATTGGTACAAGACAAAGAGGTAAGATTGAAATATGTGAATACTAAAGAGCAAATCATAGATATATTCACTAAGCCACTACCTAAGGATGCATTTTTGTATGTAAGAGGAAAGTTAGGGGTCATTCCACTATCTAAAGCTCACTAAATATAGTTTAGTGATGCATCAACCGGAGCATGTTGAAGATCAAGTAGTTGATGTAGTATTGACAAAGGTACATTGCAAATAAATTAGTACATGAGGTACATTAATATTCACTAAACATTGTCTTTAGCATGAGATGTTAAAGATAGAGAATTTTTCTATCATATCTCATAGAAATTTTCTCACTTCAAGAGATGTAAAGAAGGTGAACTTGGTCTAATATCAAAGAAGGAAAGTTTTCTATCAAAAGAAGATGTTGAAGACAAAGTTTTGTAGACAGAGGGAGAAACTAAAGCTAGAGGGAGTTCACACTGATAGAGGGAGTTCTCATGGAGGAGAATTAGGGTGAAACTAAGGATGTGTTCCTTACTTTATTCTTTCTCTAAAATTTCATTTTATTATGACATATTGTGTTTCCATCAATGCCAAAGAGGGAGATTGTTGAAAAAAATTTATTAATTGTGTATTATCTTTGAATTTACACAAGATGTCATATCATTGCCAGTCAGTGTATGTTGAGCTCAGTCAAGTGATGAAGATAGTTTCCTATGTCTATCGAGCATTCTAGAGTTTGTGTACTTGAAAAGTCTGTGTCTACCAAGTTTACTTGATCACCAAAGAAAAGTTTACAGAAATTGATTGTTAACTAAGCTCATAAATTAATGAAGGATGTGTTAGATGGAATTAGTGTTGACCAAGCTAACTTGGTTACCAAAGTGACTTTATGAATATGTAGTGTTAACTGAGTTCACTTGGTTAACATGGGAAAATAATTTTTGATTTAGTGTCTAATGAAGGATTTTTTAGTTTTAGCATGTTGAGTTCAATAGTTTTGTTTGTTGGTTCTAGCCAACTGAGATGATGAATATTAATTATTCTAAGTTGTATTCAAACTAACTTGACAATGTGTAAGATATAAATATAAGGTCAAGTTGAGGATTGAATGTGTGGAACATAATAGAATATTTGATGAAGCTTAGAGGAAGTCAATTGGAAGGATAAGAAGAATATCCTTGCTAAGTTGCAAAGATACATTTGATTAGGAATGATCAAGTATACAAGCTAGAATTTAAATTTGTAATAATTAATTTAGTTGCATCAGAAATTAGGTCATCTCATTGTTACTTTCTAATCATTGTAACAACAATCTAAATCACTTTACCTTGTTGGCTTAACAACTATTTGTAAATCCTCTATGTGCTACATTTGTATAAGTAATCATTTTCTCTAAATAAAGTGTTTTCCACAAATATTTCTACCTACACAATCTATGATGGAAAATTATAGTATGTAGTGCATACAAGGCCTAATATTGCATTAGCAGTCAGTATATTTTAAACACGTCTTCAATCACAATTTTAGGCTTTATAGTAACCAACCAAAATTATAGACCCATGTATAGTAAACGTGTCTTCACCTTTTCATATTTAACTCCATCAAACTTAGGACTATCTTTTCTATAGTGTGCCATTGATCTCGTTAAGAAGTTAAGATTTTCCTTCAAGGACCTAATGCTTTGATACAAGTTTTTAGAAAGTAAAGTTCACCAAGATAATTGAGAGGGGAGTGAATTATTTATGATATTAAAAAAAATCTCAACGCCATTATTAATTATGAAACATGTAAATTGTAAATGAAATAACCATTGAAATATAACCATTCACAATAACACAAGTTTATTAAATAGGGAAACCATTGATCAAAGGGAAACCCCGATGGGGATGGTGCCCAAAAAATGGTGCATTAATATAAAATTTCCTTGTTAGAGGATAGACCCTATTAGGATTAAATGAAATAAAATCAATACATATGATTCCCTATTAGCAGACTCTGAATCCCTATTAGGATTTTCCAACCCTTTTAGGAGTTTTTCCAACCTTGTTAAGAGTTGAAAGGAAAACTATTGAACCCACTGTCCAAATAGACTCCATGCTATTCCATCTAAATGATATAATGTGAAACAATAATTTCTCAACAAGTAACTTTTCTAGCCAAATACTATTTTTTGTAATTTCATCATGCCTCAAATGCACCAAACTCTATCTGATCTTCTTAACTCCACATACCAAGTTTGCACAATAGATATTACAAAGATATGACTACATACCATACATTACATCCAAAAAAAACATTCTTCCTTTATACCAAGTCCTAAAATAAATTATTTAGTTATCCATGAGGCTTTGCCAATTTACAAAAATAATATTGGGCCATCTTTATGCATGCAATATTATGCTTTAACCAATATTACATACAACTATCAACTTATAGTATTCATAATTTTCACTCAATGATCTTCGTATTATTCTATCTAAACCAAAGTATCTCTAGCATGTCTTTAACCTTTATCTTAGTCCACTCAAGACAATTCCATCTCAATGAAAGATACAGCCAAAAAAATAGTACCTACTTTCCAAAAATGTTGTATGAAAGCTAGCTTCACCAAAATCTTCATAACTATGTCTAGTCTTCACATTTCTATATATGTTCTTAATTATAGCATATAGACATACTTTAGAACACAAGTGTGAATAATTTAATCTTGAATCCTCAAACCACTCTAAATCCTTATGCCTTTGTAACTTTTCCAATCTTTACATAATAACAAGTATGTTGACATCAATGACAAACATTGGCATGAATGCAACACATAATACCTCAATCATGTCTCTAATAATGCTAATATTCTCCCCCATAGGAATATCATCATCATTCATGCTAACAAAATTTCATGGTAAAGATGAGCATCTCCAATTGGTTAATAAGAAGGAGGTTGTTCCTAGGGATGTAGCTTTATCTAGGCCTTCTAAGCACCCCTCCTTCCTAGATAATCTCAAGGAATTGAGAAAGTATCAATCTAGTTTTTTCATTTTTGTGCTGATGGTTTGTGTTGGTGTGTGGCCCTACCAATTGTGGTGTTCATGATGGTTCTCTATTTGGTTCATATTAGTTCATTTTGGTTTTTGGTTATCGGTCTAGTATGTTAGTTTTTAGTTTGATTTTGCAGAGTTTCACATCTTGATAACCTATGTCTCTCTCTTTTTTGGATGATATTTTTGTAAGGGTTTGTTCCATCTCCCTCTTTATCTAATTATAAAAAATGTATTTGAAAATAAATACAATTATTCATTTTCAAGTAGACAAAATGATATCAACAATTAAATTATCTATGAAATATGAGAATATTTTGTACGAATTCTAAGACAATCCTAGAAAGTGCAATTATTTTTATGTCATATATAGTGATCTTCTATTATTCATCTTCTTTTGTAGCTTTTCTTGAGTTGTGATTTTATTCTTGTAAAAAAAAAAAAAAATTTCTTTTTTTAAGTTTTACAAAATTAGTTACTTTAGAATATAATGCATGGATGTTTGATTAATAATGTAGATAAATGTTTGAGTTTTTCAACAAATTAAAATAACTTAATTATTTAGCGTGTTAAGAAATTCCAATAAGTGAAGATAGAAATGAGATACCTAGTAATATGGAACTTTGTCCATTAATATTGCACTTCAATCGTGTTGGAAAATTAAAGAAAACAAAATGCAAACCAATTAACACTACCGATGCAAAAAAGTACTGCAAAGAGATTCTATTTGCTATTCAATGAACTAATTACATTTTTATGTATAAGTATATTGAGATAATGAGGTGAAATACAATGCATGAATGTGTGGGGAGGTAGATAAAAGCTATAGTTTGACTACTAGCTACAAATATTAAATCCTCTATGAAAAATTAAATAAGAAAGTTTGATCCTAGAAGTGATGAATGTATATTTGTTCAATATTCAACTAAGAGTAAGGATTACAGATGTTATAACTTTGGATTAAAGAAAGTTATATGAAGTGAAAATGTCAAAATCATTGAAATATTTTAGGTAAAAGAGAAATTTTTAGTATGATTGAGAAGATGATATGAATCAAGTAAGTACAAGTTAGAGATCACTCCAAATTAGAATGTAGAATACAAACTATTATTGATATTGATGATTAATTTCAAGTTTAGACTGAGGAACCAAGAGAAGAATAGAGAAAACCAAGTTATTTATCTTGAAACCATTATTTTAAATCACATTATTGGTGATAAGAGTAGTAGGGTATTAACAAGAGAAAATATGAGAAATTAAATTTGTTTTTATTTCACAACTTAAACCTAAGAATACTAGTGAAGCATCTAAATATGAATCTTGGATTAATGCTATGAAGGAAGAAGTTGAGCAGATTGGAAAGAAGAATACATAGGAATTAGCCCATATGCTTCAAGATAAGAATGTTATTAGAACAAAATGGGTATTCATAAAAAAAATGAATAGAAAAGGAGAAATGGTAAAGAATAGAGAAAGATTGGTATGTAAAGATTACTCTCAATGTAGGAAGGTGCATAATTTAAATAAACCTTTTCCCTTGTAGAAAGATTAGAAGTAGTAATATTATTTTTCACTTATGCATCTAAAAAGATTTTTAATGTGTATCAAATGGATGTTAAATCAGATTTCTTGAATGGAGAACTTGAGGAAGAAATCTACATTGAAAAACCTAATGGATTTCCATTGAGAGTAAAAGGAAATCATATATAAGTTGAATAAATCACTTTATGGACTGAACCTAGATCTTGGTATGAAAAGTGGATATGAACTTGTTAAACTTTGGGTTCAAGAAAGGTAATGTTGGCAATAATATACACTTACGAGTTTATTCAAAAGACTTATTGATCATAAAGATATATGTGGATGATATCACTTTTGGATAAAATGATTAAGTAATAAATCATTTGATGACATGAAAGGATATCTTGAGATGTCTATGATTGGTGGGATGAACTAATTTTTGTGACTACAAATAAATCAAATGAAAGATAGAATTTTTAAACCTAAAACTAAGCACCTTAAGGAATTATTGGAAAAAATTGGAATGGAAACTTATATATCACTTAGAACACCTATGGTAAAAGGATGTATGCTAACTAATAATGATAATTCCCCTAGCACATTTTAGATAAGACATAGATCAATGATTGTTGGCTTATAGTATTTGACACATACTAGACCTGATATTTTTACTATAGTTGGTGTTATAGAAAGGTATCAAGTAGATCCTAAGAAATTTCTTTTTGTAGTACTAAAATGAATATTCAGATACTTGAAATGAACTCTAGAATATGGCTTATCATATTCCAGATCTAATGATTTTATATCATATGCATATAATGATGCTAATTGGGAAAGAAATGTAGATGGAAGGAAAATAACATGTGGAGTAGGATTTATTTCATAGGCTTTGATAATGAACAAATCCACAGCTCCCTGGATATCTTGCATGCAAATGACCAGTTACAAACAACTAAGAAAGATAGAGAGAGACAAGATTTTCTCAATAAACAAGAAGATTGTATTTTCTTGTGCAAAAACAATATAAATTAAATTGCAACTAATCAATCCTTATGAAGAAGATCGAAACCTTAAAAGGGAAGCCTAATCTAGGTAAATAACATTTAATAATTACTGATTAATTATTAAATAGAAATGTAAGGTGCATAAAATAAAATCTTAAGAAGGGAGAAAAGGTAATTTAATAAATTAAATTAAATTAACCTTTTTCTCTAACACCCCCCTTAAGATGAACAGCAATGCGAATACAAATAATACAATCAAATCTCTATGAAACAGAGAAATAGAGAAAACCCAATGGGAAAAAACCTACTCCAAAAAGTGATAGAAATGGATGCACAAATGAAACATCTCAAGAGAATCTCTCAAGACCATAAATAAAATGAAAGCCCCCATGATAGAAACTTGAGACTCCATAGCCCCCCTAGAATGGAACAACTCTTGTGTCGATGAACATACCAATATGGCTCCAATCTGAAGGAAAAAAAGGTAGTGGATAAGGATGATAAAACTCATGTATATAAGGTGCTTCTAGAAGTCCTAGCTAATGCTCAAAGAAGAAAGTATGAGAATCCTAAAATGGAATATCCAATGGAGATGGGATAATAGTTGTGTTGAATTTATCATGTAAGAGGATATGTGTGTCCTCTAATCTATCCTCAACAACTACCATAGGTGGCTTAATGACTGGTGTTGCAATAGTACAAAATACTGAAGAGTAATCCTATGCAAGAAATAGAATCTAAATAGGAGGTGGAGGCGTAGAAGTCACAACACTAGTCTCAAGAACAACACATAAGTTCAAGCAACCTGACTTCACCTTAGTAGACTCTCATGAAAAAGGAGAGTGAGTATCTGATAGTAGAGATGGTGGACCAAAATGTGAGAAGGAATATAGGTAGGAAGCATGATCATTAGTCCCTATAGCAATAATATTGCATGTATCACTATCTCTAATGTGCATGAAATCTTGTGCAAACTCAACTCTCTTCCATGTCCCACTGTGTGTAATCTGATAAATAGAGAGAAGATTAGAGGACAAAGATGGAACACAAAGTACATCATGAAATGTACCATCATCAATTTCAATATAATCTTTCCCACATAAATTCATAACATTTTTATTCCCCATCAAAATGTGTGGAGTAGGAGAAGCCTCAAAAGAAGAGAAAAAATCCCAAGAAGATGCCATATGGTCTAAAGCACCTAAATCTAGTAACCATTTAGAAGAATTAGGAGTGGTAGTTGCACATAGTGCATGACCCTTTCCTATATTTTTACCATCTAACTAAAATGATGATGACGAAGAATATCTATAAGAAGTAGAAGGAATATCAATGTTTCTCTTCTGAAGGACAACTATCAAATATGAAACCTATTTGACATAGCCATATAACTTCTTCTCATATCATTGTGACTCATCATGATTATCCAATCACACTTCATTATTTCTAGCTTTAGTTTACCCCCCTTAGGAGGAAGTGGCCCTAATGAACTATGAGTGCTAGAATCAATTTCTATAAAATGAGATTCCTATGTCTTCTCCTTTGTCCCTGAAGATGGTTGAGCTACCAATGCATAAGTCTATGATCCTATGAGATAATACAACTAAGAGAGATTAACTTTCTATTGAGTCAAACAATCAAAAAAATCTTCAAAGGATGGCATGGTAAATCTATTACCCAAAGCATCTTTGATGGAAAAGAAGGTGGAAGAAAAAATTTGAAAGTTTCCATGAAGCTTAGGAAGAATAAGATAAATGCATTTAGTGTTAGTTGTGGTCTTCCCACAACCCTATAATAAAGATCTTTGTTAATTTAACTTTATTAAAAAGTCCTTAATGGAAGAAAAATAATTTAGTAGAAGAGAGGTAAGCTATCTCAATCCAAAGTGCACTGAACTCATTCACTATACCAAACAAGCCTTCAAGCTTGGTCTACATAGCTAGAGGGGTATTGCACCCATCAAGAGATAACTATAGACTATTAGATACCTATAAATAAATTAATCATGTTGCCTCATCCATCTTGTCCATGCATTTCATGACGTCAAAAAGCCTTTGTAAGACTGGTTGCACTACATCTAAACAAGACCACAACCCTTTTGATAGGAGAATTTGTGTCATCAAGGTCTTCCATGTGATATAGTTTTTAGGGGTTAGAATTTATAGATACTTCCATGTTACAAACCATTGGACCAAAACCCCAAGATGCTAGTGAAGGCCATCCACCATAATCATAGCATCTCACCACACTCCACAATCTAGACTATGGGTTGGATGTGTGCCCATACAATGGGCCCTCCCTTGGTCATATGAGTCTTGGATGAACACTACAATATTGGTGTTTCCATGCACTCTATGACTCAAACCTAGGTGGAGGCTCTGATATCACATGGTATGAGCCATTATACCAAAACCCTGAGGTGCTAGTGAAGGCCACCCACTAGGATCATAACACTAGACAAGAAGAAGTCTTGGCCATTGTTTTAGGAGTTGAATTATTTTTTGAAAAAAAATTGGTTTACTATTGTAAATAGTAGAAAAAATAATACAAAACACAAGCCCACAATAAAAAAATTGAACCCTAGATGCTAGAAGGAATGTGTAAACAAGAAGAGAGAAAAAAGACTTTAGTTTAGTATCACATATACCTTTTAGAAATACTAATAAAAATAATAGAGAATATGGATAAGGTTCAAGAAAATCTTTTCGATGATTCTTTCGAATTAGAAAATGGAGCTAAAACAAGCAAGTTATGTCCCTAGAAGACAGAAAGCATCATCTGACTTCGATCAAAAAACATGTAATACCTCACTAGGGAACCCAAGAGAAATTAACCTAAAGTTTCACTAAGTTTTCTAAACATTTTTTTTGAAAGATAATAACATAACAAAAATAGATATAATATAGTAGAAGCAATTACATACACATAAACATATACCATAAAAAAAGATGACAATTCTTTAGGGTCCCATGGCATTGAATCACATTTAAGTTTAATTAATAATAAAACCAATATATAACACATCCACATTAAAGGAATAACTACAAGAACAAATCCATTTCAATAATATACAATTATCTTGAATTCCACTTGGCAATAATAAGAATGCGCAATCATCTATTATATAGGTCATAGGGTATGAAAGGCTAAAAGAATATACATCATAAAATAGATTACATCATCCATTAAGATCCATGAAATAAAATACAATACAATAGGTACAACCATCCATTATAGTACACAAGAACAAAATGAAAGAAGTATAGAGCATGAAACTATAGCCACAACATCAAACTATCAGATCTCAATGGTAAAAGTAAAAAGCACTAACACCCAACCTTGTGGTAACCCAAATGATCCATGTTAGTAGTAGTACCTATTGCATGCACAGTAGCAGTTCTATCAATCATCATAGGAGAGGAAGGTGGGTGGGACTTAGTGGCCCTACCCACCAAGTTTTTTTTTTCAACAAACAAAAAAAACGTAAACACCCTCCCCAAACAAATTTAAATATTTTTTTATATAGCATTGTGAACTAGATCTGAAAGGAAAAACTTGAATAAACAATCAAATCTTACATTTTATAAATCAATTTCTTTTACAAACCCTACTCTATTAAAATACCATTCTATTAAATTAATAGAATAAGGGTTTCTAAATTCTCAATTCTCATATGCAGATAATCTCATAAAAAAGAACAATAAATTTACCATGAGGGTTTCAACCCAATTTAAAACTTTGAAAATAGATTAATCTAGGAATGAAGAAGACAGGAATTTGAAGAATACAAAACTACCATGCAAATAATCCATAAGATGCTACCTGAATCTCATGCTAATACAACAAACACATGGAGCATGCAAGTAATTCCCTTTCGTTTGAAACCCTTCTTCTCGGAAAATTGCACCTTCAAAACCTGGTTATCAAGAAATGAACTCTAAATCTCTAATAAAGAGTTTTTCCCCAATTTGGGGCTTTGATCATGCAATCATGCTAAAAGCCCTTTATCTTTTATTATTTATTACATTTTAATATTCATATGCAACATTTTGCAAATTTAATTAAAATTTATTTATTAAATATATTTCTTTCTCTCTTTAATCAATTCTCAAGATATTTTTGATAAAAATATTTATTAACTTAAGTAATAATAATATTTAGCATTTAGTTAAAAATGATCTCCTAAATATGTTATTATTAAATTAAATAAATATTATTACACTCTAAAATTATATCAAATTTACTTCATAAAATTTCTATTAAATTAAATAATTAATTATTCTTTTAAATCGATTTAATTATAACTAAACATCATCATAGACCCACAAGACTAAATATGAAAACCCATAATAAAGTAAAAAATATAAGATCAAGCTCAAGGGTTAAAATCATGAATTTACATCACTTGATGAATTCAAAAGGGTAGACAACTTAGCTTGTCCTACTATCTAGGACAATTCACTTAAGTTTAGGATTTAGACTCGAGAATTATCTCCCCTCTTTTACCATTGAGATATTGTGATAGGGTACGCTTATCCTTGCAATTCAAGGAAGTTGATACTTCGTACCTACAATCTGCATAAAATCCATGCATTTAAATACACATATATTCTTAACTAAATAGGCAATGGTGGGAAGCAGTGCATCGTGTAGATCCTAACTAGTAGGTGACTATGACTCCCTCCCTCAACCATATCAAAAATATCATACATAAAATAAACATACTGGTAAACCATACACATGAAAGTATGGGGTAAATATCCATAGAAAACACATACAAATAATCCATCTAACTAGAATCACTATATATAATCATCATCAAAGAATAATCATGCATACATGAAATAACTAGTACCAAAGTAACTCATCATATATTTAACTAAGTATGAAATAATATTCAAAAATCTAGAAACCACTAATCATCAAATATAATCATAAAGTTAGCATAAAAAAGTTTGGCAATAATAACTGAAAAGTAAACTAGGGGTAAACACTACATCCACCCCTCCTAGACTTAGGCTTACTCTTGGAAGCCTATAAACATATAGGGGCATAAATCCCATAAACCATATGCATCATCCCATTTAGTTGATGGATTGTCAGTAGGGTCCCATTTGACCCTTACCTACTCTATGGTTTGACCCCTAAGGGTCAAATCCCACTATTGTAGAATGTGAACCAGCTTCAAAGTTAGCTACTCATCCTCTATCTATAATGCATTCCAATAAAGAATATGTATTACATAAGGAATATACTATCTAAGAATAGAAAAATGGAAAAAATCTTGAACACAAGCTAAGATGGGCAATAATGCAAGGTGGTAGGCAACTGGTCCTATCCTCTCAAGAATATCATATAGTCCCATAAAATGAGGTGCTAGCTTCCAACCATTTCCATAATAGAGAGAACTCTTCCACAAATGTACTCTCAAGAAAACTTTCTCACCCATTTCAAACTTCTTATCTATCCTATAGTATTGGCATACTTCTTCTATCTATCCTATATTGTAGACAAATACTTATAAGTGCACACTACATATTGCTCCATATCTTGAAGCATCTTAGGACCTAATAGGATGCGATCCTCAAGAATATCCCAACTCAATGGCATATGGCAAGGACAACCATACAAAATCTAAAAAGGTGTCATCCCAATACAACTATGATACCCATTATTATAAGGAAACTCCATTAGGTAAAGATAGTCCCCCCAAAGAGTCTATCTTTCCATCACATACATCCTCAGCATATCCTCCAGAACCTTATTCACTCTCTCAGTCTAACCATCTATCTCTAGGTAATAAGTTGAGTCGAAGTTCAATTGCACTCCAAGATCATGCTGCAAGGATGTCCAAAATATGGATGTAAATATAGGATACCTATATGAAATGATCTTCTAAGGAATACCATACAATCTCATGATATCACACATGAAGACATTTTTTATTGAAGTTGTAGTGTAGGATGACCTCATTAGTGAAAAGTGCCACCTTAGTCAACCAATCAATGGTGACCATGATAATATCAATGAGCAATACTAGGAAATCCTATAGTAAAACCACAAAGATAATATCCCACTTCCATGAAGGAATGAGATTAGGTTGTAAAAGCCCTAGTAGATGCTAGTGCTCTACCTTGACTCTAACACTCAGGACACCTAGTCACAAAATCAATGATATCATACTTCATTCCTATCTAAAAATATAGATATCCCAAATTTTCATGCATCTTCTTGACACCTAGATGTCCTGAGTAAGGTTCATGATGAACCTCTAATAAGATCAATGTATGAAGCTCATTTAGTAGTGGTACATAGACCCTTCCTGAATAACTCAAAAGTCCACTTGACTCCAAAACATAACTTGAAAACCTACTTTCCAATGGTTTTCATGAATCTATCTCCATGCTCACCTCCTAATACCAAGGATCTATAGGAAGTGCCTGAAGTATACAACTCCTCAAATACAAACAAGAGTCAAAGATAGTATCTCATGTCTCCTACTAATCAAAGCATCAACTACCACATTTTCCTTTCCCTAAATATACTTCACCTCAAATTCATACTCACAAAGAAACTCCATCCAACACCTCTACCTAGCATTCAGATTAGGCTACATGAATATGTACTAAAAATTGTAATGATCACTATGAAGCTAAAAATGGTGTCCCAACAAGAAGTGTCTCCATCTCACTAGGGCATTGACTACCATAGCTAACTCAAGATCATGCATAGTATAATTTAGTTCATGATCCTTTAGTTTGTGTGACTCATAAGCAATCACTCATCCATCCTACATCAATATTACTCCAATTCCCTCTAAGGAAGTATCTATACACACCATAAAATCACCTATTGGATTGGATATTGATAATATAAGTGAACTCATCAAAAGCTGCTTGTGTTTTTGAAATGCTTCCTCTTAATTCTCCATCCAAAAAAACTTCTTTCCTTTCCTATGAAGGGAAGTGATAGGATATGCTACTCTAGAAAATTTCTAGATAAACTTGCGATAATAACTAGCTAGACCCATGAAGCTACCAATTTTTGACACTGTAATGTGTGTAGGGGAATCTAGTACTACCTGAATCTTCATAGGGTCTACAGAGATACCATCACCTGATATGATATGCCCTAAATAATGTATCTCCAATTGAAAGAAATCACACTTTGTCAAGTTGGCATAAATTTGATTATCTCTCAAACACTACAAAACCAATCATAGATCCTCCTCATGTTCCTTTTAGGATCTGGAATATATCAAAATATCATCCAAGAACACAAGAACAAATTGATCAAGATAAGAATGGAACACCCCATTCATCAGACACATAAAAATTTATGGATCATTCATCAACCCAAATGGGACCACTGTGAAATCGTAGTATCCATAGTGAGTGCAAAAGGTGGTCTTGTAAATTTCATCATCTTGAATGTGAAGCTAATGCTATCCTAATTTTAGATCAATCATGGAGAACATTTTGGCTCCCTTGATCTAATCAAATAAATCATCAATCCTTGTTAAAGGATACCTATTCTTACTCATTACCTTGTTCAACTATCTGTAATCAATACACGAGCACAATGAACCATCCTTCTTCTTTGCAAAGAGCACTCATGCTCCCCATGGAGAAACACATAGTTGAATACTACCCTTGGCTAGAAGTCCCTTAATCTATAGATGCAACTCACTCAATTCCTAATTGGTCATCTAATAAGGATCTCTAGAAATAGGCTCTGCTCCTATAATAAGATCAATGCTGAAATCAATATCCCTCTTTGGAGGCATACCCAAAATCTCACTAGAAAAGACATCCACATATTATTGTAAGATAGGATGGTCTAAAGTCTTTCCTATAGGGTCTTCTTCCTCTAGTTTACTCACTATGATGCAAGATACTCCCCTTAATACCATAAACTCATTACAGAAATAAAGAAACAACAAAAAATGTGAGCACAAAATATTTGGACTTCTTATTTGTGTTCTAAGTGGAAAATTATAGAATTCATAAGTACAATATGCTAACTCGCATGGGCACCCTCACTACAATTATCTATAAGACAAGTTGTGAACTATCACCTAGAGCTATCCTAGACAATGTTCAGGCCTTTCTTAAATAAGTAGTTTTATGCCACCCCAGAAGGTTCTAGATGCTCAAACTTAACACCCAGGGCTGACAGACCCTAACAAAACATATAGAGTCAGCCAAATACATCTTTCACAATTATTTTAGAAATTTTGGGTAGCCCAACTTCAAAAGTCCATAACTCACAAACCATTTCTCCAATTGGCTATGATAACCACTTTTTAGAAACCCTAGCTCTTGATCTATAAGCTCAAAATAGTGCTAGTGCCCTTTCATTGAGTTTTCAAACCTCATTTGGGCACTCTAATGCCTCCAACAGTGAGCCTAAAGATTTTTGTGAAAATTTTTCCATCAAAAATTTGGAATAACTTATTTGATACTTAAGTTGGAGGAATGAGATTTTTATGGTAGACTTATATCTCTAAAATGAACCTTCATGTAGAAAATGAGAACATTCTAAGCTCATATGAAAAAATTACTAAAACTAGCAAGTTTCCATAAATAGTAACCACATTATGTATTAGTCCTTTTTTAAAATAGAAAAGACTGAAAATAAAATATTTTTTGGGTGATGCAAGATTTCCCTTACACCCAAGATGCTCTTGCATCAAGCACCTGGGGTAATTTGAGAAGTGACCCTATTACATCTCAGGTGTTTAGAGAAAAACCAAGATAGTTAATCTCCTTCTTTGCTAGCCATGATGAATCCTCAACTAGCCTCCCTTTCCATTTGACTAGATATTCCTCATAAGTTTTGTTTCTGGTACTTTTGCCAACACAATTATTTAGTATCTCCTCAATCTCCTTTGTAGTTGAACTAGCTATTGGAATGCTACACTATGCTTCTACAACTTCAACTCTATAATCTACTTCATAATACTCTATCAAATCTAAAACATTAAATACTAGTGAAATATTCAATTCACTAGGCAACTCCACTTCATATGCATTTCTAGAATAATGCCTTTTCACTATCTTGCAACATCCAAACTTCTTCATCTTCAGCTTATTATATGTACCCGTTGGAAAATGCCCCTTTCTCAAATGAACTATGACTTCATCGCCAATCTAAAATTCCTTATATCTTATTTTCATATCTTCCTTAGCCATATACTATACATTCATCTTTATGATGTGCTTCCTCACCTCCTCATGGATGTTCTTCAAATGTTCAGCAAAATCTTTCGCTTCAACACTACTTATCTCACCTTTACCCAACTACCTCAATTCAGAAGCATTTTTGGGATGACTCCCATATACAATCTAGAATGGTGATTTACTATTACCCCTATTAATAGAATTATTATGTGAAAATTCCACCTATGGTAAAATTATATCCCATCCTTTTGGTTTATCTCCAACCAAGCATCTTAGCAAGTTTCCCAAATTACGATTCACAGCTTCTATCTATCCATCAATTTATGGATGATGTGATGAACTAAACTTTAAATCAATCTTCAACTTCTTCCACAATGTATGCCAAAAATACCCAACAAATTTGGTATATCTATCTGAAATTATACTCTTTTCCAGACGATGTAATCTCACCACTTCTCTAAAAAATAATTTTTCTACATGAACAACATCACCAGTCTTCTTGAAAGGAATAAAATGTGTCATCTTTGAAAACTTGTCAACAACCACAAAAATACAATGATGCCCACATTGTGTCCTTGGTAATCCATGAAAAAATCCATGCTAACATCCTCCCATGGCTTCTTTGGTATAGGTAATGGCTGGTACAACCCTATATTTTGCTCCACTCCTTTCACCATCTAACATTCTCTACAACTTTGTACAAACTTCATTGCATCTTTCTCAAACTATGGCCAGTAATAATTTTCAACAACTAATGTTATGGTTTTATCTCTACCAAAATGTCTAGCCAGTCCTTGACTATGCTTCTCCTTGGTGAGATTCTCTCTCATTGACTTCTGGGAATGCACAATTGGCTTCATTTGAACAACATACTATCTTGGATCAAAAAATCCAACCACTTTATTCTATCAAGTGTAATAGGTTATGTACAAGCCTTCCATGCTTCACCAAAATTAGGATCATTTGGATACAAAGTACTAAGTTCCTTAAACCCAACCACCTCTATTTGTATTTCTATCAACAAAAGTCATCTTCTACTAAGAGCATCTACAACTATTTTAGACTTCCCACTTAGGTGTGTTTCGAAAAAAATGTATAACTCTATAAAAACTCAACCTACTTTAAATGCCTTTGGTTTAGTTTTCCTTGACTATTCAAATATGTAGCCACCATGTAAAGATGTTACCTCTATCACACTCATTGGAGTAGGTCATTCAAGGATAGCCTTCACTTTCTCTAGGTCCATTTTTAGACCTTCTACAGACTAAAAATCCTAGATACACCAACTTATTCTTTACAAAACTGCACTTCATTAGGTTTATCAACAAATTGCCTTCCCTCAATTTATCAAAAAACTTGCAAATATGAATCAAATTCTCCTCCAATGTCTATCAATATATCATCTAGGTAAACAATGACAAACATTCCTAGAAACTCCTTTAGTACCTCATTCATTAGCCTCATGAAATTACTTGGTGCATTGGTTAGCCCAAAAGGCATGGCTAACCACTCATATAGTCCTTCCCTTATCTTGAAAGTAGTATTCTACTCATCACCCTCTATGAGACAAATCTGATGATACCCACTCTTCAGAACTATCTTTGTGAAATACTTACCTCCACTCAAACAATCCATAATATCATACATGCTTGGCAATGGAAATCTATACTTTATTGTGATCTTTTTGATAGCATGAGAAACTATGCACATCCTCCATTCTCCATTCTTCTTTGTTTCTAATACTATTGGTACAACACATGGACTCAGACTCTCTCGAATCAACCCCTTCAACAAAACATATTTTAGTAGCACTACATACATTTTCTTCTTTATCCTTCAATAGCTTCAACTTATGTTTCATTCCATCCTTAGTTAGAGTGTAGGTATTTTCTCACCCATCATGTACAACATGCCTGTCAAACTGCCATGGCCTATCCAACAACATATGACATATGTCCATAGGTATGATATCAGATAGTACCTCATCCTAGTAGCTTCCAATCTTGAATTTAACTAAGCACTACTCATTGACCATGACCTTGTGGTCATCTTGCACCCAAACAATATAGTATGGACATAGGTGTTTTTTCCTCTTCAACTTCAACTTGGTTACCATCATTTCTAGCACTAGATTTTTAGTACTTCCACCAACAATGATCACATCACAACACTTATCTTCACATCTGCATATTATGTGAAACAAGCTCCTTCTTTGCTTAGGTTCATTCTCACCACTCAATAGGACTCTTTGGTTAATTAGGACTTCTCCTCTTTTAGAATCTTTAGAATGTGAGGATCTAGTATCTTCATCAACATGTGCAACTCTAGCCTAGCCTTTTGGTTTTGACTACTACTTCCATCCTCATCCTTGTTCTTTTGATCATCATTGTGACCACCATAAGATCATCCACTAGATCTTCTACCATGACCTTTTCCACTATTCTTATTGTCAAACTTCTTGTTCAACTTCTCTTCAACTCTTAGGGAAAACTAGTATGCCTCCTCAATACTATTCATTCAAACTAGACTTGGCTCAACCTAAATTCTTTGCCTTAACCCATTAAGATAATAGTTGACTTTCACCTTATCAACTTCTTCATGGCTAGTTCTAATGAGAACTCAATAGAACTCTTCAATATACTTTTGAACAAATTTCCTCACTTGCTTCAACCCTTTCATTTTCTTCAACAGATCAAGCTCATAATCTACATGAGTGAATTATCACTTCAGTTTAGTTACCATCCATTTTCATCTTGTGATTTTGTCCTTTCCCTTTCTATTTCACTCCAATTGAACCTCCTAGCACTAGATCTTTGTGTTTCCCTTTGGTTTTTCCTTCACAAACTTGACCCTATCAAGATCTTCAATAGCTTCATATTCAAACTACTCCTCTAGCTCATTGATCCAATCAATCAAGATTGGATTAAGATTTTCCAAAAATATTGGAACTTGAAAATTAGGTCTTTCTCCAAACTTGGAGATGGCCCTAAAAAGCCTCTCTTACTCTAGGTTTAGAACAGCCTCTGATCTGACATTTTCTTCTACTTCATCCTCATCCTCACTTTCATCTCTTATAGGAAAATTTATTCCTCTACACATTTTTTCTTCCAATGCTTGCATCTATCTTTGGATCACTCTAAAACCCTCAAGTGTAACACCTATAACTCTTCTTCCATGCTCTCTTTGTGGAGGTAATTTTTAAGATTCCACTAAAACCCTAGTGTAAACTATCTCACAATCGACGATCTATCTACATGCTTAGACTAAACCATGGTCCTAGTGTGAATTGGCTCACATTCAGTGATCTATACACACACTCAAGAAGTGTAGCTCTGATACCACTTGATGTAGAATGCTCCTCTTAATACCATAAACTCATAATAGAAGTAAAGAAACAATAGCAAATGTGAGAAAAAAATATGGATGGACTTCTTATTTGTGTTGCAAATGCAGAATTATAAAATTCATAAGTACAATATGGTAACCCACATGGGCACCCTCAGTACAATAATTATAAGACAAGCTATGAACTATCACCTAGAGCTATCCTATACAATGTTCAAGCCTTTCTAAAATAAGCAATTTTATGTTGCTCGGGAAGGTTCTAGATGCTAAAAAATTAATACCTAGAGCCAACAGACCCTAACAAAACATATAGAGTTGGCCAACTACATCTTTGACAATTAGTTTAGAAATTTCAAGTAGCCCAACTTTGGAAGGCCATAACTCACAAACCATTGCTCTAATTGGTTATTATAACCACATTTTGGAAACACTAGCTCCTAATCTACAAGATTGGAACAATGCTAGTGCCCTTCCATTGAGATTTTGGACCTCATCTGGGCACTCTAAGGCATCCAACAATGGGCTTGAAGATTTTTCTACAAAATAATCCACTAAAAATCTACAATAACTTCTCTGATACTTAAACTAGAGCAATGAGATTTTTATGGTAGGCTTATACCTCTAAAATGAACCTTCCTATATAAAATGAGATCTTTATGAGCTCATATGAAAAACTTACTAAAAATATCAAGTTCCCATAAATAGTAACCACCTTGTCTACTAGTCCTTTTTTAAAATAGAAAAGGCTAAAAATAAAATATGTTTTTGGGTGATGCAAGATTTCCCTTACACCCAAGATGTTCTTGCATCATGAAAGCTCTTCTTTAATTGCATATCCAATATTAGCCTAGAGATATAGGTCTCTAGATACCCACAATCTCTAAGTCCTTCCCCTAATCATCTTTATACAAAATGGTCTTCTTTCTACAATCAATACTAGCTCTATGAGAGTCAAGCCAATCCATACCTAAAACCACATCATAAGAGCCAAGAGGGATGACTTGAAGGTCTACTAATGTAACAAACCCTCCTAGGTTTACCTCAAACTATTGCACTAAGGAATCTATGGGATCCTTAGCTCCTGAGGCTAGTTCCACTAGGCAACCCAAGCCCTAATTTACTACCTATAGCTTATGTTTAGAACATATAGATGGTGAAATGAAAGATCTTGTAGAACTTGAATCAAACAAGATGGAGAGAGGTGTACCTTGGATAGCTCCTATAGTCTCAACCATGGTTACCTAATGATTTGCCTAATAGTGATGCACTGTTGCAAATCCTTTGTGAGATCTACCTAGATCCCCAATTGTAGGCTCAGATGTAGCTAGACTAGGTCATGAATAGTGGTATGTATATTATGCATAGTTGGTTTCAATGTGCCCAAACTATCCAAATGAATAGCATCCTATGCCTTTATCAAACCCTCTCCTTGCTAGAGGTGCACTCGACTGTTGGTGACTATCCCTACTAGAAAAAGACTAGTTTCTCTACATAGGTTGAGTATTCTTATTTCCCCTATTATGTTTGGAGTTACAAAAGTTCCTAGAGTTTGAACTACTGACACCACTCTGTACTAGAGAGTAGGATCCCTTCTATTATTGTTTTTGTGGTTGATGTTGTTGTCAGTTCTGATTTCCCTTAGGATAAGGTGGTTTCATGTTGCCACCTATGTTTTGATTACCCTTGGACCCTAATGTTGTAGGTGCTCCCACAAAGCCACCATGACCTAGGTGACACTCTGATCTACCAATATGGCCCAATGTAATGCTTCCTTGAGGGTTTTTAGCTAAAATACCTTAACACCTCCAATGAGAAAGTTATTAAGTCCCCAAATAAAATGTTGTACAATTAATGGTGAGCTATCACTAATCCTCACAAAAGGTATAATCTCGTATAATTTCTCCTCATAGTCTACTATGGTCATAGTATACTATCTCGAGTTGTGAAATTCATCTACTCTCTACTACTGCCATTCCTCTAGTAGGAAGTGCTCATAGAAGTTCTCTTGAATAACTCTCATGTTGCAATAATCATATCTATTCCTAGATTCTTCTCCTCGATGTTCCACTAAGTGGCCCCAAAGATTTTCATGTGGGTAATGGAAAACCTTTCTTTGATGTTAGAGTTAAAGTCCTAAATAGAAAGAAACCTATCTAGAGTAGTCAGCCACTGCTCAGCTACAAAACTTGAACCCAACCCATTGAAGGGTTTCATCTTGGACCTCTAAAGGTCCTTTATCTGAGCAACCTAAACTAACCTATGTCTATCATCATGATGGTCTCTCCAAGGATTCCTAGTCCTATGCCTCTCCTCATGCCTTGCATGGTGTGACCCCTCATGATCTACACCTTGAGGAGGAGGTAGGAACTTAGTAATGGTCCTCATTATTTACCTTAGGTAAACCTCTTCTATGTTGGCCTCATGCTCTCTATGGTGGTCTTCCCTATTTTCCTCTTGAATAGGGCCTTTGTGAGCAAACTCGTGTACACTAAAATCCCTGCCTCACCCACAACCTCTACCATGGCTTGAGTTGTGGCCTCTACTCAAGATCTCATCCAAGATACCATCCTACAATAATATCCAAGAACAACAAGATGCTATAATAACCATATGAACATAATAATGTAAAATATACACATAAAAAACATGTTTTGAATACAATACATGATCAATTTCAATTTTACCTACTTCTACATTTAAGTATATTTCATTTTTGACATTCAAGTGTTTTAAGTTTTTAATAAATGCATATCATAGTTTAAGTTTTCTTTTAGTGAACTTGTTATCAAATAGTGGTGTTCCAATATACCCAGAGCTCCCAGTGTAGAAACTCAGGCCGTAATACTAGATGTAAAACCTCACCAAGGAATCCAATACAATTTAATCTAAAGTTCCACTAATTTTTCCAAACATTTTTTTGTTGAAAGATAATAACATAACAACAACAGATATAATATAGTGGAAGCAATAACATACACATAAACACATACCATATAAAAGAATACAAATCTAAAGGGTCTCATGACATTGAATCACATTTAAGTTTAATTAATACTAAAACCAATATATAACACATCCAAATTAAAGAATAACTACAAGAACAAATCGATTCAAATAATATAAAATTATCTGGAAAGCTACTTGGCAATAATCAAAATGCATAATCATCCACTGTATAGGTCACAAGGTATGAAAGGTTGAAAGAATATACATCATAAAATAGATTACATCATTTCTTTAGATCCATGAAATAAAATAAAATATAACAGGTATAACTATCCATCATAGTACACAAGAATAAAATTAAATAAAATATAGAATAGGGAACTCTAGCCATGGCATTGAATTGTCAGATCTTAATGGTAAAAGTAAAAAGCACTAACACTTGACCTCATGGTAACCTAAATGGTCCACTCCCACTACACTGAGGAGATAGTCTCAAGTCCCAAATAGGATAACAATCCCAAAAGTCAAAATCAACATCTAGATCAAGGAAAACCTAAAAGAAATCTAACTCAAGGTACTAGGACACAAATGACATCTAAATCTAGAGGCAACAATGAAACATAGGAAATCTACTATGTAAGTGGGCAAGTGTCATCACATCAGCCAACTCTAAGGTTACCCTAGCAGCCTCAGTAAACTCTAGCCCCCAGTGAATCTATGTAGCACTAGTATCCTTTTGTAACAACAAGGCATACTAATGAAGCAAGGTCATAACCAAGCATCCTCTCTACTCCCATCCTAGCCTATACTAGCACTTGAGGAATGGGCAAGGAAAAACAAAGAATCTTATTAATTTATTTTACTCTCATTTAACAAAATATTATCACTTATTAAAATAACCTACAATCGATTACCTAGGAAGCCTCTTTAGGGTTCCTGCCTCTAGTGCAAGCCACTTCCCACATAACGTATAGATAACCTACCTTAAACTCAATAAAAGTAGAAGGTCTCATATGACCATAAGCCACACATCAATTCTTATATAAGTAACTCGAAGGTACTAAAATATCACTAATCAAAATTATATATTTTACCAATACAATCAACCTAATAGAACTAATCCAAAATCAAGTACAAATATACAAAACATGACATCACATGAAATCACCAAAAACAATAACTCCTTGCCTCTAGAAGACATCTCAAAATTTGTCAACACTCTAAGTCAACCCAAAACACAACACACCAAAAAACATACAACTGACAATGTAATTTCATAGTTTTTGTTTGGTTTTGAAAACATCCAGTTTGATATAATGTTAAGGTTCAAGTTTACGTTTTGTTTTAAGTTTTTGACTTTAATAAAGTTAGCAAATTTCTTGTATAACTGAACCCGTTTCACTTTTAAATTTGAATGCACAACTACCACTATCTTCTATAAAATAATAATGCCTAATTAAATATTATAAACATCCAATTTGATATAATGTTAAGGTTCAAGTTTACATTTTGTTTTAAGTTTTTGACTTTAATAAAGTTAGAAAATTTCTTGTATAACTAAACCTGTTTCACTTTTAAATTTGAATGCACAACTACCACTATCTTCTATAAAATAATAATGCCTAATTAAATATTATAAAATAATTTAAATATTAAATATTAAATTATTAAAATAATAATCATAGATTTATTAATAAAATAATATAAGATTATTAATAATCATAATCATTAAATAATAATATACTAAAAAATAATTTAAATTTATCAAATAATATTTAATATTGACTAAAAATTATATTACATAAATTTAATTAATTAATAACTAGTGAAACTATATTAAAAAGAAACATTAATTAATAATAATATTTTTTTTAAAAATAAAATAACTAAATATTGTTGTATTTAAAGTCCTAATGGTCTACCGGTTCATGAATGCCACAACAAGCCTACTATGACCTTAGCAAAGTATTGTTGCATAAACAACAATACCTACTCCATGTGAAACAACAATGTTGTCAACTGTCATAAGAGAGGAAGAAGGTGAGTGGGGGGTTGGTGTCCCTGTCCACCAAGTTATTATTATTATTTTTAATTATGTTTTTTGAAGAAATGAAAAAAACACAAATACCCTCCCCAAACCAATTTTATTTATTATTATTTATATAAAATTATGAACTAGATCTAATAGGAAAAACCCAAATAAATAGTCAAATCTTGCATTATATAAATCAATTTCTTTTATGAACCCTACCTGATTAAAATACAATTCTATTAAATAAACAAAATGAGGGTTTCTAAATTCTCAATTCTCATATATAGATAATCTTAGAATGAAAAACAATAAATTTATATTGAGTGTTTCAACCCAATTTAAAACTCTGAAAACAAATTTATCCAAACATGATGAAGATAGAAATTTAAAGAATCAAAAACTATTGTGCAAATAATCCACAAGATTCTACTTAAATCTAATGCTAATACAACAAATGCACAAAGTTCGCAAGTAATCCCCTTTCTACTAAAACCCTTCTTGAAAAAATGCTCCTTCAAAATTGAGTTATTAAGAATGAACTCTAAATCTCTAATAAAGAGTTTTTCCCTAATTTAGGCCTTTGATCATGCAATCATGCAAAAAGCCCTTTATCTTGTATTATTTATTATATCTTAATTTCCATGTGCAACCTTTTGTAAATTTAACTAAAATATCTTTATTAAATAAATTTCTTTCTCCCTTTAATTAATTCTTGAGACATTTTTAATAAAAATATTTATTAAGTAATAATAATATTTAGCTTTTATTTAAAAATGATTTCTTAAATATATTATTATTAAATAATTATTATTATGCCTCAAAATTAAAATTTAACTAAATCTTTAAATTTAATTCTTTTATTTAATTAATTTGTCAATTAATTAAATATAATTAAATATCAAATTTCTTTCATAAAATTTCCATTAAACTAAATCATTAATTTTTCTTCTAAATTGATTTAATTATAATAGAACATCATCACAGACCCATGAGACTAAATATGAAAACTCATAATAAAGTACAAAATACTATATCAAGCTCAAGGGTTAAAATCACAAATTTACATCACTTGATGAATTCAGAAGGGTAGACAACTCAGATAACTTGTCCTACTTTCTTGGACAATTGGCTTAAGTTTAGTATTTGGACTCAGGAATTATCTCCCCTCTATTACCATTGAGATATTGTGATAGGGTATGCTCTTCCTGGAAATTCATGGAAGTTGATACTTGATACCTACAATCTACATAAAATATAATTCATGCATGTACATTTGTATATATTCTAATCTAAATAGGCAATAGCAGGAAGTGGTGCATCGTGTAGATCTTGACTAGTAGGTGACTATGACTTCCTCCCTTAACCATATTAGAAAATCATACATAAAATAAAACATACAGGACACCATACACATGTAAGTATGGGGTAAGTATCCATAGAAAACACATACAAATAATCCATCTAACTATCATCATGAAATAACTAGAATCATTGTATACAATCATCATCAAAGAATGATCATGTAGACATGAAATAATTGGTACAAAAAGTAATTCATCATATAATCAATTGAGTATGAAATAATATCCAACAATCTGGAAATCAAATGCCACTAATTATCAAACATAATCATAAAGCTGGCCTAAAAGGATTTGGCAATAATAACTAAAAATTAAACTAGGGGTACGTACTTCAAAATAGGTACCAAAATGGAAAAGATTCAAAAAATTACCTACACCATCATCTTCATCTCTGAATCATCCTTTTGGCATTTCTTTTGGATTGAAAAAAATACCCCCATATGTAAAAGATATGGGTAAAAAACCACCAATATGTTTTTAGAACAAAACAAGTCAAACACATGACAACTTAAAGGCCATCAAATTTTGGCCCAAATTGTAATGCCCCGCCAAGGGATCCAAAGAATTTTACTAAGTTTGTCAAATAATTTTTGTTTTATAACACGAAAGAAAATACCACATATAACTTATACATAATAAACGGAAGCAATAGCAATGTCCATCTAAAAGTAAACATAACATACATAACCGATTTCATTCTTTAAGAATCCCTTAACGTTGAGTTACATCTAAACTAAATAACATACATGAATCGATCTAGTACAACATCCACATGAATAATAATGATAAGTCCAATGTTTAAATATTACATTTCAAATGCTCATTCATCCTCTGTACATGTCACAGGGTATGAAAAGCTCAAAGAATACACATATGTAGAATAAGGTACATCATCCTATTCTAATCCATGATACATCAAAGTAGAGATAATCACATGATACATCACCATAGAAGACATATACATCCATCATAAAGATCAAACAAAATAAACTAAGTGCACGATTCTTCCCAATCGTAAATAACATCATTAGACCATCGTGGATCCTAGCCATCCCTCTGTGCATAACATTCCAAAGCACCAAAGAGATCATCAGCTATTAACATAGTAGGAATGTCACTCCTAAAAACATCCTACTAATATGCAAAGTAAAGCATAAGGGAACATCATCTAACATATGAAAATCATCAATATAAGAAACATACCAATAAATACATCCATCATAAGGTATATCATCAATCATAATGATCCAAGAACAGAATGAAGATAAATGTCAACCAAGAATACTTCAGTCATGGTGTCTCGGACGGATCTCAAATGATAAGAGTGGAAAATACACTACCACCCAACCACGTGGTACCTAAGTGGTCCACTCCCACCGTGCTGAGGAGATAATCTCAAGGTGAGAATATTAAGTTGAGAATAGTAGACAGGCTATCCATATAGCACAAATCTCTATAGTCCTGGAATCCTAAAAGTATACTAACTCAAAGGTTCCAACACACACAAAATTGACATCTAATTCCCAGAGGCACATAATGACATGTAGGAAACCTACTCTGCAAGTGGGAAAGTGTCATCGCATTTATCTCGTACAAGTTACCCTGGCAGTTAGCTAAACTCCACAAGTCCATACAGATCTCATGCGGCCACTAGTATCCTCTCATATTGACAAGACATACTATGGAATGCAAGGTCGCAACCATGCGTTCTCACTACTCCCATCCTAGCCTATACAAGCACTCAAGGCATGGGTGAGAACCAAAACTCTTATCTTTTTAGGTTCATTCAGTTAGTATTGGGTGTGAATATTATCACTTATTAATCTGACTTACAATGAGTTACCCTGGCAGCCTCTTAGGGCCCCAGCCCCCATTGCAAGCCACTTCCCGATACTACAAGTAGATTACCTACCCTAGGCTCATGGAATCATAAATCACCACAGTCCTGTACAAGTGACTGTAAAGAAAATCCAAAAGATAATCCATAAAAAGAATAATCAAATAAGCATCAAATATCCATAATAAGAATCATCAAATCTCCAAGATAAGAATCATCAAGAATAAATCCATATTTTAGTCCCATCATGGTGACTAGAAAGTAATCCAAGGATAACTGATCGATGACTCAAAAATGATTAGCTCAAGTGTCTCATACGCATACATCTTAGCTTCACACATGAAGACTGATGAACAATAACAATCAGTAAATACAAACATTTCATAGAGCATACACTCACATTACCATGGTTGGGCTTATAAAGATCGAAACCAAATAAGATCAACATGCCAACACATCTCATAACCCCTGAGCCTTTGGTAACAACCTAAGACTGGTCAACACTAGTCAACCCAAAAACTCAAAACAAGAAGCATGTTATCTTATCTAGAATGTTGGATAAGGTGCTTAGTTGTCTTATCTTCTAGTTGTTTCTAGAGACATTCTAGGTGCTTCCTGAGAGGCCTTTATATACAGGCACTCCTAGTGTACTCTTAATCATGGCATATTGAATACATTCTCATTCTGATCATTCTTTCTCTCTCTTTGGTCTACTGTGTACTTGTGTTTGAGTTCTTAGTTCCTAGGTGAATTTTTCCATTAGAAAAATTCTTACATGGTATTAGAGCTCTTGGAGATTTTCTCATCACATAGAATTTTGAGACCATGCTTACTTTAGCACCTCAGCCTAAATCTGGAGTACTGTAGAAATTGGGAGTGTTTAGAGTCAGATCTGACCTCGCCATTATGTCTGAAATATTGAATCGGTGAAAATCAACTATAAATTTGGCTATCTTCGGCCATAATCAACTGTGTGGCGAAAAAAAATTGCAAACTGAACCTCGAAGGCCCCAATTTGCACAATGGGTATGGTCTTTTCAGTATTTTAATTCTTTGCTAATTTGGTCATTATTATTCAAAAATATTTTGCCCTTAGGGCACTCAACAGCGAAAAAAATTTGCAGGTACCAGGCTATCAAATCCCAACCCTGCAAGTTTGCACAAGTCATTTAGGTGAACTATTTTCATTTTTTTACATTTTCCTATCTATCTGGTGGCTAGTTCACAAAATTCGATGGTAAGTCATTCCACCACTGATGGCCTTAATAATTTGTTTCAAACTTGGCAGGCTTTAGCTTTTGAACAACATTGGCTACAATATTTCTTGAATGTGGGACTAACTAAAAAAATTCCCACCAGCCATTTCACATTTTGGTCCCACTGCTCTTCAATCTCTAGCCACGGGCTTCAGATATTTTTGCACAATCATTCCAATTCCATGTGCAGAGAAGGTTCTGGCATGACTGCTCTGTATCCATTATTGTCAGCAAGATTCTGTCATAGATTTCGATCCTTGCATCCTTGATATTCACCAGGATCTACATTTAAACCTCCCATGCAACGTTTGGTATATTCTGGGCACTGTTCACACATTGGCAATGACTATTTTAAATATGATGAAACTTGCACTTTGCCGACCACTCCAAATACATGACACGTGGAACTATTACATCATCCACATTAGATCCGAAATTGCCATGTCACCAGTGGAACCCAAACTTTTCTTGCCACATCATCATACAGTGTCTGACACCTATTCATCTGTATAGTACAGACACATCTAGTCAGTTGACACGTCACTAGGGGGACTATCTTTTTAGCTAACATCATCATTTCATGAAGTTAAAATTGATGGTCATTTGAATGTCATTTCTAGGCATTTTTCAACTACAATGATGGCTATTCAATTATCAAATTTAGACTCGCAATTTTTTCTCTAGACCCCTCTTCAAATTGTATTTCAATTTGGCAGCCTAACTTTGTGAGCCCATAACTTGGACATCTGGACTTCGATTTGGTGCAATTTTTTTTGAAATTGGGTAGAATTTCCTAAATTTTTTAGTGGTGGTGTTATTTTCTGGTTTTGGTTCACAGAGTTTGCAGAAATTGCATTTTTTGATGACTATATCTACATAATCCTACCTTTTGCAACTTCAGAAGCTCTATACAGACACATCTAATCACTTTTTCATGTTCTATTTTTTTGAAAGTGCATATTTTTTTGTCTACTTTCCAAATCTAAAGTCAAATTCTAGGGTAGTGTGGACCAATTTCTCACTTTTAGAATTAGGCCTTCTTTGGCATTGTAAAGCTTTGATTCTTTTCCAGAATTGTTGTAAACCTAAGCTACAGTTCTTATGTGATAGATTTCAGCCTCATAAGGTAGTTGTAAAGGAAAAATTAGAAAGTCCACTTTGTTCATTTTGACAAGTGGCCCATTGTAAACGCACTACTTATAAAGTGCCAAAAGCATATTTTTTGGGGGGGTCTTTTGATTGAGTGAAAAGGGGTTGGGGGGGGTGTACCGTGTTTTGTGTGTCTTTCTTTCATGCTCATTTCATTTTCTACATCATGGGTTTTAAATTTCCTCCTCTAACTTCACGCAACTATTCTACATGGAAAGATATTGCATGGAGTAGATTAATGGAAAAAGGATTTAGTCTTTATGTTGATGGTACAATTACCAAACCTACTGATGCTAAAGAATTCATTGATTGGAAAAATTAAGACTAACAAGCTTTAGGAGTTATCAGGAGTTGTGTACATGGGGATCTTCTCTTCCACATTAAAAATTGTTCAAACTCTAAAGAAGCTTGGGATAAACTTGAACAGTTGTATGATAAGAATGATGAAGAAAAGGTATTTCAAATTGAGGATGATCTACTTCTCTTGGATCTTAAGAATTATGACACAATTCAGGATTACATCATCAAAGTCAATGAGTATAGGGCACTTCTCAAAGATTGTGGGAATCTCATGAAGGATGACAGATTGATTCATTATATCCTGAAGAGGCTACCTTCTAAGTATGTTAACTTTGTTTTGAGTTTTAATACTCACAGGTTGACCATGGGATCTTCTTAGCACAAGCCTTCCTTTGATGCATTTTCAAAGATGTTGATTGTTGAACAATCTCACTTGGTGGATTTTGGACTTCTCAAGTCATCAAAGACCAAAGCCTTGGTGGCTAGTGATGAGCACAAATCTAGTCAAGGGGGGGAAAGAAACAAGAAGAAGAAGTAGTGGAAGCAGAAAACACAATCTGAGACACAACAATCCTCCTCTCAACAAGGCAATTCTTCTTCAAACAAGAAGGGAAGTAATGAAAAGAAGGACAAACTTTTTTGTGCATATTTCAAAAAGCCAAATCATGATGAGCATCATTGCAAGACAAAAAGAATTGATGAGTTAGAAAATCTACTCAAGAAGAACAAGATTCAAGTGCTAGGTACTTCCAAGGATTCATCTCCAACCTCTTCAAAGGGTAAAGATCAAGCACTTATGGCAAAAATAAATTCTTCTTTGGAATGGATACTTGACTCAAGTGCCTCTTACCACATGGGTTCTTCGAAGGAAGACTTTTCTTCATTGAAGCAATCAAAAGTACCGCACATCTTTGTGGGAGATGATACAAAAATGGAAGTTGAAAGGAAAGGACATGTGGAAATTGAAAATGGGGAATTCAAAGACATTCTTTACGTTCCAAATCTTAGCTCCGATCTCCTATCATTTTACCAAATCACTCACCTTGGAGATGGTCATAAAGTTGAGTTCCTTCTAGATTCAACGATGGTGCAAAGTCTCAAAGATGATTCATTTGTTATAGTGGGGAAATTCAATAATGACAAGAGGCTTTATTCCTTCTCTCACTTTGTGCCTAAGAGTCCTTCCCAAGCCTTTTTGACTCACTCTACTTCAAACATCAACTTATGGCATGAGCAGTTTGGTCACCTTAACTTTCACTCTCTTTAGCAACTTTTCTCTAAACATATGGTCAAAGGTCTATCCAATACCAACTTTTCTAAGGGAGAATATTCATCTTGTTCAGTGGATATGAATCTCAAGGAGAAGTATGATAAAGGGAAGTCTTCTCGAGCTCTAGTTGTTCTCTAGCTAGTTCACATGGTTTTAGTTGGACCATTTGCAATGACTTCAATCAGCCAAGGCCACTACATACTCACTTTTTTTGATGACTTTTCAAGATTCACTTGGGTCTTCTTCCTTCACCATAAGAATGAAG
This sequence comes from Cupressus sempervirens, assembly GCA_028749045.1. Taxonomy (NCBI): domain Eukaryota; kingdom Viridiplantae; phylum Streptophyta; class Pinopsida; order Cupressales; family Cupressaceae; genus Cupressus; species Cupressus sempervirens. Next base: position 654,057,362 of record CM053788.1, read on the forward strand.
TGGTTCATAAGCTTCAAGATTTCAAGACTCATGTTGAACACAAGTCAAGAAAATCCATCAAGGTACTAAGGGTGGACAATAAGAACAGATATGTAGATAGAAGACTCAAAGACTTTTGTAAAATTGAGGGGATTGATCTTCAGAACCCACCAACATTTAGTTCGCACAAGACAGATGTTGTAGCTATGAGGATTAGGACTCTCAAGACAATGGCAAGTTGCATGATTAAGGCCAAGTCTCTCAATCCTACACTTGAATTTGAAGCCATTAGTAGTGCTACTCACATACTTAATAGGTCTCCTCATCCAGCCTTAGATGGCAAGACTACTTTTGAGGCATGGTTCGATAGAAAACCAATTGTGAGTCACCTTAGAGTCTTTGGTTGTCTAACATGGGCAAACCTATCTTCCAAGAGTTGCAAGGCATTGACACCTAGACCTTGTACCTTCATTGGTTATGAAGACAATGCAAAGGCTTATAGACTAATGGATCCTAAGCCACATGAGATCTTTGTGGAGAAGGATGTTCAATTTGAGGAAAGTTCACCTAGCTTGTCCTCTAATCCTCTCCGCACATCATACACAGTGGAAACTGATAGTGACACCAGCGATAGTGCTTCAATAGGTTCAGACACGTGGGGTTCTGTCGATAGTTGTAGTGAGAGGTCACATCATTCTAGTCCACATGCTTACATTGCCACAGTGAAAGGTAATATTTCTACAATTTTTGTGAGGGCTCACTCTAACCCTCATGTCCATTCTCTATATGATCAATCTACTCAGGTTGGTATGATTGTGGATCCTTATGAATAGCAATTAGTGGAGGCCTCTTTGTCAGTAGAGGTGACAAATGGTTTAATGGAACAAGTTCAACAAACATCCTTGCTAGATTTGCATTCATTCTTTTTAGCACAGTTGGAAGAGGTGAACATCAGCATCAGTACGGGGATACTTGAGCAGGTTTTTAGGCCACCATATATCTTCAAGAGTGTACCTTTGCCTTTGTTTCTTCCTAAGGGGAGGAACACCATTCTGCATTCTTGGACTAGCTTCTTCATCAGAGAAACTTTCACTTGTTGGCATTCTTCTTTTGGGGGGGGAGCCTATTTTGTCTCTCTTCCTTCTCTCATTCTCTTTTGTATATACTTGATGTATGTCATAATGGGGGGGTCTTGATTACTCCATCCATCAATGCATCCCTTTTTATCTCTCTTTTTGGGGGAGGGTTTTCCCCATGAGGTTTTCCCTCTTTCCTTGTTTTATGGGAGATTTGCATTTTCATTATATACATGGGTACCTAGAATGGCCTAGTAGCCAGGACCCATTATGCATCTTCATCCTAGTTTTGTAAGCTTAAGGGCATTCCCCTAAGTTGCACTAAAGGGGGGGTGTTGGTGTAAATAATTATTTACTTATTACACTTACTTAAGTTTACTTAAGTTAATGCATAATTTAATTATTTTGCATTATTTTATTTGTGAGACACGTAGGAGTATGTGCACTCTTGTGAGTTGTCATGATGACATCACAGGGGGTCTATACCTCTTTTAAGCACATGTTTTCTGCAACACAGGAATCTTCTGCACACATATGATAATTTGTCATTCTTATATGTTCATCTAGAATGTTGGATAACGTGCTTAGTTGTCTTATCTTCTAGTTGTTTCTAGAAACATTCTAGGTGCTTCTTGAGAGACCTTTATATACAGGCACTCCTAGTGTACTCTTAATCATGGCATATTGAATACATTTTCATTTTGATTATACACTCTCTCTCTTTGGTCTACTATGTGCTTGTGTTTGAGTTCTTAGTTCCTAAGTGAATTTTTCCATTAGGAAAATTCTTACAAAATTAAATGCCAAAAGTTAGGTTATAGACAACTTGGTGTTGGAAATATTCAAGACTATGCTATTTTAAAAAATTTATCAAATTCAGATCTTACTTGCAACAATCCAATAACCATTTAATTCATTAAATTAGATCTAATTGCATGTATGAGAAAATGAAAACATAAACATTCATGGCACATCAACACAATGATATGGTGACCCAGAAACCTTCCAAATAGAATGTAAAATTGGGGTGGGGATGGTACCCACAAAACTTCAATACCACAACATAAAGTTGGCCTATTAAGGCTTACAATGATCACTTCTACTGATCTACCCTATTAGGAGCAATTAGTACCACTAGGTCCACCTTGTTAGAGGATTTACAAACATACAATGTAGTATGAAGTCGGTAAAGAGATTTGACAAAAGACTGTTAAGTCTACCTTGTTATAGGATTTGAATTGGTTCACCTATTAAAATGAAACAGTTGATCTCTAACTTACAACTTGATTTTCTGATAGAGATTCTTTGAAGTACTAATCACCTTTATGTGATAGATATGACTCCACTACTCCTTTGTTGATATGGCCTTACAATACACTTTGTTGTTGATTCACATTCGCATGCTTCTTGTATATTCTTCTCTTTCTCTTTTCATGCATGCATATATATATATATATATACATATATATATATATATATATATATATATCAATCCAATTTACAAAACTACAAAGTCATCCAATATGCAAGTTAACACCAATATTACAAAGTTGGCTCGAATGAAGACACTTGAGTTCTGAAGACTAACTTGGTGAAGTTATGATACATGGTGTCCATTGTCATTACTCAACATCACCATGCATTCAGTAGAAGTAGAAGCTCAATCCATACTAATCATCTCAGAGTAGTCTCAAACTTAGTCTGCACTAGTGACTTAGTAGATACTATGTAACTTGGTAGAAATTTAATTACTCATTTACCATGATTGCACTCAGTAAACACTAATCATCACGTTGCTTGGTTAACACTAACTTCACTTCACATGAACTTCTAGCTCAATTTGAACTACAAAGATTGGTAACCACTAAACTACTCGGGTTGAACTATTGGACTTCACACAGCCTAATTTCACTTGGTAACTACTAGGATGCTTGGTAGGAACTATAAAGCTTGGTGGCTACTAAATTACATGGCAAACACTATAGACTATTCAATGAGACTGATAGCCATACAAAATATAAATAAGTGTTGTCACTAATAATAAACTTGACTTAATGTCAACAATCTCCCACTTTGGCATTAGTGACAAAAACACTTATCGGCCAAAATTTATATATAGTGTGATACTAGCTTGGTATGGTGTACTATTTTTGAGATTTTTCAAAAAAATTCTTTGTAAGTATATACAATATACTTTCCTTTCCTTTGCATGATTCTCCCCCATAAAATATACATACTATTTAATAGACATACTATTTCTTACACACACACACACACACACACACACATACTATTTCTTCCCCTTTTTGACAACAATGCCAAAGAGTTATTCAAAACTTATTTACATAGAGATGCCAATATAAGAAAGAAACTCAACATGTACCTTAAGTATGAGTGCTAAATTCTTATCCCAATTTTCTTGCAAAACTTTGCATGTATGTAGAGAAACTTGGACTTTTGCAGAGAGTTATATGATGTGATCTACAATTGAGAAAATTTTGTCATGGATCAATGTTTTTGAGTTTACAATGTGCTTCTGCATTGTGCCCATGATGGGAAGGATCATATTCTAAATATCTATCAGTGAAGATTGGATCCTTTCTTCCTCTCTCAACAACTCTGCCTACATATCTAACAAGAATGTAATTTTCATATAATGTGCAGAGCTTGAACTAGGGTCAAGTTGGAACTATTGTGCACTAGCCTTTAGGTCTTCATCAATATTTGTTAGTTTGCTCTTTATTTCCTTTTTGAACTCAGTAACATTACATAATTTTTTTTAAAGTGATGTTACATTTGTGCAAGAGCTTTCAAGATTGGTCAAAATTGAGGAAAGCTCCACTTGCTAGATGGCAATTTTTTGAGCAATGTGCTCAAGCACTTTGTTATCAAATTTCTTCTCTACTTTCTCAACCAATTTGTCTTGACCACTTGAGTCCTCATTAAAATTTTGGACTGCTTCTTCTAATTAAAATAAAATGTGTTGAGAAGTATCAACTTCAACACCTATCACCTTAGTCAAAATATTCTTAGCACTTTCTATGATTTTATATTCTCTATCTCTTTCCTCTTAATTTCTTTTGCTTTGCTTTCTTTTGGAGGAGTTGACTAGCTCTTTGCATTTGATTTGTAGTGGCATTATCAAAATCCTAGTTTGGAATCTCAATCTCCTCGTCTAGGTCAATATCCTCCTCTATCTCCTTTCCACTCAAAAGTATTATACTTGGTTGAGCCTTAGGTTCAACTTCCTTTGTACATAATGCCTTGGAATCTAGAATGGAAACAATAGTAGAGATAGTAGGACTACCTATAAAAATTGGTATAGTACCAATAGATAGAATACTAACTGGTATGCTTACTGAGTCCAAAACTAATATACTTATAGAAGTATCTAAAGCTATAGAAAACAAAACTATAGAATCCAAAATTGTAGAACTCAAAATTGTACTCACTGCTAAAGAACACAAAAATGTAGAACATGTTATACTCACTATTGATGAACCTAACTTAGGAACTAAAGAAGAGGGAGGTTGCAGCTCAGTAGATGAAGTGGTAGAAACTTCCATTAGTGTTGTCTTAAGTTATGAGGGAGTGAAGAGTGATTGGACATTTTATGTATTTTTTGTGGTCACAATCAAACTTGTTGAAGTTGTCTCTAAACTTGATGTAGCTACTAATTTTCTTGGAGAATGAGGAAGTGAGGCAATGATTGTTGCTGCTATCTTCATAGGATCAATCTTGTCATCATCTTCTTTGTATTCCTCAGTAGCTTCTTCCTCTTTATCTTCTTCAACTTCTTCATTGTCAAACTATATTGTTTCAAAGTGTGTTCCTTCTTCCTCATCATCACTGTCATCATCCTTGACTTCTACTAGAAAGTCACTTTATTTATGCAAGTGATAAGTTTTGTTCCACGTAATTTTATCATTCCTGACTACATCCTCTATAACCTTTAACAAAATTAAACAAGTATTAAATATAAGAGTCATCTTATCTTCATATTTCTTCATAGGTTCTTTTACCTCAACATCTATGATGCTTAGTAACAACTGCCTCAAGGTTTGTTCATAGATATCTTTTGTTGTCCACATAGCTAAGTCCCATCTTAGCTTCAACTTCTCTAATAGCTCATTAGAGATCTAAGAGGCTATTCGATCAAGGGAATACTTCCATTTGTCTATCTTGGTTAGCACTAATTCCTCAATCTATTTCTTCTCAACCTCTATCCTAGTCTCATACTTCAATGATTTGAAGTTGGTTATGCTTGCACCTTCTTCCAATTGTTTTAATTTTTCCTAGAAAGTGGGAGGAGGCTTGCTAAACAAAACTTCACTACTTTTCTTCATGAATCTCCTAGTAAATACTATAGTGGATGGCTTGGGTGGATTGGTGATGATCACCTAGCCTTTCTTCTTTATGTAAGGCCCATTTGTCGTTGCACCAAAAGCCATGACTACTAGTGAACATGGAAAACCACATAATTAACCACTTGCGAGCAAGGGAGTGTGTCATATCACCCAAAAATATCCCCCTCGACATGCATACCAGGTGCTTACGTGGGTTAGGAAGGCACCAGGGAGATTTGAACCCATGACCAAGCCAAAATCAGGCTCTGATACCAATTGTAGGGCCCATTTGTCGTTGCACCAAAATCCATGACTATTAGTGAACATGGAACACCACATAATTAACCACCTGTAGGCAGGGGAGCGTGTCACATCACCCAACACTTTACTGGCTCTTCTTCCTTTTCTGACTCTTATTCATCCTCTGCTTCATCGTCATCTTCTCCCTTACCCTCAGTCAACAGTAGAGGTGTGTTGGATTTGAGTTTTTCTATTCTCCTCTTGCCTTTGTTAACCAACTATGGAAGCTTGATTTCAAGCTCTATTCTTGCCTTGGCCTCATCATATGTTCCAAAGTGTGGTGTCTTTGGATCAACAAGTTTGTTTATCAAGGTTTCAATTATGTCCTTTGCTTCATCAATGTTTACCTCATAGGAAAGAGGTTTTACCCATACAACACTTGGAATTACTATCTAAATATAGACCTGTCTACCATGAAACAAACATCGTATTTGTAATCTTCAACCAATTTCTTGGGAATCTTGAATCTGTTATTCATTTTCTCATTGAAGACATCAAATTAGTTATCCATTATGCTAACAAAATTCTCACCCATTTTTTCAATATACTCATTAATCTAATTCAAAACTAGCACATCCTTTCTCCATACGACTATACCTTTTGAAGGGAAAAATTTTTGAACATAGAAAATTAGACATGTCAATAATGAACCAAATTTGCAAGGATTTTTCTTGGATGTCCTAATACTTTCCATGTTTTTGTTAAACTATTTCAACAAGAAGTCTACAAGATCATATGACGGATTTTTCTTCATGACTTTGAATGCCAAGTCTACTACTTCACACGACACACTATTTAGATGACTAGAACTATAGAACTTGTGTGCTATCATGTGTATGTCAAATTTCAATTATGCATCTATTACAGTACTAATCTTCATACCTCTACCATCCCATTTGACTAGGGTTTTCTTCTCTAACTCTACCCGACCTAGGGTTTTAGTAGTTTTGGCTTTGGAGAACCAAAATTTAAAAATACTTCAAAAGGCTTCCCTAGCTTCAGATGCATACAATATACAAATTATGCTACCAATGAAATATATATTAAGTTAATAATAGTCTCAATCATCTTCAAGCTTGGTCTTCATGCGATATATCATCCTCTTAGTGATCAAAACTAGTTGCTCAAGCCATAATTAACCATTGTGAACTTGGCTTAGGATGTATCTAATCCATTTGATTTGGAAACTTTGAGGTAGGTGGGGAATGTGGGTTAAACCCTTATCTTCCAAGTGCTTATGTTCAAGTTTAAGAACAGCTTTCACACACAATTCACCTAGGGCATCATCCAAGTCTAGGGTTCCAATTTCTTGAATTGCACATTTAAAATGAGTTTGGATATTTTTAATGAGTAGTACCTTAGTAGGGATCTTCGATTGTGCTCCATTTGGATCTAGGGTTTCTGCAATTGTTGGCACATGTTTGAAATCTAGTGGTTTCCATTCGACTCCTCAGACCAACATTTCTAAACCTTTCTTTGTCTTGCTACTACTGCTTGATGTTTCTGTGGCTACTCAGTAGGTTATGGAAAACTTCAAAAAAATTCACTACAAATTCTACTCGAAATCACTTGATCACAATAACACTTTAAAATTTTTGGTGAAAAATGAATTTGATCTCCTACATTTTGATAACATTTTTCCATTAATACTCAATAAAAAAGTAGCTATGATGACATCATTATGTGTGATAGGTTGTCATCCACTATCTATTCAGATTGCTCAATGAATGATTCATAACTTGGTAACAAGACATGTGTGACCAATTACTCCTAACCTTGCTCGGTAGAGTCCATGACCCAACCTTAGTAGAGAAAGTAACTTAGTGATAATTGATACTAATCTTTTGTGATCCCTTTGTATCTTGAATACTGATTTGGATCTTGCTTCCTTTCAATTTTGGAACTATTTAGATGTGATCATGACAATGCAGTTCCAGTTCTTACTTTAAGAACTTAATTGGAAATGTTGGAGTCACCCACTTCTTTAGTGACATGACCATCATTGCTTGGACTAGCTTCCTCAATGGATTTAGGAATCCATTGCTGCCTCATTTGTTTTCTAATGATGTTTTCTTTTGCTTTCTTTCATCTTCAATTCTACCTATATTCATGCAATTCTTGGCTAGATGACCAAGTTCTGTACAAGTGAAACATCTTATGGTGGTATCTCTTTTCCTAGTGTGATGTTTAACATAGTTCATGCCAATGTGTCCATACTTTCCACAGTAATGATAACTACACTAGGTGTTATAGTCTCGATAAAATATTGCTTTCGCAATTTGTTCTACTAGATTGAATGGCTTGGTTCTGCAATTTGATGCCTTGTGACCTTATTTTTTGCATTTGTGACATTTTCCTTCAAGTTTTGGTTTCTCTTTACATTAATTAGCCTTGTGACCATGCTAATTGTAATTGTAATATTTACCATTGAATTATTCTTTACCATTACTCCAACATTTTTTTGATATACACTAATACATTTGGTACCAAATTGCAACAGCAGTGTCGTTGCATTTTTTCTGTCACAACCTTTTTATCATCACAATTGTGATGGTCTATCATCACAATTGCAACAAAAACAAGGTTGTGATGGAAAAATTGCAACAGCATTGCTGTTGCAATTTGGTACCAAATGTATTAGTGATATGACCTAACTTACCACAATCATTGCAAGTAGGTCTTTGGTTCCTTTGGGCACCTTGTTTGGAGGATTCACCTTCTTCTTTGTATCCAATTCCCACTTTACCTTTTTATTTGTAGAGATTCTGCTCATTTAGTTGATTCAATTGATTCATGTCTACTTGAGATTTCATCATTTCTCATTGACTTTCTTTTCAGTATTTAGGTCATTTTTCAATCTTTCACTAATTTACTTTTCAAATATCAGCTCACCTCTTAATCTTTCATTGATTTGTCTTTCTAAATTTTGATCATTCATTATCTTTCATTGACCTAGCTTTGACTCATGATTTCCTCATCTCTTCATGCTAAATGGATTGGTTTTGGATCTCATTGTTTCTTCCATCCATTTCTTCTTTCATCTTGTTTCTTTGTTCCATGATTTCACATAGCCTTACTAACTAGATTTCTTGTTCTCTTTGAGCTTTCTTATTTCTTCTTCCAAGGAACCATTCTTCTCTAAGAGTTCTTTCATTGCATCATTTACTTCATTTGAACTACTTGAAGGGAAAAGGTCTTCAATCTTTTCTTCAATCTACTGATGATCATTCATCTGATTTGCAAGTTTCTTCCTTCTTTTTAGGAATTGGGAAAGTTGCTCCTTAGCTTTCTTGAGTTGTTCAATGGCCATTTCTAGATCTATCTTTTCATCATCAATTGCCTTATCAAGTTTAAATATCTCCATTGTCCTCGACCTTTTCTCAAGTTTTTAAGCTTTTATCCTGAGAACCACAAATGCTCTGATACCAATTGTTGGAAATATTCAAGACTCTGCTACATTATTGAGAGGGGAGGGGTAAATCAGTAACCTCAAAAAATTTATCAAATTTAGATCTTAATTGCAACAATCCAATAACCATTTAATTCATTAAATTAAATCTAACTGCATGCATGAGAAACAAAAAACATAAACACTCATGGCACATGAACACAATGATTTGGTGACCTAGAAACCTTTCAAATAGAAAGTAAAACTAGGGTGCGGATGATATCCACAAAAATTCAATTTTGTAGCATAAAATTGGCTTGTTAAGGCTTACAATGATCACTTCTAATGATCTTCCCTGTTAGGAGCAATTAGGAATGCTAGGTCCACCTTGTTAGAGGATTTACAAACATACAATGAAGTATGTACTTGGTAAAGAGATTTGACAAAAGACTATTATGTCTACCTTATTAGAGGATTTGAACCAGTTCACCTGTTAGAATGAAATAGTTGATCTCTAACTTACAACTTGATTTGCTGATAAAGATTGTTTCAAGTACTGATCACCTTTATGTGATAGATATGACTCTACTACTCCTTTGTTGATATGGCCTCATAATACACTTTGTTGTTGATTCGCATTTGAATGCTTCTTATATATTCTTCTCTTTCTCTTTTCATACATGCATACATGCATTCATTGATTCATTCCTTCATATGTATTGGATATGATACAACACATTACAAAGGAGCAGTAAAGTCATATCTATCACATAAAGGAGCAAAGTCAGCCAATATACAAGTTAATACCAATATTACAAAGTCAGCTTGAATGAAGACACTTAGGTTCTGAAGACTAACTTGTTGAAGTTCTAATACACAGCATCCACTCTCATTACTCAACATTGTCATGCATTTGGTAGAAGTAGAATCTTGATCTATACTAATCATCTCAAAATAGTCTTAAACTTGGTCTACACTAGTGACTTAGAAGATACTGTGTAACTTGGTAGAAGCTAAATTACTCATTTACCATGACTGCACTTGGTAAATACTAACTTCACTTCACATGAACTATTGGCTCATCTTGGTAACCACTGAACTACTCGAGTTGAACTACTGAACTTCACACTACCTAATTTCACTTGGTAACCACTAGGATGCTTGGTATGAACTGTAAATCTGAGTGGCTACTAAATTACATGGAAAACACTATAGATTGTTCAATGATCTCAGCAGCCATACAGAATTTGAATAAGTGTTGTTACTAATAAAAAACTTGACTTAATGTCAACAATTTTTATACACAAAAACAAAGACCAAGCCAAGTGTTAGAAAAACCAAGCCGAGTGCTAGTAAATTACCAAGCATTTTTGAGCTTGTAGTGCAAACTGAGCACCATAGACCATGCTAAGCTCCAAGACCATGTTGAGCTCCAAGAGCATGCCAATCTCCAAGACCATGCTAAGCACAATAATGAGTGTCAAGCAACAATATCTATTGAGCTCTTCAATGAATAAGCCCTTTCAATGACTGAGTACCTCAGCCAACACTACTTTCAATAGTGACCAAGCACTACTCCTTTCATGATTAAGTTTGCAACTCCAAAGCTAAACTCCCCAAATATGTAGGATTACAGGCAAGCTTAGGATGCTCCTACATCAATTAACCATGGTAATATTAGAATATGTTATAAGACTTGTTCATGTGCATCTGTTTGTCATTAGGAAATGTTTGAATTATTTTGGAAGGATATCTAATGATTAGTGTATGATATATTTTTCTAGCAACTGATTGTATTAAGGATATGCTTAATTTATTATTGTTAGGATTAACCTTAGATAGAAATAAGAATTACATGTAACTATAAACAATATTAGAAAATAATATATTGCACTAAAGAGAACACAAGATACCTAGATTTACTACGGTTCACCCAAACCCTAGGCTACGTCGACCAAACAAAAAGTCAAATATTATTATGATGTAGTGATTACAACCTAATTACAATCTATAATCCCTTACAAATCAATACCACCATAAGAAAAAAAAAAAATCATCACACCTTATGGAAAAAATCCCTAAGCCCTTTTATACAATTATTTTGTTGCTTTAGGGTTCAAATAAGTTACATGTTGGCAAAATAAAATGTTGATAAAATGCCAAGGAATTATAGAGTATGTGGAGTACTTCCCTAATTAGTTGCCATAATCTAACAATCTCCCAAATGGGGATTGATTAGGCTCCACATTAAACAATAATCTCCCACTTGGAGACTAATCATATAGCTATGGCACTACTCCATGAGGTTCCCACTAGATCAAACCACCTTGGACTCTATTGTCCATTTATTTTGTTTAGTCTAGAAGACCAACCAAAGCTAAAGAGGAATTCAACTTCTACTTAATCACTACATTTGTAAACATATCCACTAGACTTTCATCTATATGTATCTTGTCCAAATTTAACTATCCATCATCTAGAACTGACTAAATGAAATGGTACCACAAATATATGTGTTTTGTCTTTGAATGCAAAGCAAGATTCTTCTCAAGATGAATGGCACTCTAACTATGTGTAAACAAATAATTATCCCTCTAAGGATGTCCAATTTCTTCCAAGAAGAATTGAATCCATATAAACTCTATGGTTGCTTTTGTAGTAGCAAATTACTCTACCACTGTAGTGGATAAAGCATTAAACTTTTGCAATCAAGAATCCTAGCTCACTACTACCCCACCAACAGTAAATACATAACCTATAGTACTCTTCCTAATGTCAATATCCCCTACCATCTGAGTCAATATATCCTTGTAAATTAGTAGTAGAGCCCCCAAAGTGTAAACACTTACTAGATGTACCTCTCAAATATTTGAGAGTCTATTTAACTACATTCCAATGCTCAACTCCTGGATGACTCATAGATCTGCTAATAACTCCCACCATATGTGCAATATCTGGCCTCATATATACCATAGCATACACCAAGCTACCTATAGCTAAAGCATAAGGTACCTTACACATCGTATCCTCCTCTTCTTGTGTCTTGGGACACATCTCCTTAGTCAACTTCAAATGACCAAGTAAAGGTGTGCTGACAGCTTTACCATTCTCTATAGAGAAACATTGCAACACCTTCACAATATAATCATTTTGAGATAATATCAATTTATTTTTCTTTCTATCTCTTTAAATATTTATGCCAAGGATTTTTTTTTCTGCCCTCAAATCCTTCATAGAAAATGCATGTGGTAACTAGCATTTCAGCCCCTTAATATGATCCATGTTAGACCCAACTACAAGAATATCATCAACATATAAACATAAAATAATGGAGTTTTCATCATCCAACCTCTTAAAGTAAACACAATAATATAATGTCACCTATTGTATCCATGCTCATGCATAAAACTGTCAAATGTCAGATACCATTATTGATGTGCTCGCTTCAAGCCATATAAACTTTTCTTCAATATGCACACAGGTTTCTCCTTACCTTTGACCTCAAATCCCTATGGTTGAGCCATACATATCTCTTCATCCAAATCACCATGAAGGAAGGTAGTTTTAACATGAGGATGCTCCAAATGCAAATCTTTAGTAGCCATAATACTTAAAATAATGTAAATAGAAGTCATTTCAACAACTAGATAGAATATCTCATCAAAATCAATGCCTTTTTACTTTGCAAATCCTTTTACCACTAGCCTAGTTTTAAATATTTTCTTACCTCCATCCTCTTATTTCAACTTGTAAACCCATTTATTATTTAAAGCCCTTTTACTTGCAAGCATCTTGCATAAATCTCAAGTCTTATTTTTTAGCAAAGAGTCCATTGTAGATTCTCGTTGAATGTTAGTATCCACTTGCATAGCTTCATCATAACATCTGGTTCACCAACATCAGTAAGTAAAATAGAATACAAAGAGGGAGAAAATCTTTCTAGAGGTCTATTTAGCCTTGTTGAGTGTCTAACATTCACTAGTGTGTGTGGTATTTATTGTTGCGATTGTTGCACATCATGAGGAATTGCTAGAACATCATCTTTTGGAGTATCATCCAGCACTATATAATCATCTTATTTCTTCTCATGTTGCTACAATAGATCTTTGTACATCACTTCCTTGTTGAATATGACATCTCTTCTTCTTAAAATTTTATGATTTTCAAAATCCCAAAGCCTATACCAAATTCATCAATGCCATATCCAATAAATACACATTTCCTTGACTTAGCTTCTAGCTTGGCTCTATTTTCAGAATCTATATGAGAAAATGCTTTGTAGCTAAAGGTTTTGAGAAAAGAATAACTCACCTTTTTACTATTCCATGCTTCCTCTGGAATACCACAACCCAAAGGAGTAAAGGGACCTCTATTAATCAAATATACAAAAATATTGATAGCCTTCACCCACATGCTTAAGGAAAAACCAACATATGGCCTCATGCTCCTTGCACACTCCATTATAGTCTTATTCATGCATTCAACCACTCCATTTTCCTATGGAGTCCTTGGAACAATTTTTTTTCTATGAATACCATTAGTGGAGCAATAATATTCAAATTCGTGACTGTAATACTAACCACCATTATTAGATCTAAGACATTTTAATTTCTTACCATTCTCATTTTCAACCAAGCATTTCCATTTCTTAAAAGTTTGAAATACATCAAATTTTTGTCCAGGGAAATAAATCCATACTTTTCTAGTTTCATCATCAATAAATGTAACATAATAATGAGAGCCACCATGGGAAGATATGTAAGCTAGTCCCCATACATCTATATGCACAAGCTCTAATTTCTCACTTTTATTTTCCCTCCCAGTCTTCACAAAACTTACTCTCTTTTATTTTCCATACACACAACTTTCACAGAAATCTATATTAACACATTTCAAACTAGTAAAACTTTCTTTGAATGAAGTAATTTTATACTTTTCTCACTTACATGCCCATGTCTATTGTTCCACAATGTTATACTTTCATACCTTTCATACCTCTTGTTAGGATTAATCTTAGACAAAAATAATAATTACATGCAAATATAAACAATATTAAAAAATAATCAATCACCCACAAGAGAACACAAGACACCAAGATTTAATGTGGTTCACCAAAACCCTAGGCTACATCCACCAAACAACAAGTCCAATATTATTACAATACAGTGGTTACAACTTGATTACAATCTATAATCACTTATAGCTCAATGTCATTGCAAGAAGTAATTTTTGCATCACACCTTATGGAAAAATCCCTAACCCTAATCCCTTTTATGCAAGTATTTTTCCACTTTAGGGTTAAAATAAGTTACAACATGTCAACTATAAAATGTTGATAAAATAGCCTCAAAAAAAAAAAAATTTGGCTCGAACCCTGCCAGAGAATTATGGAGTATGTACATGTTGGAAATATATGATAGGCTAAGTTGCTAAGAGGGGAGGGGTAAATCAGTAACTTATCAAACTTAATCTTTATTTACTAGTTAATCCTTTATGTGTATTTTGATCTAATTACATGCATAAAAATTTGACAGCATTAAAACATTCATAACACTTTGACACACAATATCGTAACCCAAAAACTATCTAAATAGAAAATAAATCTTAGGTGGGGATGATACCCACAAGCTTTAGTAATGTAGTATAAAGTTGGCATGTTAATGCTCATAATGATCACTTCTGATCATCTTCCCTATTAGGAGCAATAAGGGCTTCTAGGTCCACCTTTCAAAAGGATTTACAAACATACAATGAAGTATGCACTCGGTAAAGAGATTTACAAAAGACTATTAAGTCTACCTTGTGAAAGGAATTAACTATTCCACCTATTCGGATGAAATGGTGGTTGATCTCTAATCTATAACTTGGTATTCTAAATGAGATTCCTTTGAGTGTAATGATCACCTTGCTATGATACATAAATCTTTGCTACTCCTTATACTGTTGTAGCCTTTTTACTTTGCACTTCTGCTCTTACTAAATTTGCATCATACTCATATCTTTTTTTTGAGTTTGATACAATAGATTGCATATATACCAATCCAATTTATAAATCAACAAATTCAACTATAATACAAGTTTACACAAAATACACAAAGTCAGCCCAACTGCAAGAACTCGAGTTTTAAAGACTAACTTGTTACGATAAACCATGGACAGAAATAAAAAACTACATGCAAATATAACCAATAAAAAAAATAATAGATCACACAGAAATGAATAGAAGGCACCAAGATTTAGCGTGGTTCACCCAATCCCTGGGCTATATCCACCAAATAGCAAGTTCGATCTTATTACAATCCAGTTATTACAACCTAATTACAATCCGTAATTCCTTACAGCTCAATACCGATGCAAGAACCAATTTTACATCACAACATAATAAAAAATACCTAACCCTAAACCCTTTTATACAAGTATTTTATTCATTTTAGGGTTAGAACATGTCGGCCATAATATGTCAGCTACCATGTCGGCCACAGCCCAAAAAAAAATTTCAGGGTGATGCCCCAAACCCCACTATTTATGAAGTATGTACAGTACTTTCCTAATCAGTCACCATAATCTAACATAACTTGGTGAGGTTCTAATACTCAACACCCATTGTCAATGCTCGACATCATCATGCACTTAGTAGGCATAGAAGCTCAATCCATATTGATCACTTCCAAGTAGTATGAACTTAGTTTGCACTAGTGACTCTATGAATACTACAAAACTCAGCATATAAACTGAATCACTTGATTTACACTATATATCTCAGTCAATGCTATTACTATGAGCTTGGTATAAACTAAATCACTTGGTTGAAACTAAATGGCTTGATCAACAATAGATTCACATCACTAAAACTATGAATTTGGTAACCATTGTATAACTCAGTTTATACTGAGAAACTTGGTAATCACTAAAAAGCTCAGTTTACACTGATAATCACCAACTTGGTAGAAACTACTCGACACAAACTAAATATTATTCCCTATACTTGATAGTAATTGTATAACTTGGTAGAGTCTAAAATACTTGGTTAACATTGTTAACTATATAATAAGCTCGGTAGATACTTACTATTTAAATAAGCGTATGTGTCATTAATAAACAAACTTCACTGAAATGTCAACAATCTCCCCCTTTGGCATTAGTGACAAAAACACTTATCAATCAAAATTGAATTCTCAAAAAGTTCCAAAAACAATCTTTATTTTTCATTATGTGTCTTTAACTTGGTAGAGCACTCTATTTTTGATATTTTTCAAAATTACATTTGTAAGAGATATTTATTTAAATATTTGTACATATATATTATAATATTATGATGCTTCCCCATAGATATACAATATACTTTACATTTTCTCATCTTCTCCCCTTTATACTTTACCTTGCTTATGTCCAATGCAATCTGAACTTCTGCTGATAATTCTATCATGTGGTCAGCAATGGAGTAGTTGTTATCATGGATGAGGGTTTTAGCACGTGTAATATGTTTCTACAATGCATCCATGTTTAGGAGAATCATGCCCTTTATGTCTACAAGTGTAGCTCTTATCCAGGCTTCTTCCCTTAGCAATTTTGCCTACATATCAATTAGAAATTTGATCTTTGCATAGTGAGCAAAACTATAGCTTGGGTCAAGTGACAACTTTTGTGCACTTTCCTTTAGATCTTCATCAATCTTGGAAAGTTTACCTTTGATTTCCTTGGTGAAAATTGATGTTTCACAAAGTTTACTGAATAGAGAGGTTATATTGTTGCAAGAGGTTTCCAACGAGCCTAGAATAGTAGACAAGTCTACTTGTTGTATTCCAATCTTTTGTGCTACTAGCTCCAAAAATTTATTCTCAAATTTATTCTCTGCTCTCTGCAACAATTTCACTTGTCCATTCAAATATTCATTGAATTTTTGGACTACTTCTACTAGCTATGCCAAAATAGTTTGAAAAGTGTCAATCTTAGTGTTGAGTGCCTCTGCAAGAATGTTCTTTGCATCTTTAAGAACTTGAAATTCTCTAATTCTTTCTTCTCTAAGCTTATGCTACTTAGCTTTCTTCTAAATTATATCTCCTACTATATGCATTTGATCAGGATTTAGATTGGAGATATCCTTATTCAAGATTACTATATCCTCATCAAGATCAATGTCTTCTTTCTTATCTGTTCCTTTTCTCAAAAAAAAATTACTCAATCAAGGCTTGGTCTTAACTATCCTTTAACTTATTATTTGCATGATAGGAATAGAAATAATAGCATAAATAAAGGGACTAGTAGTAAATGTAGATATAGCACTTATTGAAGAAATACTTTCTGTGACCAAAATCAATGGAGAAGGAAGTGTTGATTGCTCGATAGATGAAGTGCTTGTCACTTCTGTCAATGAAGTACTAAGATAAACAGGTGTAAATATTGGTTGAGTGCTTGAACTTGCAATGTTTGACACAACCAAATTTATAGTAGCTTTATCTGAGCTTGATGCCTTCAATGCTTTGATCAAATAATGAGGAAGTAATGCTATGACTGCTACTATAATCTTCTCAAGGTTAGTCTCCTCAATGTTTTGAACCTCAGAGAGATCTTCCCTAGTAGCTTCCTGTTCATGTTCCTCATCATCTATATTGTCATAATGTGTTACCTCTTCATTATCAATTTCATCTTCCTCATCATGTTCACCATCATCTTCATCCTTGTCATTGACATTAACAAAAAAATCACTCTTTTTGTGAAGATTATAAATGTTTTTCCATGTGTCAGTGGCATTTCTTACCAACAAGTGTTAAATCTCAAAGTAAGTTTTTCTTCTTTCTTCTTGATGGAATCTTTTACTTCCTTTTCATTTACACTCGACATGAGTTGCCTTAGATTTTTCTCATAAATATCTTTTGCAATTTATTTTGCATGCTCCCATCTTGGCTTAATTTTCTCCATTAACTTGTTGGGAATCTACTATGCAAGTTGGTCTGAGAGTATTTTCATTACCTAGCTTTAACACAATCAATTCTTCAAATTGCTTCTTCTCCTCTACAATTTTGGTTTCATATCTCAATGATCTAAAATTTGTTATGCCGACTCCTGAATCAATTTCTTTTAATCTTTCCTAAAAGGTGGATGGAGGCTTCTTGAAAATCACATCATCTTCTTCATCATCCAACTTTAGTTTCTTTCTAGATGTCTTCCTTGTAAATTCTACAATAGATGCCTTTCCAAGTTTGGTTATAGTAACCTTACCTTTCTTCTTTACTGGCTCTTCTTCTTTTGGCTTTTCTTCATCTTTTGCATCATCTTGTTCTATGTCATCTTCTTTACCTTCAATTAATAGGAGAGTAAAGTTGGTTTGTTTCAACTTTTCTATTCTCTTATTCCATTTGTCAATCACCTAAGGGAGTTTCATTTCTAATTCTATTCTTTCTTTTGCTTCCTCATATGTCCCAAAATATGTATACATTGGATCAACAGGTTCATTTAACAATGCTTCAAAAATATCCTTGGTCTCATTAATATTAACCTCATAACCTAAAGGCTTAACCCATACAATTCTTGGTTTTACTGATTGTATATAAACTTTATCACAATTAACCATGAAACAAATATCATTTTTGTAGTCTTCAACAAGTTTCTTTGGTATCCTAAATATTTTGTTCATCTTATCCTTGAATGCATCAAAATAGTTGTCCATTATATTGACATAGTTTTATCCCATTTCTACTATGTATTCATTGATTTGATAGATAATAGGTACATCTTTTCTCCATACAACTATACCTTTTGATGAGAAAAACTTTTGCAAAAAGAAAAATAAAAAAGTTAAGAGTGAACCAAACTTATAAGGGTTATTCTTTGCAGTTCTGATGCTTTCCATATTTTTTTTGAACTAACTCAACATCAACTTAGCAAGGTCAAATAGCATATTTTTTTGACCACTTTGAATGTGAGATCCACTGCATCACATGATACATTATCTAGATGAATGGAGTTGTATATCTTATATGCAATGACATGTATTTCAAACTTTAGGTCCATATTAGTTACACAACTGATCTTCATACCCCTTCCATCCCATTCAAAAAGGGTTTTCTTCTCCAATTCTACCTGACTTAGGGTTTTTGTGGCTTTCACCTTGGTTAACATTGGAAGCCATGTGATCCAATGGATCATTTTCTTTGTTATCATAATAGGTTTCTCTAATCATAACTACTCATTATGCACATGATTGAGAATAAATCTTGTCTACTTAATCTAAAAAATCTTGTGGCATGTGTGGAATGTGAGTCAAACCCTTTGCTTCTAGGTGTTGATGCTCCAGATTTAACATTTTATTCACACAAAATTTCTCCATAGTTTCATCCATTTCTAGGGTTCCTATGTCTTGGATAGAACATCAAAAATGTGAACGAATATCACTAATCAATAGTACCTTAGCTGGGATTTGAGATTGAGCTTCACTTCAATCTATGGTTTCAACAATAGCTAGACTAAGCTTGAAATTTGGTATTTTCCATTCAATGCCTTGAACTAACATTTCTAACCCTTTTCTTTGTCTTGCTACTAGAGGATACCATTGCTTCAATAGTTGATTGCACAGATTGCTCAGATGCTTCTTTGCAAATAGGTCTTGAAATTTCATAGTGACAAATGAATTCAATTTCACCCTTTTATCAATTTTTTCCTTTTAATTTTCATAAATTCCTAGTATGATCAGTTTCTCAATGAAAAACTATCTTCCATTCAGCTTGCATTGATTGCTTGGAAGAGTCATCCATGACTTGATGTCCACTTAAAAAATTTAGTAACTCCTGACCTCACTTAGTAATGACTAAAATTTCTTCAAACACTCAGTGATCCCTTTGCATCTTGAATGCTGATATGGATCTTTCTATTCTACTAGTTGGAGCTAATGTAGGATGACTACTTCAGAATCCTAGTTCTACTTCTCCTTGTGGAAGATCAAGTAGAAAAACTTGAGTCACCCAATTCTTGAGTGACATGTTCTTCATTACTAGAAGATTTTAGAATCAATTACTATCTCATTTTCTTTATGATTTTATCAACCTTGGCTTTGTTTTCATCTTCTATTCTTCTAGTATTCATACAACTATTGGAAAGATGACCAAGTTCTATACAAATAAAACATCTTCTAGTGGCGTCTCTTGTCCTCATGTGATGTTTTACACAATTTATTCCAATGTGTCCAAATTCTCCATAGTACTGACATATACACCAAGTATTGTAGTCCCAACCAAATATAGCTTTTACAATCTATTCTACTAGATACAATATCTTATTTTTGCATTTAAAAGATTAATGCCCACGCTTCTTGCATTTGTGACATTTGTCTTCAAATCTAGGTTTCTCTTTGCATTCATTAGCTCTATGACCATGTTGATTATGATTGTAACATTTTCTATTAAATTTAGCTTTCCCATTTCTCCAACATTTGTTTGATAAATGACCTAACTTATCATAGTGACTACAAGTAGGTCTTTGATTCTTTTGAGCTTCTTGCTTAGATGATTCACCTTCTTATGTATATTCAATTCTTTATTGGCTTTGCTCCTTCAATTGATTCATTTCTTCTTGAGATTTCATCATCCTCTCATTGGTTTTTCTTTCGACATTTAGATCATTTTGGAATCTTTCATTCTCTAGTATTAGATTCATGACTTCTTCATTTGCATTGGTAAGTTGATCAATGAAGTTTTCTTGTTGAAGGGATAGATGTTGAATTTCATTACTCTTACATTCTAACTCTTCTTTTATTTCATTTTTCTCTTCCAATACTTTACACAATCTTACTAACTAAATTACTTGTTCTCTTTTCATCTTTCTTACTTCTTATTGAAGTGTATAGTTCTTTTCTATTAGTTCTCTGATTGCTTCATTGGCTTCATCTGAATTGTTTGTTGAATGAATGTCTTCAATTCTTTCTTCAATATAGAGTTTTTCATTCATCTAAATTGCAAGATCTTTTCTTCTTTTCAAGAATTAAGAGAGTTGTTGCTTTGCTTTCTTGAGTTTCCCAAAAGCCAATTCCAAATATAGCTTTTCATTTTCAATAGCCTTATCAAGTCTAAATACCTACATTTCCTTTGATCTTTATTGAAGCTATTAAACTTATTTTCTAAGAACCATAAAGCTCTGATACCAATTGTTGGAAATATATGATAGGCCAAGTTACTAAGAGGGGAGGGGTGAATCAATAACTTATCAAACTTAATCTTTATTCACTAGTTAATCCTTCATATATATTATGATCTAATTACATGCATGAAAAAGTGAAAGCATTAAAACATTCATAACACTTTGACACACAATATGGTGACCCAAAAACCTTCCAAATAGAAATTAAAACTAGGATGGGGATGATACCCACAAGCTTTAGTATTATAGTATAAAGTTGTCCTGTTAAGGTGTACAATGATCACTTATAATGATCTATCCTATTAGGAGTAATAAGGACTTCTAGGTGCACCTTGCAAAAGGATTTACAAACATACAATGAAGTATGCACTTGGTAAAGAGAGTTACAAAATACTGTTAAGTCTACCTTGTGAAAGGATTTAAATGATCCACCTAATAAGATGAAATAGTAGTTGATCTTTAATCTACAACTTGGTTTACTAAATGAGACTCCTTTGAGTGTAATGATCACCTTGCTGTGATAGATAAATCTTTTCTGCTCATTATATTGTTGTAGACTTTTTACATCACACTTTTTCTCTTATTAAATTTGCATTATATTCATGTCTTTTCTTTTTCTTTTTTGAGTTTGATACAATACATTACATATATACCAATCCAATTTAAAAATCAACAAATTTAGCTATAATACAAGTTTACAAAAAATACACAAAGTCATCCCAACTACAGGAACTCAAGATCTGAAGACTAACTCAGTGAGGTTATAATACTCGACATCCACTTTCAATGCTCAACATCATCATACACCCAATAGACATAGAAGCTTATTCCATACTAATCACATCCAAGTAGTCTAAACTTGGTCTACACTAGTGACTCAGTAAATACTATGAAAATTGGCATATAAATTGAATCACTTGATTCACATTGTATAGCTCAGTCAAAGTTATTACTATGAGCTCAATATAAACTAAATCACTTGGTTGACACTAAGCAATTTAGTTAACACTAGATTCACATCAAAAAACTTTGAACTTGGTAAGCATTATATAATTTGGTTTGTACTAAGAAACTCAATAATCACTAAGAATCTTGGTTTACAATGATAATCACCAACCTAGTAGAAACTACTCGGTGCAAACTGAATAGTTTTCTTAATAGTCGGTAGCAACTGTAGAACTTGGTAGAGTCTAAAATACTTGGTTAACACTGTTAAATATACAATAAGTTTGGTAGATACTTACTATCTAAATAAGTGTGTGTGTCGTGCTAATAAAAAACATGACTAAAATGTCAATAGTACAGTACTTCCCTAATCTGTCACCACAATCTAACAATTATCATAACATGTGGGAACTTTATCATAATGATTGTTATAATTCTTATGAAGGTGTGAATGCCTTTTCATGGACTTGTGTAATTAATTATACATTGAGGAAGCTCTAACAAGTTGACCTAATTAATCATTTGTGAAGGGTATTAAGGAAATATGTTTCCTTGGTTGGGTAGGAGTATATGTATGAGATATTAGTTGATGATGATGCAAGATTTTATGATGGATAACTAGAACAAAGAAGAAATGAATTTGGTTGATTAAGTTGAGCTTCAAAGGAAATATTTTGGCAAGTAATTTAAAAATTATTCATTTTATGCTTTTGGATATGTTATCCTAAAATATTATTTTTTATACTCACTAGAGAATTTAGGCAATGGCTCTACTTGTTTCCTTTCATCCTTTAATGGGTTTAGAACCTTATAATAAGGGTTCAAATGTTTTCTACTAAGAATTTATCCTCTAACAAGGTCTTTTGTAATAAAATAATTATATTTGGATCTTAATAGGGTCACATTCTTTCAGAAGGAACTTATATATTAGTACATTATCTTGTGGGTGCCATCATCACTAGGGATTTTCCTTTAATAAAGACTTTCCATATTAAAAAAATCATTGTGTTAGGGTGGATAATTTGTTGTTAACAAGATTTCAAACAAACCCAAATCTACATATCACTGACATTAAACATTCAAAATAGAGGCAAACTAAAACTTTGATGCAAATCATCCTTACAAAGAAATTAATAAGTGGGATATATACTGATCCCTTCAACATCCATTAAATAAATTTTATTCTTAGAGGCATCTTGTGAGGCAAAACATAACAATTTTCAACACAAAAATATCAACCTTTCTCAATTTGCATATCCTAATTTCTATATCTGATTCCATTATTCATAACGTTTGTTCCCAAAACTTTCTTGCCAAACCCTTTGGGTTAATTATTTAAACTTAGACCTTCTAAATCATATCCAAATCTTATCCCAATCCAATAACACAATTATACATTATGATATCTGTATCTAGACCAAATTTTACTATCAAAAACCAGAAGTAAAACCCAAAATCCTACATAGGGAATCTGATATCTTTCTCAAAAAAAATCCAAATGAAACCAAAAAAAATATTGACCATTTGTGAGTCTAGTTTCCAAATATTTAACACATTAATTTTTCCAATGCACAAATCATTCTACAAGAATAAATCTTTGACTGTAACTTCAATGGATATCTTTAAAAGATAGTTTTCACCAAACTTTTCATATTTTTCACATGTTTTCATCAAAATGACTTGAGACAGTGGGATAGTAAATTTATTTTACATATCTTTCCATTGAGTATAATTATATGTTCTAGTTTTTCCAAATGTGTTTGTACCAAATCTTTCAATCTAATTGTAGTTAGATATCCTCAAATTTGCAAATAACAACTTTTACCAAAATGCTTATAACTTATTCATTTCTCCATGAAATAAACCCAAAGCAAATCTAAAACAAATTTTATTCACTCTATATATATATATATATATATATATATATATAGAGAGAGAGAGAGAGAGAGAGAGAGAGAGAGAGAGAGAGAATACATGGTTTCCAAGCTATACAT
The DNA here is from genome assembly GCA_028749045.1 of Cupressus sempervirens. Classification (NCBI taxonomy): domain Eukaryota; kingdom Viridiplantae; phylum Streptophyta; class Pinopsida; order Cupressales; family Cupressaceae; genus Cupressus; species Cupressus sempervirens. Next base: position 654,081,519 of record CM053788.1, read on the forward strand.
GATCATACTTGAGACTAATAACCACCACAAAAATTGAGAAACTAATCAAAATAAGAACTTGGATTTGCTCTGAATTGATTTCAAATGTATCTCTTTCCTTCCATTCTTTCTTTGGTTGGATCATACATCAGTTTTTATTGTGGTTTTGGTTGGTTATAGCTTCCAAACCACCTTTGAAACCATCTCCTTACATTCTTTTAACCATTATGCATTTTTTACAATATTTTATGCATTTTATGCATTTTGGATCACAAATTTTACAAGTTTAACTCTAAAATTGGAAAATATTTGCATGGACACTTTAATCACCCTAAAATGGAATTCAATTAAAATTTTACATCAATTTTATCCTTTATAAGGAATTCATTCATATTTTTTACCTTCTTGACCACTTTAAGACATCCATGCACAATTTTGACAACTTATTACAAATGGCTTCTTTAACCTTTACATTTCAACTTATGGACTCAAATACATTATAAATGCCTTAAAGACATTTTGATATCTGATATAAGGAATCTTAACCTCCTTGTTTTCTTGTACTTTAGGTTCTCTTGCACTAGTTTCTCTTTGGGATCTAGTTTTTGATATGAAGATTGGTTTTCTTATTTATCAAGATTACTTATTTTTGTTTTAATTTATTGGAATATTTTGCAAAGATAAGAGAAATCATTATTCTAAATTTAGGGAATAAATTTATGAAATATTTTTGGATTATAAAGTAGGGAATATGATATTACAAGAGATTGGAGGAAACAAAGTTAGGAGATAATAATCATCTTGAGATAGCTTCTCTCCCAGAGATGATTACTGCATGAGAAGAAACTTTTTTTTCCATTGTAAATTTGGGGCTTTTTAGATTCATCCTTGAAGAAAAGAGGGGGCTTGAACTATTTGATTCTCTGAAGAGAAATGGGGTCTTGGTAGCATGACTATCCTTCCAAGGAGAAAGTAGGGAGGGTGGGGGTGTAGGAATTGATTATGATTCATCAATCACTTGAGAAAGCATTAGAAAAACTCAAAGGAGATGTTTTCTTTTGAAGTAAACATAGCTCATGAGTAGACATATTGGTGGTCATTGTTTCTATAATACTTGAGGAGGCATTAGACAGGCTAAGGGTAGATATGGATTTTTAAAGGAAAGGTGTCTCATGTGTAGCACTAGAGGAGACATTACAAACACTCAAAGGAGATGTGGAATTCTAGAGGAAATGTGTCTTACTGTGCATGGAAGGTGGTAAAACTTAGACCCATGTCACCCTTTTGTAAAGAAAAAGGCTAACAAAAGTATAACTATTCACCTTCAATGATATAAAACTAGTATTATTATTTAGAATTTGAATATGAAGTAAACTAATGAAATGTGTAGAAATGGTTGAAGTTTAGGATTTAAATTTTGAATAATTATTTTTAAAATGATATATTTTCCTAATTTTTATAGATAATTTTTTATTTGTTGAAAAATACTAAAAATTAGGGGTTTAGTTACCACCACAAAACTATAGGGAAATAACTGTGTTTCTATTTGAAATCAGACTATGTTATAGATAACACATATAGGTAGAGCAATCGATTAAAAAAATGACTTTAGACCTATATTTTCTCTTTTATAGTGATTCAAATTTCAACTCACTCCAAATTGATAGTTTTCATCTCCCACCACATTTTGAAAAACAAATCTATTCTAACTAGAAGATAAATTATACATTCTGAAAGAGGATTCTCTCCTCTAGAACATCATTTAATTTTTTAATTTTTTTGATATGATTTAATATTTTTTTCTTTCTCAAAATCAACATTTTTTCAAGTGTTAAAATACATTCTTGCAGAACTTTTTAATTACAATATATACTATGTCTAATTAATAAACTCTATATGAGAATATACTTGACTTTGAGCTCAATAAAATGGTGTTTTCATTTTAATAAAAAACTATCATAAAAAATAGTAAGAGATATTGAAACATTAGTTTTCTAAATAATATTATTTATTTAGTTTTTTGAAATAATATTATAACTAGAGTTTTCTTAAATAAATTCAGTCTAGCTAATTCTTGACCAATTGGAAAAGTGTAAGACCATATACTACTTAGCTAGACTAAATTTATCTAGATCATATGTTTGAGAAAAATTTATTTTTGGATAGAAATATTCAAATTCAATTGCTCTAATAAGTCAGCCTGAAAGGTGACATAGCTTTGTACTTTTACCCGAAGATAACTTTAGGTTTTACAGTTAAGAGATCTATTGATGCAATTACTTTGGTGTGTTTTTAGTGGCAAATGAGGATTGATGAAGATGCTTCATCAAAGTCTCTGGAGGGTTAAATTAAAACATTGGTAACTTTCACTCTTGCTCAAATTGATGTAACGAGGGGGGGAGTATTGGATTTTTACATTAATGGGGTTATTTTTAGGATATATTAAATTAAACAAATTAGTTATAATGAAATTTAATTTCTTCCTAGAAAGATTAGTTTTTTATTTATAGGAAAATTGAAAGGCTTTAAAAATCTATTACAGGATATTATAAAATCTTCAAATGCAAATCTAATTGAATAGATATCAAATAGTCTTCTCTTTTACAATGAGTATTTAGTTTTCTTCATGGCCTCTCTTGAACACCAAATTCCTATTAGTAGCCTAAAGTCATCAAAATTTGTGTAGTTAGAGGTATAACAAGTTATATAGTATTAGATATTCAATATATACTAGATATTTGATATGTTCAACACACAAAAGCATCAATGATTCAATTATTTTGTTCTCTTTGTTTGTATATCCATTATACATCTGATAGTTGCAAGTTTTGAGATAGTTTTAGACAAAATAAACCTTTTTGAACAATCTTAAATTTCAAAAATTATTGATTTTAAATCATTCTTCATCAACTTTTTGTTGTCACTATAGGGAGTAGTAGTCATCCAAAACATAAAATAAATAGAAAGCTAATTACTGAATAAATTGAAGCTTTTAAAGAAAGAGATAGGGAAAATCATTGAAATATGAGACAAGGTATGTTTCCTATTAGTGGAAGAAACACTAAATTTGAAAGTAATTAATAATAAATTTTACAATGAGAAAGTAGTAATCGAAAAAAAATAGATTAAGAGAATGAAAGTGTAGAGTTGGAGAACAAAAATGTAGACATTGAGAATGACAATCTAGGCTAGATCCAAATTGAAGATATAGAGATGGAGAATGAAATGTAGAGATGGGGATAATAAAAAATAGAGATTGGGAAAAAATCAAGGGATTGTGAATGAGAATGTTGCACAAAAATGGAATGACTATTACAACTATATAAAGAAGAAAGACAAAGTTTAAATTTAATGCATTCAAGAATGTGAAAAGTGGTTACATGAAATTAATGAGAACATTAAAAAAATTGAAGGAAAGAGATCGGAAAGAACTATTTAGTTGTGGGGTTTAGTATTTTTTGATAAATTTTTTAGCAAGTGAAAATGTCAAAGATGTAAACAATGAGACCTATACTACCAAAATTGAATGTTTAATCAAGAAAATGGAGAGAAATTATATAATTGTGAAAAAAAAACTAATGCTCTCAATTCTATTAGGAAGACTAGCAAGGAAAAAGATAATAGATCTTCTTGGGGAGTTATTACAAACTCTTTAGCAAGTCATCATTTTAGATAGAGTCGCTTTATGAGAAAAATTTAAGTTTACTTGAACATAACTCATAAAAAAATAGATAGAGAACTTTCAAGAAGAGAAGGACTTGATGGTCCTTCATAGAATGATACAAAGTATTGCGATGGGAGGCTTACACATTTTGATAAGAAGCTAATCAATAGTGTGAAGGATAAAATTAACTATCTTTTCACTCTAACTCAAGAGTGTCACTAAATGTGAAGGATGTCTTAAAGTTAAGAATTGGTGATCAAGACCACACATCACATCCTAAATATTATTTAAAACTATTCAAACAATGTCTTTCAAAAGCATTTATGAGGTACATATAGCATTGTAAATATGACAAATAGAATTTTAATCCTTTACAAAAAATTATTATTATATACCTATTAATATCATATTCCAAAATCATGAAGAGACTTTATAGGTCTTTTTTAAGTCTTAGGGATTATGGTTATTTGTTCTATGTAAATGATTACTTAAATGAAAAGTGCTCACAGTACATTGACTTGTTGAAGTTTATTTTATTCTTTAACGATGGAAGAAAACAAATTTTTGAAAAGATGTTTGTCCAAAAAATAAATCTATGAGATGGTAAATATATAATTATGAGCAAAGGTGAAGGTTCTAAATGTGATTTGGTTACAAAAGAATGTATTTTTTCTAATTTTATTTCATATTTCAAGAAAAATATTCTTTAGTTATGGTCAAGGCATAGTCATAACTCTCATTGGTTGGATAAATAATTCAAGACGTGTAAGGAATCTTTCCCATTTGGCACTATTATATTTAGGTTAACTTTGTAAATAACTACACATTGCAAGAACAAATTGATTTGCAAGATTAATATTACAATTCTATTTAGATTGTTCTTTTGTGTACATAACAAATAGAGTCTCTTCTTATAGTACATAACATGTGACATAAAGGTAATAAGAGAGTACCATTTTTTATGAGTGGTGATAGATCACACTCTTCATAGTATATGGAACATTGTTCTGATAATTTATTGATTCCTCATGAGAAAATGATATTTTTAGATAGATATCTTATTTGGTCAGATAACTGTAGTGGCCAATCCATGAATGCCCATCTACTTTACTGGTTGAGTAGAATGTATGAAGAGGTGTGTACATCTCAATTTTGGAGTTTATTTAGGTTGACCATGGGGAAGGGGAAAATGATATAGAATGTACAAGTGTCATAGAGCTCTAATTTGGGAGAAATTAACAACTTCAAGTGTATAATATCAGCATGCTCATTCTATTATTCATTAGTATAGCTAAACATTATCACAAGGTGTGACACTTGATGCATCAATATACAATTTCTTTTCATTGGTTAAGGAGGGAAAAATATGGGATAAATTTGATTTTTAGAGAATTAGGAATTCTTAAAACTTAAATCATTTTGAAGCTTACATTAAAATACATGGATGATTTGGACATAAGACTTTTCTTGTTTTGTCCCATGAATATTTAATGTTATTGGGATTAGTGTGAGATGGAATCCACAACATGGAACAAAATTATCTCTCAAAACATCCTTGACAAATGATGACATGGAAATTTTTATAGAGTATGACCATCTTTTAGAAAATTTATAGCTAGAACATGATTTTGCATTAGTTATACTGTAAGGGAGTGATGAGAGATCATATTACTAGAACTTGTACTAGTATTTTATATATGAGAAAAGAAGGATCTTGCATAACAAATGGAAGATGGTGATACTGATACATTCACATATCCTAAGGGTCTAGTTGTTATGACATACCTATATTTAAAGACCATGAGAATCACAAAACCATTATCATGTACTCAAAAGTTGTGTTATATCAAAGAATATTAAATTGTTAAAGCACCAAGGAAGGCCAAAGACAAAATAACGTTGGACTATTAGTACTATTGATCATGAAGTAATATTGGATATCCTTAAGCATAACTTGATGATCCTTAAAGCACACTTCACTATGTGATACCAACTCACTACAAGGTTTATTATATTTCTTATGATTACTTTCATTGACTTAATTAAAAATTTCCTCTTCATTTTTTTTGGTCAATAAACTTGTCTATTTCATGAATTGTAAGTTTAGTTGGATATAAATATGTTATATATCAAAGATTTGGGTACAGTTTAATACCTCATAAAAAATGACATTAAATTTGATTGTGCATAGGCTTTCCATTTAAAGAGTTTATTTTTCTCTAATACTGGTCTATTGTATAGATTATTTTAAACAATATTAGTGTCATCAAGAGTGTCAATGATTGGATTTGTATATTAAAAGAGCATAAATATCATACCCAACTATAATAGTTGTGTATCAAGGATTTTTGATATCATTAATGCATTAAAATGTACATAATATGAATGCATATCAATGATATATAATGTATTTTTATGTAACACTTGTGTGTAAGTATAGGATAATATGTTTGAGGATATTGTTGACCCTAAAGGAAATATTAGTATTGTCTATTAGTGCAAAACACTTAATAATTCACAAGGTAGAGTTGGTCGTTCAATACTACAATTGAGCCACAATAAAGGTCAAGCTATAAAGAGAGGTAGCACACAAGTTTAGTTTGTGCCAAGAAGTCTATAATCATTGAGCATTTATAAGTTACTAATCTATCTAAAAGGTAACACATCATATAAGCCAAGTAATATATGAGCCAAGTGAAGTATATGTTAAGGATCAATAGGAAGAACCAAGCATTACTGAGTGTCAAAGGCTATTTGTGTTGAGTTGTGATATTTGAGAATGAGTTTGGAATGGCACAAAATCTCATGTAAACTATTTTTTTGAGCATGAAACATGTTTTTATAATCGAGGTGAACCTCAAGGAGGTAATTATGCATGTAATTCTACATCACTAATCCCTATGTAGTATGAAGGACCAATCAAAAATAAAAAAACTTAAGCGAAAAAAGGATGAATGAGGATCATTGATTATGATCTAAAACTTTTGTAAGATGGCTACTTAAGTAGGGATTCAAGACATAAGTAGGTTCCATGAGAGAGAGTGGTAATGATTGAAGGAATTCATATATATAAAGTTGACAGTGAATCAATGAATTGTGAAGGACTAAAGGAGATCAAATAGTGTAGCGAGGAGATATTGTAGATTAGTCACAGTAAGGTGATTAGTTATTGGAAAGAGAAGATCCATTATTAGCAATCACTATAGACCAAAGGGTCAAGGTACTGCTACATTATAATCAATGTATCAGTTGAATCTTTTAATAGAGTGGTCCTAAAAAGCCTATTATAAATCTCCTAACAAATTATTTACTTAATTGTGAATTTCAAACCCTTTTGTAAAGGTAGACTTAATAGTCTTATAATATTTTTAACAAAGAAATCTTCTCATAGGGTAGATCATCAGAAGTGATGAAATTATAGCCCTAATAGACACTTTCTTACTGTAGTAGTGAATTTTTTTGGGTGTCATCCCCACTATAGTTTACCTTCACCTTGGAGGGTTTCTACATTACCAAATATTGTGTCAAGTGTAATTTACTTGTTTATGTTTTATGTTCATGTTAGTATATCTTATATCTATTGTTATGTGTTATTGTATGATTAAGGTTAGTGATAAATTGGTAAACTATGTTTAGTATGGTTTGTGTTTGAAGTTGGTAAAAAAATTTGGTAATCTTAATTCAACCCCGCCCCTCACCCCCACCCCCCCCACCCCAGCATCTCACTTTCCCATTAGATTTTTAACAATTGGTATTAGAGATTAGATCTCTAAGAAAGAAGTCTAACCACTTGAGATTCAAAGGTCTTTTAAATGGAATCCTGCAAATTGGGAAAGGTGATTGAGAATTACAACCTTGATTTACATATTGCATTGGAGAAAATTAAGGTTGCAAAGGAGGAACTATGAAAATAAGGAGATGGAAAATTAGCAAAATGATATATAATACCAGGAAGAAAGCATTGATGACTAATGTGATGAAAGAAAATCTAGTGAATTTAATGTAGCAATAGCAAGTCTATTGGAAAAGAAAAACAATATGAATGAATAAGTGAATGTACTAAAGAGAGAATATGAAATGCACTCAATAAGACTATGTGAAGTCATGGAAAAAGAGAATAAAGATGAAGATGATAAGACAATGACTAATGAATATAAGAGACAAATAGCTACAAGACTTGATGAAAAGGTCATTGAAGTACAAAGGCCAACACAAAATCAATTTGACATAGGTAATCAGTTATTAAGTGCAAATCATGAAATTTCTAGAAAGGTGGTAGAGATTGTAGATCTGAGATTGGAGAATAATAAATTTAAAAATGAATGGAGAGTTGAAAGTTATATTATTGAAAGAATGAAAAAAAACTAGAGAAACCATGAGAAAACTTGATGAAAAGTTAAAAGTATAGAGAAATGATACAAATAGACTGGGCTAGATACTGAGTTCATATCATCTATCAAGCAAGGTGACTCATCAAATCATGGAGAAAAAATTATTGTGAAAGCAAATAGCAAGAAGCCTACATGTTATCCTAAACCTAAATTTTATTATTATTTCTTTACTTACAACAAGTATGGACACCAAGCATATGATGTTAGAAATGCTTTAGAATAACTGGGGGGGATGAATCAGTTATTCAAGGTCCAACATGTCCAATTCAAACTTTTTCACTAAGTGTAGCGAGCCCATTCAACCATTCATTCATCCAAGCTTTAACATTCTTATTCAACAAGTTACTGTAAATCAACATGTAAGTATAACACATAAAAGATCAACATATAACACAGTGATTTACGTGGAAACCCAATTCGAGAAAAACCACCAGTAACATGCTACTCAATTCTCACTCTTCTGAAGTGATGCCCTATGAAAGGCCTACCCTATTAAAGGCTACAACACACTATTAAATGTGACCTTGTTAGAGGATTTATCCACCCTGTTAGAGGTGGGTCTAGTTAGAGGACTTTAGAACATTCACTTGGAATGTCACCCTATTAAAGGATTTACAAATGGCTATTAGGCCAACCTAAGTCCATAGGATTTTCTTTCTATCCTAACTGATACAATTGCTAGAGAGTAACAATTAGGAATTTTGACTTGATTACAGCATAAAACTCAACTTGCAGATCTCATATCACTCTTTAGCTCTTTACATTGCCTAGCCTTCAATCTCTGCAACTTTGATAGCTTTCCCTTCTTTCAAGCTTAATCTCCTTGAGACTCCATGCTCACTATACCAGTGCAATCATCTCTTCTTGACCACTTTTATAAGTAGAGCCTTTGTTCTCTTCCTTCTCCTAGATGCCTTCTCCTTGACACCCTTCTAATCACTTCATAATTTGGCACTTTAGCAATAGCATTTGCTTCCTGGTCTATGACTCCTTAAATAGAAGTCTTGGAGTTCCTTTCCTACTCAATTCTTCCTTCCTTTGATTTCAATTTGTATGGATTAGGTAGGATTCATTGTATCTAACCCATATTTTGTTTCCTCTAGAAACTTCTTTAATAATCCTTTTAAATTCACTCAAAAATGGTTTACATAGAATTTTGTGCCACTAGCTCATCATCCTTATCCTCCAACTAGTTCACAAAATTCAAGGTAACAACTATGTCAGCTCAAATTTGGTGAATCTTCATTATTTGAAATAATGCAACAGCTCAACACTATTGAAATCTTGATGCTTACTCAGCATCAACTACATTTTTACTGATGCTTGACACCTGAAGTTCACTCAACACCAACTAAGATTTTCTGCTACTCAGTACTTGAACTTCACTTAGCACACACTAGATTTTCCTTTTGCTTGGCTCCAACTAAAAATTTTCTCGGCTTCAACTAGCTTGCTTGGCACCCACTATTGAACTTAGTTTAAGCTTTTCAGTCAACCTTATTACAACTTATACTTCTAATGTTTATAAGTGTTACCAACCTCTGTATCTTTGAGTATGTTATCAATACATCATTTAATCATTGTCTTAATTGATCCTTGTACTTCATTACAACATCATAATTCAACCTTTCCCTTAGGTGTTCTTGTTACATCTTGTTGATCAAATCCTATTCATCAATCAACTAAGTGAGAGTACTTGGATTTTATAAGCCATTGTCATTCCTACAAATAGCAAGTTTGATATCAATGACAAAAAAATGATTGAAAACATTCTTTTAACAACTAACTTCCTTCTTTGCAACAATCTTTGTCTTTGATCTTCAACAATGAGCTTTTCAATTAGATTTCCAACATATGAGTTATGATTAAAGATGTGTAAGACACCAGCTACATCTAGATTTGAAGGTTATTACTACACATGACATAAGTATAGTCAGAAGGTACAAGATTACAAATTTAATATAAAACATAGTTGGACACCTAAGAGTCAAGGCAATACAATGAGGCAATGTAATGTAACAAATTGGGATTACAACACTTGGGTCACTTGTCAATTATGTGGAAAGTATGGACACATTACAAAAAATTATGGACGAACACATCTTGGAGGAAGATCAAGAAATTTATAGAACTTTGATCTAGTATATTTTCACTATCATAAGGTCAGTCGCTTAAGAAGAGACTATAGGAACCGAGCACTAGTACCCAAGTACAAAGAGAATAAAGGAAATGCAAAAATTAGTGTTGAAGAAGTAAGAAGCAAGATGAATCAAACCTAGAAGAAGAAATTTGAAGGAAGCAGTAGTTCAAATGAAGTAGTTGTGATAACCCAATCCAATGGATCAAGTGATTCTAGTACCAACCAAAAGAAAGAAGTCGGTATGGAAATGTATTTCAATTTGTCCAATTATACATCAGTTCCTAAGATTGTAGGCATGAAAGTCCAAATTAGCATAATATTAGATGCATAAGGATAGATTTGTAGTATCAAATGAGTAAATATGTTTGGGTACCAAGTTGCAAAGTTAATGATGGCCAAGTATCAGTGTTGGAGGATAAAAAATGGTAATCATCCAAGTAAATTTTTAAGTGACCAAGTCATGGTATTGGCCAAGTAAGATGAATGATTTTTGAAGTGTTACTACTAAGTTTTACAATAGTGATTGAGCCAACCTATGATACACCTAAGATAGGTACGAAACATTAATGAGGCCCTAAACTCACATTTTTGACCTATATGTCTAATTTTATCACTTATTTTGATCACTTTCAATTGAACTTTTCAAGAGTGAATTTATTTTAAGAAATTTTTGTGCATGGTTGAGAAATTCTAAGAAGATCTGATGCAGGAGCATCCAGAGGTATAAGGGCAATCATGTGTCAACCAAAAAACTATACCTAGACATAGTTTATGTTTCATGTGTTTTCATTTTTGGATACCTATTTGGGTCAAATAAAGGTTCCAACTCTCACAGTTCCACTATTAGTGTTCTGGGTTAGATTTTTTAAGCACCTTGGGATACATGTAAATGCCAAAAAAATAGGACTATGTAATTGAGCCATAATTATGGTGAGTTAGAAGGTGTAAATTGGAGGGATGATTAAAATTGTAATTTAGAACATTCTAGAAAAAGAATTGGGTCAAAAGGCTGCACAGTTTGAAAGTTATCGCAGTTTTTCAATTTTTAGAGACCTCTTAAGAATGCTTCAAAGTTAGGTTAGGGGCATTAAATGACTTCATACAGGGCCAAAAATTGGGGATGAGCAAAGCTGGTCTACATGACTATAGAGTGCTTCGAGAGCTTTCCAAAAATGTAAACGGTTCATTAATCGGAGCTATGGTTCAAAAGTTATGCCTCCCGAAAGTTTGGTTACCATTTTTGGATTCTTCTAATTTTGCGCCGACTTCTAATGCAATTTCTGGAGCCTTCTATTTTTGGCAGTCGATGCCAACCGGCACTTTCTAGAAGGTATTCCTAATTCTTAACCCTTTGGGGTCTATTTAAGAACATTTCTGGCATTGTAAAAGGCAGTTCAAAGTGGAGTTTGAGAGAGGGTATTAGGAGAAGAAATTATCTCCAAATTTATTCTATTGTAAGCCCATAGGGCATGTTTTGGAGTCTATTTACTCTGCGCTAAGTGTACTAGCATATTTTCATAGTTAATAAAGTTTCCCTTTCCTATTGTGTCCATTTTGTTATTGGGTTTAACCCCATCAAGATCTTAGAGTGTTTTATTGGCATTGGAAGGGGATTTGTGTGTACTTGTGTTAAAGCTAAGTGAAGTACAGTTTTGTGATCAAACCCATCATGATAATGGCATCTAGCTCATCAATTCTAGAGAAGAGATGAAATCAAAGGCATCTAAAGTTAGTAATGTTGAATTAGTTAGAAATGAAGTATCCAAGCCACCAAAGTTCAAGGTGTATAATGAGATTGTGATGAAGACAGATTCTTTTGGAGCCCTATTGTTGATCCTGCCAAGAGTTATTTTGATTCACAATGTGTGATCATGTTATATGTGCAAGATTGGAGAGGTTGGATAGTTTGGGTTGAGAAGTGTGTATGAGAATCTATGCATACAGGGAAAACTAAAGGATGAAAAAAAGCATATTATCGAGAAAGGGCTTACTCATGCCTTGAACTTTCTTAAGGTTTTCAAGATTCAAAGGATAAATAATTCTTTGAGATGAGTTCATGATATGAAGTTATGACTAGAAGGAGGACCAATTGAGATCATGAGGAAAATCATTCACTAAGTTACTAGCTATATTGTTATGGATAAAGTTTGAAAAATTGATGAAAGAGAAAGGAGGTTATTGAAGCTAATACATTGGCAAAATGGAACGAGCCTAAAATGTTAATATCAATCATCAAAGATGCAAAGATTTATTTTGTAGAACTAGGGTTATTGAGCACAAGTTTTATTAGTCTAGTTTACTAGACAACATTCCCTATGTGTTTGTGGTAGTTGCATGGAAAATTGTAAAGAAAGACCATAGTTATGATCTTTCTGACCTACAATTGAGATGTTTATCAGAAAACCAAGAAAGAATAAGGAAGGTGAAGAACGGTATTCATAATTTTGGTTCATTTCTTTTTTTTATTTTCTTCTATGTTTAGAATTCTTTTCACACCATAGGAGATGTTACATGGAGTAAGAAGAATCATGTAACACAAAAAATCAATGAGTTCATTAATCAATTGGGAGAAAATATCAAAAGATCATGGATGGATTTTTTGAGGAGTTTTAGTAGAAGATTAATAAGAGAATAGGGATCCCTGAATCCTTAGTGAAAAAATATTATGATGACATGCATTTCTTAGTGGACATTGACAGGACATATGTAGAGGATTTTATTGTTAGAATTACATGGTTAAGATCATTAGCTTATCAAATTGATGCAGGAGCATCCAGATGTACAAGGGCAATCCTGTGTCACCCAAAAAAAATATACTTAGACTTAGTTTTTGTTTCATGTGTTTTCATTTCTAGATACCCATTTGGGTCAAATAAAGGTTCCAACTCTCACAGTTCCACTATAAGTGTTCTAAGATAGAGTTTTTAATCACCTTGGGATACATGTAAATGCCAAAAAAATAGGAGTATGTAATTGAGCCATCATTTTTGGTGAACTACAAGGTTTAAATTGGTTAGATGAATGTAATTTTAATTTAGAGCATTCTAGAAAAAGAATCAAGTCAAAAGGCCCCACGGTTTGAAAGTTATCGCATTTTTTCGATTTCTAGAGACATCCTAAGAATGCTTCAAAGTCAGGTTAGGGGCATTAAATGACCTCAAATAGGGATGAAAATTGGGATATGAGTGAAGCTGGTCCATAGGGCTATAGAGCACTTTGAGATCTTTCCAGAAATGTAAACGGTTTGTCAATCGGAGATACGGTTCAAAAGTTATGCCTCCCGAAAGTTCGATTACCATTTCTAAATTCTTCTAATTTTGTGCCGACTTCTAATGCTACTTCTACAGCCTTCTATTTGGTCAGTGGATGCCTACTAGCACTTTCTAGAATGTATTCCTAATCCTTAACACTCTGGGATCTATTTAAGAACATTTATGGCATTTTAAAAGGCAGTTAGGAGTGGAGTTTGAGAGAAGGTACTGGGAGAAGAATTTATCTCTAGATTTATGCTATTATAAGCCCATAGGGCATGTTTTGGATTTTGTTTCTCTATACTAACTGTACTAGTGTATTTTTACAGTTAATAAAAATTTCCCTTTCCTATTGTGTCCATTTTGTGCTTTGGTTGTGTCCCCATCAAGTGGTATCAAAGCTGGTTATCCTGAGTGTGTAGACAAAGAGCTGACTATGAGGCAGTTTGCACCAAGTAGTGTGGTTGTGGGTTTGAGTCAAGAAGATGCCTCCATGAAGAGAACATGGCAGAAGGGCCAGAGCTATTAATCCTGAGGAGGTTAGAGCCCTCCAAAGGCAGGTACAAGCATTGCAGGAGGAGCTCCATAGAGGAACAAATGTTGCTGTAGGTGATGAAAGTGAGGATGACAATGAAGAAGAAGAAATTGGACCAGAAGGGGAATTTGATGGGAAAGTTTTGAATCAAGTAGAGGAAAGACTTTTTAGGGCCATTACTAAGTTTGGGAAAAGACCTACAATTGATGTGGGTGTATTTTCAGGGAATTTGAAACCAGATGAGTTGATCAATTGGATCAATGAACTGGAAGAATACTTTGAGTATGAGGATATTAGGGACCCAAATAGGGTTAAGCTTGCAAAGGCCAAACTAAAAGGCCATGCCAAAATCTGGTGGCAAGAGGTTCAATTGGAAAGAAATAGAAGAGGAAAGGATAAGATCACAAGGTGGGATCGCATTGTGGACAAACTAAAGAAGCAGTTCATTCCTATTGACTATGAACTTGATTTGTTTAAGAAGATGCATGGGTTAAAACAAGCAAGAAAATCAGTCCAAGAATATGCAGAGGAGTTTTACTGGCTTCTAATTAGAGCAGGGCATGCAGAAGAAAATAAGGAGAAGGTTGCTCATTATATCAGTGGGTTGCGACCTAGCATCCAAGAGGAATTAAGTCTGGTAAGAATGACCAGTGTTGAAGAGGCATACTAGTTTGCCCTACGAGTTGAAGAGAAGCTAAATAAAAATTTTGAAGGGAGACAAAGAGGGCATGGTCAAGGAGGAAAGGGTAGTGGTAGGTCATCTAGAGGCTGAAATGAAACCCAAAAGAAAAATGAAGATGTGAGTACTAGCAGGAACCAGAGGAATGAGGATTTCAATTGCTCCTGTGATCAAGACTTTGGAAATTAGAGAGGAAGAGGTAGAGGACATGGACAAGGAAGAGGAGGCTTCTGTGGTACCTGTTTCCATTGCAATGAAGAAGGTCATCGTGCCTTTGAATGCCCTCAACGACAAGGAAGGACAGATAGGAGAGTTGAGGGTCAAGCTAGGGTTGTTCATGTGGATGAGGATGCACAGTCATCACATTTAAAGGATGTAGAAAGAGGAGAGAATTTAGTAAATGAAAGGGTCTTACTAACTGGTGAGATTGAACTAGGGAAAAGGAGGAGTTTATTTCATACCAGGTGCAAGTGTGAGGATAAATGTTGTGATGTGATCATTGATGGTGGTAGCACTGATAACTTGGTATCAGAGGAGATGGTCTCTAAGCTAAAGCTTAAGAGGGAGAAACACCCCTAGCCCTATCGGATTGCTTGGGTGAAAGATGATCATAAGGTCCTAGTAAGTGAACAATGTTTAGTGAAATTCAAAATTGGGAGTTACCATGATGAAGTTCTCTGTGATGTAATTCCAATGGATGTTTTCCATCTATTGTTGGGTAGACCGTGGCAGTTTGATAGGCATGCAATACATGATGGTCATGCAAACACATATTCTCTGACCAAGGATGGAGTTCGCCACAAACTGAAGCCCATGAAAAAGGAAGGTGAAAAGGTATTTAGTAGTACTAGAATTTGTCTTGTTGATGGAAGGAAGTTTTTAGATGGCATGAAACATTAGCATATGTGCTATGCTTTGATTCCTAGAAAAGATAAAGAAGGTAGTAGTGAAATACCACTTGAAGTTTTAGATTTACTAGGTGAGTTTGGAGATATCATCTCTAATAATGTTCCAGAAGGATTGTCACCGATAAGGTAAATCATTCATCAGATAGATTTAATTCCAGGAGCTAGTTTGCCTAACAAGGCTGCTCACTGGATGACTCATACTGAAACTGAGGAGCTAGATAGATAGGTTCAAGAGTTATTGAGAAAGGGCTTGATTCAGGAGAGCCTAAGTCCATGTGCAGTACCTGCAGTACTGGCACCAAAGAAGGATGGAGAGTGGAGGATGTGTACAAACTCTCAAGCTATAAACAGGATAACCATCAAGAATAAATTTCCTTTGTCGAGAATGGATGATCTTATGGACTGCTTGAGTGGAGCTCAGTACTTCACAAAGATAGATCTCAAGAGTGGCTATCATCAGATATGGATACAAGAAGGAGATAAGTGGAAAATAGCCTTCTAGACCAAGAAGGGTCTTTATGAGTGGTTAGTCATGCCCTTTGGATTGATGAACACCCCAAGCACCTTCATGCGGCTTATGAATGAGGTACATAAGAAGTTCTAGGGAAAATTTGTTATTGTCTATTTGGATGATATTTGAATTTTCAGCAAGCCTTTGGAAGAACATTTATTGCATATTTGTAGCATCCTTGAAAGGTTAAGGGAAGAGAAACTGTTAATTAAAGTGTATCTTTGCAAAAAGGGAGTTAGTCTACTTGGGGTTTGTTATATCAATTGAAGGTCTCAAAATGGATCCAGAGAAGGTAAAAGCCATCTTGGAATGGCCTACTCCAAGGTCTGCTACTAAGGTAAGATCATTTCATGGTATGGTTAGTTTTTATAGGAAGTTCATCAAGAATTTCAGTGGCATATGTGCACCCTTGACTGACACAATAAGAGGGGATAGAAAAGAGTTCAAATGGACTGTAGCAGCTGCGAGAAGTTTTGAAATGCTGAAGAAGAAGGTGACAGAACAACCTATGTTGGCACTTCCAAATTTTAGGAAGGTGTTCCAAGTGGATTTTGATGTTATTGGCAGTGCTATTGGGGCTGTATTAAGCCAAGAAGGTAAGCATATTGCATATTTTAGTGAAAATTTGAATGAAGCAAAAAAGAAGTATTCTGTTTATGATCAAGAGTTCTATGCAATAGTTCAGGCCTTAAAGAAATCGAGGCATTATTTATTGCCAAAAGAATTTGTTTTGTATACCGATCATCAAGCATTACAGTACCTAAATAGTCAAGGTAAATTGAATCAGAGGCATATGAAGTGGGTAGAGTTCTTGCAGAGCTATACATTTGTGTTGAAGCATAGAAGTGGAAAATCTAACAAGGTGGCAGATGCACTAAGTAGGAGATAGTTGTTGCTTATAGTAATGCAGGTTGAAGTAGTTGGGTTTGCTGAACTCAAGAATCTGTACCCTGAGGATCCTAATTTTTCTGAAGCATGGAAAGCTTGTAAAGAACCTATTGCTATAGATAGAACTAAGTGGTTAGACTATCTGATTCAGGATCGTATGTTATTCAAAGGCAGTCAATTATGCATTCCAAGGAGTTTCATGAGGGAAAATCTGATTAAGGAGAAACACAGTTGAGGGATGGCAGGACATTTTGATCAAGATAAGACCATTGCCATTCTCAAAGAACATTATTTTTGGCCTCAAATGTCACAAGATGTGAAGAAGTTTGTACAAAGTTGTCAGATTTGTCAAGTTGCCAAGGGATTTAGTCACAATACTGGACTATATCACCCATTGCCTATTCCATCAAAGCCATGGGAGGACATAAGTATGGATTTTGTTCTTGGATTGCCAAGGACAAAAAGGGGTAATGACTCATTATTTGTGGTGGTTGATAGGTTCTCCAAAATGGCACATTTCATTCCATGCCACAAAACTCATGATGTTGTCCATATTGTAGACTTGTTTTTCAAAAAGGTGGTAAGACTACATGGTCTCCCAAGGAGTATAGTTTCTGATAGAGATACTAAATTTGTGGGGTATTTTTGGAGATCATTATGGAAGAAGTTGACAACAGACTTGAAATTCAATTCCACACATCACCCACAGACTGACGGCCAAATAGAAGTGGTAAACAAAAGTCTGGGCAATTTGTTGAGATGTTTAGTTGGGGATAAGCCCAAGGGGTGGGATTTGATTCTACCACAAGTAGAGTTTGCTTACAATAACTCTATAAATAGGAGTATTGGTAGATCACCATTCTAAATTGTATATGGAAGTAGCCCAAGGACTGTACTAGAATTGAGGAAGATAGAGCAAGGGGAGAGGACAAGTGCTAAAGTTGAAGAATTTGCTGAACATATCAAGCATCTGGATGGGGAGGTTCAGGCACACATTACCAAGATGAATCAAGAGTATAAAGCTAGGGCTGATCAAAGGAGAAGACATAAGGAATTTCAAGTAGGGGATCTAGTCATGGTACACTTACGAAAAGAAAGATTTCCAACTGGTACCTACAAAAAGCTAAAAAATGAAGAAATCGGCCCCTATAAAATTCTAAAGAAACATGACTCAGGAAATGCATATGAAGTAGAGTTGCCAGATGGAATTCACATTTCTCCTATCTTCAACATTGCAGACTTAACATAGTATCATGATGATGGTGCAGATGAGGAGCCGATGTTAGAGCCATGTCCAATTCCTAATTCTAAGAAGGAGGAGATAGAAGACATTCTAGATCATTGTGTGAGCAAGAGTACCAAAAAAAGGCAATATGAAGAGTATCTGGTCAAGTGGAAAGGACAGTTGATAGAGGACTCAACTTGGATTTCAGCAGCTGAGGTTTCCCATTTGGGATTTCCTCTACCATTCATAAAGTGATATGGTCACTTTTCAATCTACTCTGGGTGTCTGATGCAGGAGCATCCAGAGGTATAAGGGCAATCCTGTGTCACCCAAAAAAAATGAACTTAGACTTGGTTTCTATTTCATGTGTTTTCATTTTTGGATACCCATTTGGGTCAAATAAACTTTCCAACTCTCACAGTTCCACTATCAGTGTTCTAAGATAGAGTTTTTAATCACCTTGGGATACGTGTAAATGCCAAAAAAATTGGAGTATATAATTGAGCCATCACTTTGGTGAACTAGAAGGTTTAAATTGTCCAGATGAATGTAATTATAATTTAGAGCATTCCAGAAAAAGAATCACGTCAAAAGGCCCCATAGTTTAAAAGTTATCACAGTTTTTCAATTTCTGGAGACATCCTAAGAATGCTTCAAATTCAGGTTAGGGGCGTTAAATGACCTCAAATAGGACCAAAAAATGGGGGATGAGTGAAGTTGGTCCATAAGGCTTAGAGCACTTCGAGAGCTTTTCAAAAATGTAAACTGTTCATCAATCGGAGCTACGGTTCAAAAGTTATGTCTTTTGGAAGTTCGGTTACCATTTTTGGATTCTTCTAATTTTGTGTTGACTTCTAATGTGACTTCTAGAGCCTTCTATTTGGTCGGTGGATGCCTACTAGCACTTTCTAGAATGTATTCCTAATCCTTAACCCTCCGGGGTCTATTTAAGAACATTTATGGCATTGTAAAAGGCAGTTAGGAGTGGATTTTGAGAGAAGGTACTGGGAGAAGAATTTATCTCCAAATTTATGCTATTGTAAGCCCATAGGGCATGTTTTGGAGTCTGTTTCTCTGCACTAAGTGTACTAGCATATTTTTATAGTTAATAAAATTTTCCCTTTCCTATTGTGTCCATTCTATGCTTGGGTTGTGTACCCATCACAAATTAACATAGATGAGGCTACTGTCACAATTACTATATTATTGGATGAACCTATTAACAAAGATGATGAGACATTCAGGTAGATATGAGACTGCAAAATTAAATATCATAATGGAGATAAATATTTTAAAGATCAATAAGAAGATGAAAGGCATGATATAAGTCCTAGAGAGAACATTTGGTGAAGGAGTAGAACAAGAACAACCACTATAGATTACCAAGGGAAAAGGTGACGACATGTCTAGTGATGATGAGGAAGGAAATAAACGAGAAGTGGAAAGAAAATTAAAATAAATAGTGTATGTCAAGCCATGGGAAATAAAAAGTAAAAATAAGGTCATAAAGCATGTCCCTAAAACACCAATAGTCATAAGGTAAAGGAAAAGGGAATCTATTGTCGCAGTAGTCAAGCCCCAGAAAAGTTTTTTCAGAGTAACCAAGCATGTTCAAGTCAAGACATTGAAAAGAGGAAGAATGCCACAAAAGAGGCCAAGCCAAGAAACCCTACAAAGAAGCAAAGGAGAAAGGTCATAATTTCTAAAGATAATGTTGAATATGATGAAGAAAAGACTAAGTTGCGTGATACTACTTAATTTAGAATTGCAATGCATAAGCCAGACAATTGATGAATTTTGTGAAAATATCAAGGGGACTACAATTATGGAAGGATTCAAGTTTATTAAGAATAATAAATTTGATACAATAGATATGGCTAAGGTTGAAGAAGCAACAATGGGCATGATGGAAAATTTGAAATATATGCCACTAGAATTAGGTAATCTCATACCTAATAAAAAATATGGAAATGTTGATGAAAGATGGTAGTATGCATTAAAGAACGAGGGACATATCAAAGAAGGCACACTTTCCCATGTTATATCTAAGCTAAGAAGAAGACAAATGTCCAAAGCTAATATGACTAAGTACATATTTATTCCTAAAAGAAGCGTATTTCTCATTTTGAAAAGTAAAATAGAAAATGTAGTGGAAAAAAGTAAAGTGACATGAAATAAATTCTATGGATTGCCGATTGATGATGAGAAGAAGGATGAGGATGAGAAAGTTGAGCTTCAAAAGGTATATTTGGATAACATAGAGAACATCTATGATGACCATACAAATACAATTTACAACTTGATTCAACAAAGTGAAGGACCAACTGATATAACTGTAATTTAGGATGAGAAATAACTCATCCCAACAATGGATGTGTCACATATAGAAAATTTTATGGTTAAACCAAAAAATAAGAGTATGTCGACCAATCCATAGAAGGAGGAAGCTTCATCATCAATTTTTGACTGAACATGTCAAAGATTATCCTAAGATTGATAAAAAGGTGAGAACACACCAAGTAGATTCAACACCTTTCATCCCTACTCTTTTCAACTTATTCTAGATGTTATACAAGGTGATATAAATGTTATTCAAGTCAAGAAATAGAGTTTGTTGGCTAATCAAGGTGATAACACACAAATGCAAGAATAGACAGATGATGCCAAAGAGTGTAAGGATAATATTAATATAAATGGAGAGAAGAAGGAGAAGGGTCAAGATGACACAATAGATCAATCAAGTACTGGTGGAAGATCAATTGCCTCAAGTCCTCTAAGTGAGGGAGAAAAAGAGGTTAGATAATAGAGTTCAATGAGTGAACTCAAAATTAATGATGACAAGAAGAAGAAAAATTAATTTTTACAACAATTAGGTACTAAGGAGAGAAAGCCTATGGAAAAAAAGACAAATGATGATCCTCAGAAGATCAAGGAGACAAAAAAGAAGGCACAAAGATTACATCTAGAAGTTTAAACACAAGAACAACAAATAGTTCCAAGTTCCACCACTCAAGGTTCCAACGGAAAAGTATTGAAGAAAAAGATGAAGTGGTCTCTATAGATCATAAAGGTAATCTAGTTACTCTTGAAGAAGATTTTTTGATTCCTACTTATGACACATCTAAGTTAAGAAATGAACAAATGAGAACAGTTAGTGACTTTATGGACAGAAAGTAAAAGAAAGAGGAGATAAGGAGAGAACATCAACAAATATAGGTATTATATGACATCAAAGACATATTTCTTGAGATTGTTGATGATGATAACTTATATGAAAAGGCTCCCATAATTGAAAAGTTGATTAAGATTGTCAAAAGACTAAATGTCCCTAACATAAATACATTAGAAAAATTCACATGCAGTGGTCAGAAAGGGAGTTTGGGAAAAGAGTGTTAGAGAAGGTTGCTACTGAAATTGCACTTAAAAAGGTCAATTTACATCTCCACTCAAGTGTTACTAATTTGAAAAAATTAGTGATTAATGCAAATACATATTTTTCAAAAATATGTAATTTCCATATGTTCACAAAATAAATCAAGGAGAAGATGGAAAAAATTAAAATAGATCTAGAAGTGTGGTATAGATTTAAACTTGGATTCTAGTTCTAGTTTAGTATATTTTTCTAAGATCAGAGTTTTGTAGGTTAAGTAATTAAAGTTATTGCATAAAGAATGAAACATCAAGTCAATGGTCACATATATATAAGCATTTATATTACCTCATTTGGAGGTCATGCAATGACATTTGTAGATTGTTAAAGACCTTATTTAGAGTCAACAATTTTCTATAGTTGATAATATGGTGGATCTCATTACTAGATTATAGATAGAGAGACAAGTTCTTGAGAAACTCAAGAGCAATCAGGACAAAAGAATGACTATTTATTGAGGTTATACCACCCATTTTTGAATGAGTTTGGCATAATTCTTGGTCCACAATTAATGTCACTGCTCAAAATAAGTGACAAAAACAAGGGGGAGTATTTATATGGTCAAGTATAAAGATCTTGAAAGGAAGAAATATATATATTACAACTAAAAGACAAGGGGGGATAGAGTAATAAGGAGATTAATTTTATTGATCTACTACTAAACAAAAATATTTTGGATCAGATTTTGAAATTTATCAAGTTACACGTATGGAACACACCCTAAGGGGGAGAAAATGTTTTGAATAATTTTCTTATGTTAGATTTTTATCATGACAAGTATTTTGGCACAAATTTCAAAGGGAGAGATGGTGACCCTAAAGGAAATCTTAGTATTTTATATTAGTGAAAAATACTTACTCATTCATTAGGTAAAGTTTCTTAGTGAACACTATGACTGAGCCACAATAAAGGCTAAGCTACAAAGAGAAGTAGTGTACAACTTAATTTTTTGCTAAGAAACATTCAGTCTCCAAGAATTAAGTATTTTTTGAGCTATCCAAAAAGTAACACATCATATAAGACAAGTGATAAATGAGCTGAGTGAAGTCTATGCTGAGGATCAATAGGAAGAACCAAGCACAATTGAGCATCAAAGGCTTTATGTGTTGAGTTATGTAGTTTGAGTATATGACATTGGAATGGCACAAAATCTTATGTAAACCATTTTTTAGATCATGAAACATGTTTCTATGAGAAAGGTTAAGATCAAGGAGGTAATTATGCCTATAATTATGCATCACTAATCTCTATGCATTATGAAGGACCAATCAGATAATTTGGAAGGTTAAGCAGAAAAAAGAATGAATAAGGATTGTTGATTACAATCTAGAAGGTTTGTAAGATGTATATTTAAGAAGGGTTTCAAGACATAATCATGTTTTGTGAGAGATAGAAGTTATGAGTTGAAGTAATTTGTATATGTGAAGCTAAAGGTGAATCAATGAGTTGTGAAGGACTGAAGGTGACCAAGCAGTGTAGTGAGTAGATATTGTTGATCAGTCATAGTGAGGTGAATAGTTATTGGAAAGAGAAGATTTGTTATCAACAATCAGTGCAAACTGAAGGATCAAGGTATTTTTACATTCTAGTCAATGTATGAATTGAATCTCTTAATAAAGTGGTCCCAATATTTCTATTGTAAATATCCTCACATAGTATTCACTTAATTGTGAAGTTCAAATCCTTTTGTAAAAGTAGACTTAACAATCTTATAAATAAATAACAAAGTAGACCCTATTGATAGTGGGCTGGCATCTCTCATAGGATTTGGGACATACCTTAACCACCTCTTGTGGTTTTATAAGAATATTGGTTGTATTAGGCATTGACAAGTTGATCTTTTAGTGTAATGACAACCCTATTCTTTCTAACAATTGGTATTAGATCTTGGTTGTAGGTTTGAATCTCATGAACTAGGAAAAGTGATGCTGGGAGGGGGATTTTTGGCACTGGGCCAACATCCCTCACAAGATTTGCGACATGGTTTAACTTTCTCCTATAATTCTATAATATTTTTGGTTGTATTGAGTATTGACAAATTAATCTTTCGTGTGCAATGACAACCCTAGCCTTTTGAACACACCCCTCATAGGATAGATCATCAGAAGTGATCAAATTGTAGCCCGAATTGGCACTTTGCTACTATAGTAGTGAAGATTTTGTGGGTGTCATCCCCACTATAGTTTTACCTTCACCTTGGAGGGTTTATGGGTTACCAAATCTTGTGTCAAGTATTATTTGCTTATTTATATGTTTTTTCCGTGCTAGTAGATGTTAGATTTGTTATCACATGTTATTACATGATTAAGGTTAATGAGGGGTTGTTGAATTATGTTGAGTATGGTTTATGTTTGACATTGGTAAAAGTTTTTGGAGATCCTCATTCACCCCCCTCCTTTCAACAACTCACTTTCTCAATGGATTTCCAACATATATATGATGTATTTGTATGTGAGACATGTGTGTAAGAATAAGGACACATTTTATTGATGATATATGATGTACCTGTACATGAGGACATGAGAAAATATAAATACACATTCAAGTATCTACTATTTATATTTATTTTTATGTGATGGAGACACAACCCAAGAACAGAATGGAACCAACAGAAAGGGAAAATATATTAACTGAGAAAATAAGCTAGTACAAATAGTACAGAGAAAATAAACTTCAGAACATGCCCTAAGGGCTTACAATAGCATAAATCTGGAGAATATTTCTCCTTTTAGCACCTCCTCTCAAACTCCACTCCGAACTCCCTTTTATAATGCCAGAAATCTCCTTAAATAGACCCCGGAGGGTTAAGGACTAGGAGTACATTCTAGAAAGTGCTAGTAGGCATCCACCGACGAAATAGAAGGTTCCAGAAGCTGTGTTAGAAGTCGGTGCAAATCTAGAAGAATCCAAAAATGGTAACCGAACTTTCGGGAGGCATAACTTTTGAACTGTAGCTCCGATTGACGAACCATTTACATTTTTGGAAAGCTCTCGAAGCGCTCTATAGCCCTATGGACCAGCTTTGCTTGTCCCCCATTTTTTGACCCTTTTTGAGGTCATTTAATGCCCCAAACCAGACTTTGAAGCATTCTTAGGAGGTCTCCAAAACCCGAAAAACTGCAATAACTTTCAAACCGTGGGACCTATTGACCTGATTCTTTTTCTGAAATGCTCTAAATCATGATTACATTTATCTGGCCAATTCGCACCTTCTAGTTTACCAAAATGATGGCCCAAATACATGCTCCTATTTTTTGGGGATTTTCAAATGCACTGATAGTTGAACTATGAGAGTCGGAACCTTTATTTGAGCCAAATGGGTATCCAAAAATGTAAAGACATGAAACAGAAACTAAGTCTAAGTACATTTTTTTTTGGGTGACACAGGATTGCCCTTATACCTCTGGATGCTCCTGCATCAGACACCCAGGGTAGATTGAAAAGTGACCCTGTCACTTTATGGATGGTAGAGGAAATCCCAAATGGGAAACCTCAGCTGCTGAAATCCAAGTTGAGTCCTCGATCGGCCGTCCTTTCCATTTGATCAAATACTCGTCATACTGCCTGTTTCTGGTACTCCTACCCACACGATGATCTAGAATGTCTTCTATCTCCTCCTTCTTAGAAGCAGGAATTAGACATGGCTCTAAAACCAGCTCCTCATATGTACCATCATCATGATACTCTATTAAATCTGTAATGTTGAAAATGGGAGAAATGTGAATACCATCTAGCAGCTCCACCTCATATGCATTTCCTCAGTTATGTTTCTTCAAAACTTTGCAGGGGCCAAATTTCTTCATTTTCAGCTTGTTGTAAGTACCAACTGGAAATCTTTCTTTTCGTAAGTGCACCATGACAAGATCCCCTACTTGGAATTCCTTATGTCTTCTCCTTTGATCAGCCCTAGCTTTATACTCTTGATTCATCTTGATAATGTGTGCTTGAACCTCCTCATGTAGACGCTTGATGTGTTCAGCAAATTCCTCAGCTTCAGCACTTGTTCTCTCCCCTTGTTCTATCTTCCTCAATTCTGGTGCAGTCCTTGGGCTATTCCCATATACAATTTGAAATGGTAATTTTCCAGTACTCCTATTTACAGAGTTATTATAAGCAAACTCTGCCTGTGGTAGAATCAAATCCCATCCCTTGGGCTTATCTCCAACTAAACATCTCAGCAAATTGCCCAAACTTCTATTTACCACTTCTGTTTGGCCATCAGTCTATGGGTGATGCGTGGAACTGAATTTTAAGTCTGTTCTCAACTTCTTCCACAATGTCCTCCAGAAATACCCCACAAATTTAGTATCTCTGTCAGAAACTATACTCCTTGGACGACCATGTAGTCATACCACCTCTTTGAAAAACAAGTCTGCAATATGGACAACATCATGAGTTTTGTGGCATGGAATGAAATGTGCCATTTTGGAGAACCGATCAACCACCACGAATACTGAGTCATTGCCCCTTTGTGTCCTTGGCAATCCAAGAACAAAATCCATACTTATGTCCTCCCATCGCCTTGATGGAATAGGCAATGGCTGATATAGGCCAGTATTTTGACTAAACCCCTTGGCAACTTGACAAACCTGGCAACTCTGTACAAACTTCTTCACATCCTGTGTAATTTGAGGCCAAAAATAATGTTCTCTAAGAATGGCAATGGTCTTATCCCGACCAAAATGTCCTGCCATCCCTCCACTATGTTTCTCCTTAATCAGATTTTCCCTCATGGAACTCCTTGGAATGCACAATTGACTACCTTTGAACAACATGCCATCCTGAATCAAATAGTCTAACCACTTGGTTCTATCTACAGCAACAGGTTCTTTACAAGCTTTCCATGCTTCAGCAAAATCAAGATCCTCGGGGTAAAAATTCTTGAGTTCATCAAACCCAACTACTTCAACCTACATTGTTGTAAGCAACAACTGTCTCCCACTTAGTGCATCTACAACCCTGTTAGATTTTCCACTTCTATGCTTCAACACAAATGTATAACTCTGCAAGAATTCTACCCACTCCTTATGCGTCTGATTCAATTTACCTTGGCTATTTAGGTACTATAATGCCTGATGATTAGTATACAAAACAAATTCCTTTGGCAATAAATAATGCCTCCATTTCTTCAAGGCCTGAACTATTGCATAGAACTCTTGATCATAAACAGAATACTTCTTCTTTGCATCATTCAATTTTTCACTAAAATATGCAATAGGCTTACCTTCTTGGCTTAATACAGCCCCAATAGCGCTACCACTAGCATCACAATCCACCTGGAATACTTTTCTAAAATCTGGAAGTGCCAACACAGGCTGTTCAGTCACCTTCTTCTTCAGCAATTCAAAACTTCTCGCAGCTACTGCAGTCCATTTGAACTCTTTTCTATCCCCTCTTATTGTATCAGTTAGGGGTGCACATATGCCACTAAAATTCTTAATAAACTTCCTGTAAAAACTAACCAGACCATGAAATGATCTTACCTCAGTAGCAGACCTTGGAGTAGGCCATTCCAAGATGGCTTTTACCTTCTCTGGATCCATTTTGAGACCTTCAGGTGATATAACAAATCCCAAATAGACTAACTCCCTTTTTGCAAAGACACACTTCTTTAGATTAATTAACAATTTCTCTTCCCTTAGCCTTTCAAGGACACTACGAATATGTAGTAAATGTTCTTCCAAAGTCTTGCTGAAAATTAAAATATCATCCAAATAGACAATAACAAAATTTCTCAAGAACTTCTTAAGTACCTCATTCATGAGCCGCATGAAGGTGCTTGGGGCATTCGTCAATCCAAAGGGCATGACTAACCACTCATAAAGACCCTCCTTGGTCTTGAAGGTTGTTTTTCACTCATCTCCTTCTCGAATCCATATCTGATGATAGCCACTCTTCATATCTATCCTTGTGAAGTACTGAGCTCCACTCAAGTAGTCCATAAGATCATCCATCCTTGGTAAAGGAAACCAGTACTTGATGGTTATCCTATTTATAGCTCCAGAATTTGTACACATCCTCCACTCTCCATCCTTCTTTGGTGCAAGTACTGGAGGTACTTCACATGGACTCAAGCTCTCTTGAATCAAGCCCTTCCTCAACAGCTCCTGAACCTGTCTATTTAGCTCCTCTGTTTCAGTAGGATTCATCCTGTGAGCAGCCTTGTTAGGCAAACTAGCTCCTGGAATCAGATCTATCTGATGACTGATTTGCCTTACCGGTGGCAATCCATCTAGAACATTATCAGATATAATATCTCCAAATTCCCCTAGTAAATCTGAAATTTCAAATGGTATTTCACTACTATCTTCTTTATCTTTCCTAGGAATCAAAGCATAGCACATACGCTGATGTTTTATGCCATCTAAAAACTTCCTTCCATCAACAAGACAAATCCTAGCACTGCTACATACCTTTTCACCTTCCTTTTTCATGGGCTTCAATTTGTGGCGAACTCCATCCTTCGTCAGAGAGTATGTGTTTGCATGTCCATCATGTATTGCATGTCTATCAAACTGCCATGGTCTACCCAACAATAGATGGAAAACATCCATCGAAATAACATCACAGATAACTTCATCATGGTAACTCCCAATTTTGAATTTTACTAAACATTGTTCACTTACCAGGACCTTATGATCATCTTTTACCCAAGAAATCCGATAGGGCTGGGGATGTTTCTCCCTCTTGAGCTTCAGCTTAGAGACCATCTCTTCTGATACCAGGTTATCAGTGCTACCACCATCAATGATCACATCACAACATTTATCCTCACACTTGCATCTGGTACGAAACAAACTCCTTCGTTGTCCTAGTTCATTCTCACCACTTAGTAGGACTCTTTCATTTACCAAGGTCTCTCCTCTTTCTGCATCCTCTGAATGTGATGATTGTGCATCCTCATCCACATGAGCAACCCTAGCTTGGCCCTCAGCTCTCCTATCTGTCCTTCCTTGTTGTTGAGGGTATTCAAAGGCACGATGACCTTCTTCATTGCAATGGAAACAGGTACCATGGAAGCCTCCTCTTCCTTGTCCATGTCCTCTACCTCTTCCTCTTTGATTTTCAAAGTCTTGATCATGGGAGCGGTTGAAACCCTCATTCCTCTGGTTTCTGCTAGTACCCACATCTTCATTTTTCTTTTGGGTTTCATTGCGGCCTCCAGATGATCTACCGCTTCCCCTTCCTCCTTGACCATGCCCTCTTTGTCTTCCTTCAAACCATTTATTTAGCTTCTCTTCAACTCATAGGGCAAACTAGTATGCCTCTTCAACGCTGGTCATTCTTACCAGACTTAATTCCTCCTGGATGCTAGGTCGCAACCCACTAATATAACGAGCAACCTTCTCCTTATTTGCTTCTGCATGCCTTGCTCTAATCAAGAGTCGGTAAAACTCCTCTGTATATTCTTGGACTGATCTTCCTACTTGCTTTAACCCATGCATCTTCTTAAACAGATCAAGCTCGTAGTCCATGGGAATGAACTGCTTCTTCAATTTGTCCACCATGCGATCCCATCTTGTGATCTTCTCCTTTCCTCTTCTAAGTCTTTCCAGTTGAACCTCTTGCCACCAGATTTTGGCATGGCCTTTCAGTTTGGCCTTTGCAAACTTAACCCTATCTGGGTCCCTTATATCCTCATACTCAAAGAATTCTTCCAGTTCATTGATCCAATCGATCAACTCATCTGGTTTCAGATTTCCTGAAAATATACCCACTTCAATTGTAGGTCTTTTCCCAAACTTAGTAATGGCCCTAAAAAGCCTTTCCTCTACAGGATTCAGAACTTCCCCATCTTCTTCCTCTTCATTGTCATCCTCACTATTGTCACCTGCGGCAACATATGCTCCTCTATGAAGCTCCTCTTGCAATGCTTGTACTTGCCTCTGGAGGGCTCTAACCTCCTCAGGATCAATAGCTCTGGCCCTTCCACCATGCTCTCTTCATGGAGGCATCTTCTAACTCAAACCCACAATCACACAGTCCTGGTGCAAACTGCCTCACAGTCGGCGCTCTGTCTACACACTCAGGAAAACCCGCTCTGATACCACTTGATGGAGACAAAACCAAAGAATAGAATGGAACCAACAGAAAGGGAAAATATATTAACTGATAAAATAAGCTAGTACAAATAGTACAGAGAAAATAAACTTCAGAACATGCCCTAAGGGCTTACAATAGCATAAATCTGGAGAATATTTCTCCTTTTAGCACCTCCTCTCAAACTCCACTCCGAACTCCCTTTTACAATGCTAGAAATCTCCTTAAATAGACCTCGGAGGGTTAAGGACTAGGAGTACATTCTAGAAAGTGCTAGTAGGAATCCAACGATGAAATAGAAGGTTCCGAAAGCTGCATTAGAAGTCAGTGCAAATCTAGAAGAATCCAGAAATGGTAACCGAACTTCTGGGAGGTATAACTTTTGAACCGTAGCTCTGATTGATGAACCGTTTACATTTTCGAAAAGCTCTCAAAGCGCTCTATAGCCCTATGGACCAGCTTTTCTCGTCCCCCATTTTTTGACCCTTTTTGAGGTCATTTAATGCCCCAAACTAGACTTTGAAGCATTCTTAGGAGGTCTCCAAAACTCGAAAAACTGCAATAACTTTCAAACCGTGGGGCCTATTGACCTGATTCTTTTTCTGGAATACTCTAAATCATGATTACATTTATCTGGCCAATTCGCACCTTCTAGTTTACCGAAATGATGGCCCAAATACATGCTCCTATTTTTTCGGGATTTTCAAATGCACTGATAGTTGAACTATGAGAGTTGGAACCTTTATTTGAGCCAAATGGGTATCCAAAAATGTAAAGACATGAAACAAAAACTAAGTCTAAGTACATTTTTTTTTGGGTGACACAAGATTGCCCTTATACCTTTGGATGCTCCTGCATCATTATGATTTTGAGGATTGCGTGTTAAATTTAGCTTTTTATAGTCAAATGAGAAAGGAAACAACCTATAACATTATTTCTTACTAACATGTCAATAAAGCTATTATAATTTCTTTTTTGTATTTTGATTTATTTATTTTAGAGATCTTAAAATCTTTTGATTGAAGCTATCAAACTTGCACAATAGTACTTTGAATTTTCTTTCTAATGGTTTTTATTCTAAGTACTTTAAATTATCTTTCTAATAGTTTTTGTTCAAACTTTATTATTTGTATCTATAAAGAGAAAATGAAAATAGAGGTTTTGAGTAGAAACTTTGTGAAAATTGGCTGGTCTTCATCATGTCAGTGTTTGGATGATGTTTTTAGTTCATATGTAAGTTGTTTGAATGGTTGGCCAACATTGGAGAAGATTATATGGGTGAGCTCTAAAAAAAACTATTATCTAGATTGTGTATGTGGTGGAGATTCATGGCCACGAATAACACATGGAGATTTGGGCCACTTGAATCCTTCTATAATGCCACTTTTGGTCTTTGCATCAATAGGAACATCATTTCTTTGGGGGGGGGGGGGGGGGGAACTTGGATTCTAAACAGTATGAGATATATTATGGTAGTGGAGCCTCTCATCAACCTAAAACTTTAGAGAAGTCATAAGAAAGTTCCTTGGATTGAGAGAAATATCCGAACAAAGTTTGTCACTTTCGTGCACTTTGAGTGCATTAAGGACACTACCAATAGGATATGTTGACAATTGTTCCAATGAGTGAGGAGCTAAAAGTGGTTCATTCCTTCAGTATAACCTGCCAACTTGACATTTTTGTAGTAGTGAATCATGCCCACAAATAACACCCAAAGATTTGGGATTCCTTGAACCTTTCTATTGAATGCCTCTAATGATTTTTGTATAATAGAAAAATTTCTTCCCTAGAAAAACTACTTGGAGACTCAAAATTTTGAGATAGATTATTGTAGAGGGGCCTCTCATAACCCTACATCTGCATATGGATCATATGCATGTGCTCTAAATAGGGAGAAATATACCTCAGAAAAGTTTGTCGCTTTTATGCACTTAGGCAACCTAGTAGGGTATGCTGAATAGTTTTTCATTAGGTTATCTAACCATAACTATACCAAAAACATTATACATTTATTATTTTCAATTATTGAACAAAATATTCAATTCTCTATTTTCTTGAATTCAAAACCTATACACATCACTACTTATAATAGAAATATCTCAATAAACTCAATAAAACAATTTATCATGATTCCAACTTCAATGAAGACAAAATAAGCAATAAACTAAATTCGTCATATATGTGGATATCATAATTGATAATGTTATTAGCTAGCAAAATCAATGTATACATCAACTATTCACTAAAACACATGTTTGCAACTAAGCCAAGACAAAATACACTATAACTACCAACAATTTTTCACTATGCCACAATTGCATATCGATTTTATTGTGATTTCTATTTATACTCATTTTAAAAGGATAAAATATAATCTTTCAAAACATATAATAAAGACTTCATGGAAAAAATAAGTTAATTGTTCTATTGATCTTTACAGATAATAAGTTCATCCCTATTATTAATTTATAAAGTCAAAATATATACTTCAAAACATATTATGACTTAAGAACTACTTCACCCAAAACCAACTCAGTTGCTTTATTAATTTGTACTACTATAAAATTCTTGGATGATAATAATTAAAAAAAATCTAAATAGAAATTTTCAAAATATACTATGACGTAAGACCTACTTCACCCTAAAACCAAATCAATTACTACACTGATCTCTATTACTCTTATTCATCCCCAATTCCTTCTACTTCAATATTGTACCCGAGAGAGTTGGAAACATAAACATCCAACATGTCTTCGTTGTGCTCAGCTTTTAACTTTCTTACTTTCCTTTTTTGCATTGTTCAGAATTCAGCAGATTAACAATCATTAATGGAATGTTCAGCTAGAGACCCCATCCTTTAAAAATTATAGTTCTTCAAACTGGGACAGCTTATTACATCAGTATGCGCCAGGACGTTTTATCAATGATTGGACTTTCATTGTTGTTTTATAGTGTTAGACATTCTATCCCTGCCCTAATTTTTTTGGGTAACCCTCCATCTTATTTTCCTTACTATTTACGGTTTGCATATGAAATTTTTTGAGAGCAACAATATCCAGAATGCTCCAGTGAACTAAAAACGATGAAAGTATGATACGATATGGAACAAAAGTAGCAGACAAAAGCTTGTGCATATTTTGTTTTATTTAGACTTTAACCCATATAGTAGAAATGGGAACAAAATTATTGAAGGCCGAAAATAATTGGAGCACGCTTGAGTAGCATTATCTATTTCATAGTCTTGTTTTGCATCTACTAATTGGAATTTATAGTACAGATGGGAATGGAATCAGAGAAGAAATATGCCTTTGACCTTCATCATTGTCCTTTTACTTGAACGCTTTCATTGTTATCGATAGATAACAACTGAATCAACTCGACCATTTGCATAAACAGACAAACTTCAATTATTTAGTGGTCCACTGAATTAATGTCTTGGTCATAATTTCACAACTTGTCAAGTTGAGACCAGTCCAATTCTTGGAAACAGTTGCGTAGTGTTTTTAGATGCTATCCAATCTCTTCCTGCATTTATGATGACCTAAATTTTATCAACGCATGCCAGAGAATGGACACAG
Organism: Cupressus sempervirens; assembly: GCA_028749045.1. Classification (NCBI taxonomy): domain Eukaryota; kingdom Viridiplantae; phylum Streptophyta; class Pinopsida; order Cupressales; family Cupressaceae; genus Cupressus; species Cupressus sempervirens. Next base: position 654,114,738 of record CM053788.1, read on the forward strand.
CATGGCCTAAACTTGGCATTCTCTAAGTACTGAAAGCTGCTAAAGTTTCTCGGTCGAATCTCATCCAAAATAGTTGCCTTTCCATTCACGGTATTTGGTAAAAGGGATAAGGGAAAGTGTAGCAGTCCTTTATTCTTCCGATGGTCTTTTGTGAATCACAAATAATTACACAAACTTAAAACTACAAACTTCAGGCTTAAAACTTATTCTATGAAGAGTGAAAAAGTAAATGAAAGTGGTGGATTGATAAGGCAAAGTGTAGTAGTCCTTTGTTTTTACTACGGTGTTTTTTTTGTGAATCACAGTACTAACACTAGATAACTATACAAGCTTAAAACATATTTTATGAAGAGTGAATAAAGTAAATGAAAGTGGTGGATTCTATGTGGTAATTCAACATTTCTTAGGTTATAAACTAATGTTTGAGTTATATTTTGTCCTAATATATCATAGTGGGATTACTATTAGATGTTCTTTGTAAAATGAAAGAGTAGTGACAAATTTAGAATAATTATTTTGAGTATTAGATAGAGTTTATTTACATTGATGAGACAATGTCGAAAGGTAGGTGTAGGGAAACTTGCAAATAAAGATATCAGTACTAATGGCTTTAGGAATACTAATGGGAATTAATATTTCTTTGAAAATAGATAAAGTCCATCTACATTACTATAAGATGTGAAAAAACAGGTGTATAGGACAACTTGGAAATAATGATGTTAGCTCATAGGACTTTGGAAATGCTAATGGGAATTCTTATTGCAACATATTTTGTGCCTTTAGTATGTGGAATAAACACAAGATGATGATGTCAATAGAAAAAATACAATTGTTCAAGGCGTGTTACTATGATGGTTTAAAAGAGTTTAGAGATGGACCACCTCTAGATTCATCTCATTGGACTACACTTGAATCACCAAAAAAATATGGATGGTTGCATCTCAAGTGTAAGTAGAAAAATAACTATTAACTAAAGGATTTGCTAATAAAATATAACTTATTTTATTTGAAATAGAAAACAAGGAATTCAATCTTTAAAATGTTAAAAGTATGATTAAATTGTGTAGGAATTATAAGACAATCCTAGTAAGAACATCATGCAAATGATAATATTAGTAACTTAAGATTGGCATCCATGCATGTCTTGTTAAAATTTAATAGAAAGTTATGAGATTATCAACAAGACAAGCTAACAAATTTATCTAGTAGTTTAAGACTTATCCAATATATCATTGATATATAAGCACAAGGAATTACAAGAAATGTAGAAAGAAAGAAGATATGTGGTATTGCATAATCTTTTTCATCATTAATGCCCATAAATTTGCACAATTAAATATAAGGTAGAAGATGAGAATTGATTGTTTGTAAGACTAGATTGTATACCATTGCAAACTAAAACTAAATCCTCAGATTTAGAAGAGAGTGTGGCATTAAATCTATTCTTTCTTAGATATTTCTTTTATTCTTAATTAGTTTGAGTAAATAATTTTAGATGCGAGATAAATCAATTGAACACCTATTAAGGATTTTTGGAAGCAATGATTATGTACCTCAAAGTCACTTCTTAGACATGAATTTACAAAAAAAAAAATCTTTTGGCTAAAGAATGTTTAAAGTTCGAGGGAAGGGGGAACTTTACTAATGAAACATAAGACTCCAAGTTACTTTGATTAAATATTATTAATAGTAAGTCTTATAAAATTAGTTAAAAGAATGCTTGAATGAATTGAAGAAAAATCAAACTTAAGAATATAATCTTAGGAAATATAAAATTAAAATTTCCTGCAATGCTATCATATGATTTCACAATATATTTTGTCGATTTCAGTGTTTTGCATAATCTATATCTTTCATAATAAAATCTAATTAGTGTTCTAATATAATTACTATATTATTTTGCATTATTATCTTTTATTAGACGACATAGATGGGTTTTGATAAACCTTGCAAAATTTTTATAATGTCATAGAATCGTATAGTAGATAGATACATTACAGTTGCGTGCAATTATTAATCAATATAACAAGATTTAATGTCTAAACCTCCCTAGTCTCAAAAACATAAAAAGTGAAAATAACAAGAAAATACTTAATGGCCAAACAACAATAAAAAAAAGTAAAAAATAAATTAGTTTAAATAGCATCGCATTATCACCCTTAAAGTTGATATATATCCATCTTTAGATTCCAAGTGTACATTTCTATCATCTGCAACTTCCATCTCTTTTAAGTGTCAAGTAGTCCTTTTATTCTTCCTAATTTCAACTTACTTATTTATAATTTCTTTGAATTCAACATATTTGTACTTTTGACATCATTCTTTGTGGTGACTTTACTCAAGTAGCTATCATTTTCTAAACTTTTTTCAAAAGTAATTTTCCACTTTTTTTTTTGTTTAATTTCCTATTAAGATTCATAGCATTATCCATAACAATGATTTATATAGTGTAATGTATTCTATTTACCATGTTATTTATGTATTACTCAAGCTACTCACATTTTCAATTTATTTACTAGGTAATAACACACAACTAGAAAAACAAAATCAAAATCCAATTTAATATCAAGTAACTAACTACAAGAGAGAATTTCAATCCTTTGACAAGGACCCGGTGATCTTACTCCATTAAGAAAGTAATTTAAAGACTATTATTTTTTGTCTTTTTACATGATTTCTTCTTAATCTCTCTTCAAAATTGGTCTCTTATTTTTTTCCTTAAGATTCTCCAATAAACTTATTTCTCATGTCACCTTTATTTTAAAACAAATTATTTTTAAAAAATTCTTACTAACCAATTTATTTTCAATTAATTTCATTATCTTCTACATATTCCTATTATTTTTTATTTTTTTAACTTTTACATTCCACCAATGACTCACTCTATTCTAAAGATCAGTTATCTCAACATAATAAACAATAAACATGTATAACATCATCATCTTGATCTTCTTTCTCGTCTTTCTGAAACCATTCGCCTCGTTATCACCAAAAGAATTCACACTCTCATGAAACACATTACTAGAAAATAACGAAAGAAACTCTTCCAAATTAGTGCTTAATAATAGGCAAGGCAATAATCTTCATAAGATTACAATAAATTTCTAAATTTACTTGAGTTTTTGATTTATATCTACAAGGAAGAAGTTCCTCCACATCTTCTTCACTACCATATTTTCCATACGTAGTACGAATTCAACAGATAGGATTGCAATCATACAAGGTACATACATGTACCTTCATCAGTTTATTTTTACTTAAGGTTTTCTTTGTTGTGGATAGAAGATCCAACTGAATGAATTCAACCATTCGCACAAACAGACGAATTCAAATCAGTCAATGGTAGACAATGAATTAATGTCTTGGTCATTTCTCAACTTTTCAAGTTTAAACCCAATCAAATTCTTGAAAGCTGTTGGGTAATGTAATTTGATGAGATCCAATGTTTGTGTGCATTTACGATGACCTGAATTTTGTCAACGCATGCCAGAGAACGGACACACCATGGCCCATAGTTGGCATTGTCATAGTATTGCACACTCCAACAAGCAAGCTGCTATAGTTCAACAGTCCAATCTCGTGCCAAAATAGTTGTTTTTCTATTCATGATATTTGATGATGGTGGTATGGGGTGAATTATTCTACATCTAGGGGAAAAGGTCTAACTTTGCAGCCTAGAAAACTAACTACCATAACAATTGTACAAACTAAATAAATATCTTAGTAAGAGTAAAATCTAGATGAAAATGGTGTATTCTTTTCTAGACATTGAGTCACAAATCCCCATCTCAAAATAGACTCTAAATCAGCAATAATTTTTTTTTTTAAATATTTCATAGCATTGTCACTATTATTTATGTCATTCCTAAAATGAAAGAGCTCAAGACATTTGCTGATTTCTGACCCATTTCACTTTTCATTTCAGTTAATAAGATTATTATAAAAGCTATTTATTTGAGGTTGCATCGATTCATTCCTTTTTTTGTTTCCACTAAACAAGAAGGTTTTGTTCTGAGAAGAGAAACTATGGAAGGTGCATTAGTGGCTCATGAAGTTTTCCACTCGATTATATTTGTCCAATCATCCAACTTTGTTATTAAACTTGACATGATGAAGTTTTATGATGAATCTCTTGGGATTTCCTTTGCAAAGTCCTTCAAAATTTTGGTTTTTCTATCAAATGGTGTAAATGGATTAGAGCATGTATTTTGGGAGCTTGGTTCTCAATGATTATTAACATTGTTATAGCAGACTTCTTCTCTTCTTTATAGGGGGTCAAACAAGGTGACCCACTATCTCCTATCCTCTTCATATTAATTGTTGAGGCATTTAGTAGGATTATCACACATAAAAATAGCTTAGATCTTTGGAATGGGGTTCATATCCTAGACACTTCACTCACTATCTGATGCACAGTGCAAGGTAAGAGAATCCCCAAAGGAGATGTCTTATCCCCAACAAATAATCGCATAGCGGGAACACAATACAACAGTGCAAGGATCTAATACCAAAACAAAATACTTTATTCCTAAAATAACTATTTACATGCAATGCACTCAACTATAAGACCTTCTAAGTTTTGGCCAAATACAATAGCAATTAAAAAAATAGTTCTGCAAGATTCCTCAAGATCCAACCAAAACCCTAGCTAGTCTAGATCAACACTCTAGTAGAAACTTCCAAGGAATATCTAAACTTGTGCTTGCAAGCCTACCAAACAATCTCCTTGTTTCCCAAGCCTCAACTACTAGCCCTTTCTCAAAGTTTACTCCTCTACTTCATCCTCTTCTCCAAGATGGATGATTATCACTTAAGATTCCATAGGACCCCCTACTTATACCCAACTAAGCCATAGGTTGGCCTAGTATGTTACACATTAAGTAAGCCCTTGCATTAAATGCACATTTAAGACACAAGTCAGCTTACAACTTAAATTAAATACCTACAACCAATTTGAAAAATGCCAAGGTCAGCTCGCACTAGAAACCAAACACAAACAACTTGGGGAAGCTAGAACCAAGACATGATTGAGCATCAAAAAACCACTTCCAAGCATTAGCAACTATCAAGTTCACTCAACACATCAAGGAACACTTGGTCAGCACTGGAACTTGATTAGCATTGTTAGTTAACACTGTACGTTAATACTATAGGTTAACAATCCAAATCTATTAACACTGCAACTCAGTTAACGCTGCAGGTTAACATTGAATCTCCATTAACTATGTAGGTTAATACTAAAACTTGGTGAAAACTGTAAAAATCTTCACAAACATCAGATGTTCCTGCATCAGACACCCAAGGTACAAATAAAAGTGTGTCCCACACTTTGATGCCCAAAGAAAGCTCCACAACCATCTTCATCTTTACCAAAGGTTTCCACTCCATTAGTAAAATAGAACAAATACACAAATCATCTACATCTATTGCATCCATCCAAATGTTAATCTCATATTGGTTTTGACATATGAGTGACAATACACTTAAGTCATTTTCTTAGTTCATATCGAGCATAAGTTGTCAGATAGTATATATGTCAAGCAAAGAGTTTAATAGTATATGTTTAGTAACTAGTAAGTGTCATGTCACTCAAGTGTCAAGTAGATAGTAGATTTCAAGTCACTCAGAGGCTAAGTTGCAATATTGAAGAGACAGTGGATGATGAGCATCAGAGACTTCAAGTGCCAAGCAAATAGTTTTGGAGATAGTTGTTTGTAATGGCACAAACTTCTATTTGAACCAATTTTTAGCCAACTTAAGGATCATTTTGTGATTCTAGATGATAAGGATGAATCTATATTCAGGATCCCTATGTAGTAAATGCAATCAATCAATTGAAGGGATGTTTTAAACAAAAAAATGGGTGAATCACAACCGTTGATTCACACCTAACCCTAAGTCACCTAGGTCTTCTTAAGGAGAATAAACCCTAAATAGTGTACATGTGGAAAGAGTGATGAGAGAAGTTTGCATGCACAAACAGAGTATTAGTGGTGGCTAAGGAGTTGTGAATTGAGATACATTGTAGAATCAATTAGAGGAGAACAGAGGAAAGGAGTTAGAGGAAAGAAGTGATACATCTGATAAGTGAGTCACTGCTCCTTATCAAGTATACATCAGGAAAAGGATGATCTATTATTTAGTAGCAGAGTGCTAACTATAGGATCATTGTTGATACATTCTAGCATGTGAATCAATTAAATCTCTTAACAGAGTAGTCCTTTAACATGGTGCTTACTTCATTGTAAGCTTTATGTTCTTTAATCAGGAACACTTCTAATAGGGTTTTGAAATCCTTTAATAGGGTAAGATCTAACAATCTTGTAATCCTTTAATAGGGTATACCTTCACAAGATAAATCATAGTTTGTGATCAAACATTGTAGCCTTCATTGGATACACTTTATTATTGTAGTAGTGGAGATTTGTGGGTGTCATCCCCACCCTAGTTTTACCTTCTCATTAGAGGATTTATGGGTAACCAAATATCTTGTGTCATACATGTGTTGAATGTTAATTTTTTTCATGTTATGGATGAATATGTTTAGCTAGCTATTTAAGTTTACATGAAAATTGTGATATGGGTGTGTGGTGAATGATTTTATGGTTAAATTTTTTAAGGATTGATTCAGCCCCCACCCGCCGCCCCCCCCCCCCCCCCCCCCAATCCTAGAGTTTACTTTTCCTATTGTATTTTCCAAAAATTGGTATCAAATAATTGGTTCTCTGGAAAGGAAAGCTTTTGTATCTTTGAGGAAAGATCTTGAAGATGGAAGACTACATGTTGGGAAAGACTATTGAGAATTAGAATAATTAAATCTAGCTTGCTCTATATCAATTGAATGAAGCAAGAGATGATTTGAACTGCTCATTGAAGATAAGGAAAGAGATAGCCATTGAAAAGAATGACACACAATACCAAGAGATTGACACTAATAAATTGTTTGTAGATGAAAAAATAAGTGAATTTGATACAGCAGTTGTAGATCTAATGGAAAACAATGGAGCCCTAACTAAAGAGGCTAGAAATCTTAAATTAGAACAAGAAGTCCAATAAGTATTGCTGTGTGTGGTGACTAAGCAGCAAAAGAAAGCTAAAGAAAACAAAGTCATGATTGAAGATGACAAAAGGATACTAACCAACTAATTGGAAGAGAAGACATCAGAGGTGAATAAGATTTCTCACATGAAACTAGAAACATTGAATCAAATGATGATTTTCAATCATGAATTGAATGGAAAAGATATTGAGATCACAACATTGATGTTGTAGAATGAACAACTGAGAAATTATCTGAAAAGAGAAAAATAATTTGCTAAAAGTTTCAACAGACCTAGTCAAGCCATCAATTATTTTAAAAAATTGATGAGATCTCATAGATCTAACAGTGATACTACTAGATTGGGTTACACCAATACTGAAGAAGAAGAATCATCTAAAAGTGGTGAACAAAGGAGCAACAATGGTAAGAACTACAAAACTACGTGTTATAATTGTGGTAAGATAGGTCATACAACAAATGTTTGTAAGAGAAACAATGTAAATCAGAAGCCTAAGAAGAAATTTATGGGTAATTGTCGCAAGTGCAAAAATCAAGTACATTAGGCACATGAATGCAAGAGCAAGACATCAAGCACACAAAGATTTGAAGGTAACTGAGCTACAACTGTAAGAAGTATGAACATGGAGCATATGAGTGCAGATCAAAGCCTAATTGGTCATCAAACAAGCAAGCCAAGGTAAACCATACTAGAAGATCCTACAGTTGGGATTACAATACAAGGTATAGTTGTCACTATTGTCAAGAGTATGCACATGTTGCTGAAAATTGCATTACAACGCAATTCAAAAGTGACTACAAAGAGGGTTCTATCGAACTACATGTTTTAGTTGTTTGAAGACTAGTCACATAAGCAGAAATTGTCCAACAAGGTCAAAAGCACCTAAAAGTGAATATAATAAAGGAAAATTAAAGGTTGATGTTGAAGAATTCAAAGTGTAGATGAACAAGACATGGAAGAAAAAGGAAGATTGTGGTACATCAAGCTCAGATGGGATCACTTCATCCAAAGGATTAGGTGATCACACCTCCCCAACCAGGTAATTAAGAGGTATGTGTGGGACTAATATTTCAAATTTCAAATATACATCAATTCAAAAGAGTCATCTCTAAAAAGACCATATATGCATAAAGTAAGATTTGAAATATTGGTTAGAACTTAGAAGAAATCTTTGAGTTTTCATGTTACTGTAGAGTATGAAAAGTTTCATTGTGGTTGTCGAGTGAAAGTTTAGTCATTGCCAAGCTATCAAAGGTGATAGTGTTGGCAGAGCTCATTGTGGTTGATGAGCATGGAATGAATTACATGGAAGTCGAGTGAGTCAAAATTGCTATTGAAGTTGAGCTTATAGCTGTGTAAGAACTGAGCATTTATTTCAAAGTTTTAAGGGCTATATGGTCAAATTTTGACTCATTTGCAATTATTCAAGATTGAAGAGAGCATGAAGAGATGAAGGTGAATTAGGGAAATGGATAGAAGCATTTGAATACTGAATTCAACAACTAATCTACACCAAACATCAGATTTTTGAAGGTATTTATCATGTGCCAAGTTATGTTATTTGTTTTTTTGCCAACACTATTTAGTTGTTATGGTGTCTCTAGCTCTTTTGTTGCTATGGTTAAGGAAGGAAAGGAAGTTCTAAATGTTTAATTAATTAGTAATGAGATCAAACAAACACATTTCTAGGCAATTCCTAACATTGCATATAAAGGAGACTCGTCTGGTGAGTTATCTATGATACCACCACAAGTTTTGATGATACAAGATGTAAAGTGTTGCTACACTTGTAAGGTAGGAAGCATTGGAGACATGGAGATAAGAGACTTATATGGAAAACCATACAAGGTTGTAGAGAGAAAAGGGTTAACCCATGCCCTAGATTTTCCAAACATGTTCAAAATAGAATGGATTAAGATTGTGCTTAGTAGAATTCATGACAATTCTGTATGGTTGGAGGATGACCCTATCAAAATCACAAAGAGGATTATTCATAGAGTAATAGGGTATCCAACCCCAGATAGACCTAAGACAATGAGGAGTGATGTAAAAGAGGTAATTAAGAAGAATACATGGGCATTATGGAACAAGAGAGGGATGACCATAGACACAATTATTGATCCCCTAATTGCATTTGTAGTGAGAATTATTGCACATAAGTTCTTTCAATCTAGAAGCTTGAAAAATGTACCATGTATGGCTATGGATTTGGGTTACATGATAGTAGAAAAAGGCCATTCTTATGACCTTGCCAAGTTACAACTCCAATAGTTATTAGAAAAATTGGGATCCATAAGAAAGACTAAAAGTGCACAATGAAAATTTGGTACAATACTTGTTTGTATATTTTTCTATGTATAGAACACTTTTCCCTCATTTGGGAAGGTAGCTTGGAAGACTAATAGGTCATTTGTAGTGCAAATTGGTGAATTTATAAAGAAACTTGGAGATAATTTTGAGACTGTGATGACTAGTTATTTTGAAGACTTTGAGAAGTCAATGAAACAAAGACTGAGATTCTAGTCTCACTAGTTGAGAAGCATTTCAATGATGTTTTTTTTCTAGTTGATGTTGATTTCACATATGTCCAAGTTGTTGTTCCAAGGGTGAGATGGCTTAGACCATTGCCTTATGAGATTAATATTGATGAGGCATTTGTAGCCATCACTTCTTTACTGGTAGAAGAATTAGATAAGAATGCTATTTCTTTTGGAAATTATGATGTACCAAAGTCAAAGATCATAATGGACTTAATGACAACTTCTATGATGAGGAAGAAGAATAGCTTGTGAAGAAACTCAAGGAAAAATTTGGTGAATAAGAAAAAGGAGATGAAGAAGAATATGATGATGATAATGAAGATGATGAAGATGCACCTACCCAAGCACCAAGTTCGCTCACACAAGGTCAAGGCGAGGACCAAGGAGAAGAAGAAAAAAAAATTGATGAAGGTTTTGAGGGAGAAGAAGCTAATGAAATACCTATTGCCACGAAAGAAAAGAAGAGAAAAGAAAAGAAGCTAGTGGCAAGAAAACCTAAAAAGGTTGTGAAACCAAAGCCTATAGTTCTTGTTACTAGGTCCAGCACAAGAGCTACTATCAAGAAGACTTGTGAGGTTGAAAAGCCTAAAGGAAAGAGAGCTAGTACAGCTACAAAAGAAGATAAACCTAAGCAAAAACAAAGAAGAAAGTATATTTCCCTAGCTGAATTAAATGAGAAAAGGACCGAATCAGATGACAATGGCCAATTCAAAGTGGTAAGTCATAGTCCCTCTTCTGATTTGGACAACTTGTGTGAAAATATCAAGAATAACACTAATTTAAGTGGATTAACACATGTTGAGTTTGATCAACTTGGGAAGATAGATATGAACAAAGTAGAAGAATATGTATATGCCATGATGGAAACTTTTAAGAAGACTCCAATTCAGGCTTCCAACTCTCTACCCAAGAGCCTACAAGATAGAGTTGAGAAAAGTTGGCAGCATAGTCTCACAACTAAGAGAAATATTAGAGAGACTACACTTGCAAGAGTAATGCCAGAGTTGGAAAAATATGAAATGAAAAAATCTATCAACAAGTATAAGGAAAAATTTGCTCCAAAATATTGAGCCTTTAATATTATACATAAAAAAATTGAAGAGTTTGTTCAGTAGAGCACACATTAATGGAAGGTAATTTATGGGATGACAACACAAAAGGCTATTGAGAAAGCACCTAAGGAAGTAGTGGAAGACAAAGAAGAAGGCGTAGTTGGAGAAACCAATGATGAATCTATGATGGAATTACATGGGGAAGGTACTATAGAGGCAATAGTTGAGGAAGAAAAACAATAAGACCATAATGTACCAAAAGTACAAATGTCGAGTGCCAGTCCACATGAAAATATAGTAAAGCTTAAGGATGTATCTGACACCACCATTCATAACATCAATCCTATAATAGAGGAGTATATATAGAAAATATTGATTGAGTCCACCATCAAAGCACAACTATGCAGTCATCCTATTTTGGTGAGTGTGGATTATTAGATTGAGAATGCAAAATTGGCATCTACAAGGGAGAAGCCACAAGCATTATCCATTGCCCACCCTTAATCTACAAAGGTGAAACCTACCATGCATATGGTAGTATATCAAAGGAAGGACACTTTACCTTCACATATTAGCACTAAGGTACAACATGTTTCAATTTCAGTAATTATCATAATTGAGCAAGAAAGGACACCAGTCCAAACAAATTAGGAAGCCAGTCTTACACCTATACCAAAAGTACAAGGTGGAGCATAAATCAAAGAAACTGAGAAGGATAGGACTAAAGATTTAGTCTTGACTATGAAACAAGAGGAACTGCTAGAAATATAGACACTGGTTATCTTACTAGACACTATTACTCCTACTCCTAGTCAAGCACTTCATAGGCTAAGTACTAAAGCTACACCATTGCAAGCATCAATGCCAAGTCCTAGCACATCTAAGGTTGATGAGGTGACATCCTATGGCGATATCAACTTAGATGAGGTGATTGATTTGCCAAAGTATGATCTTACATCAATCACAATAGAAAAAATGAGCATATTGTATGATGCTTTGGCAAAGAAGAAATGCTAAGAACTACTCAAAGGGAGCATAGGAAGAAACAAGCACTTCATGACATCAAAGATATTTTTCTTGATGCATTTAGCCTACCTTCACTTGATGAATTCAAGCCAATCATTGAGCGGTTGGAAAATATTGTAGAGAAAATTAATGATGAAGACCTACATTCGAATGTCAAATTACTAGAATGGTCTAAGAATAAATTTCAAACCAAAGTGGGTAAATAGATATCTAGAGCTAGAAACCAAGATTGAGGGTTTGAAGAAGATGTTGGAACAATTTTTCTCTCTTTATACCAAGTTGTGTGATGTTCCCTTGTTCACACAAGAAGTGAAGAGACACATTAACTGTCTGGAGGGAGATCTAATGAAAATAGGTAATATTCTACAACAATCTCCTAGTCAAGGTTAGTCTCATTTTAGGAATTTACTATGAGCATAGGGTTAGTTAACAACTTTGCATTCTCAAGATTCAAATTTTAGGGCTACATTGATCAAAATCCAATCCATGTTAACCCCTCACATGGAGGTGTTACAGAAAGAACTAGCCTATGCAGAGACATTGCTAAAGAAATATCCCCATATTTCTACACATGAAGGATTAGTCGCCCTTACTATCAAGTTAGACATACAAATCAAAAATCTAAAGGTAGCATGTGATAATTGGGATGCATCACTGAGAATTATAATGGAGGTCCATAAATATTTCTTGGACAAAAATACAATTCATGTACAACCCATGACATAAGTGTCAAAAGTGGGAGAATTAAGAAAGGGGGAGAATGCATGAAACGAGAGATAAGTTTTGGAGGAGACCAAATAGAGACTATAGAGAGACTCGGCATAAAAAATCTACTTAGTGCGAGTATTTAGTTTTTAGAATAGATTCATAATGGAGCAATCAACTCAGGGGGAGTTATAGAATTTTGAGGTATGACTAATGAGTTATAAGTTTTGCAAAATTTTGGAGTTTTTTTTTGAAATTTTGTATGTAAGCAAAGTATTTAATGGATATTATCTGAGTTATGCTCAAGTGCTAAGGTTATTCATGCATGACCAAGTGTTTTTGCCACTCATGTCAAAGGGAGAGATTGTTAATCTCATATTAGTTTTGACATGTGAGTGACAATGCATTTAATTCATTTTCTTAGTTCATGTTGATCATAAGTGGTTAGATAGTATATGTCAAGCGAAGAGTTATACAGTATATACCAAGTAACTAGTAAGTGTTGAGTGACTCAAGTGCTGAATAGATAGTAGATGTCGATTCATTCAGATGTTGAGTGATCAGTGGATGCCAAGTCATTCAGAGGATGAGTTAAAGCATTGAAGAGACAGTGGATGTTGAGCATCAAACACTTCAAGTGCCGAGTAAATATTTTTAGACATAGTTATTTCTAATGGTACAAACTTCTATGTGAACCATTTTTAGCCTACTTAAGGATTTTTTTGCAAATCTAGATGATAAGGATGAATCTATATTGAGGATCCCTACATAGTACATGCAACCAATCAGTTGAATGGATGTTTTAAATGAAAAAAAGGGTGAATCAAAATCATTGATTCATACCTAACCCTAGGTCACCTAGGTCTTCTTAAGGAGGACAAACCCTAAGCATTGTATGTGTGTAAGGAGTGAAGAGAGAAGTTTGCATGTGCAAATAGAGTATTCATGGTGTCTAAGGAGTTGTCAATTGAGATATATTGTAGAATCAATAAGAGGAGAACAAAGGAAAGGAGTTAGAGGAAAAAAGTGATGCATCTAATTAGTGATGATCAAGTACACATCAATAAAGAGGTGATCTATTAGCTAGCAGTAGAGTGCTAACTCTAGAATCATTATCGATACATTCTAGCGGGTGAATCAGTTAAATCTCTTAACAAAGTAGTCCTAATAGGTTGTTGTAAATCCTTTAATAGGGTTCTTACTTCATTGTGAGTTTTAAGTCCTTTAATCAGGAATACTTCTAACAAGGTGTTGAAATCATTTAATAGGTTATGATCTAATAATCTTGTAAGCCTTTAACAATTAGGCATACCTTTCATGGGGTAGATCATAGTTTATGATCAAAAATTGTAGTAGTGGAAATTTGTGGGTGTCATCACCGCCCCATTTTTACCTTCTCATTGGAAGGTTTCTGGGTGACCAAATATCTTGTGTCATACATGTGTTGAATGTTATTCACTTTCATATAGTGTAAGCAATTAAAGTTGATCCAATTATTGTAGTAGTGGAAATTACTGTAGTAGTGGAAATTTGTGGGTGTCATCACCGCCCCATTTTTACCTTCTCATTGGAAGGTTTCTAGGTGACCAAATATCTTGTGTCATACATGTGTTGAATGTTATTCACTTTCATATAGTGTAAGAAATTAAAGTTGATCCAATTCCCCCAAGAACTAACAACATCATTGAAACTCAAGCTTTTCTCATTGGGATGGTGTTGGCTAAGTGAAGACATTTTAATAAAATACATATCAAAGGCAATTCCATGGTTATAATTAATCCATGCAATGATGGGTCTCCAAAAGGCCATTTTTTTAATTTATTTTTATCTTGTTTTCAAGAAATTATCTTGAAAAATTAGTCATGAGATAAACACCTCAGTGCTAAAGTCAAAGCCAACCAAATTGCTAAACCATTGCAAGTGGAGCAAGTTATTATATGCTTTCCATTAGTGCAATGCATGACTGTAGCTTCCAAAACTTGTTATATTCCTAGAGGATTTATTCGTGGTTAATGACATGTATATTTCATGAATCAATGGACAAAAATGGTATAATGAATTAATGTTACATGTTGATAAATTCTTCCCCATTTATGCTATGTCTTGTGTAATTTTCCTCCTATAGCCATAGGATTTGCAAGAGTGGTAATTTGAAATTTGTACCTTTTCTCTAATATCAATGAAGAAATAAATAAATGTATGTGGAAGTTGTGTATGCATTGAATATTTTACTAGTACTTGTCATGGATATTCAAAGATCAACACCTCAGTGCTAAAGTCAAAGCCAACCAATTGCTAAACCATTGCAAGTGGAGCAAGTTATTATATGCTTTATGTTAGTGCAATGCATGAATGTAGCTTCCAAAACTTGTTACATTCCTAGAGGATTTATTCATGGTTAATGAAATTTCTATTTCAAACTTTATGAGTCTATAATTGATCATAGAAATTAAGAAGTAGTTGTAGTTTCCTCTAAATAATGAGTGCTCTAGCTTTGAGTATAGTTTTGGAAGAAGAATAGGATAATTTTGATTTGTATAGTAGTAGAGTGTGATACTAGTTTTAATCAAGTGCATTTCTTTCACCATGAATCAATATAATGAGCAGTTCAATTTTATTTTCTTATGTTCATTATCTTTTCTTTTCGCTTATCCAAGAGGTCCCACTTGGTGAGTGAACTATTCTACTAGAATAGGTTCCATTTCCTTATATGTTTCCTTGCAAGGTATAATTTGGTTTCTTGTGCAACCATTGATAACAAAATCAGTGAATTGTTCCTATAGCATAGGTTCATAGATAGGTTTACTATTTGCAACATTACTTTAAGCTATGAGTTATGTTTTTGTTTTATTTTATAGCATAGGTTTCCTTTAGCATTGCCTTTTATTTATTTGTAATGACTTAAAGAAGAATTAGAGCATATACTTTGTAGTCACCATCTCAAGTTTACACTCACAAGTTGACAAATAAAATGAAGTCAGTATACTATTTTAGGTTTAAAAAATGATGTTTTCTGACCATAGAATCACTATGAAAGGATTTGCAATCCTTTGTTACTAAAGTATTAATCTAACCATCCATTTTTGGTGCCATTATTGGGGAAGGTATCAATCTGGTTCAATCCTGAAGTCATTATGTTAGTTTAAATTTTGCATTATTTTGCATGCATAGAAGAAGAGACCTCCTTGTGATATTTATTCCTCATAATATTTAGGAAGACATTTTTAATCCTAAGCTTGAAGAACCTCACAATGATAAAAAATAAGAACCTTTTGAAAATCCATTTTCTGCTACTCAAGAATGAATACCCTCATCCTCTGAAGAATCCTTGCATTTGAATGAACTCTTTGTTGAGCCTAAATACCAAGATAATCCACTTTCCCTTTTATCCATCAACCACCACAGTCAGGTCCTCCTCTAAGAATAGCTCAGCCTTAGCCTATATTTCCTTTCCTATCCCTCCTCAGCAAGGTAATCAAAAATTGAAGAACATATCTTCTACTACATTTCCCAAGTTCTATAGCCTAATTACTAAAGACCCTAAAACCTTCCTCTTTGAGTTTAATATCATTTGTAGAAGTTATGACTATAAAACTAATGCTCATAAGCTAATGTTATTTTCATCCATCTTAAAGGAAGCTTCTCTAAGATGGTTCATAGGGTTGGGTGCTAACGTTGTAGCAGATTGGCCTGCAATTAGCAACTTGTTTCTTACAACATATAAGGAATACTATAGGGGTCGATATTTGAAATGGGATGATATTTTCAAAATGTCCCAAAAGGATGATGAAACCATGGAAGACTATGTTTCATGGTTCATGTTTAACCTTCAACATAACACACAGCATCAACTAAATGAAGAATCAAAGAAACATCTTTTTCTAAGAGGTGTAAATGATGGAAGTATTGAAGCTCTAGATCTTATGGTAGGAGAAGATATTAGTCAAAAAAACTAGACTGATATATAGAGTATATATCTAAATTATTCCAGGGCCACTGTGAAGAAAGGTAGGGGACTTAGAGACCTACCACATAAGTCTAATGGCAATTTAGGATTATCAATTATGGAACTATCCAATTCACTATCATATTTCAAACAAGACATTATTAATGATGTAGCCACTTAGTTGGATCCCATGCAAGCAAGAAGGAAGAAGGAAAAAGTTGATTCCATATTAGTTGAATACTATCGACATTGTAGGGAAAAGAAAAAGCACTATAGATGCAAGTTTGTTGCAAGTCTGGAGACACAACCAATGCCTACTAAATTTAAATTCATTGATGAAAATGGAGAGTTGCTCTATGTTTATCAATGAAGGTCATGGGCTCAAAGATAAGGTATGCCACAAGATCCTCTTCAAGGTTATAATAGTAACAATAAATGGAAAAATGCTATTTTTAGTGGAAATAATAATTAGTAACAACCCGAGCAAGTTTGATAGTAAGCTTAGCAAGGTTGGAAAAAACCTTAGAAAGGTTGATAGCAACCTCAAAAGGGTTGGTAGCAACCTTAGCAAGGTTGGCAACAACCTCCACAGGGTTGGCTACAAAACCAAAATTGGAATATGCAACCTAGTCAACAAGCCTTAATGCCACCACCTTAGTAGTAGGCTATAATGCCTCCTCTTGTAGCCACTAATACTCCTCCTAAGAAGACTTAGCTACTAGTTCAGCCTAATCCTAATCCCAACAACACCAAATAGCTAGTAAAACAATAAATCTATGATATTTCCTTTAATGATATGCACTTAATGTCAAGTATTATTCTTCCTTCACCCTAAAAGCCTATAATAACTAAAGTTGAAGATTCCCCAACTAAAAAAATGATTGTATCAAATTAGCATACCTCTCTTGTATCCAATGAACCTCTATTTCCTCATTACTTGATGGAACAAGGCCAGCCTTAAAAAAACCATGCAGTAATTGATTTCCTCAATCAACTAAATAAAATAATAGTACACATTCCATTACTTGATGGCATCAAATAAGTCCCTACCTATACTAAAGCTATCAAGGTAGAATGTATCAAATAGCCAGGAAGAAACAAAAAGGCTCCAAAAACTATTCATGTCTTGGGGTAGTTGTCTAATTTAATGTTGGAAAAATTAACTATACCTAAATATTCTAACCATAGGAGTCTTGTGGCTACTATCACCATTCATGGGATACAAGTTCAAAATGCTTCAGTTGACCTAGGAGCATCTATAAACATCATCAAAAGGGAGTTATTATCTTGTTTGCATATCATTATCTTTCAAGAAACACCAACCATACTTTAGCTTGCTGATAGTTCTACTATCAAACTGGATGGGATGATAGAAGATGTCATAGTCATGTTAAACTCTTGGGAGTATCTAGTAGACTTTGTTGTCCTTTCCCCAAAGGCAAAAATGGGTAGATATCCTTTAAATTTAGGGTGACCATGGTTAGCTAGTACAGATGCCTATATAGCTTTTTGGTTAGGAAATATAACAATATCCAATGGCATCCATACTAAGAACTTGACCTTATACTCTCGTGCTCAGCCACTATTGCTAGATGACCAAGTAATTTGGCTAGACTTGGGTGATGATGATCTAGAGGTAAATTCCATCCATCAACTAATTATGATAGGTTGAGAGTCATTTATAGCCTCTCGAGAAGAAGATGAGATAATTGCATCCATTATCATGTATGAATATGGAGTAGAACCTTAAGTGTTTCCTTAGGAAGAATGTGTCTTATAAACCATATTACCACCTTTGAACACACCCCAACATTCAAAAGCTTCCCAATTCCTTCACTCATTATTGCCTCATGAGACAGATTCTTTTCTTGTTGCCCAATTATTCATGAAAAATAAGGTTATTAAGATGGAAGTTGGTCCAAAAAGGGAGCTGAATGTAAACAATACCTTATCACCTTCCCATCAAAAATTATATTGCAGTTACAACCAAAGAATCAAAAAGAATTTTCTTGGGACTACATGGACATGAAAGGACTAGACCCTATGTTGTGCGCTCACAAGATTTACATCAATCTAGACTTCAAACCTGTTTGATAGCCTTAGAGGAGATTTAACCCTATTTTGAAGGATATAGTTAACAATGAACTATAGAAACTATTAAGTGTTGGTTTTATCTACCCCATCTCTTATAACTAATGGGTCTCACCCCTAGTTATAGTACCAAATAAGGGAGGAAAATTGAGAGTTTGTGTAGATTATAGGAAGCTCAATTTAGCTACTAAGAAAGACCACTTTCCCTTACCATTTATAGATCAAGTTCTTGACAAACTAGCTAGCAATAAATATTTCTCTTTTCTAGATGATTTTGGTTGTTACAATCAAATACAAATAGCTCTAGAGGATTAAGAAAAAAAAAATTCACATGCCCATAGGCAACTTTTGCCAACTCAGTTTTACCTTTTGACTTGTTTAATGCCCCAACCACATTCCAATGAGTTGTCATAAGTATCTTTTTAGATATATTAGTTGACTATATGGAGATCTACATAGATGATTTTACTATTTATGGGACTAATTTTGAGGAGGCAAAATCCAACTTAGAGATAGTGTTCAAGAGATGCCAAGACTATAAATTTTCCCTAAATAGTAAAAAATGTTTTATGATGATGGAAGAAGAAGTAGTACTAGGTCATTTCATTTCACCAAAAGACATCCAAGTAGATCCAGCAAAAATTGAATTCATTAGTACCTTTCCTATGCCAGAGAAGCAAAAGGATGTACAAAGTTTCCTAGGACATGCTAGATATTATAGAAGATTCATCAAAAAAAATAGTCAACTTGCACCACCCCTTTATAACTTATTAAAAAAGGATTCTAAATTTTCTTAGGACTCTAGATGTGCTATATCTTTCCTATAGCTTAAAGAAGTTCTTACCATAGCACTAGTTTTAAGAGGCCCTAATTGGGAACTATCTTTCTATATCCATACAAATGCCTCAAACTATGCTATAGGTGTAGTGCTAGGGAAAAAGGTAGACTCACTTGAACATGCTATTTATTTCATTAGTAAAAATTTGCAAGGTGTAGAGTTTAACTACATAGTTGCTAAAAAGGAGCTACTTGTAGTTATTTATATACTAGATAAATTTAGGCACTATATTACTAGATATGAAATATTTTCTCATATTGATCACTCTGCTATAAAGTATCTAATGAATAAGTCTACAATGTAAGGAATATTGACTCATCAGTTGTTACTTATGTAGGAATTTCATATCACCATAATAGAAAAACCCAGCAAGGCCAATGTGGTAGCTGAATTTCTCTCTCAGTTGCATATCCTCGATGATCATATAGCCATTGATGATAGTTTTCTAGATGAACACCTTTTCCCATTGTCAGCACAAAATCCATGGTATGTAGATATTGTAAATTACCTAAACACGTGAAAGATGCCAATTCATTTCTCTGCCAAAGAGAGAAATTTACTAGTTGAAAAGAGCTTTAACTATTCTTGGATTATTGGATTTATGTTTTATACAGGTCCTGATCAAGTAATGTGTTAGTTCATAAGGGAAGATGAAACATATGATATCTTGAGGGCATACCATGATGAGCCCTGTAGAGTTTTTTCTATAGCCAAATGGAGAGCCTTTAAAAAATTTACAATTGAGTACTATTGGCCAACTTTACACAAGGATGTAGCTAGATATGCAAAGAAATATGATAAGTGTCAATGAATGGGAAGACCCACTAAATTAGATGAAATTCCCTTATAGCCTTAAGTAGTTGTTGCACCCTTTGATAAATGGGGGAGTCCCTAAGGATTTGACATCTAATTAGCCACTCAGTTTAAATCTAATCTAATAGCTGCTCTCATGGAGGAATATACTATTTGGCATGGTAAATCATCACCTTACCATCTGCAAGATAATGGCTAAGTAGAAGTTACCAATAGGGAGATGGAAGCCATTCTCACCAAAATAGTAACACTTCATAGGAAGGATTGGGCCACATGCCTTCTTGAAGCTCTTTGGGCTTATAGAACCACTTGAAAATCTATAATAGGTTTCACTCATTTTGAGATTGTCTATGGTAGGTCAATTGT
The DNA here is from genome assembly GCA_028749045.1 of Cupressus sempervirens. NCBI lineage: Eukaryota > Viridiplantae > Streptophyta > Pinopsida > Cupressales > Cupressaceae > Cupressus > Cupressus sempervirens. The sequence goes on from CM053788.1 coordinate 654,135,176, forward strand.
AGTTCATGTGGACTTTTAATATAAAAAATTAAGGACTACTTTGGATCTCAGTATGGAACTGACTATTGCATAACAAGATAAAATTATGAGTTTAAATTGCCTTGATAAGTGGTAGAAATCTGCATTAAACAACATTGAAATCATCAAGCATCAACGAAAATGGTGGCATGATAAGTTTATCAAAGATAAAATGTTTGTTGTGGGAGATTGGGCCCTTCTTTATGATTCCAAGTATCAACACAACATAGGAATTTTTTTAACTCACTACTTAAGACTGTATGAAATTGTTTCTCTATTTCCAAATGAAGTGGTCCAGTTTGTTAGCATGAATGTTGATGATACTACACTGGGGGAGTATCCTAAGCATTGTAGAGTATTGATATGTTACATACATGATTGTATTTGTTATTGATATCAACATAGCATGAATTCTATTAAGACTAGAAGAATAGTAGTTAGTAATCTTAATATGCATAGAATTTGAGGTTTCCTAATGACATGGTTAAAAGGACAAAGTCTAATTCGATGACATACAAAAGTTACACTTGATTTACTAGAAGTAGTGTAAAAAAAAAAGTATCTATTTGGTAGTTTCTAATGTTTACATCATATCTTTTAGCCAAGATATAATGAGGAGATGCATAGTCAGCCAGAAATAGAAGAAAGTTAGGTGATGACATTAGCATGTGTGCAAGATGTGGTTTCACACGTGTGAATTTTTATTTAGACTATGAGCCAAAAGTGCTATTATAATTTTGAATTAATTAACTATCTTATTTTAACTAATTGGGAAAGCCTCAAGACCAACTCAAGGAAGTATTATGAAGATACGGCATAAAGGAAAGTTGTTTTCCTTGATTGTTCAGATGAATTGAATTAGAGGATCAAGTGGAATGTGAAGTATTAGTGCGCAATATGAGAAGGAGCAGAATACTTACTGAATGTGTGTAAGTGACCTAAAGGATCATTGGATGCATAGTATGATATCTAGTTACAAGATTTGAAGTAGAAGTCTAGTTGACAAGATAGAGACAAAGGAAGGAAGTACATTCCAGTTCTATTATTCTACAATGAATAATATAGAGATCATTTGGATAGTGGGTTATTTGATCTTAACCTTGAAGCTATTTTGGCAGTGGGTCCAGGTTTCTTCCACACCTCCTAACAGGGTTGGCACAACTCCTAACAAGGTTGAATCTCCCAATAGGGATTCAAAGTCTCATAATAGGAATTCATATCTACTGAATATTGTTACAGAATCTTAACAGGGTATATCCTCTAACAAGGAATATTTATATTAGTACATCATCTTGTGGGTACCATCCCCCCCAGGGTTTTCCCTCTAATCAAGGGTTTCCCTAGCTAACATATCTAGTGTTAATTATGTATGAGTATATTTTTATGGCTTTAGTTAACATTACTCATATGGTTAAGATTTTTTTAATTAAATGGTTGTGATAATATTTGTATAATTGGTTCACCCCACCCTCCCCCATTTTAGTTATATCAGTGGACTATATATTCTAACAATTGGTATCAGAGAATCAAGTCCTTGAAGATAAGGCTTAATAGCTTTGGGAGATCAATGGTGAATATGTTCAAGAATGATAGTCCAAGATTTAATGGGGCCAAGTATGATAGTTGGAAGGAAAATATGAAGACCTGTCTACTATGCATGGGTCCAGGATATTGGCTTTTGATGAAAGCTAAGAAGGCAATTGTTGAAGAATCAAAGTTAGAGGAATGTAGTGAGGGAAAAAGAGATATGTTCATGTGTAACATGAGAGCCAGAGAACCCCTACTATTAGCTCTTCCAAAAAAAAAATACAGTTAGGTAAATATATTACAAACTTCTCATGAAATTTGGCATTAGAAGTTACTTTTGAAGGTTATGATCATGCAAAATTGGATTTGCACATTTCAAGATGCTAAGATGATGGAAGATTAATCCATAAGAAATTATGTTTGCAGAATATCATAAATTATATTAGGTATTTTATCTCTTGGTGGAACTAAATGGGATGATGATGTTATATGGAAGATCTTAAAAATTTGATCACCACCATTCAAGCAAACAAATCAAATGATTTAGTTGGTAATTATCTACACCAAATATTTCACAACAAAAAAATTGCTTGGAAGATTAGAATTTGTAAAAGTGAAAATGAGATAGTCTGGGGAATTAACCAAATTTGAGATAGCTTTTGGCGCTATGAACATTGGACCTAATATGTCAAGAAGTACAAGTGAAAGAGGAGACTTTTCTAGAAGTAGAAGATCTCAAGAAGACAAGAAGATTGAAGAAGGAATAGCCCTTCTCATAAGAAGAGAGAAAGATGGTAAGAAAATCTTTATATGTTGGACTTGTGATTAATATGGTCATTAGGAATCTAAATTTCCTAAAAGAGAGAAAACATTTAGAGGAAAATTTAAGCCTAGAAAAGATAAGGATAAAAAATGTTTATACACTAATAAGAACGAAGAATCTGATGAAAAAGATTAAATTGAAAGTGATGATGAATTATGATTTGTGGCTATTAAGGAAGATAATCTTGATAGAGAAATTAGAGAAGAGAGAACTCTAGTTACCCAAGTTGAGAAGAAATCATATTGGACAATTGATAGTGGATGTTCACATCACTGACTGGTGATATGAACAAATTTTTCAAGTTTAGAAATCATGATGGAGGTGTTGTTAGAGTTGGTAACAATGTAGCCTATCATATTATAGGGATTGGATCTATTACTGTTAATGGTAAAACTAACATCGATGATGTTTACTTTTTGATGGTTTGAAACATAATTTGTTAAGTGTTGGATAGTTGGTAGACATGAGATATCTATTGTAGTTCATAGAGAAGACTTGCATTACCAAAGATAAAGATGGTAAGCTGATTGGTGCTGGAACCAAATCCAGAGGTAATGTATTTCAGCTAAATCATATCAAAATAGCATGTTTAGGTCCAAAGGTTGACAACAGTTGGTTATGGCATAGAAGGTTTTGTCATATAAAGTTTGATAATATTATGAAAGTTAGTAGTACATTTGCAGTGAGAGAACTACCTAAGATTATTAAGCCCACTAATGTTATCTACAAAGAATGTATTTTGGCAAAGAAAAGGAAAGTGTCTTTTCCTAGGAAGAAGTTCTCTACAATAGAGCAAATGGAGATTGTTCACATAGATCTAAGTGGTCATGCAAGAACTAGAGGTTTCTATGGTGAAAGGTACTTTATGATTGTTGTAGATGATTTCACCAAGATGATGTGGGTAGCATTTCTTAAAGTGATGTCTGAAGCATTTGATAAATTTAAGATATTTAAGAATAGAGTTGAAAATGAATTTGGTGTTAAGATTAAGTGTTTGAGATTAGATAGAGAAGGAGAGTGCACCTCTAGAGAGTTCAACATGTTTTATGAAGAGAATGGAATTAGAAGACAATTATCTTCACCTACATCACCTGAACAAAATGGGATTGTTGAAAGAAGGAACAAGTTACTAGCAAAAGAAACAAGAGAAATCTTATTTGAGAATGATGTCTCAAAGACATTTTGGAGAGAAGTAGTTAACACTGTAGTATATACTCTGAATAGAGTACAAATTAGGAAAGGCATGAGCAAGACACTTTATGAGTTATGGTTTGGTCACTCACCATTAGTCAAGTATTTAAAAATATTTGGAAGTAAGTGTTACATAAAGAGAGATGATGATATTGGTAAGTTTGATCCTGGAAGTGATGAAGGTATGTTTCTTGGTTACTTATTGAAAAGTAAAGCATATAGATGTTTCAACAATAGAATCAAGACAATAGTTGAGTGTACAAATGTAAGGATTGATGAAAATTTTGGTACTAAAGAGAAGGTGGTAGATTATAATTCTGATGAAGAAGAGGAAAATTTTGGAATTGTTAGACAGAATGTTGAATTTTTTTTTGAGACTAACAATGACTTGCAAAATGAAGTATGTGTTGAGCATAGAGAAGAACAAAGATCTAAACCTAGAAGAAATAAGAGTTGAGATTTCAACTCCTAGTTCTAGCAGAAACATGACAAAGAATCACCCTCTAGAGTAGATAATTGGGAGCAAGGATAAAGGTGTGATGATAAGGAATACATTGAATGAGGAATTATGTCTAATTTATCAAGTGGGACCTAAGAGAAATATGAGGCTTGTAAGGATGATCACTAGATGCAAGTAATGAAAGAGGAACTAGATTAAATTGTGAAGAATGATAATAGAAATTAGTTCCTAGACCTAAATACAAGAATGTTATAGGAACCAAGTGAGTATTCAGAAATAAGATGAATGAGAAAGGAGAGGTTGTGAGAAACTGGGCCATACTTGTTTGCAAAGGTTACTCATAGTAAGAAGGCATATATTATGAAGAGACATGTGCACCTGTGGAAAGAATGGAGGTAGTAAGGATGTTCTCAGCTTATGCAACAAGCAAGAATTTCAAGGTTTATCAGAGGGATGTAAAGTCAATTTTTCTGAATGGAGAACTTGAAGAAGATGTATACATTGAACAACTTGATGGATTCCCTCTAACAAAAGATAAATATTTTGTATGCAGACTAAAGAAAACATTGTATGGTCTAAAGAAAGCATTGAGAACCTAGTATACAAGGTTGATCAGGTATTTGTCTAAGCTTGGATTTATTAAAAGTACAGCAAATGGTAATTTTTATTTGATGAAAATTGAAGATGGTCTATTTATCATTGTAATATTTATGGATGACATAATATTTGGAGGAAATGATAAAGAAAGTGATAATTTTGTTGAAGACATAAAAAATAAATTTGAAATAAGCATGATTGGAGAAATCAAGTTTTTCATAAGATTGCAGATTACATAGAAAAAGGATGGGATATTTATTTCACAAACCAAGTATTTGAAAGATCTATTGAAAATATTTGGTTTGGAAAGTTGCAAACCTAATGCTACACCCATGCTAACTAGTCATAGGTTATCTAGTAAAGATGAAATACCTACAGTTGAGTAGAAGAAATATAGATCTATGATTGGAGGATTGCAATATATGGCTCACACAAACTAGATATAGAAAGTGTAGTTGGGATTGTAGCAAGATTCCAAGTTGATCCAAAAGAATATGATTATACAATAGTAAAAAGGATATTCAAATATTTGATGGGAATATCTAATGATGGAATCTAATATGCTAGAGCAAGTGATTTCACCTTGTGTGTGTATATTGATGTAGATTGGGCAAGCAGTATGGATGACAAAAAGAGCACCAATGGTGGAGAAGTCTTTCTTGGAGGAAGTTTAGTTTCTTGGTTGAGCAAGAAAGGGGATTTTATAACTCAAAATACAACTGAGGTAGAATATATTGTAGTGGCAAATAACTATAATCAAGTTATGTGGATGAAACATATGTTGAAGGATATTGGAATTGAGTTTACCAAACCTATTATCATTTACTATAATAACACAAGTATAGAAAGTATGTCTAAAAATCTCGTATTACATTCTAACAAAAAGCATATATCCATTAAGTATTATGTTTTGAGAGAGAAGGTAGAGAAAAAGAGATAAGGGTGGAGTATGTAAGCACTAAAGATCGAATTGTAGATATCTTTATGAAGACTTTTCCTAAAGATACTTTTGAGTACCTAAGAGATATGTTAGGGGTTATGCCCCTCCCTACTTCAGAGTTGAAGATGCAAGGAGTGTGTCACTCTAGTGGTATAGAGCACTATGGTTAGTCTAGAATGAATGTTGATGCTTCCTGAATGTAGGAGTATCTAGTATGTTCTAAGTCATAAAGGACTCTTGGTAATCAGTATTGAATAGTGTCTTTGGACACTTGAGCTAGTTGATGATTTTTGCAACTGATTAACAATTGGTATTATGATTGACACCTTTGACATTGATGTCAATAGGGGAGAAATGGTACATGCAAAAAATATTGAGAGAATGTACCTAAGAAATGGGAAGAGAAGCACCTCTTGAGATGGATATGGGGGAGAGTTATCACTTTAGGGAGATTTAGAAAGATTCATGTAATTGCGCAAAAGGAAATACAAGTGCATAGAAGGAAATGTAAGTGCACAATCAAAATTATAAGTGTGAAGATGTAGCTAGGAAGTATTGTAAGTTGTTTATTATGAACAACTATTGCCAATCCTAAAAGAAAACAAAGAATAGTACAATGTTCCAAAGGATTTCAGATTTCAGATTAATGAAGGGGATTTGAGAAGATGATAGCAATGGAGGATAGTTTGGTATTCTTGGAACTTAGATGTTTTTCATCTATGTTACCATCAATGCCAAAGGTGGAGATTGTTAGCATGAATTTTGATGATAATACAGTGGGGGAGTATCCTAAGCATTGTAGAGTATCGATATGTTGCATTCATGATTTTATTTTTCATTGATGTCAACATAGCAGTAATTCTATTAAGGCAGGAAAAATAGCAATCAATAATTTTAGTATGCACAGAAGCTAAGGAATTTTTAGATGATGCATAGCGGAGGGCATCTTCCTAAGGTTTTTTTGATGATGTAGTTAAAAGGACTAAGTCTGATTTGATGATGTATGGAAGTTACACTTGATTTATTGGATGCATTGCAGAAAGAAAGCATTTGTTTGGTAGTTTTTGATGTTTGCATTATATCTTTTAGCCAAAGTATAATGAGGAGATAAACAATCAGCTAGAAACAAAAGATAGTTTGATGATGATGTTAGCATGTGCACAAGACATGGTTCCATGCATGTGTACAAGACTTCTATAGACTGTGAGCCGACAGTGCTATTGTAATTGTGAATTAATTAACTATCTTATTTGAATTAATTGGGAAAGCGTCAAGGCTAACTCAAGGAATTATTATGAATATACAATATATAGGAAAGTTGTTTTCCTTGATTATTGAGAGGACTTGAAGTAGAGGAGCAAGTGAAATGTGAAGTATTAGTGTGCAACGTGAGAAGGAGCAGAATGCTTACTGAATGTGTATAAGTAATCCAAGGGATCATTGGATGTGCAGTATGAGATCTAGTTACAAGATCTAAAGGAGTAGAAGTCTAGTTGATAGGATAGAGATAGATGAAGTAAGTATATTTCTATTCTATTATTCTACAAGGAATAATACAAGGATCATTTGGACAGTGTGTTCTTTGATCTTAACCTTGAAGTTGTTTAGGCAATGGGTCTAGTTGTCTCCTACAACTCCTAACAAGGTTGGCACAACTCCTAACAGGGTTGGAATCTCCTAATAGGGATTCAAAGTCTCCTAATAGGGACTAATATGTACTAAATATTGTAATAGACTCCTAATAGGGTCTATCCTCTAACAAGGAATATTTATATTAGTACATCATCTTGTGGGTACCATCCCCACTAGGGTTTTCCCTCTAATCAAGGGTTTCCCTAGTTAACATATCTGGTGTTAATTGTGTATGAGTATCTTTTTATGTTTTAATCAACATTAATTATATGGTTAGGATTTTTTAAAGTAAATAGTTGTGATAATAGCTATATAATTGATTCACCCCACCACCCCTTGCTCTAAGTTATATCAGTGGACTATATATTCTAACACAATTGTCTACTATTGATCTTGTTTGATTCAAGTTACTTGTCAATGGGAATCACTTCAAGATCTATGATAAATTAGTCAATCATGAGGAGTTTGTGTAGAAGTTTCAACACAACAAAGATATACTTGTTCCTGTAGCCGAGCAATCTAGGTCATCTACCTTGATTGTTGCTATATCTTGATTCCATTCAAGATTTTCATAATAAACACATTCTTATTGAAAGTAATTTCTCCTCCATACACTTCATCTTAGCCTCTCTCTTCCCCATATTTCCATCCCATCCCATCACTCCATCACTTCTAATAATCTTTTCTAGAACACTTGTCCTATAGCACTTGCCAGGTACATACCACATAACCTTGCATGTATTTTATTTTATTCACTCTTTGTTAGAAATTAATTTTTGTTTGAATTTATTCCTCTTGAATATCCTGGCTTGGTGGGACCCATTCTCTTAATTAGTTGGAGGAATATTAATTTTTCAAAATTCTAAATCACATGTAAACTTTAAAAGTTATTGTCTTATGAAATGACTTGCATCACATGTTGATGACCTATCCTTTCATGATTGCATCATTAAGGGAATTAAGGATATTAAAATTTGAGCTTAGATTTTAATGATAATTAGCAATGTGTTTTGGGTGGTAGACTTGTACACAAGAAAAAAATTATGAAACTTGATATAAGGAAGGATATCATGAGATTGTGAACATTAAAAACCTTTAAGAAGCACATAGTAATAGTACATCATTTTTCTCTGTCTGGTGCCATAACATTGCAAATGTTGTTAACTTGCCATTTTTGAGCTTTGAAAACACCACAATTTTGCCAAAAAAATTGTGTGTAACAACATAGAGGTCTTCAAAGATATGAAGAGGTTGATCACAGGGTTTTGTTGGGTGATGCAGACAATTGCTAAATGTTCAAGAGAAGAGGATGGTTAGATTACTACCTCAGTCTTAAGGGATTTGATGAGGAGGTTGCCCTTAAATTTTTTCATACCTTGAAGGATGACTTCGTAATTTTAAGGGCCTCAAAATTGAATTTATAGAAGATATGGTAGCTGAAGTCATCGAGTCACCCTCGGAAGGATAAAATTGGGCAAAGGATTTTGACCTATGTATGGCTAGGGCACAATTTAGTGTGCATCTTGACCCTCTGTTGGACATTGACAAAAAGCAAGGTACTTCCAGATTATCATTTCCTATGGATTTTATCTAGCTAGTAATATTTATCATTCAATACTTCACTTATGAAGGTCGTTACAAATACCTACATGCCCTACATTTCAAGATTTTGGCTCATCTATGACATGATTATATATAGGTAAATCTTCCCAATTTCATGTTTAACATTGTTAAGAAGAAAGCTTCTTTAGTACAATCAGGAAAGGATCAATCTATCTTTAATCATTTCTTGACAAAATTAGTTGTGGAAAATGAATTAAAAAACCAATCAATTGGGACATGGGAAGAGTTTTTGCAGTTAAAAGAGGTGGAGCCTAGATTGGTCGGCCATAATGGCCAAGGTGTTGGACAAATGGAAAGGACATCTACTAGTTTTTGTAAGGTTATTCCCAGGACTGAAAACATTTATGAAGCCTTTCCCTCCAATTCTAGACAAACTAAGAAGAGGATTTATAAATTTGATGCTTCCATTTCCAACAAAAAGAAAAGAAAAATAGAGAAGCTTGTAGTGCCCCCAAGACCCCATCATCTCTTAAGACTAGGTCTACTATTAGGGAAGGCAAAGGTAAATTTGTGGAACCTGAAGAAGAGAAATTAGAACAACAACCTAATGATGAAAGTAATATCAATAAAACCCTACACTCACAAGAAGATGAAGCTTTAGAAAAACCTCTTGAAGCACCTATAGCAGAAATACTTTCAAGAAAGAGGAAATGAAAGAATCCTCCATGCCTATCTACACCTCCTACGAGATGAAGTGTGAGGCTTTCTGAAGGAAATAGGATTACTAAAACCTCTATTTCAATGGTTAACTAGAGTCTTATGAGGTTGATAAGGAGTCCTCTTTAGAGGGAAAAATACAACAAAACATAGCCACTGATAATGAGTGCAAGAGCCAGAGTCCACAACCTAAAGTTGACCTTAGTGTTAATTTGTTGACATATCAGTCAAGTTTGTTATTCGTGACACACACTTATTTAGATTGTATGTGGTTACCAAGCTCATTGTAACATTTTCAGTTGTTGAAAATCATTTTAGTTGCTAACAATTCCTTTGGATAAATTGCAATGGTTATTGAGCAGATTTAGTTAATGTGAAGACTAGCAATGTAAACTATACATTTCAGTTGATGTTGAGTTTATCATGGTTACAGAGTAGTGCAACTTTCACTGAGCTCATAGTGTATGTTATGAGAGTACAATGTTAACCAAGCTTCCCAATGATAACCAAGTGACTCAATTTATACTAAGCTCAAGGTGAGAATGTTTACCAAACCATACAATGTAAATCAAGAGACTTAGTTTATATGACGAGTTTCACAATGTCTTTTGAGTCACTAGTGTAGACTGAGTTCAAGACTACTTGGAAGTGATTAGTATGGATTGAGCTTCTATGTCTACCAAGTGCATGATGATGATGAGTATTGATAGTGGATGTTGAGTATCAAAACCTCACCAAGTCAGTCTTCAAAACCTGAATGTCTTCATGTGGGTCGATTTTGTAACATTTGTGGTAACTTGTATGATGGCTGACTTTGTAATTATGTAATTGGATTGATATATATGTAATGCATTATATTATATCCAATATATACATGTGTGTGAAATTATGAAGATGTGAATGCAAATTAATCAGAGAAAAGAAGAAGGAGTGAATTACAAAGGCTACAATAGTACAAGGAGTAGCAAAGTCATATCTATCACAGCAAGGTGATTAGTACTTAAAGGAATCTCATTTAGCAAGCCAAGTTGCAAATCAAAGATCTACTACTGCTTCATCCTAATAGGTGATCTAGTTAAATCCTTTAACAAGATAGACCTAATAGTCTTTCATAAATCTCTTTTATTGCTCCTAATAGGGTAGATCATTAGAAGTGATCAATGTAAGGTTTAATAGGCTAACTTTATATTGTAGTACTAAAGTTGTAGGTATCATCCCTACCCCAGTCTTACTTTCTTGAACTCTTTATGTCTCAAAGTTATGAATTCTTTCATGTTTTCAGTTTCTTATGCATTCAATTAGATCAAAATTTATATGATGGATTAAATGCTAATTGAATGGTTGAATTAAAGGTTGAAATTGTTGAAGTTTTAGAAGTTACTGATTCACCCCTCCCCTCTCAATAACTTAGTCTTGAATATTTCCAATAATTGGTATTAGAGCATTGTGGTTCTCAAGAGAAAGTTTAACAGCTTGAGCAAAGAACAAGGCCATGGAGATATTTAGACTTGAAAAAGCCATTGACAATGAAAAGTTGGATTTAGAAATGGTCATTGCCCAACTCAAGAAAGCAAAGGAGCAACTCTCTCAATCCTTGAAAAGAAGAAAAGAACTTGCAATTCAAATGAGTGATCATCTCTACATTGAAGAAAGAATTGAAGACCTTCATTCAAGCATTTCACATGAAGCCAATGAAGCAATCAAAGAACTCCTAGAAAAGAATGGTTCCCTACAAGAAGAAGTAAGAAAGCTAAGAAGAGAACAAGAAATTCAGTTGGTAAGGTTATGTGAAGTCTTGGAATAGAGAAACAAGATAAAAGAAGAGATAGATGGAAGGAACAATGAAATCTAGAACCAATCCCTTTAGCAAGTAGACCTTATTGATCAACTCTCCAATGCAAATGAAGAAATCATGAGCCTCGGATTTGAAAATGAAAGAATGAGGAATGATCTAAATTGTAAAAGGAAAATCAATGAAAGAATGAGAAATGATCTAAAATCTAAAATAAAAATCAATAAAAGATTAAGGAATGATCTAAACTTTAAGAAGAAAATCAATGAAAGAATGATGAAATCTCAAGTAGGCATGAATCAATTGAGTGAGCAAAACCTCTATAAGAAAAAAGGAAAAGTAGGAATTGGATATATAGGAGAAGGAGAATCATCCAAGAAAGGAGCTCAAAAGAACCAAAGACCTACTTGCAATCACTATGGTAAGATAGGTCATACATCAAACTAGTGCTAGAGTAATGGAAAATGCTACAATTGAAATTAGCATGGTCATAAGGCTAATGAATGAAAAGATAAACCAAGATTTGAAGGCAAATGTCACAAATGCAAGAAACATAGACACAATTCATTAGAAAGCAAAACCAAGGTATTCAATCTAGCAGAGAAAATTGTGAAAGAAATATTTGGATGGGACTACAACACCTGGTGCAGATGTCATTACTATGGATAATTTGGACACATTGGAATAAATTGTGTAAAACATCATATGAGGAAAAGAGATACTACCAAAAGATGTTTCATTTGTATAGAACTTGGTCATCTTGCCAAGAACTATATGAATACCGGTAGAATTGAAGATGAAAAGAAGGCAAAGGCTAATAACATTTGAAAGCAGATGAGATAGCAATAGATTCCTAAATGTACTAAGGATACAACTCCAACCAATGATGGTCAAGTAACTCAAGAATTGGGTGACTCAACCATTTCTAATTAAGTTCTCAATGTACAACTAGAACTAGGCTATTAAAGATGACACCCAAATTAGTTTTAATTAAAAGGTGACAAAGATCCAAATCTATATTCAAGATACAAAGTGATCACTAAGTGAGATCAGTGTTAGTTATTACCAAGTTACCTTTTCTATTGATTGAGGTTGGGTCATAGACTCTACTGAGCAAGGTCAGGAGTAATAAAGATACCTATGGTTACCAATTCATGAAGACATCACCGAGTGATCAATGCCAAGTAGTGGATGACTATTTGTCAACATAACTACTTTTGTACCAAGCATTAATGGCAAAATTTCAACAAAAGGCATGGAATCAAAGTCATTTCTTATTGTGAAATTTTGAGTGCTATTGTGAAGAGCAAATTTTTAGTGCAAACAAAGTGATTTGAGAAAATTTTCAACGAAAGTTTTCAAATTATCTCAATCTACCCATTGAAAATAGAATATAGTAGTAGCAAGGTTAAGTGAGGATCTAACATGTTGGTTTGTGGATTTAAGTGGAAGGTGCCATATTTTAAGCTTACTCCTGTGGTTGTCAAAACCTTGGATCCAAGTGGTGCACAATCCAAAATTCCTCCAAAGGTACTTCTTATCAATGATATTTGCGCTCATTTCAAATGTGTTATTCAAGAGATTAGAACACTAGAAATGGATGATGCCCTAGGTCATCCATGTGTGAATGGAATCCTAAAACCCAAGTATCAACATCTAGAAACCAAATGGTTGACACACATCCCTCACATGCCTCATGAATTTCAAATCAAATGGATTAGGTTCATCCTCAACCAGGTTCATAATGGGCAACTATGGTTAGAAAAACCAATTCTGATAACTAAGAAGATGATTCATCAAATCACTAGCCTCCCAATGCTAGCCAAAGCCAAAATGACAAAAACACTAGGTCAGTCAAAATTGGGAAAGAAAACCCTAGCTAAATGGGATGGCAGAAGAATGAAAATCAATAGTGTCACTGATGTAGAATTAAAGTTTGGAATTCACATTATTGTGCACAAGTTATACAGTTCAAGTAGATTGAATAGTGTGTCATGTGAGATCATGGGCTTGGCATACAAGGTATTTAAGAATAATCTATCATACAACCTTGCCAACCTATTGTTGAAGTAGCTCAACAAGAACATGGAAAGAATAAGAACATCAAAGTACAATCCATGTAAGTTTTATTTCTTGTTGACTTGTCTATTCTTTTATGTTCAAAAATTATTTCCCTCAAAAGGCACTATAGTATAGAGCAAAGATGTGCCTATTTTTTATTAGATAAATGAGTATATTGCAGAGATGGGTGAAAATTATAATAGCATCATGGACAATTATTTTGATGTATTCAAAGAGAAAATGAACAATAGGTTTTGAATCCCCAAAAAATTATTTAAGTATTATAAGGATGATATATGTTCCATGATGGATAGTGACAAGGTGTATATTCAAGCAGCTAAGCCTAGAATTATGTGGGTAAAACCTCTTGTTTATGAGGTCAACATTGATGAAACAAAGGATATCATTGATGCTCTTACCAATGAACCAGTTGATCCTAAGTCTACATACTTTGGAGTGTATGATGAAACAAAGGCCAGGATTGAACTTGAAATAAAGCTCACTTAGGTAGTCAACAAAGGGAAAAGAAGGATTGCAAAATTGAAATCAAGTTTAGTTCTTTTGTTAAGTAAGCGAAAAGGTGAGGATGAGCAAGGTGAAGAAGTAGAGGATGAGGAAGAATATAAGGAAGAAGAACCATTAAATAAGAAAGGCAAGATGATCATCACTAAGCCAACAAAACCATCCGCTGTAGTTATCACAAGGAGATCTTCAAGGAAGAAGTCTGATGAGGAAGGAGGAGACATTGTATTTAGAAAACCTCCACCAACCTTTCAGGATAGACCAAAAGATCTAGAAGCAGGGGTAGGCATAACAAATTTCAAATCATTAAAATATGAGATTAGGATAGTAGAGGAGCAGAAGCAGATTGAAGACCTAGTGTTGAATAAAATGGGTAAGTGGAAATACTCACTAGATCAGCTCACTTCTCAAGTTCCTAGTGAGTTATTGGAAAGATAAATCCAAGATGGGATTTTTCTTTGCAAACTATTAAGGACATATATGGGAAAACCTTGAGGCAGCTATTATTGAGCATACCAGATGTTGAGGTAAAAAATTCATTAAAGATAAATGAAGAAAAGTCGACTCTAAATTTTAATAATTGTCTAGTTTTGATTAAGGACATTGAGCATGTTGTTAGAAACACAACAAACACTTGGAAGAATATTTATTTGCTACATAAACCAAGTGATTTTCCAATCAATGTCAAAGAAGATGATGATGAAGAAGATAAGGAGAAAGATGAAGAAGATAATGTTGAAGAAGTAACTCACTTTGACAATGAAGAAGATAATGTTGAAGAAGTAACTCACTTTGACAATGAAGAAGATGAAGAGGATCAAGGGCAAGAGGTTTCTACAAAAGAAAAGTAATATGATGAGGAGAATGACCCAGTCAAGATAGTTGTAGCAGTCATTGCCTCACTCTCCAAGCAAGCTAATGTTAACATCAAGTGTGGAGATAGCATCAACAAGTTTGATTATGACCACTAGTGATATCTCAAATGTCCAATCACTCTTTGCCCCTACTCAGCTTAGCACATCACTGACAGAAGTGACTTCCACTTCATCTACCAAGTTGTAGATTCCTCCTTCATCTATCAAGTTGAGTGCTTTAGTTTTGGATTCTCTAGTTTTGTCTTCTTCAATTTTGAGCACACCAATTTTGGGTTCAAGTATTTCTGTAAGTATTCCTTTAGTTAGTACAGAATTAGTTTTTATTGCAAGCCCTAGTATCTCTACTATTGTTTCTATTATAGATACAAAAGCAATAAGTGTTAAGATAGTTGAGCCTAAGGTTCAACCAAGCACAAAATTTTTGGGGAAAGGAAAGGAGATAGAGGAAGATATTGATTTAGATGAGGAAATATTAATCCCCAATTGGGATATTTACAAGCCTACTCTAGAGCAAATGCAAACATTTGGTGAACTCTAGAAGAAGGCTAAGAGAGGATAGAGATAAAGAGTACAAGATAATTGAAGATTCTAAGAACATTTTGGTAGACACCATAGGAGTTGAGATTGATTCTTCTCAACCTATCTTGTATCAGCAAGTAGAAGTAGTCCAAAAATTCAATGAGACACTAATGGACAAGATAAGTTGGTGTAGAAGGTTGAAAAGAAGTTTGACAATAAAGTGTTGGAGCACATTTCTTAGTAGATAGCCATTCATCAAGTAGAGCTCTCTACAATTTTGGGAAAGTTAGAAGCATCATGTTCAAATGTGTCATCACTTTTTCAGAAACTATGTGATATTTCTAAGTTTACAAAGGAAATAAAGGACAAATTGCCTAAAATAGATGAAGATCTAAAGGCCAGTGCTTAGCAGCTACAACTTGACCCTAGTTCAAGCTCTGCACACTTCAAGAAAATAATATTTTTTTCAAATATGCAAGTAGAATTGCTAAGGGAAGAAGCAAGGATCAAATCCACATTGATTGATATATAGAACATGATCCTTCTCAACATGGATACACTGCAAAAACATATTACATATTCAAAAACTCTAATCCATGACAATAACTTCTCTATTGTAGACCATATGATAGAATTGTTAGCAGAGGTACACATTACACTTCATACATGTAAGGTCCTATAGGAAAATTAGGATAAAACCTTGGAAATCATTCTCAAGGCACATTTTGAATTTTTATCTCATTTTTTTGTTTCTATGTAAATAAAATAGAATAAATTTTTGGCATTACTATCAAAAAGGAGGAGAGAGCCACATAGTATGAAGAAAAAGATAGACGACAGTATGGGGGATAAATATGCTATGAGGGAGAACTTACAATAAGTAAGAAATAAACAGTATACTCTACCAAGGTATTATCACATGGTGATGGATATAAGGTATTTAGTTTTGGTTGATAAGTGTTTTTGTCACTAATGCCAAAGGGGGAGATTGTTGACATATCATTAAAAAAATTTATTAGTGACACACACTTATTCAGATTGTATATGGTTACCAAGCTCATTGTAAAATTTTCAATTATTGTGAAGCATTTCAGTTGCTACCAAGCCCTGTGGACAAATCCTAGTGGTTATCAAGATATTTTAGTTAATGTGAAGACCAGCAATGTAAACCTTACATTTTAGTTGATGCCGATTTTATTAGTGGTTACCGAGCAGTGTAGTATTCACTAAGTTTCTAGTGTATGTGATGAGAGTCCAATGTTAACAGAGCTTCCTAGTGATAACCAAGTGACTTAGTTTATACCAAGCTTGAGGTGAGAATGTTTACTGAGCCATACAATGTAAATCAAGAGACTCAGTTTATATGACAAGTTTCACAATATCTACCAACTTACCAGTGTAGATTGAGTTTTGGTCTATATGGAAGTGATCAGTATGGACCGAGCTACTATGTCTACCAAGTCCATAATGATGCCAAGTATTGATAGTGGATGTTGAGTATCAAAACCTCACCAAGTTAGTCTTTAGAACCCAAATTTCTTCATGTGGGATGACTTTGTAACATTTGTGGTGACTTGTATGATGGCCAACTTTGTAATTATGTAACTGGATTGATATATAGGTAATGCATTGTATCATATCCAATATATGCATGTATGTGAAATTATGAAGACATGAATGCAAATTAATCAAAGAAAAGTAGGAGTGAATTACAAAGGCTACAACTATATAAGGAGCAGCAAAGTCTTATCTATCATAGCAAGGTGATTAGTACTTAAAGGAATCTCATTTAGCAAGCCAAGTTGCAAATCAGAGATCTACTACTACTTCAGCCTAATATGTGATCTAGTTAAATCCTTTAACAAGGTAGACCTAAGAGTCTTTCATAAATCTCTTTATCGAGTCCATACTTAATTGTATGTTTGTAAATCCTTTCACAAGGTGGACCTAGCAATCCTTATTGCTCCTAATAGGGCAGATCATCAAAAGTAATCAATGCAATCTTTAACAGGCTAACTTTATACTGTAGTATTAAAGTTGTTGGTATCATCCCCATCCCAGTTTTACTTTCTATTTGGAAGGTTTCTGGGTGACCAAATCCTTGTGTCCCAGTGTTATGAATGCTTTCATGTTTTCAGTTTCTTATACATGCAATTAGATTAGAATTTATAAGATGGATTAAATGCTAATTGAATGGTTGGATTAAAGGTTGAAATTGTTGAAGTTTTAGAAGTTATTGATTCACCCCTCCCCTCTCAATGACTTAGTCTTGAATATTTCCAACATTGATAAGGAGTCCTCTTCGGAGGGAAATTTGCAACAAAACATAGCCACCAATAATGAGTGCAAGAGCCAGAGTCCACAACCTAAAGTTGACCATAGTGTTAACTATGTACTTGTTAATAGTGATGAGGATTTTGATGAGGCTAATGCATCTAAGGAATTTGAAGAAAGTCTTATTATGTAGGATACTAGTGATAATTTGGAAGACCTTCCTTCTGAGGACTATCTAAAATTTAGGCAAGAAATTATTAAGGAATTAATGGAAAAGCTCAATCAAGATGGACTAGATACACTGGTTATAGAAATAGCTTAATCCAATAAGGAAGAGAATTTGGTGACAACACTTGTTATAAGGAGAGGAGAATTCTCCATGCCATAAAGTGCCAAGAAAATTCCTCATCCAACATCTAATTGAATAGATATTTTTATCCAAGAACCATTAGCATCACCCAATCTATCTACAACTTTGTCCACAAGGATCAATTTATTCCAAAAATTGTTATAGGAAAGAGCTCAACAAAAGCTAGAAAGAGAAAAATTAAAACATGTTATTAATGAACAACGCTATCAATTAATGCAGAGCTCAGAATAGAATGAAGTTTTAAAAAGAAGGATTGAATAAGTCACATGATTTATTCTTGAATTGATGGAATATAGATCACCATCATCGATGTATGCATTGTTCCTCAAATAATAGCTTGTAAATTTCAAATTGACTAAATTGTGGAAGGGCTTAATCCCTCCATTTCATCTCCATGTGATTTTTATGACACATTCCAATCTATTCCAATTCCTTTGAAGAATTTATTGTGTGAATTATATCTCTATAATTTGGCAATGTCTAATGACATAGAGTGGAACTCATTGCTTTATATATGGGATGTTTAGTTGAGAGTAGTAATGTCTTGGATGCAGAATGAGATAAGTAGGGAACATCAATTTATGCCTTATAGGGACAATGAAATGACAGTTCCTTTACTCATGAGACCACAAATTCAAAACTCTAGATGAACATTTCTAGATTGGATTTCTATTCTAGGTGTTCGTGTTTTAAAAACTATTGAACAACAAATGTTCAATACCAAATTGATATTACTCACATAACCTAAGGATTAGCCAATTCCTATTAGCAATTGCATGTGTAAACTATTCAGACCCAACTTCAACAAAACCAAGGGTGGTTTTCTACTCTTTAGGCTCTGTAAAACCAGGGTGGGTATACCCAGGGATGATTCAAGAATGGAAGATATTGTATGAGTATTATATTAGTTTCATTCTAATTTTCATCTTCAATGCTCAAAAAAACACCTAATTCTAATATTCTAAACAAGACACATCCCATATAGTAGATTTGGTCATAAAGTCTTTTGTAGAATTGTAGGCAGTATCAGTAGTAGTGGCTAGCTAAGGCTAAAGTGTTCCAGGAAAACAAGTATTGACCAACTTTGAAAATATTTAGGAAAGCAAAGTAAAATTGATTATAATTTTGCATTTGATACTCATCTTATGATCAGTCTATCTTTCAACTAATTTAATTTGACCAATGTTTAATCCATTGGGTTTCAAAGTCTACTACAATTCTGTGGATCCGGTTTATTGCCTTACAACAAATATCATCAGCAATTCTTACTAGAATTTATCATTCAAAACATTCTTCCTATTACTTCAGCAACCTCATCAAATTCATCAAAGCTTTTACTTAATCCATTGGACTAATGGCAATGATGAAAACACATACAACCTAAAAGAATTGCATTCAATTGTACAAGTTTTACTCATACAAAATCAAGATAACTGAGTAATCAAAAGGAGACAAAATTTAGAAAGAACTAATATGGGGACAGCTCATAATTTGTATTCATTTTCCTTGAAAATTGTATACATTTGTATTAAACTCAGAATGACCTTAAAAAGAAACATAGAAATCATCCCATATTAATGTATTCTCAGAAAACTTGTAGAGAAGATACATCACAAAACTTTCTCAAATTACTAGACCAAAAACATCCTAAATGTAACACTAAAAAATGCCTTAGAAAATAGACCATCACATTTCCTTGAAAACTCATTTATATAGGCATGAGTTGCAACAAAGAAAGGGAAAATGTGATTGATAGGTGTACTTCAAAAAGATTCTTACATACACCTATCACAAGAAAAAACAAAACTATGAATAATAGAAAGACTGATACATCAAGCATTCTTTTGTGGGTCCCTTTCTATTACTCCAGATGGAAAGATAAAGGTACTATGATCAAATTCTTTTATCATTCTGATTCCTCAGAGTAAGTAGCCATTAAGCTTGAACATGATGGGTCATCTCCAGTTACTTGAGGATTCTCCTTATCTTTATCATTAACTGCACGGGTAACTTCTACTTTTGAACCCTCTTCTTCCTTATCATCTTCTGCCTTGTCATCTTCTACCGTCTACTCTATATACACAAATTTATCTTTCCACTCATTATAGGCAGTGCCATCCAACCAATCAAAACTCAAGACCTCTCCTTGTATAGTTATTAAAGAATTTGCAATTGCCTCTATATCCACAAGATCTTTTTTGATAGTATTATAGAACAACTATACCTTTACTGGCTCTTCATTTGTCATTGCCCATAACAGATGGCTTGTTTCATTTATAACTTTATTCATTCTTTCACAAAAAATCTCATCCAATTCTTTTTTCCATTCTTCCTTTTCCTTCACTTCCTCAATTATCTGTAAAGCACAAGGGAATAAATCATTTTTTTCTACAAAAGACTTGGAAAAACAAATAGTTAATTTTCTCTGAAAAGAATCTTGTTTATCTTCAAAACCTTGCAATTTATTTAACAAATCAAATATATTTTATATTTGATGATAGGGTAGTTGGATGATAGATATACACATAGTAGTGATATCCTCATTTCTTTCTATCCACTTCTACACAAGAGGTCTGAATATAGCTTCCTATCTCTTCAATTCATCCCTAATAGCTGCAATCTCTGCTAGCAAGTCAAAAAATGATGGCCATTCAATTCTATCTACTAAATACATGATACCCTACCTCAAGTTTTCTTCATATTAATTATTAAGTTCTATATGTAATGCATATAACTTATTCTTTTCCTCTTCAAAGTCCTCTGTAGTATGTGTCTAGTATCTCAATAATTGGTGTTGACTTAAAAGGCTCAACAGGTGGCCATAGGGGAGCAATCCTGGGTCTACTGGACTCTCCTATTTTTCTTTTCCCCAAAATCTTCTCCATTTGAGTCACTTTATTTTCCAATGACTGTATTTGCATACCCCTCTCCTCATATGCATTCAAGACTTCTTCAAATCTGGCATTGAGTTGTGCAAACTTATCTTCTTCCTGGCCAGACACTACACTGCCAAATTTTAACATTTCTAAGGCCATCCCAATTATCTGCTTACTGCCAACCTCACCAGCCCTAAACATTGTTAATGCACTAGTATGCTCTACAATAGAAATTTCCTACATTTTGGTCTTATCCCTTTTCTCAATAGACAAACTAACCAGGGCTTGGTGGTCATCACCGAACTTGAGTCCCCTATGAGCTTGTAACACCTCCTGTTTAGTCTTAAATTAGACATCCTTTTGTTTCCTGGCTAAATCAAAAACCATGGCATTCACTATGTCCCATTCTAGTAAAATGAGGACTCTTGACTATCTTACTATTTGCCTTCTGGCCTCAGGGGTAAATCAAGAAAAATCATTCAAAAATTTATATTTCACCTCTTCTTTTACAATAGAGTCTAATTTTTCAAGTTGCTCTGCCTTTATTCTTTCACATGTCTTTTCAAAATTGCCTATGTTTAGCCTCCAAAAGAATAGTGCAAAGGCTCTAGACTTTACAAAATTTTCATCATTAATAAACCTCTCAGAGGCTTGGGCAACTATAGGATCTATTTCCTTACCTTGGTAATCAGTAATAGTTAGATCCAAGGAAGGTGGAGGAGGTTATTGGGGCTCTCCAATCTCCAAATTAGTGGAAGTAACAATTGCATCCCCCTCTCCACCAATTCGTCTAAGTTGTTCCCTCAAAGATGCTTCATCATCTATCTGGATTGGGGATTGACTTGGGAAATATTATTCTTCTTGAGAAGAAGAAGACCCTTGCTCTAACTTTTGTCTTTTTTGAGCATTGGTTGTAGATGGACTTTCTGGCCTTGGTCTTTGCTATAGGGGAGCTTGTTGCACACTTTGAACCATTACATAACCTACCCTTTTCTGCAAAGTGTACTGACTAGGAGCCACTACATTTCTGCTATTTATCCTCCTTTGCACCTCTGCAACCCTGTCTAGATAAGTCTTGACATATATGACCTTCTTCTCATTCATAATTTGGATTATCTTAGAAAAATTATCATTAATGCTTGCATCTTTGCTCCGTAATATTTTTTATCTTTCAATGGGTCATAGCTAGAGTCAAAAGCATTAATGAATTCTTAAGTCTTACTGAATACTATCCATTTCTTCTTTCTCAATTCCTGCTCTTGTAAAGAAAAAATATTCCTAATAACATCCTCAGGATAGTATGCTTAGTGCACAATGTGGGCAGCCTTTTTCCTCTCTCTTAAGAGGTCATAGAATCCTTCAGAGTCAATGAATCTGGCATGATATTCTACCATGTTGTATCTATCTAGGAACAAATTGAGATGTTTCCACCCTTTCCTTACAAAAATGAAATCATGCACTATAGTAACAACTAGAAAAAAGGTGCCCTTCTTAAGCAAATCCCTCTCATCAATTATGCCTATCTTCTGTAATAACTTTGCTATCCCTATTTTTAAAGGCACATGAAAAGGTAACACATGAGGCTTGCCCAAGAATCCACATACTCTTATTACTATTGAGACATTATAAGGGATTATATCCCCCCAATTATGACTAACCAATAGCCCTTTTGCATGGTCCTTAGGTCTGACCAATTCTAACAGTGCTTGTGGAATTCTAGGGTTGTCCCCTCTAAAAAGAAATCTAAGCTTTGATGAAAAGTATCTATCAAACTCACATAACTGGCATCTATAGCCTCTAAAATCATATCCACACTCCATAACTGCACTAGATTCCTCTCTCCATCCTTGGTTATTTCCAACTCCATACCCTTGTAAGGTAAATCCCTTGTACAAGCATACATACATAAGCAATGAATACCAATAGAATGGTTTGTCCACTTTCCCCATGCTATCCCCACCAAACCTTAGTGAATTTCCTTTGCAAGAAAAGTAGCAAAATCCATAATAGTGCTCATCCCAAATTGAATATTTTGAGTCATAATAAGGACAATTAAGCCTAAGATTTTCTCGGCTTCATCCATTCCAAGAATCTTGCAAGGAGAAAAATATAAAACTTGACCCCTAAGGTTAAAATGTCTTCTCAATAATGGCTCTGGGGTGCTGGCAGTAGTCATAGATAAAGTACCAATTTTAGCAGCATGCTCTTGCAGTGGCCCTATCCTTAAGTAAATCCTTTGTGCATCATACCTTACTTGAAGGTCATCCATATCAATTATTTCATGCATGGCATGGTTAGGGTTGAGGTTGAAAACCTCACTAATTAGTTCAGGGTAAACCCTAAAAAGATTCACTTCAGCATGGTTCTTTACCCACCATGTAATTAGATCATATTTCTTAGCCAAATCCACCAATAAATCACTATCAAAGAAAACTGTGGGGACTATTAATTTCCCAATGTCAAACTCCCAGACATTGCTCATAGGAGTGTCTAGTTTTTTCTCTGAAAACCATTTTTTGAACAACTCTAGACCTCCCATGGAAACTTGGGCATCTCTTACCTAGTTGTCTTTATCATAGAAACCCTCTGCTATGGCTACCCTAGGGTGTTTAGGAATCAACTCCCTCCCCTTAGTTAATTCATGTACAGATAAAGGGAATTGTTACAAAAAGTCATCATGCATAGAGTGTTTAAGATAATCAGTCTATCTTGTAAACTCTTTTCGTGGAGGCATTTTGAGATTTAAAATTCTATCACACCAAATTCTTGCTACTAAGAGGTTTAAGAGCACTTACTCGTAAAAAAATTCTTCACTCGTAAAATTTTTTGCTGCAACTCACTAGATTTCTCTGCAAAATTTTGTGCCCTAGTTCTAGAAATTTTTTGTGCTCTGATAACTTTTTTACAATTCTATGCTTTTTTAATAGCAAGATTGTGAATTATATTCAAGCATTGAAATCATAGGAATGAGATCTAAACCATATTAACTTCCAGTAGTCATTATTCTCAAGTTGCATCAAAAATTTAAATCTTATCTGTCGATTTCACCAGATTGGATGGCTTTAATTCAAAAAAGTAACAAGCTTTATGACTTTAAGAACATGGCCATGTGTTGCATTACTGCTTACCCACATTCCTTAAATTTCTTGCATCATAAAATTGTGGATAAGTGCTATCCATTGATCAAGATAAGATCAATGATCACACAAGTTTAAAATTAAATAAGGCCCAGTTAGCTGTACTAACCAATAGAAATTCTCTATGTGAATCTATGCCTCCTGACAATCCCCACGCAAGCGAGTCCCTTATTAAATTCTAAGGAAGTAGTGCTTGACATCATCCTTTCCATGTGTCAAGTTGGTGCATCCTCACTTTCCTTATTGGATGAGCATCTTCATACTATAGGCTTGCACCTTTCGTTGATCTGATCAAGATCGATGGCAAGTAAAAAAAATTTGTTTGCTATGGTCGAAACATCAATTTACTAATAAAAACTTTAAACCTCGTGCTCTCACAAATCTAAATACTACATTAATTGTTGGAATTTTTGCACCCATAGCATAAGTACTTCTAGCTAGGCACATCTGGCATACAGCATGGCGTGACTCAGCTCTTTCTCCTAATCTTGGCCCCACTGTGATACACGGCGCAAAGGTGCATACCTGCATTCTTTATTGAATGAGCAGCTTCTTAATGCAGGCTTGTGCCAGCCCTTGATCTCTAAAGAATCTATGATCATAGAATGATGTGTCCTAAAATACCACGTCAGCCGATTTGACAAATAAAATACTACCGCCTGGTCAACTCATTTGACAACTGCCATGATGTCAACTTCTGCTATGTGCCCAATTTGTGTTTCCCTACATTATTTAATTCTTGTGCATCTTCTTAATGCAAGAAAGCGTTATCCCTTGATCTAAACAAGATCAATGATCAATGAATATTGTTCATAAAGTGATACCTCGATTAATATATCAACCAATCACATTGCAAGAATTCTAGAACATGCATGAAAGGTACTAACAAGTCTGCAAAAAAGTTCTAATAATTTATGACAAATCAAAATTTTTGCGGCATACTAAGACCTTTGTTTTAAAAAAAAAGGCAAGGGCTACATGTCATCAAAATGCATGCCTACATTATGTAAAAACCTTGCATCTCAACACTACGAGAATGCTATACCCATTCATCTGAACAAGATCAACGGCCACATAAAATCTGTGTCACAAGGGGTATTTCTAAATAAAATAATCGAGCAATTTGCAGGAAAAGCACACCCAATAAAGGTTTAAACAAATTTATTAATGAAATTATACTTGTGTAAGCCCATCCTTATGGTAAATTAATATGCCTTAAAATCATTGTTTGAAAAATTATTTTTTGAGGGTTTTCAAAACTAGGGTAAACAAAATAATGCATTAGGGTTTTACACAATTGGGGGTTTTCAACTGATTGCTCTGATGACAAACTTTGAGAATTTGATAGAATTCCAACAATAGAGAAATGAGGACATGAACTAGGGCAACTCAAGATTTTGAAAAATACAAGGAATGAACCCTAATCTGCATGATACAATGCCTTAAAATATTTTTCATTAAAGTTTCAAAATTTTCTCTATATTGTGAAAAATCAAACCAACACTAGGCAACCCTATTGGAGCTAGTAAAGTATGCTCAATTAGAGAACAAACCTTTGTAGATTAGGAACAACACTCATCTCAAGCTGATGAGACAACAATTGTTGGTTCAAGGCAAAGGTGGACATGGATGCCACATGACCTAAAGATAATATAACCCCACTCTCCTCAAAAGTTAACTCTTTCTACCATCAGAATTCCATGGTATGTCAATTTGGGAAGGAATCAATGCAAATATTGGCTTCCATTAAAATATCAACCCACTATTCTCCTACAACCATTTCTAGTAGTGAATGAAAATGTAGAGGATCATGATATGATAGTAGAAGTTCTATGATGGAGAAGGTTGAAGGTAAATTATGAGTACTTTAACTATATTAAAAATAAGCTAGGAGAGAGGATAGCTAGTGATTGGAGAGTTCGAGCTAGAATCAAAAAATTCATGGTTATAGGGGACCATCAATAGTGATGGGCCTCCAAAAGGCCATTATTTTAAGTTCTTTTTTATCTTGTTTTCAAGAAGTTATCTTGCAATACCAATCATGAATTTATGGTTTTAAGTAGATGAACTAATGCTTTTACATATATGTTAAGACATGAAGTAGAATTATGGATAGTTCAAATATGCTAAATTTTTTTGAATCTATAGAAAAAAATGGTATAATGAAGCAATGTTGCATGCTAATAAATGTTTCCCTATTTATGGCATGTCTTGGGTAGTTTTCCTCCTATAGCCATAGGATTTGCGAGAGTGGTAATTTGAACTTTGCACCCTTTCTCTAATATTGATGGTGAAAAAAATATATGTATGTGGAATTTGTGTGTGCATTGAATTTTTTACAAGTACTTTCCATGGATATTCAAAGATCAACACCTCAACACTAAAGTCAAAGCCAATTGGATTTCTAAACCATCGCAAGTGGAGCAAGTCATTATATGCTTTATGTTGGTGTAGCGCACAAATGTAGCTTCCACAACTTGCTATATTCCTAGAGGATTTATTCATGGTTAATGACATTTTTGTTTCAAACTTTATGAGTTTGTAATTGATCCTCATTAATAGAGTGATTGTAGAAGTTAGGAAGTAGTTGTAGTTTCCTTTAAATAATAACTGTTGTAGCTTTGAGCACAGTTTTGGAAGAAGAATAGGATAAGTTCCTTTTTATAATAGTAGAGTGTGATACTATTTTTAATCAAGTGTAATTATTTCACTATGAATGAATAGAATGAGCAGTTTGAGTTGATTTCTCTTATCTTGATTGTCTTTTATGTTCACTCATCCAAGGGGGCTCACTTAGTGAGTGAAATATTTCATTAGAATAGGTTTCATTTTCTTGTTTGTTTCAGAATTATGTTTCTCCTAGAGCCATTGATAACAAAATCAGTGAATTTTTCCTATAGCATAGGTGCATAGATAGGTTTACTATTTGTAGCATTACTTTAAACTTTGAGTTAAGTTTTTTTTCTTAAATTTCTAGCATAGGTTTCTATTGGGCGATCATTTTACACAAGGTCAATGGAAGGAATCCATTGTGCAATTCCTCTCTTGAAAAGCTAATCTTTTGGGATCAACTCAAGGTTCATTATTTGTCTTGTGACATACCAAAATCTGCTCAGTTGAAGATAAATGTGATTATTCACAAGGAGGCCTCTGCTAGTTCTACTATGATCTCAGAATGAAGTAAATCTATTTTTTGTCTCAAAATCACACACAAAAGAACAATATTTTTGTATTTTTTGGTTTTTTTTCAATGAATGCAATCTAACAATGCAACTAAAATGAGTTCCTATTCTAACAAGGGGTTAGCAAGACAAATAACGAAATTGAAAGAAAATAACATGAAATTGAAATAGCTTGAAATTGAAATCCTAAATGGACATAAGCTACAAAAAACAACACACTATGAGTTAAAATTTCAAAGAAATTGGTAGGAAACCAATGAAAATAGGAGGAGCACTTCCTGGAATCCACTGATGCAATTGTCAATGGGAAATTTTAGTAACTAAATGATATTTCACTCTTCATCAAATCGCATGGCCACAAAAAGTGCACTCATGCAAGACAAAGAGTTATGCAGGCACAATTTGATGATCTCTCCTCAAGATCATTATGTTAGTGGAATTCATAAATCTATAGCAAACACCAAAATTAAAATATTGCACAACCAAAAACAACGCAATAAACCTTTGGCTCAATCACAATCTCATGAATAAAATTCACAAAACAATGACATATTCAAGCAAGAATCACTACAATCCAAATGCGAGCACCAAAAGCATAATTTTATTGCATAATAATGGCGGCCCTTTATTACATCTTACAATAGGGTATTTATAAGAAATAATCTACTTAATTTTGTTGAGAGTGAGAGATATCTTCATGCAATAAAATAGTTTTAACTAGTATTAAAATAAACTAAATATATACAGACTAATAATTAATATGGTGCTTGGTGATACAGCCCAATGACCAATGGCCATTCCTAGCGAGGTCTACATTGCCTCTTTATCTTCTCATAGGCCAACTCAATTTTCCTAGAGATCTCCAATAGTACCAACTTGTCACTTGGGTATCTCAAAAGCTTCTTAGGATTGATAGATGCACCACCCATCCAAGGATACATGAATGTCTTGAATTGGATGAAGTAGGCTCCAAGAGCCATGATCTGTGCTTTGGCTTCATCAGATAACCTCTTCCCATAATCTCCCTTAATGAATCAAATGATTGCAACCTATACTCCTTGCTCTGTGCTAAGAGCTTCTTCTTCACCAACTAAGGATGGACTGTGAATGGCCAGGCATTGTGGTCCTACATACTAACTTTCTTGGACAAACCAGGATAGTTCATTTCCTTAGTTGCAAGTAGGTACACCATATAAGAAGTCATATAAAACTTCTTCTTATCCTTCACTATCCTCAATTGATCACACAAGTTTTCACTTAGTGTGGTGGCCCAATCTAGTGGTATCCTTGCATGTCTAATGGTCTCAATGAAGTTGACCATGAATGTAGTGAGATGATCTTCTATAGGTAAGCCCATGACTCTTCTTAGGAGAATGATAGAGTATCTAATGGCATCCTTCATGTATCCCTGATTCATATCCACTTTTCTAGTTATCCTTCCCCAAGGAGGCTTCTTAATTAGGTAGGAGGATTGTATAATGTCAATGGCCTCTTGTTGATGCTCCCTGTACCATCTCTAAGCCACTTCATAGGAAAGTCAAATGAACTAGTCGACTCTAGGAAGATGGAAGACCCTCTCAATGTTAGTAAGTCACAGATCCAACACAACTTCCCTTGTGACACTCTTGACCACCCTCTCATCAGAAAAAAAGTGTTGTGACAGGGCCATGATTAGTTTAGTTGATTGCACTAACACAAGATGTGACGCTGCACTCACTAACCCAGAATAGATCAATGTAGACACTAAGGCTGACCTCTCCAAGGTCGGTATCTCTGATCTCAGCATAGTCATCATGGAATCTTGATTTTGAAGGTATGCCTTGGAACTTGAAAATGACCAGCTTAGGTGCTACTCCAGATGTGGATGCCATTTGATCACCGCACCTGCACATTGTGAGAAAAGTGTTTATCAGTCACAAAATAGCATAAAAGAAAAAACCAAAAAAAAAATCCCCCTTCAAGGATTCATTTATTTTTTATTTGAATTTTTTTTTTTTTTAAATATTTTAGAATTGTGTGCGCAGTGTGCAAACCCTCCCATTGAGGGGTGTACCATTGGAATTCAGCGCTTGGCACTCATAGTGTGGGTCATGGCTCCAACACGTGTAGTGCTGAGTAGGGCCCAACGCACACTACACAAGCATGCAAATCCAGCATAGGTGTTCTGTGAAGACACCATGAGAGAAGGGGAAGAACTCATCGTCACAAGGAGTGAATGAAAAAAAAGTGAAGGGGGAAGGGAGTAAGAGGGGTTTTATAACCCTTCTCCCCCCTATGTGCATTGAACAAAATGCACGCCGTGCCTCGGCGTGTGCACAAGGGTGAGTGGAGGAAAATTATTTTTTAAACATTATTTTTTCTTTTTCTATTTTTTGAATTTTTAATAATTTTTTGTTTTTTGTTTTTTTCAATTTTGACTCGAGGACTTTAACTTTTAACCAAATTTTCTTCTCCTAACTCTCGAACTATGAGTCTGGGAGTTGAAAAAAGTAGAGAGTCTCCATTCCTAGTGAGGAATGGGGTATGTGTTGTGGACACCATGACAGTTTCCTTCAAAATTTCCTTCTCTTTAGTTTTAATGACTTAAATAAGAATTAGAGAATATACTTTGTAGTCATTATCTCAAGTTTATGCTCCTAGGTTCACAAGTTAAATGAAGTTAGTATACTATTTTAGGTAAAATGCATGATGTTTTCTAACCATAGAATCATTGTGAAAGGATGTCAAATCTTTTGTTACTAAGGTATTAAGCTAACTGGCCATGCATCAATAGATCACTCTTGAACTAGAAATGCATGTATATTATACATCAAATTTGGAAACTTTTAGACTTTTTTGATTATCATTGTATCTCACATACCTACGGAGAAGGTAATTGTTGTCAAAAAAGTTTGCACCCTTGTCCAAAGTTTTTACCTAAGGACAACCTTGTGAAACATGGAAACAACCTCCAAGCTGTGGGACTTGAACTATGAGGTTGAGTCTCCGAAGAAGGCCGACTTTCTTTACTATCAAGGTGCACCTAACTACTCTTGGAGAGGAAAAGGGAGAAGGAATGCGTGAAATAAAATTCTACCTACTCTAACCTAAGGGGGTGATGTACCAAAATAGAGTGTTCAAACCAATCTCTGCCCATACATGCACTATTGAACCATGATGACACAAAAAGATATACACATCTAGACTTGCTTTAATCTAACAATCACATGTAGATCAGAAAACCCAAATGAATGACACAAGGAAAGAGAGGTTTCACTTATATACCATTCATAGGCCAAAAGAGATGCAGTCATACAAGATTGCAGATCTCTACGATACACCAATGAGAGGCAAATAGTTCTTGTACTTTACATCCATGGCTGAAAGAGATAAGGTAGAATGTCATATAGTTTAGAGATAAAGGGAATTTACAGTGAAATTGTAGAGCAATATCAGAGAAGTTAGAGAAAAGTTGACCAGAACTAAATCTACAAAAATTGCCTTTATAGGTCAAGCATAACTGAGTTATTTTCTAACTGAAGTTACTCCACAACCACTACCATTAAGTCTTGATAAGGATCTGGAGAAAATCTGATTTGGGTAAAGATTCAGATACAATGAAACCTAATATTTGTTGAAATAGGGGCCTAACAAAAATGGCACCATTAACCATTCTAACCAAGTAGGTGAATGAACTGGGGTGGTGGAGTGTTTTCCTACTATTTACTATGTTTAGCATTCACTTGAAAGTGGTTGTAATCGATCATGAAGATCAGATCATGCAAGAAAACTTGATCTCCTCCATTTCTAGCTTCTGAATCAGCAAAGTCAACAAGTCAACCAAACCCTACCACCAGGATGAGCCATGTGGGCCAATAGTTTCGCTTCATTTTTCTACCTCGCAAGGTCTTCTCAAGTTTGACCACATCTTCATAACTAATTGCACTACCTCCTCAAAACCCTAACCACAATGGTCTCATAACTATTAGCCTTCACTACCAATGCTAACTGTAGTGTTATCTCCCTGGTCCTACAAGGACACATGTCCTTCAGGCGCTTCCCCACAATGTTTAACTTCCTTGCATCTTCATATTGTGAGAAAGTGTTGATCATTGATCTCCATAAGATCAACGATCGCAAAAGATCCTCCATTATACTGTGCCTACCCACTAAAATTTTTAGGCCCATGAACCACTCAGCATAACCTAATATCCAACTCAATAACCTGGCACCACCTTGGTATCACCCCGTGGCATATGGAACAAACCTAACCCCACAAGGACACATGGCAGCGAGGTGCTTGCCCGCATTCCTTAACATCCCTACATCTTCATATTGTGGGCAAGCTCTAGCCCTCAATCTCATTGCATCGAATGATGTTCATAACACATGCCCTCTAAACTTGAGTGAATATCCTCTGTGACATCACTAGGACATGTGTCACTAGGGCACTTTCTCGCATTGTCAAAAAGTTTGAGAAAAGAAAAAATGCGAGAAAGTGGGTGCCAATCAAATTGCTAGCTCACTAGTAGATCGCCAACCTTGTGGCCCATAGAAGAGATGGACCCACCTGCCATGCATCACAAAGGGGCTTCCCCACATTGTTTAAACATAGTGCATGTTGAGAATGGAAAAGTGCCCACCATGGATCGCCAAAGATCTGACGGTGCGAAAAGTTGCGGGCCAATGGAAACAAAATAAAAGAAATACCATAAGTTTAATCATTTTATTTTTTGATATTTCCATGCCATTTAAATAATACTTAAATATGGAAGATGACTATTGGGAGGGCTCGAGTGTTTGAATTCAAACTTTGGCAGGAGGCAAAATAGGTAACAGTAATGGAGTTAAAGATTATCTTGCTAATCTAGGTTGTGATGAAGTTATTTTTTAAGCTTTTAGCCCTTATACTCATTTCTTTGAATGGAATTCATTGCAAGAGCTTGTTGAGAATGAGAAGTCTTAATATTTAAGTCAATTCTTGTTCACAAATGTCACTCTATTTTGTTTCAAAATGGCTCTCCTTTCTTCTCTTATCTTCTTTTTCTTCTCTACTTTAATTGGGTTGGGATTCCTAGTTTTCTTCATGGTTATTTCTTTAATGAGCTCTCAAATAAGGTTTATATATTAATAAAATTTATAGTGGTTGGCCCACATTTTCTTTAAAAATATTTTTTTTTCTTGATGAGGTGAAATATCAAAAAAAAAAAAAGATTATTTATTTTGGTTATTAGGTGGAGTGTATATATATTGGTGAGAAGATGTCCAAAAAAAGTCTAGCAAAACTTGTGAATAAAGATTTCAATTCAAATGTCTTTGGAAGAAGAAATGAGAGTTACTATTATTTTGACTATGAGATTGACTTTTACATTCATGATAAGATTTTTTTAAATGTTAGGAAAACTTACAAATAATGATGCTAAAAATCATTTTTGGATTTTTATATGTTGAATAAGTGTAAGATGGTGAAGTTGATGGAAAACAAATCATTGTTCAAAATTTGTTCCTACAATGCTTCAAAATATTTTATACACAAGTCACTTCTATATTTGCCTTACTATGGTACACTTGAATCAATATATATATATATATATATATATATATATATATATATGAAATAGTTGTAAGTTTTTATATTAAAAGAATTTTAAAATGAGTGACTGGCCAAACAAAACAAACAAGAGGCATGACCACTTAGATATGACCAAAAAATGAAGACCAACACATAAACTACTTATCCAATACCCTTCTTTAACATCCATTACTTAAAGAAACTATTGAAAACATATTGATACAAGTGTGAAAATGTGTTTCAGTCATTGTTTTATCACTGATATCAAACCTACTACTTGTTGGTAATGGATAATTTGAGTACTATCATTTGTTTGATTGATGAAGAGGATTTGAACAAATGAGGTAATAATAGTACCTAGAGGAAAGTAAAGTTTAGTTGAAATTGATGTTGAGTGATACAGTGTAATCTAAGTGATACAATGTAAGCTGAGTAATGTTTAGCTGACGTCGAGCACCAACAAACTTTAGTTCATGCTGATTGATTTGATAGTAGATGTCTAGCAACATAGTATGTGCCAAGAATTAGAAGCCAGTTAATGCTAAGTATCAATATTATTAGAAAGATTATGAATTTGATCAATTTGTGTTGACAAGTTTAATTTCTTGGATTGTGTGAATCATGTGGAAGATAATCTTGATGAGCTAGTGGAATAGAATTTAAGATAAATCATTTTGAGGTGAATTTAAAGAGGATTGAAGGAGAAGTTTCTACAAGAATGAAATGAAATGATGGATAGATTTATTGAATTCCACCTAATCCAACCTAACCCTAAAATGGATGATGGAGGAAGAATGGCAAAAAGATCTTAATTTTCTATTTATAGAGATGGCTAGTCAAAAGAAAAGGTTGTCATGTGTGAGAACCTAATGAAGACAAGGAGTCTAGGGCATTACTTCATTTAGTAACCTAAGAGAAGAGTCTACATTGGCAAGAAAAGTAAGAAGGCTTAAGGTTATGGATGCTTGAAGGGTGAACAAGCTATCAGAGTTGAAGTGTGTGAAAGCCAAGAAGAATAGAGAACTGAAATAGGGATTTGTAATCTGCAAGTGTATTGTAAGTTGTTATCAAATCAAGACTTACTATTACTTTCTAATCATTTTACCAGTCTAGGGTAAATCCTTTGGATTAAATTTGACCTAATAGTCATTTGCAAATTCTTTAATTGAGTGACATTCGAAGTGAATGATCTAAAGTCCTTAATCAAGGCTCACTCCTAATAGGGTGATTGAAATCATTTAACCAAGTCACATTTAACAGTGTGTATTGTAACCTTTAATAGGGTTGGCCTTTCACGGGACATCACTTCAGAAAAGTAAGAATGAGTAGCATGTTATCGGTGGTTATTCTCGAATTTGGTTTCCACGTTAAATCATTGTGTCAAATGTGTTATCAAATCTATTATGTTTCATCCTTAAATTTTTGCAAATTTGATTTGGTAGTAACCTACAAGTTTAATTGATTGTATGATCTAATGGATGCATGCATGATGAAAATATTTTATAGATATGGGTTCACTAAGTTGTGAAAAAAATTAATTGTACATCTGGACCTTGGATAACTAATTCACCTCCCTCCTTCTCAATTAGTCTAAAAGAGTTCCAACAATTGGTGTAAGATTAATATGCTTAAGAGGACTATTTTAAAGGTACTAGAAGCAAAAAGATCAAGATGTTAAAAAAAGGTACCCAATCTTAATAGAGATAACTTTCCTGCATGGAAAATTTTGATGAAGCTACACCTAGGAGGTCTTGGAGATCATGCACAATCCACCATCACTACTAAGCATGTTGATCCTATTGGAGCCCTAACTATTGAAGATTTAAAAGAGAAGAAAGAACACAACTAGGCAATGTTGGAGATTGTGTCTTCCCTAAGATATGTTGAGTTTGATGATATCAAGGTTTATGATAATGCAAAGAAAATGTGGGATGCTCTACACACTATATATGGAGGTGACACAAATATTCTAAGAGCCAAATCTAAAAGTCTTAGAGGTAATTTTGATGATATGAGAATGCAAGAAGGTGGGAATATTGCTCAATATTTCTCTAGGATAAGAGATCTTGTTAATGCAATAAGAGGAGCTACTGGTAAAATAGATGATGAGACTATACTAAGAAACATTTTGAGAACATTGTTGCCCATTTATGCCATTAGAGGTTTTGTAATACAAGAACTAAGATGTATACTAGGCACTAAGCTGACTCTTGAAGTATGGTAGGTAGGATCACTACTTTTGAGCTATCTAGTTTTGATAATTACAAAACTGACAATGTTGAATCTTCTTTCAAAGCCAAGTTGTCATTGAAAGAACCTAATGAGAAGAAGAAGAAAAAGGTAAGATATGTCTCCCATAATAGTGATACAGATGAGGAAAATGTAGAACAACTTGAAGCACTACTAGCAAGGAGATTTCATAGAAGTAAAGGCAAGTTCAAAGGTAAGTTACCTATCATGTGTTTCAATTACAATTGGGTTAGTCGTATTTTTGCTAGATGTCCAAAGAGAAAGAATTAAAAAGGTGGAGACAAGTACAAAAGTCGAAGAGATGAAGACAACAAAAATTACAAAGACAAAGACAAAAAGTCTTGTTACATTGTTGAAGAGGAAACAAAAGATGGATCTAAAGATCATGATGATGAAGTGGTGTATGTTTTAATGAAGGATGAATCTCATGAGGATGAGGCAACAGCACTAGTGTCTTTTATGAACAAGAATGATAGGTGGATCATAGACAATGTTCACATCACATGACTGGATATAAAATTAAGTTCATTACCTTGAATTATTATGATGGAAATAGTGTAAGGTTTAGTAATGATGCACCCTATCTGATAAAGGAAAAAGGTTCTATCGAACTCATACAAAAGATATTATGTGGAAATACTTATTATGTTAAAGGACTTAACTATAACTTGTTGATTGTGTTACAACTGAATAATTTAGCTTGTAAGGTCATCTTTTTAATGAAATAATTTACACAATAGAAAAAGTAATATAAAATATTATATAAATACTTGATAATAGTTGAGAATAATAGGCCACTTTGAGGGGGCAACCTCCAAATATCTCCAATGAGAATACATTTCACAATCTGATGATGAAATAAGACTCACAACCTCACACACACACGCGCGTGCACGCACATATAGAATTATGATTAGGTTGAATAGACACACCTCTTCATAACAACTAGGCTGACCT
This sequence comes from Cupressus sempervirens, assembly GCA_028749045.1. Classification (NCBI taxonomy): domain Eukaryota; kingdom Viridiplantae; phylum Streptophyta; class Pinopsida; order Cupressales; family Cupressaceae; genus Cupressus; species Cupressus sempervirens. Next base: position 654,171,010 of record CM053788.1, read on the forward strand.
ACCTACCTAAATTATAATATTATAATAGTAACATGACTTAATTAAGGATTAAGATAGCCACAAGTTGACTATTCATAACCCTATATACAATTATATTATGGGTGTAGCATGCCCCCTCTCTTGAAAGAAGCATTGTCCTCAATGCTAACCAAGTGTGGATTCTTTTGACTGAACACCTCATCCTCCCATGTGGCCTCTTCAACTAGTAAATTCTTCCATTTGATGAGATACTAAGTTAGAGTTTTGTTCCTTAGCTTCTTTGTACATGTTTGAAGAATGCACTCAGGTTCCAAAATTATTCTTCCTTCTTCATCATGTTCTAGTAGTACTATTTGAGTAGGAATACTCTACCCAATTACTTCTTCAAACAAGAAACATGAAAAATTGGATGTATCTTTGTTTTTGGTGGAAACTCAAGATTGTAGGCAACATTATCAATCACTTACATGATTTAGAATGGCCCATAATATCTTACAGATAACTTATTATTCTTTTTTTTGTTGCTTCATTGAGATTTGTTTATAAGGCTGCAATCTCAAGAAGACCTAGTCCTCAACTGTGAAATTTCCCTTCACTACAATGTTGGTTCAATTGTTGTTTCATTCAATTTTGTGCCATAGCTAAATTCTCCTAAAGTCTTGAAAGCACTTGTTGTAATGAAGCAAGTGATCCTCTACTACTTGAACTCTCGGTGACACTTTTAATGATGATGTGATGGAAGGAGAATGATATCCATAAAGTGTCAAAAATGGAGACATTTTTAATGAGCTATGAAAAGAAGTACTGTACCACCATTCTGTAAGAGGTAGCCAATCTACCCATTGAGATTTTTTTTCTAAAGTGAAACAACATAGATATCCTTCCAAAAATTTATTAACAACCTCAGTTTGCCCATATGATTGTGGATGGTATGAAGAACTATGAGCCAATTGAGTACCCAAACATGAGAATAAATCTTTCCAAAAGTGACTAGTAAAGATAGGATCATGATCACTAACAATAAACTTAGATGTACCATGTAGCTTTTGAATATTCTCTAAGAAAACTTTTTCCAATATACTTGTTGTAAAAGGATGTGATAATGCAATAAAATGTGCATATTTAGTGAGGTGATCAACTACTACCATGATGATAGTATTACCTTTAGATTTGGGGAGCCCTATGATGAAGTCCATGGATACCACTTCCCAACATTAGCTAGGAATAGATAAAGGTTGCAAGAGACCTGGTGTCTTAATTGTTTCCCCCTTATTTCTTTGACAAATTAACATTTAGCCACAAACTTTTTAACATCACCTTTTAGCTCTTCCTAAAAAAATCTTGCTTGACCTTATGATATGTCTTCAAAAATCCTGAATGACCACCAATTGAGGACTCATGTAGTTCTTTGAGAATCTTGTGTTTAAGAGTAGAATTCTTGTAGAGATACAAGTGTTGTTTATACCAAAGAATCACTGAGTGATGATCAATTATTGCTTATAAATCTAGATGAGTAAGAGCATTAGATTGAGATACTTATAATGAACATAGCTAGGACACAAATCCATGCACACCTTTCTTAAGAAGTTTTTGCATTTGATAAGAGCTTACCATCTAAGGGGATTTTGACTTTAATCCCCTTAGCTCCACTACCTTGTGATTGAAATTACATGAATAGTTCTTGGAATTTCATCTCAATTTTCCCCAATGTAGTAAGCCATTGCACTCCCAAAATAATATCTGTTGTACCCATGGATATCACATACATTAGGGTATCAAGTTGATAATCTTCCATGGATAATTTGATGTAATGAAACTTCCATGAACAACTAACTCTGCCCCCATCTACAATCAAAAATTGAAACTTTGGGGTTGGATATATAAAACAATTTAGAAGAGTTTCCAACTTTTTGTTGATAAAATTATGAGTACTACCTGAGTAGATCAACACTGTTACTTTTTGCTTCTTTAAAAAACCCACTACCTTGAGAGTTTGTGGTGTATTGAAACCTGAAAGTGCATGACAAGAAATTATTGGTTGAGAATCATTTGATTCCTCACTTGACTCCCTATCCTCCTCTGATATGGGCTCATCCTCTTCTTCCTCACTTGGACCTTCAATATAGAACAATTTCTTTTTACTACATTTATGTCCTCAACTATATTTTTTATCACAATTGAAACATAACTATTTTTCTCTTTTCTCCTCAATTTTTTGTGGAGTCAACCTAGCACGTTGAGGAAGATAAGGTGTTGAATATCCTTTGTCTCTTGTGACATTAGCCCCCTACTTTCTATAAATCAATAACTTCTCCTCTACCCTACGTACCAATATAAAAGACTCATTTACTAAACTGGGACAAAACATGCCTACCTCATGTTGAATGTGATCCTTGAGACCACCCAAGAATAAATCATTCAAGTTCTCCTCTATAATTGTATCCACTCTTAAATATAAATTTTGGAATTATTGAATATAACCCTTAACTAATTCTATTTTTTGAAGCTTAGCAAGTTCACTAAAGAAGTTTTTTGTCACACTATTGCTATATTGTCTTGGAGTTCTTCTATAAATATTGACCATGATACAGTGAGTCCCTTTTTCCTCCTATGAGTACAAAGCCAATGATACCAAATAAATTGATCTGGTTCTAGATATAAGGAATCCATCGTAACCTTTTGTCCATATGGGATTTGATGTATTTCAAAAAAATTATCCATTTGATTTATCCATGTTAGAGGATCCTTGCCATCAAATTTGTGCATATACAACCTTGGAAAAAAATTCCTAGATGTTGTAGAATTAATAAAATTTGTTTCATTATTAGTTGACTTGAAGGTTTAGCCTTGATTGCTTCAGATCTCCTTCTGTGTTTCATTCATATATGTGCTTAACATGATTCGTATATCTAATATATCTCCTCATAGGTCACACATATCCTTCTTAACCTCTTCCTTGAATGTACTAAGTTCCTCATTAGGCTTACTATCCTCTTTTGCTTCCCAATCTTGATCAAAGTATTTCCCCAATGTGGTAGAATTATTTTTGCCTCTTGTTGCAGGCCCCATCACGATGCAAACTAATGTTTTTGAAATAAATCACACAAATGAAATGTAAATTCTGTCATTTTTTTTATTTTATTTTTGTAACTTACTTGGGCCAAGAAATCTTTACTCAGAAAAAATCCCAAAATAAATTAGCAAATTTGTTGCCTTAAGAGAGAATTTTCCTAATTTTATAATATATTTTTTATTTTTGTTTTCAATTTCTCCAAGAATTGAATTTAGGCTCATCTACTATATATTGAAAAACCCAGTACAAGTTATACCCCAATTCGGTACGATGTGAGAGATATGAAAATCTCAAAAAATTGTGTAGATATAGTAATTTTGTAGTTATTTCCTCAAATTTGCTCCAATTCCTCTAAATTTTTTATTATAGATTCTTTAATATGTTCTTCAAAAACCCTTTAAAAATCTTTTAAAAATTATTTAAAATCTAAAAGTTATGCACTTCCCAAAATCACCCCAATGTTGAGAAAAAATATTAACTCTATGGTGCCAAGATCATGCTCTGATACCACTTGTAATGAAGTAACTTGCACAATAGAATAAATAATATGAAATTTTATCTAAACTCTTGATAATAGTTGAGAGTAATAGGCCACTTTGAAGGGGAAACCTCCAAATATCTCCAATGAGAACACACTTCACAATCTGATGATGAAATAAGACTCACAACCTCCTATATATACCAAATTATGCTTAAGTTGAATAGACACAACCCTTCATAATACCTACGCCAACCTACCTACCTAAATTATAATATAATAATGATAGCATGACTTAATTAAGGATTAAGATAGCCACAAGTTGACTATTCATAACCCTATATACAATAATATTAAGGGTGTAGCACATTTTGAGGAAAAGATTGCTAAGATATATGATATTGATGGAAAACTAATTGGAAAAGTTAATAAAACTAGAGTTAATCTATTCTACCTTGATATAGAGGATGCTACTTGCTTAATTGTAGGACTCAATGATGTGTGGCTATGGAACAAGAGGTTATTTCATGTTAATTTTGATAACTTGGTTAGTATCAGTAACATGAGAAGAGTTAGATGTTTTCCTAAGTTGAAGAAACCTAAAAATATAATTTGCAAACAATGTTAGTTAGGGAAAATGACAAAGTCAAGTTTTAAGAGTAAGATTCATACTTCTAAAGGAATATTAGAGATTTTTCATATTGAATTGTGTGTACCAATTGATGTGAAAAGTTACAAAGGAGATAAGTACATTATGGTTTTTGTTGATGATTATTCTAGAATGATGACAGTTATGTTTTTGAAATAGAAATCTGATGCTTTCGAAATGTTTAAGTGGTACTTAGCAAGAGTTGAGAAGGAAATAGATAAAATTTTGAAATGTTTGAGATCTGAAAAAGGGAGAGAATTTACATCAAATGATTTTAAGATATTTTTCAATGACAAAGTAATCAAAACATAGACATCTTCTCCTAGGACCCCTCTACAAAATGGAATTACTGAAAGGAGGAACAAATCTATAATGGACGTTGCTATGACACTCATGATGGAGAAAAATGTTGCTTTGAACTATGGTATGGATACTCACCCAATGTAAAATATTTTAAGGTATTTGGAAGCAAGTGTTACATTCTCAAAGATTTCATGAATTGTAAATTAGATACAAAAAGTGAAGAAGTTATATTCCTTGGATATTCCAAAAGAAGTAAATCTTATAAGTGTTTAAATACTAACACTAACAAAGTTTTGGAAAGTGTAAATGTAAAATTTGATGAATATACAGAATTACATGATGCTGAACCTATGAAGGAACTAGAAGAATAAAATTCATTTGTATATTTTTATGAAGGAATGCCTCATGAAGAAGATGTTTTAAATCAAGTGAAAAATCAATAGCAAGTTTCAGTAATTGTCGAGCCATGTACTATGAATGTTGAGTTGCATTCAAGAACCAAGCTACATTCAAGTACCGAGTTAAAAAATGAAATTGAGGTACATTGAAAGAGATGTTGAACTACCTAATAGAGATGCACATAGTGATTTAGAAGTTGAGAGACTATATGAGGAAAATAGAGCAAAACTAAGATTGTCTAACTATGTCAAGAGACATCAGCCTACTGCATAGATCATTAGAGATAAAGATGCTAGGCCAATGACAAGGAACAAGTTGAGAAATAGTACATGTTTTCTCAGCATGCATGAACCTAAAATAGTAAAATATGCCTTAGAAGATGTGGACTGGAGTAAAGCCATGAAAGAAGGGATTAAACAAATTGAGAAAAATAAGACATGGACTCTAGTTCCTAGACCAAAAGATAAAAATGTGATTGGCACCAAATGGGTATAAAAAAATAAGTTAGACAAAAATGGTGAAGTCACAAGGAACAAGGAAAGATTAGTTTGTAAAGGATATGCACCAAAGAAGGAATAGACTATGGAAAAGCATTTACTCCTATTGCAAGATTGGAAGGAGCAAAAACTTTTCTTTTGTACTCTACATACAAAGGTTTCAAAGTTTATCAAGTGCATGTTAAGTCTACATTTTTTAATGGTATATTAGAGGAAGAGGTTTATATAGAATAGCAAGAAGGATTTGATGATGCTAACAAAAAAAACATTGTATGTATATTACACAAAGCTTTATATGGTTTGAAGCAAGCACCAAGAGCATGGTATGAAAGGCTTCATAGTTATCTTGTGAAGATTGGATTTGAGAGGATTGATGATAAAAAAAATATATACTTGAAGATAGAGAAAGGAAAAGGTATTTTACTACCTAATATTTTTGTTGATGATATCATATTTGGAGGTCAAGATACTTTAGTGGGTCTTTTGCAAATGAAATAAAGAAAGAATTTGAAATGTCTTTGTTTGGAGATATCAAGTTCTTTGTGGGTTTGCAAGTACATCAGATAAAATATTGTATATACATCAGTCAATCAAAGTATGTAAAGGAGATATTGAAGACTTTTAGATTGGAAGATTCAAAGCTGGTAAGCACAACTATGGTGAAAGGACATAAATTGTCAAAGAATGATGATTTAGCTGAGGTGAATCAAATATTGTATAGGTCAATGATTGGAAAATTACAATATATACTAGACCTAGTATTTCCTTATCTCTTGGGGTAGTTTCAAGATTCTCTACTAATCCCAAGTAAACCATTTGATGGTTGTCAAAAGAATAATGAGATATCTAAAAGGAATAGAAGACTATAGTCTATACTACAAGAAAAATGAGAAATTTGAATTGAGAACCTACACTGATGCTGGTTGGAATAGAAATATTGATGATAGAAAGAGCATTAGTGGAGGAGAATTTTTCTTAGGAAAAAGGTTAGTTACATGGACTAGTAAGAAACAAAATTGAATCTCTCAAACTACTATTGAACCTGAATATGTTGTTGCTACAATAAATTATACAAATATTGTATGGATCAAATAGCTACTCAAAGGTATGAAGGAGAAAATCATTAAACCTGTGATACTTTATTGTGATAATATAAGTGTTATAAATATAACAAAGAATCTTGTGATGCATACAAAGACTAAGCACATTGCAATCAAGTATTATTACTTGAGAGAGTTAGTTCAAGAGAAAGAGGTGAAGATGGAATATGTTAACACAAAAGAGAAAATAGATGATATCTTCACAAAAGCATTATTTGAGGATGCTCATGAGTATCTAAGAGGTAAAATAGGGGTGAAACCCCTATCAAAGGCTATTTAAGAAGCATAAGAAGTGTCCTACATCAAACAAGTTGATTGACATATGTGACACATTGATGCAATGGATCTTACTTTACAAGCTACCTAAAGTAATCAAAGAGTTGGAACTACAAATTAGTCATGAGCTAGGTGATAGAGGGAGAAACTAAAAATGTTAATATCTGCATCTTAAGTTGACAAGTATTTGGCATTATTATCAAAGAGGGAGAAATCCAAGGAAGAAATCAGAGGGAGAAATCTTGTTGAAAGAAGAAATCCAGAAAATTATAATTGATAAGGGAGATGAAAGAAAACACAGAAGAAACATGGAATACCTAGTTAGAGGGAGTTAATGTCAATGGAGTTACAAAAAGTGATCTAGAGGGAGTCATAAGGATGAGTTGATTGATTTTCTATTGCTCAAAACATAATTTTGTAACCTATTTAGAAGATGAAAGTTGTTGATAGAAGGAGAGATCTCAAAAAAAGGAATTATTTTCTTTTTGGTACTTTGTTGGTTATACTAATTAAGTTTGGTTATTTTGATTTGCCATCAATGTCAAAGAGGAAGATTTTTAAAAATAGATTGATGCAAGTTTGAAAATTTGTTTCAATCATTATTTTGTCACTGATGTAAAACTTGCTACTTATTGGTAAGACAATATGATCTGAGTACTATCATTTATTTGAGTGATCAAGAGGATTTGATCAAATGACGTAACAATAGTACCTAGAGGAAAGGTTGAGTTATGATATGGAAAAGGAGTACAAGGATTAGTTAAGATAGTGATATTATAGTGCATTGATAATATACTTTAGGTTGCGAAGGATGGTTACACTAATTAAGTTTAGAAGAAAAAGTTAAACAAAGTATGCTTGCCAAGATTAACAATCTGCATAGTAGGTTCTAAGCAAAGTTAGTGTAAGTCTAGTAGAAAATTATTTGGAGTTGAGAAAAGTCAATTTTAGTGTAAACTAAATGATACAGTGTAAGCTAAGTAAAGTTTAGTTTATGTTGAGCACCAGTAAACTTTAGTTCATGCTAAGTGATTTGATAGTAGATGTCAAGAAATGTAGTGTGTCAAGCATCAAAAGCCAGTTAATGTTGAGTGTTATCATTATGAGAAAGATCATGAATTTGATCAATCTGAGCCAACAAGCTTGATTTTTTGGATTATGTGAATTGTGTAGAAGATAAGCTTGATGATTTGGTGGCACAGAATTCAAGATAAACCATTTTGAGCTGAATACAAAGAGGATTGAAGCACAAGTTTCTAGACAGGAATGAAACAAAATGATGGGTAGATTCATTGAATCCTAACTAATCCAACCTAACCCTAAAATGGATGATGGAGGATGAACAACAAGAGATCTTAATTTTCTATTTATAGAGATGGCTAGTTAGAAGCAAAGATTGTCATTATTGGATTTACAATAGGAAAGGTGAAATTTGGAGAGGGGGTTGAATTAGTAGTTTAAACTTGGACCCATAATACTTTCACCACACGTCCATCTCATACATTCAATGAGTAAACTAAAATAAAATGTAAAGCATATACATCTAAATCATGTAAACACATAAGAAATCATAAACATCTGACCCCATATATGATTACCTAGAAACCCTTTAATGAGAAGGTAAAATTGGGGTGGGGATGACACCCACAAATCTTAACTACTATAGTAATAAAGTGTATCCAATGAAGGTTACAATGTTTTAACCATGAAACATGATCTACCCTATTAAAGGCTTACAAAGACTATTAGGTCTCACCTTGTTAGAGGATTTCAACACCCTATTAGAAGTGTGCCTTACTAAAGGACTTTAACATACAACTAAGTAAACACCTTGTTAGAGGATTTCATACAACCTATTAGGACTACTTTGTTAAGAGATTTTGACTAAAATCACTTGTTAGAATGTCTCATCTTTGATCATGCAATTAGCACTTGCTTGCTTGATAATAGATAACCTCTAAACTGATGTCTTCTTGACCCTTCTTGATCAGATGTCTCTTTGTTGTATCATTTCCCTTTCCTCTATTCTTCTCTAATTGATTCGGCAATGTTGTTTCACTTTATAACTTCTAAGCCACCATGAATGCTCTATTTGCATATGCAAACTTCTCTCTTCACTCCTTCAATTCCTTACACACTCACTCATGGAGAATTTAGGGTTTTTCCTCCTCAAGAAGACTTTGGTGACTTAGGGTTAGCTATGAATCTATGATTGAGATTCATCCATTTTGCCACTTAATCCTTCCCATTTTTTTATTGGATATATGTAATTGCATAGTGAATCCAACTAGAGATTCATCCTTATATCCAAAATATCAAAATTCAATCTTAAGTCAGCTCAAAAATTCTTTACATAGTTGTTTGTGCCTTTACAAACAAATATGTCAAAACTATCTTACTCGACATTTGAAGTCTTTGATGCTCAACATACACTAATCTCTCTATTGTGACTCGACAACTGTATTGCTCAAAATCCATTATTTACTCAGTTCCTATTTCACTTATCATATACCATTTGTTTGAAACTTGAGTGACTCAACACATGAGTGTCTTGAAACTCACTATGACTCAACATGGTCTAATATATACATGTTGCACTCAACATGTACTACTAATTCGGCATGAACTAAGTAAATAACTTAAGTGTGTTGATACTAACTTGTCAAAACCAATATAAGATCAACAATCTCCCCCTTTGACATGAGTTTCAAAAATACTTAAGTATACATTATCATCCTTACTCTTACGAGCATAAGATATCTTAACTCAGCTTATATAAAAAACTTCAAAATATCAAAATTTTGTAATCACTTAGATACCTCAAAATTTGATAACTCCCTCTGAGTTGAATGTATGTTCTATATTCAAAATTTTGTACTCCTACTAAGTAAATGTGTCTCTACTAATACACTTTGACTTCATGCTTTGTTTTGCTAATACTCTTTCATCTAATACTCTTGATATGTTTTGATGCTTAGTCTCCCTTAGTTAATTCTAGCTTTTATTTGTTCCTCTTATTTCTTACTCTCCTTATATCTCCCCAAAATTCTTATTCTTTATTACTCCCAAAATTAATATCTCCCTCATTCTCTTATATCATTCTCTCCCTTTTCTCTATTTCTCCCCCAAAAATATTTCTCCCCCTTTTTGACACTTATGTCAATGGGCTATACACTTATTGCATGTTTGTCCAAAATAGATTTATAGACATCCAATATAATCTTAAGAGCTGCATCCCAGTTCTCAAATGCTACATCCAATGAATTGATTTGGATTGCTAGCTTAGTAGACCATCTAAACTAGAAACATTTGGGTCTTTCTTCATTAAGGTTTCAGTATAGCCTAGTTTGTCATGTAGAATTTCCATATGGGGGATGAGAGTTGCCTAGATGCTAGTCAATTTGGCCCTTATGTTGGCCTTACCTATTGTCAATATAGCTAACTAACTCTATGTTCAAAGCTATGTCTTCAAATTCTTCTCACTCTAAGCTAGATTTATTGGTAGTTTTGCACCTAATGTAGTAATTTGGCTCTCCAAACTCATAATGTGACTTCTGGTCTTTTGGGTGAAGAGTGAGGGATTGCACAACTTAGTGTATAATGATAATATATCCTCAAGTACCTTCCTCACATCCTCAACCTTAGTTGCCAATGCAACTTGTGTTAGTGCTAGATCACCTAATATTTTCTCATTGACTTTTTTTTGGAACTTCTTTTTTGACCATTCTAACAATTTTGCACTAGTATTTAGGTCTACATTACTAACCTTCTCCACTATATCTATTATTTGTTCCATAAGTGTCTTGGTCTCTTCCAGAGTTTGCAAACTAAATGCATCTAAAAAGATGTCTTTAATATCTTGTAGTGCCTACTTTTGCCTATGCTCCCTTCTAAACATTTCTTGATGCTTTTTCCTTGTTAGGGCTTGCTGTAATATGCCCATTTTTTCTATAGTCATGGTATCATAATTGTACTTGGGAAAAATAATCTCTTCAACAAGGTTCACATCTCCATATTGGATCACTTCTTCAGCCTTTGGTGAACTCAAGCTCGACACTAAGATCTGTAGTGGTGTATCATTTGTGCCTAGCTTCTGAAGAGTATGACTTGATGGAGTGCTAGATACTAGTAAGGTTACCAAGGCTTGGATGGTAGTTTTCTCCTTTAGTTTTGGTGTCATCTCACTCTCTTTGGGCTTGCCCTATTCTACTATAATAACTTGACTTGCACCTTGTCCTTGTGTTGTAGGTGTAGATAAGTCTATCTAACCTATTTCTACAGTAGCAACTTGTGTTCCCATTATTCTCTTCTCTGCTATATCAATCTTAGAAATTGTATCAACCTTGTTAGATGTATCTTTTGGCATTTGGAACAAATATTATACATTAGTGACTAGAGGGATGATAGAAGGTGGTTTTTGTGGATTCACCTTTTCCCTTGCAACATCAGTCACTGACTTTTGTAGCTCATCCACACTAACCAAAATAGGATTATCACAAAGTTTGGCCTATTGTGTAGACTAATCTAATATCTTCTTCAAATCATCTTTAGTAAGGGGATTGATGTTCTAAGTTAATACATCGAAAACATCCTTTTGATAGTTACTATTTTAGTAGTCTCACTTGTGACATGTGGAGGACTGACACTCAGCAACTGTGTGTCTTGCACACTCTATTCTTCTGGCTACTCTAGTGCAGCTATTGCCTTGTCATCTACTTGCATTTTTGTTCCTCCTCCAATAGTTTCAACTTTTTCATCATCTTCTTCATCATCTTTCACTTCAATGGGTACTTGTTCTCCTTCCTTAACTATAGTCAACCCATAAGTGACCTTCCACATCTATGTGGACTTCTTAACAACATCTTTAATATTGTTTTGCAAGATGCTAAAGGCTTTGTATTTAGGTGTAAACCTAGCTACATATTTCTTTATAGCCTTAGAAATTTGTGACTTAGTTAGTTCATGCATCACTTGAGCTAGAGATGTTTCTCTAATTTGTTTTTCCAAGTCTAGACAATAGTGCCATTTCTACTCAACTCTGTCACATAGACTCTTTGGCATTGATTTGGAAATCTCTAGTGGAGTTGTGTTGAATTTTTCCATCATGGCATATATGGCCTCCTCCACTTGATTTTTCTCTACTTTACCCAAATTATCAAAATCCACATGTATAAATCCTAATAGGTCTACATTATTCTTAACATTTTCACATAAATTTTCAAGATCTCAAAGAGGATAATGACTCAAAAAATTAAATTGGCTATTATCATCTGACTTTATTTTCTCCTCATCAAAATCTTCTTATGCAACATGTTTTCTTCTTGATCTCTTCTACTCTTGACCTCCTTGTTCTACTTGTTTTGTCCTTTCCTTGGACTTTTGGGCTATTGTACATGTACTAGCTCTTGTAGTAGGTGTAGTTGGCTTAGGCTGACTAGGCTTAGCTACCTCCTTAGCTTTAGTCACTGGTTGAGCCTTACCCTTCCTCTTCTTTGGCTTGATAGGAGTAGGTGCTTCCTTAGTTTCTTCTCCCTTAGCACCTTCAGTATCCTCCTCTTCTTGGTCTTCTTCCATACCCTAAGTTAATGCAAGTGGTGCTTGTGCTTCGATTTCTTCTTCCTCTTCATCCTCTTCTTCTTCCTCCTTAGCATCCTCTCCAAACTTAGCTTTTAGTTTCTTCTCTATCTTCTCCTTTTTCTTCATGGTAGAGGCAGTCTTCAATTCCATGGTAATTTTGTATTGTACCATCTCATAATTTCTAAATACCTTTGCAAGTTTATCTACCACTTCTACCAGTAAAATTGTTATAGCTACAAAGGTCTCATCCACATTTATTTCATAACCTAAGGGTCTCAACCATCTCACCCTTGGTTTAGCAGCTTGTACAAATATATAATCAACATCCACAAGAAAACATACATCATAATAGTGTTTCTCAACTAAGGATATTGATATTCTCAATCTTTCCTTCATTGACTTCTTGAAGCCTTCAAAATAACTTGTCATCAAAGATTCAAAATTCTCTCCTAATTGCTTAGTGTACTCACCAATCTATACTACTATTGATCTATTGGTTCTCCATCCCATAGTGAAAAACGAGGGGAATGTGGTTTTTCACATAAAAGAATATACAAATCAATATAGAATGAATTTTACATTATGCACTCTTTGTCTTTCTGATTGCTCCAAGGTTCTCCATCAATTGTTGCAATTGTAGCTCTGCTAGATCATATGTGTGATCTTTCTTTACAATTTGGTATTCCACATCCACAACCATACAAGGCACATTGTTCAATCTACTAGATTGGTAAAACTTGTGTGAAATCACCCTTATAGCAAAGTTTATCAAAGGATTAGTGATTATGTCAATTGTCATGCCTCTCTTGTTCTAGATAGATCTAGTATTTTTCTCAATCACCTCCTTCAAATCACTTCTCAGTGTCTTAGGTCGATCTAGGGTTGGGCAACCAGTAACCTTATGAATTATTCTCTTAGTAATTTTGATAGGTCCATTTTCCAACCATAATGAACCATCATGGATTTGGCTAAGTACTGTTAAATCCACTCTTTATTGAATATATTTGGAAAATCTAGGGCTCTTGTTAATCCCTTCCTCTCTATGATTTTGAACTCTTCCTTCAAAAAACCATTAACATAGAGTTTTCTATATGCTTCCCTAATCTCCATATCACCAATGCTTCCTATCTTATAGTTGTAGCATTTTCTTCTATCTTGCACCATTATCACATTTGGTGGAATCATTGACAATGCACCAAAAGGGTCTTGCTTGTATGCAATATCAGGAATTTCTTTGAAAATGGGTTGCTTGACCTTATTACTCACTAACTGAACATTCAAAACTTCCTTCCCACTAAATTCTTTGAACTAGATGCCATAATGTGAAACTAGGGTTTACAAAATTTAAACTGCATAGCTTAGCTATTGATAAATACCTTATGAAATCTGATGAACTAGTGTAGAATTACTACTCAAATCTTCTCCAACTTCTTGGAATGGATATCCAAATTTCCTTCTTCTCTACTCACTCTTTCTTGAATTTTAAGTGATGAAAAATGAGCTAAAATCGATCAAACACCCTTTGAAAATCTTGCAATAAATGTTGAGTGCTTATACAGTTGTAAGCTTGGCATCAACCAATTTCAGACTTAGTCAACATCCATTAACATTTCAATCACTTGGAAACCATTATAAGCTCAGCATTAGCTAGTTATTTTGTAAGCTCATCATCTTCTAGCATTTCACTTAGCACACATAGGAAATATTTCATGCTTGGCAACAACATGAAAAACATAAAGATTTATCTTGGATTTCTAATAGCATTTTGCATCTTTGTTCATGCTAATATAATCTTTTTAGTGCTTAGTCATTTTGAAACTAATGTATGATATAGCATTTAAGTATTAGTCCCACATACATCTTGATTGCCTAGTTTGATGAGTTATGATCACTTGACCCATTGGGTGAAGTGATCCCTTCTCCATTTGATGTACTGCAATCATCCTTTCTCTTCCATGTCTTATTCATTTCATCTCTGATGTGATTAGAATCTTCTTTGCCTTTACCTTTATCAAATTCACAACTTGGTGCCTTTGACCTAGTTGGACAATATCTACTGATGTGACCAATCTTCAAATAGCTAAAACATGTGGTTTGACTTAACCACCTTTGGTAGTTCACTTTGAAGTGTGTCCTAATACAATTCTCAAGAAAATGTCCATATTCTTGACAATAATGATAGCTATATCTTATATTATAATCCCAGTTATAAGAGTTTCCATTGTTCCTTGCCTTTATTTTCCTGTTTGATGACCACATGGGTTTGGATCTGCATTCAAAAGCTCTATGTCCATAATTTTGACAATTGTAGCAATATCCTTCAAATCTTTGTATATGCATGGTCTTGATTTTTTATTCATGTGCCTGATGATCTTGTTTTTTGCACTTACGGCAGTGAACCATGTTCTTAGGCTTGACATTCTAATTTGTAGTCCTACTCCTACACACATTAGCAGTATGTCATTTCTTATCACAATTATGATAGGTAGGTTTAGAGTTCTTACCTTTGTTGTTCCTTTCTTTTGTACTTTTGGATGATTCTCCTTCTTCAGTACTTGTGTATCCCAATCTAGATGTATCATTATTAGATTTAGGGGATCTCAATAGTTTCTCAAAGTACTTGATGGCTTCATTTTTCTTGTCAAAACTTTCAAAAATTTCCTTTTCTCTCTTTAGGTCACTCTGCAATTGTTCATTTTGCAATTTCAATGTAGTTATCTCAATGTCCTTCACAATCAATTTATAGTTGGCATTCATCATTTGACTTAGAGTATCCAATTACATGTTGGAAATCTTGGTTAATTGTGATGATTTCTCTTCCAATCTATTGGTCAAAATTCTTTTGTCTTCTTCAATCATGGCTTTGTCTTCTATGGCTTTCTTCTTTTGTTCAATCACTTCACATAGCAGTATAGCTTGTGATTCTTTCTCTAACTTGAGATTTATGATTTCCTCAACTTGGGCTCCATTCTTTTCCATTAGATCTACAACTACTACATCAAATTCATTTAAGTCTCCATCTACAAATAGCTTAGTAGTTTTTATCTCTTTGTATTGTGTTTTATTCTCTGCAATAGAAATTTCCTTCCTTCTCTTCAAATATTTCTTTAGTTCTTCTCTTACTTCATCAAGTTGATGTAGAATGAGTTGTATTTCAATTCCCTAATTCTCAATATTCTTTTCCAAATTGTAGACTTCTATTTCAAGATCTTTCCTCAAAGCTACAAAGCTTATCTTTTAGAGAACAAAGCTCTGATACCAATTATTAGAATTACAATAGGAAAGGTAAACTTCTAAAGTGGGGGGGGGGGGGGGGAAGGTGGGGGTGAATCAATAGTTTAAACTTGGACCCATAAAAATTTAACCACACATCCATCTCATGCATTCAATGAGTAAAGTAAAATAACATGTAAAGCATATACATCTAATTCATGTAAACACATAAGCAATCATACACATATGACACCAGATATGATTATGCAAAAACCCTACAATGAGAAGGTAAAACTGGGGTGGGGATGACACCCACAAGTCTTCACTACTGTAGGAATAAAGTGTATCCAATGAAGGTTACAATGTTTTGACCATGAAACATGATCTACCCTTTGAAAGGTCTGCCCTGTTAAAAGCTTACAAAGATTGTTAAGTCTCACCTTGTTAGAGGATTTCAACACCCTATTAGAAGTGTGCCTTGCTAAAGGACTTTAACTTACAACTAAGTAAGAAACTTGTTAGAGGATTTCATACAACCTGTTAGGACTAATTTGTTAAGAGATTTTGAGTGAAATTACTTGTTAGAATGTCTCAACTTTGATCCTATAGTTAGCACTCACTTTCTTGATAATAGATCACCTCTAAACTAATTTCTTCTTGATCCTTCTTGATCAAATATCTCTTTGATGTATCCTTTTCCTTTCCTCTATTTTTCTTTAACTATGTTGTTTCACTTCATAACTTCTAAGCTACCACGAATGCTCTATTTGTGCATACAAACTTCTCTCTTTCCTCCTTCAATTCCTTACACACTAACTCATGGAGAATTTAGGGTTTTTCCTCCTTAAGAAGACTTTGGTGACTTAGGGTTAGGTATGAATCTATGGTTGAGATTCATCCATTTTGTCACTTAATCATTCCCCACTGATTGGCTGCGTGTAATTGCATAGAGAATCTAACTAGAGATTTGTCCTTATCTCAAAAATATCAAAATTCAATCTTAAGTCAGCTAAAAAATGGTTTACATAGTTGTTTTTACCTTTATAAATAAATATGTCAAAATTATCTTTCTCAATATCTGAAGTCTCTGATGCTCAACATAAACTAATCTCTATGTTGTGACTTGGCACCTCTATTCCTTGACATCAACTATTTACTTGACTCTTATATCACTTGGCATATACTATCTATTTAGTACTTGAGTGACTCAGTACATGAGTGGGTCAAAACTCACTATAACTTGGTATGGTCTAATATATACATGTTGTGCTCAACATGTACTACTAGTTTGGCATGAACTAATAAAATAACTTAGGTGTGTTGACACTCACTTGTCAAAACCAATCTGAGATCAACAGTCATGTGTGAGAACCTAAGGAAGATAAGGAGTTTAGGGCATTGCTTCATTCAATGACCTAAGAGAAGAGTCTTCATTAGAAAGTAGAGCCAGAAGGCTTAAGGTTATGGATGCTTCAAGGGTGAACAAGCTATCAAAGCCAAAGTGTGTGAAAGTCAAGTAAAATAAAGAACTAAAATAGAGATTTGTAATTTGGAAGTGTTTTGTAAGTTGTTATCAAATCAATCCTTACTGCTACTTTCTAATCATTATACCAGACTAGGGTAAATAATTTGGATTAAGGTTGACCTAACAGTCATTTGTAAATATTTTAACTAGGTGACATTCAAAGTGAATGATCTAAAGTCCTCTAACAAGGCTCACTCCTAATAGTATAACCTTGTCACATATAAAAATGTGCATTGTAACCTTTAATAGGGTTGGCCTTTCATAGGGCATCACTTCAGAAGAGTGAGAATGAGTAGCATGTTACTCATGGTCTTTCTAAAATTGGGTTTCCACATTAAATCATTATGTCAAATGTGTTATTGAATCTGTTATGTTTCATGCTTACAATTCTACAAATTTGATTAATAGTAACCTACAAGTTTAATTGATTGTATGATCTAATGGATGCATGCATGATGAAAATATTTTATGGATATAGGTTCACTAAGTTTTAAAAAGTTTTAATTGTACATCTAGATCTTGGATAACTGATTCAACCCCCCCCACCCCTCCCACCCCCTCTTAGTTATTCTAAAAGAATTCCAATAGAAACTCATCCAGATAACATTCCTACTAGTTATCCATAGACAATAATTCTACCTAGCATTAGTAAATAGTAAAATAACTAGAATACTAGCAGACTATTACTACAAGAAACTAACATAACATATTTAAAATAAAGGTTTTTTTCATCCATGTAGAGCTTGAGGATGACCAAAGCTTTAAAAAATATAGGACCTATGCAAAAACCCTCATTCTTCATTATCCCTTAAAGAGAGAGATTTGGACACCAAAAATCATAAGCATTCATCAAGAGGGAATCTATAGCAGCACAAGGAGCTTCTACCATCTCCATTAGTTTGGTTTTTTCCTTCTCCTAGTGGAGGAGTTGGAGAGTCATAGCCACCACATGCATGACCTTAACAAAAAAATTAATCCAATGAGGTGAAATTCATATCGAGGTCCATAATTATCCTTTTTGAATTCCCAACCTCCTCTCTGAGGCTTGTTAGATCTGTTAGAAAGGACAGGATTGTCATTGCACCAAAATATCGACCAGTTAATGCCCAATACAACCAATAGTCTTATAGAACCATAAGAGGTAGTTAAGCCATGTCATGAACCCTATGAGGGACGCTGGCCTACTACCAAAAATCCCCCTCCTAGTGTCACTCGCCATGGCTAGTAGGATTCAAACCTATGACCAAGCTTTGATACCAATTGTTAGAAAGGACATGGTTGTCATTGCACCAAAAGATTGACCTTTTAATGCTTGATACAACCAATAGTCTTATAGAACCACAGGAGGCAGTTAAGTGTTGTGAACCCTACAATGGATGTTGGCCCATTGCCAACAAGGTCATCTTCCAATGAACCACAAACATGTTCCTTAACATTGTCCTACCCAAAGGGATCTTCCTAAAAAAGTAGAGGTCATGGGAGATATAAAACCTTGGATGGGGAGTGGGGTTGATAGGAAGGAAAGATGGAAATATTTTGAGATGGATTAGGAAGTGGGGGATGGGTAATCGTCATGGGGAAGGCATCCTTTAAACCCTCAACAACCTTTTCATGGGTGATCTCCATCATTTCCATTTTAAAACTAGTAGAGACACAAGTGATCTCCCTTCTCATAGTTGAAACATCCATCACCAGGGTGGTTTTAGCACTCTCTTGTTACAAACCCTCCTCCTCCTCAACATACTTCTCCCTCATAGATTTCTATTTTTTTTGTCCTAATTTTCATCTTATCACTTTCCTTATACATAGAGTCTAACTCAATCTCATTCAAAATGAGCTTCCTATCCATAATTTTCTTCTTCTAAGAGTGAGAAGAGATTATGTGGGAGTGTTTATGCTCACCTTCAATCTCCATCGCAAGGTCTCTACATCAAGAGAGAACTCAAGCTTAGGTTTTTTCTTGAGAGAACAACATAGTAGTGGTGTTTAAGCTACTAGAAGATGGGGAATCTTGAGAAACCTAAGGGGAAGGGTTGATGAAGGTCAAAATAGTGATAGGGTTAGTATTAGGCATAGGGGGAGGTAATAGGACAATATTGAAAACATGATATAGAATGCGGTGGAAGTTTTAAATGAAAAAGATAGGTGCAAGTTTTGTTTAGGTAGAAAATTAATTATTAACCAAAGGATTGGAAAAAAAATGTTCATTTTCAAACAGCCAAAATGAATCAATATTCAAAATTTTCAACATATGAGAATATTGTGAGAAAAAATTTTCAGATAGATGTCTTGATGGTTTTAATTTATGGCAACATATTTTCAACATTTTATTTATTCATTTAGAGTTAGAAAATTGTCTAAGTGTTAGACAATTTGCAGCAGCATAGTGAACAGATGGTAATTGTATGGAGGACTCATTAAGAGTTAGCTCATGCACAGTTGAGGGAAGATTCATGATGATGTGTGCCAGTGCACATATGTGTACGAAATGTATAGCACAAGATATGATTAAAATACTAGTGCAAGTATTTAATAGTGCAGAACAAAGCATAGTAGAGAATTGGATTGTACAACCTTAGGAATTATTTTCATTATAAAATAATTACTAAGTTATGATGAGCCAACTATATGGATATTAATACACAAGTTATTTTATTATGTCAAGAATGGGAACAAATGAAGGCTAACTAAGCATAGTTTTGTAATTATGCAAGGTATAAGTAAAGATCTTATCTTGTGTAGACAAGTGTGCTATCTATGGTAAATGACCAAGTGTTATGTGATGTGAACTATTGTATAGAGAGCTTGAAATATTTGTGAGCCTTATGTGATGAAAATTCTGATGTAAAATTAGAACAAGTGCAAAGTACAATAGACATCAAGTATTATATGTATATCTATTCTTGTGAAGAACTGAATTGTATAATTGCATGTTAGAGTAGTGGGCTCTTCTTGCATACATTATATTTGTTCTACCAACTCCTAACAAGTTTGAAGCAATTATTAATAGATTTGAGTCTTATAACAAGGCCTAGTCTCCTAATAGGGACTCAAGACACTATATTTACTTCATAGACTTCTAAAAAGGTCAATATTCTTAACAGGATCCTATTGTTTAGTGAATCATCTAGTGGGTGTCATCCCCTTCGAGGTTTTTCCTTGGCTGGGGTTTCCGTAGTTAACAAATAATGGTGTTATGAGTTATCTATGTGCATGGTTATATTTATTGTTTAGCATTATTGGTTTACTTTCATATGCAAGTTATAAAGTAATTAACAATATTCAATTGTGGGCAAAAGTTTGTAGAATACTTATTCACCCCCCCCCCCCCCCCCCAAGTATTATCTATTTCTAACAATTGGTATCAAATTCAAGTTACTTTGAAGAAGTTTAACATCTTAAGTAAGATCCCTAAAGATTTGGAATAGTTGAAGAAAAACTTTGAAGAAGCTCTTGAGAAGATTGATCTTCTTACTAAAGAAAGAGATAACCTAAAAGATAGGTATAAAGATGCAAAAGTTTTCATAAGCAAGTTAAAAGACAAGATTGGTGATTTAGAATTTGGAAAGGAATTAATTGCACAAACTAGTGATAATGATGAAGTAGGAGATCTTTAGAAGGAAAATGAGATCTTGAAACATGAATTAAAAATCCTTGAACTTAAGTTCAGTCTTAAGAAAAATGGTTGCAAGAATGAACTAGAACTGAAAACTAAGAATACATATCTTAGATCCTAGTTAAGTCAAGTTACATCTGAATTAGATATTATCAAGATTGAACATGTTTAGTTAGAAAAGTACAACATTATTTTGAAAGAAGAATTCAGACAAGCTAAGCAACAGTTAGAGAAACTATATTCCAATGGTGAAAAGATATATAAAAAAATATTTCATCAGAGACCTTGTGAAAAGATAGGACTTGGATATTTGATTGAAGAGAAATCAACCAAGAAAGTTGAAATTAGAAGAGAACTAGATCCAATTCTTAAATCCCCTAAGGAATCTGATCTAAGTAAGGTAGAATCAAGCACATCTACTGAAGTATCAAAGGAAGTTGAGTTAATTGATTTGTTAGCTAATCCTAATGAACCTAAGAAAATAGAGCAAGTTGATAAATCTAAGCTAGATGAACCACCCAATGAAGTAAGACATGAGTTCAGAGGTAGATGCTTCATATGTAATAAATTTGGACACATGAAAAGAGATTACACATGTAAGTCTTTTAAACCCATTACTAATTTCTATTGTTATAATTGTCATGGTTGTGGACATAAGGTAGTACAATGTAAGAAACCTAAGTTTGATGGCAATAATTCAAATAAATGTCTATGAATACTAACCTTGCAAGCAATGAAAGAGGAAGATCACATAATAGATCCAATGATGGAGAGAAATCTAACATAGAGAAGAACCAGTTTGTGTATTACAAGTGTAACAATCCTAGACACATTGCAAGGAATTTTAGAACACCTGGGAATCAGAATGGAACTAATCAGAGGAGAAATGCACCTATATGGACACACAAAAAAATATTGTAGAATTGATAGAAGGGACATTGACAAAAATTTGAATAATAGAAGGAACAACATTTGAAATGATAGAAGGAATGTTAAAGGTAGTCACAACAATCAGATGGAAGCAATTAAGGAACATGTTGATGAATTCTAAGAAGCATTTGTGATAGCTAAAGATCTAGAAAGCTCTTATACTATTTTGGAGGAACAATTTTCATTACACATGATAAGACATTGAGCTTACAGATTGTTTGTGACTCATCCTACCTGAATTAAGCATTTGTAGTTGTGGTAGGGCATTAGTTGGCTAGAATTAATGTTAGAGAGAGAGTTAGAAATTTTGCAATTAAAAGGAGGTTAAGGACATACAGAGAATGCTATGGTCGAGTACACAAGTCTTGATATGATCATAGTGAGTAGGAATTAAGAAATCAAGCTTACTACTATATAGAGACAATATTTGAACCTAAGGTAGATAAGAATTTAATGTATAGTTTAATTTGAAATGATTTAAGGATTGCAAGAAAGATTTTATATACCATATGTTCATGCAAAGAGTCATGTCCAAATTGAAGAGTGATTTGATAGTGAATTGAAGTGTGAAGTGAAGATTGTAAAATAGAAAGTTGTAGAAGCCCTAAATTGTGATTTTAAGGTATTTTGCAAAGTCTGAATTGAGTATTTTTGGTTATAGTTCAAATGGAAAGTTAGAATGTGTATGATGTAAGTGAAAGACCATGATATGAGTTTAGGAAACATCCATTTTTTTTTCTATTGGATGATCTATTGGGTGCATTTTCACAAATTTTGGAAAATGTGTTACATGTCAAGGATATCAAAAGTTACATCCATTGTAAGATTGAGAGCATATGTGATGAAGAGATTCATAAGGACTTGGAAAAGATGTGTAATAGTGACCTATCTTTGAAGTTTGAGTATGTGCACCTAGAGAATTTGAATTTGGTGAAGTATATGTTTTATATAGAGTTTGAAAATCATGATTAGACCTGAATCATTTTGATAGGGTACATGATGATATGTTTTGGTTAGAAGATGAGAAGATTGTTATTGATAATGACCTAATAACCAAGGCCACAGGATTGAGTAATGGAGATTTCAATCATGTTAATGAGAAAAATGTCAGGAAGATGGTTGAGAGAAACTTGAATACAAAGTTTGACAGAAGAAACATGAGGGAAGACTCCATTCAAAATAAAGGAGTAAATTTGTTAACCAAGATATTAGGGTATAAGTTAAACCATGTATCAAGGGTTAACTCAGCACCAACTAGATTTTTGCATGCAACTTATGTAATAGCTATACAAGAAAGAAAGGTTAATTTATGTGAGATTTTGGTGTCAATGTAGGCTAAGGAAGGTGCAGGAGATATTTATAATGTTATAAAGGGTAGGCATGGGGGTAAAGTTCCCTATAGAAGAATGGTGCATAGTGGGTTCTAAGGGCCCCTACCCCTAGACCCTACCCTACCCTACCCTACCCTAGATAGATGTTGGCTTTACTCTACTCAAAATTATATGGCAACTGTTAGAAAACATTGTAAAGATTAAGAAAACTAAGAATGCAATTTTTAGATTGAGCCCTTGCTAACTCATATATTCTTCTATGCTACAAGGAATTTTTCTAAATTGATAAGTTAGGATAGCATGGAGTGCACAATGAACATGGTGACTCAATGCTATAGGCCAAAACCAAAAAAATTTAGAGATGATGACATCAATAGAATGATGAAGAGGTTCTAGTCTGAGATGAAATAAAGGTATAGGATACCCTCCCTCTATGATAGAGAAGTACAAGGAAGAAATATGCTTCATGGTGGAAATTGACAAGACCTACATGGAAGCAGTAATTCTTAGACTTAAATTTATACATCCTATGGGATATGAGACAAGTGTTGAGCTCATAGAAGCATATGCACATATCATACTCCAATCTGAGAAGGATCTAGAATGCCCTATATGGGATACTTATGAAGAAAAGATGAAAATAGTTCATTTAGAACTATACAGCAAGGAAAGAAAGAGAAAGGTTGAGAAAGAGATAGATTCCATCCTCGAGGAATTAGGCATGAGTAGGAAAGAATTCAATGAAATAAAAGGTATTGCACTAGAGATAAAGAATAGTGGATAAATTGAAGTGTTGGCAAAAACTCTCATTGCAATTGTAGGACCTTCAGAGGGTATAATAGTAGCACAACCATGTGCATAAAAGCCAATTACACCATATGCAATAGTTGCACATGTGTAGCCAGTTAGAGCAAGGAGTGATTAGCCTAGAAGACATCTAGAGGTTGAATCATTTTTTTGTATAAAGGAAATCTGAGAGATTAGTAAAGGTAAAGCATGAACCTGCACTAGGAACCAAGAAGAGGGTCAAGTCAACCACCAAAAGACCTAGAAAGAGAAGAAAATAGTGCAAGTTAGTGATTCTATGGAATTAGAGGATGAAACAAAAGATAGACTAGCCATCCAGAATGCACAAGAAGGAAGAACAATAGCTAGAAAGAAAGCATGGAAGCCAAAGGTAGAAAACCTTAACATGTAAATTATTAATGATGAAAATTTTGTATAGTTGAATAAATATTATGGTGTGTATAGTAATATTGATAGAAGGCAGCTAGAAAATGTCATTATAAGGAACATGATTTTGACGAACAAAAGGCTTGAGAATATATAGAATAAGATATTAGAGGATCTCTATAATAGGCTTGTTAATAGGAAAAGGAGAATATCATAGGAAGATATGAATATGAGGATCAAAATGATAAATAAACTATGTGATGTTGATTCTAAGGAGGAATTGGGTAGAATTTTGAAGGGTATTGAGCCCTTGCTAAGGAACAAAAAGGAGCAATTCTTTTGATGGGATGAAACTACAAAGATGTAAGGAAAGATACTGAGGAGGCAATTATAAAATATATGACCTCAGTGCCTAAAGTGAGTGTGCAATCTAAGCCTAATAGTCCAATATATATACAAGTAGGTACACCTTCCAGTAATGAGGAAGAAAGAAAGGAGATACAGCGGGCAGTCTCACCACCACATATCATTATGGGTACTAAATCCATGCAAGTGGATAGTCACGCATAATTATAGATACAAAGGAGAATCCTTTTGCAGCATTTGGCCAATTCATTGTTGGTAATATTACTAATTACTCTAGCTCTAATGATGAACAAGAAGAAAAGAAGAAAGAGGCAGAGGCAATAAAAAAGGAAAGGATACAAAGAGAAAAGGTAGAGAAGAAAATGAAGGAAGAGAAAGCAAAGAAGAAAGAAGAGATAAATAAGAAGAAAGTAGAGGAGGAAAACAAAAGGAAAAAGGAAGAGGAAAGAAAGAAGATAGAGGAAGAGAAAAGGAAGAAGTCAAATGAAGAATCTGAACTTAAGCAGAAATAGAAGATTGTGATGTAGAAATTAGCATTCTTGCTAAATTTGAAACATGTGGAGACAAAGATAGGAAAATTAGTGTTCCAACATGAGGTTGGCATACCTTATGTAGCTCCAGTAATTGCATCTATTATAGCATTAGCAATCAATCAATCAACAATAGTATTAGTGACATCAGATGATGAAGATTAGAAAGGCTTGATGAGCACATTAAGTAATTTTTTGATAAGAAAAATAGGTTTTACAAGGATCCTAAAACCCAAGAGTTAAAACATATCATAATGCTGATAATAAGAAGTTAAAGCCTAGCCAGAAAAACAAGGCCAACCAAAGGGCCAGTTCAATAGACAGACAAAAAACCAGAGGTTGATAATAAGAAAATAAAGCCCAACTAGAAAATGAAGGCCAACCTAAAGGCCTATACAACAGACTAACAAACCAACTAGACAAAAAACTACAACAAATTAGTAAGTTGTTTGCGAAGAATGAATTATAAAGTCTTTGTAGAAGACATTAACTAAAGTCTTGGATAGAATGTATATGACAGTTTCTACAACTATAGCTATTCCAGACTTGCAGTTGAAGGCCATGGAGTTGGTGAAAACCTTTGATAAGGACTTCACAACTTTAGTAGAAGTAGCTTCAGCACAAGCTCAAGTAAGACATGATGCATCACTATTTAACATAGTGTGCACCAATGTGTGCAATAATCTGAAGGCACTTGATGGAAACATCAAGGGATTGAGAAAGCATATTTATAAAGAGAAAAGATTGTATGAACAATGTGCGTGCAGTCATACAAGTACCTTGTAGACTTTGAAAGCCAAATAAGAGGTAAGCTAAGTGAACTTGAAACAATCAATGTCAAGTTACAACTCCCAAAATCTAGTATTTAAGACTATGGAGCACAAGTGGAGAAGATACATGGTATGATCAAAGAATTGGAATCTGATAAAGAGAAAGTAGCCAGGAGATTCTCTAGTCTTAGAGAAATTTTGTCGTCAAAAGTCAACATTTTGCATAGGTAACTTGAGGAATGTCTCACAACTAAAGCTTACTATGACAAGTTTTCTTACACTTACTTGAGTGCAGTTGAAGTGGCATCCTATGTACTTTTTGCACTAATCAGTATCTTAGAGATAGCAAAGGAGAACTAGAAGAAAGAGATAGAACTACTAAAAGTTGTTTATGTAGATTGTTTTTCCAGATTAACAGGTTGATCAGCAGCAAAACACCCAAAGTTTTGTGGATACAATTTTTGACAATTTTGTTATTGATGTCAAAGGGGGGGGATTATGTAGACTAGGAAAATTATATAGAGGTATATGTATATGTAAGGGGGATCTTATGTATTTACCAATGTAAAGGAGTGATAAGGAATGTAATGATCCATCAAAACATGAAAAAAATTGCTATGTTTTGAAGGAAATTTTGTAGTTACTTTTATTGTGTTCTTGTTATGTATATATCATTTTGGGACTCAACCAATTTTCCCATATATTTCCATCAATGTCAAAGGGGGAGATTTTTGGCAATATGGTTAGATAGATGTCTTGACAATTGTCATTTATGGCAACATATATTCAACATTTCATTTATACATGTAGAGTTAAAAAGTTGTCTAAGTTTTAGATAGTTTGCACCAACATAGTGAATATATTTTAAGTGTACGGATGACTCATTGAGAGTTAGCTCATGCCCAATTGAGAGAAGATTAATGAAAGTATCATGATGACATGTTCCAGTGCACATTTGGGTACGAACTATATAGTGCAAGATGTGGTTAAAATACCAATGTGGGTATTTAACAGTGCGAAATAGAGCATTGTAGATAATTGGATTATACGACCTTAGGAATTATTTTGGTTATGAAATAATTACTAAGTTATGATAAACCAACTATTTGGATATTAATCAATAAGTTATTTTATTATGTCAAGTGTGTGAACACATGAAGGTCGATTGAGCATAGTTTTGTAATTATGCAAGGTATAAGTAAAGATCTCATCTTGTGTAGATAAGTGTGCTATCTATGATAGATGACCAAGTGTTATGTGATGCAAAATATTGTACATAGAGCTTCAAATATTTGTGAGCCTTATGTGACGTGTATTCTAATGTATAATCAGAGCAAGTATGAACTACAATAGACAACAAGTATTGTATCTATTCTTGTGAAGAATTGAATTGTATAATTGCATGTTAGGGTAGTGGGCTCTTCTTGCATACCTTGTATTTGTTCTACCAACTCCTAACAGGGTTGAGGCTTCTAACAAGGCCTAGTCTCCTAATAGGGATTTGAGACACTATATGTACTTCATAGGCTCCTAACAGGGTTAATATCCTTAGTAGGATCCTATTATTTAGTGAATCATCTAGTGGGTATCATCCCCACCGGGGTTTTCCCTTGGTCAGGGTTTCCCTAGTTAACAAATAATGGTGTTATGAGTTATCTATTTGCATGTTTATATTTATTGTTTAGCATTGTTAGTTTACTCTCATGTGCAAGTTAAAAAGTAATTCAGTTGTGGGCAAAAGTTTGTAGAATACTAATTCACCCGCCCTTCCCCCCTAGTATTAACTATTTCTAACAAATATTTTGTATGAATTCTATAACATTATTACCTAGGAAGATCATAATAAAAAATCAAAAACCTAGTTGCAACTTGATGTTTACAAAAAGTACAATTTATTTTTGTGATGGATTGTAACCTTCTATTATTTACCTTCTTTTCTTATTCTACTTGAACATCTATTTTATTCTTGTAAATGACATTTTTCATTTTAGTTAAAAGAAAAAAGGGTTAGAAAAATAATTACTTAAGAATGTCATGCATGGATGTCTAATAATAATTTAGATAAATTTTGGATTTTTTTAAAGAGAAATTAACATAGTTATCTTATAGGTTAAGGAATTCCAAGAAGTGAAGGAAATGAGAAACCGACTAATATGAAAATTTGGCTATTACTAATGCACTATAATTGTGTTGAAAAATATAGGAAACTAACATGCAAACCAATAAACTACAAAATGCAAATAGAAGCAACACAAAGAGATGTTATTTACCATGCAATGAATGACTTACTGTTGTATGAATAATTATATTGATATAATGAGATGAAATACAATGTGGAAAGGTGTGTGATGTAGGAGCATTCTAGGTGTAAGGACAATCTTGCATCACCAAAAAATATTCTGGTTTGTCTTGTCAATAAGGGTTATCTCAGTGTAGAGTTGATATTTCTAGAAACTTACTATTTTTAATAAATTGGTTGTTAGAGCTCAAAATGTTCTACTTTTTTCATTGGGAGTTCAGTTTAGATATAATAGCATGTTAGTAAATATTTATTGCAAGATCAAGTTGGGTTCCAAAGATATTTAAAAATTTTGGTATTGTCACAAGTGTACAAAAACTTTGAACATAGTTTTGAAGGTTTACGATGCTCTAAATAGGGGTCAAAGATCAGCTTACTAGAGTTTGCACAAGATAGGTGATGTAGAAAAGTTCATGACATTTCCAAAATGAGTTCTATTTATCCAGTTAGTGCAACTAGCGATGAGTTATGGTCTCTGAAATTTGTGCTACCTATAATAGATGAAAATAAAATTCCTTCAAAATTTCTTTTAAGTTTTGAAGTTGTTTGGGGCCTACTCTAATGTAATAAAATATAAATAATAATATATTAGGGTTGTTTGACCTCAAAGTATAGAGTTAAAACTTCTAGGATAATTAAAATTATCTATATAAAGAAGGCTTGTAGGGTTGTCGAAGGCAATTCTAAGAATGTATATGGTGGCTCTGGCTTTCAAGATAATGCAAGGAAAATGCCAATGTGTCTTTGTGTGCTATATTTTTTAATAGTGCAATTCAATTAAATATGTGTTTAGGTATGATTTTATTTGACATGTGTTAAGTTACGAAGGTTCACAATAATATTTGAGTAAGTTATGGGTGATTATTAGAGATTGGCATTTTGATGTTCTAGAAGTGTTCTAGTAAAGATATTATGATGATAATTTTGGATTTTTGTGCATTGACGTACTAATATTTTTAGATGTGAAGGACATGAAATGTTTAAAACTTGGACTTTGATCCTTGACATGATTGGTTCATGGTTTGGAGGATCAAAAGTGATGTTTAAATGGAATGAAAAAGATTACTAATTGTTTTTCTTGATCGCAAGCACAAAGATAATAATGAATTCTAGATGAGGTGTTGTTGGTTTTGCTAAGCTAGTTCATAATGTTTTTTGATATCTTAAGATCATATTCTATTGATGTTGCTAGATCATAGTGAATTGTGTGATGACGTTGAAGTATTTTCTAGAAGTATGTCAATTTTCATCATGCTTTTTGTTGACATAACTAGTATATCATATTGTGATGGATCTTGTCAAGATTTATGTAGTTAATGCATGTTTGAAGATTATTTTATGGATCATTACTATTTCTTATATGATATCAAATGAATCACATCATATATTGAGTTTTAAAGAATAAATATCTTGTAATTAGGTGTTTAGGTTGAGTCATCCTTGCTTATTTCTACAATCATGATGAAATTGTATAAAATGATATAAGCAGTATATGTATGGTGGCATGAGTTGTTATAATGATTTAGAATAACTAAGAGGTGGGCAAGGGGGACTGAGTCAGTTATCCTCGAGTCCAAATGTACCAATTGAACTTTTACTAACTTCAAACAGATTATTCAATCTCAAAAATTAACTTGGTCTATATAGCATATCATTAGCAATTTAACTTTTTATGCAATTTCTTAACTCTATGTCTTCTATACGTGTCAACTACCAGTAAATAAACTACTATAAAATATAGCATTCATAACAATAACATCCACACATGAAAATAAATTTTTGACACTAGGATTTAACTGTGAAACCCAATTTGAGAAAAACCACTAGAAGTAACATGGTACCAATTTTTCACTCTTCTAAAGTGAGCTCGGTTAAGTGCCAACCCTATTAAAGGTTATACATCACACTATTTAATGTGACCTTGTTGAAGGATTTAATAACTTTGTTAGGAGTGGCCTTGTTAGAGGACTTTGGATCATTCCATTATAATATCACCTTGATTAAAGGATTTTGACTGATACAATGGTTATAATGTAATAGTGGGTTTGATCTGTAGAATGCAACTCACTCTGAAAATTCAGATCTCTATTTGCTCATCTATTGGTTCAATAACTAGCCTCCATTCACATCTCAATTACTGATCTGCTTGGTACCTCCCCGAGTAATCACTCTTCACCGAACTCATCATGCTTCACCTTAGTTGTTCTTTTCTTCACAACTTCTCCTTAAGATCACCAATCAACAATGAACCAACCATATAAAATATCTATTATGTCTCCTTAAATAGTTAATTTTGATCTTTCTCTACTTGAACATCACTGTTGATCTTAGGGTTAGGTCAGACTTATCGAATCCTTCCATCTTTTTGTTCTCCTTCTTCTCTAGAAACTTTTGATCAAGTCATTTCCTTTTATCACTTAAAAAACACTCCTTTTGCATTAAATACACCAGCTTATCACTCCTTATCTTTCACTGGCTTTGACTAATTCAAAATTCCAACTGTGTTAGCCTTAGATTTAATTCTTTGTCAAACTATTAAAAAAATTCACATGGCAATCACTATGTTTTTTTTCTCGGTCATCATTATGTAGCTCAGCATACACTATATTGTTTCACTTTACATCGACCTACTCGCTCAGTCATTACTATGCTCGATCGCTACTAACACTTCTTCATACATTTGCTCAGAAATAACTACCACTCAACTTGAACTATTTTGTTTGGCATCTTCTTAAGTTCCTTAATCTTATTCTTTAGCTCCTTCATTGACCGACCAATGTTGATACTTGGTCAAGCTTATCCTTTTGACTTGTTTCAATTCTAAGCTTCATCTAACTGTCATCACTTCATGTAATGATTGAGCAACACATTATCTTGTCAAAGACTAACTTATCAAGTGCCCATTTTATTTCCATGATACTCAACTTCTCATCACTCATCAATAGGTCACTAGCTCACCTTGCTATCTCTTCTTTTCAAATCCTCTTCATCAATCAAATGATATGCACTCTACACTATTAGTAAATTATCCTAGTCATCATTATTGTTGTCATAGGCTGAAAGTTCTTAGCTAATAGCTAAGGATTGAGGGATATCTATTCTACCAAATTTGTCTAGGTCATGATCTCAGCCTCACCCACTATGATGTCGGAGCTTTTCATTCAATAAGATTTGGTTCATTGTTGACTTTTTAAGAAACATTCAATTTTGCCAACAAAATAAGGTCATAATGACTTTTAAACATTTTGAATAAGCATAGAACGAGACCACAAGTCACCTTTGATAAAAGCAATCACATGTAGAAGGTCCAATCTATTAAATCATCCAAAGGTTGAACCCAACTTAAACAAGTCTCTAAGCAGTTTGAACTCTAATAAGTATCTTCTAAATTGAACTAATAATTCTAATATACATACATATGCTATTTTATCCTAAATTATATTCCATTAGAATAAAGTAAAGTGCGTTTATTTCCTTTGTATTTATTTTCCCCACAATTTCAAATGAGTAATCAACCTATTATGGTAACCTTCTCTTTCATCCTTTAAACCTAGGACCATTCCTTATTATAGTGGCGCAGGTTTTAAGCCCCAATTGGCTTAGTAAGAAAAATTCCTTATAATGAAACTTCAACGATATCTCATAATTATGCTTTGACTTAAGCCTTTACCATTCATGGAAAATTCGTCAAAAGTAGCCCACTATTCTCAATTCAATTTTCCTTTGACCATAAGCGTTTACCATTCACAGAAAATTTGTGGAGATAATGGAGACCTGTGAGAATGTTCATACAATCATCTCTCTTGAATACCCATTTTTTTATTAGCCCTACTCCGTCTAAGGAGACCGTTGGTACAATTGTGAAACTGTTCAACAATTTTAGAAAATGAAGGGATCATTGAAAACTTAGTACAAGTGCGGATAGTAGGAGCCCAAATGATGACTGCCATTGACAAACAGCACAAGAAATGGATAGCCAACAAAGACCATTATCACTATTTAGTCGGTATGAATTGGGATTCATCATCATTAGTTTTGGCATCACCGTGACTTTGGCATCAAGACTTTTCTTTGATTGAGAATGAAAATGAGAGACTCTAATGGAATAGAGGATGTCATTTTCAATTGCCAAATGGTGGAGAGAGTGATTATATATATATATATATATGTGGGGGTTCTTAAGCACCCATTAAAGTTTTCTCTGGTGTTTTAGTTTTTTTTTGTTAATGTAATTGTAGTTTGCTCTGAATGTGGTGAAGGTGCGAGGGAGATCAAGAGCTCGTTAGATTCTTAAGGAGAAGAGAGAGAGCACTGCTTGCTTACATCCATTAATGATTGAGCATGTGTGCTCACTTTTACTGAGGGCATCCATTAATGTCTGAGCATGTGTTGAATTTTATGGAGGGCTCAGCATGTGCTCTCTCTCTTCTCGTTTAGTTTCCAACGATGGATACCATTAAGAAGGGCTAATTTGATGGGTCATCTTTAAATATCACATACTAATTTAAGCTATCTGAATTTGATCATTATCAGCGGTGGTCTAGAAAAATCATGCAATCCTTCAATCTTGGTACATGTGTCTATTCAACCAAGCAACATCAGATACATAAAGTATATATCTGGTAAGATTTTGACAGACCTATTCAATCATTGAAAAAGTTTTTGCAGTAGTGTTGTGGATTGAAATTTGTGAATTTTTTCATCAAGTTTTGGATCATATTCTATGATCCACTCTTTAGTAGATGATACAGTATGATCAAAATATGGTTATCCAGATGATAAAAACTTTTATGCCCAATGAATCATAGAATATGATCTGAAATTAGTAGAAAAAATATTTATATAAAATAGATTGGAAATATAACTTTTAAATGGTGATGAAAAAAATTCATATAACCAGGTTCAGAAACTTTTAAATTCCATATGTTATGCACCTAACTTTTTTGAATTACTTTCTATATCATTTAAACTGAGACAGAAGAAATATCTAACAGTTAGGGCATGTCTTTTACTACTCTGAAATTCTTAACGAGGTTTTCTTAATTTTCAATTGGAATTCCATTCAATCAGATCAATTGAAATGAGAATTTTAAAGGAAAGTTGTGAATTTGGCTTAAATTCGTTTGAGTCTTATACACAATTTTCCAATTCTGGTGAGGGATAATATAATATCATCCAAAGTATCGATTCTTAAAATGACTTAGGTCAATAATATCCCACAAATAATAAAATTCATTTACCTCAATATTTAAGTGGTTTACAAGATCAATGTTACTTGTAGATCATGGAAAATGTACTTTTCTTTACCATTTCAAACTGTCTGCCCTCCAGACAACCATGTCAGCCTGTAGACAAGGACAAACTTGGTTGGAAACAGCGAACAAAACTGATGCTGAACGGTGGAATGTGTTGGAGGCATGTTTGCGACATGTTCAAACATAATGAAGATAGAAAGATTGGACAAAACAAGATCCAGGCATCTATAGGGATATTATGTACAGATTCTTTAGTGATCTTCAGCTTGATTTTGGAATTTGTATCAATCAATATGGTTACATTCTGTGGAAAGATGAAGATAGATCAGATTCTAGTGAGAAGTACACTAAGCATGAGTTGAAGATGAACTATCAGATATCTTATGGACAGAATATTTGGCTGACCATTCATATTGCATGATAATAATACGATCAACATCATAGTGTGTATACACAATACATACACTCCATGTAGATTAGAAACTGTATTATATAGTCATATATGTATATGGAAAAGTGTTGGAATGAATATAAAATCAATTTTCAGAAAGAAAAGGGAGAAAAGTGTATATTTTATGTGTATTTTTATTAGTCAATGATATCAACTTTTAATGGTTTATATTATTCATCTCCTTAGTCATTCCTACATCTTCAACTAGATCACAAGTGTCATCTTCTAGATAGTGATTCAATATATTTTCTTGCCTCATCAAATAAGGCTTTCATGAGTGTTAATAATTGATCATCAACTTGCATGCTAAAATTAATTTGAATTGAGCACATAGGATCATGAGTCTAAGATATAAAAGTAATTATCATATCATTACATAACCTATGAAGGATCACAAAGCATTGATATCTTGCTTAACACATCCTACATAGGCATCATCTAACCATTTTGGATATTTTCTTTTTACAGTCCTCAAAACTTGTATAATTACATAAAGAATTTTTGTTGCTTCAATTTTTCATTGAGCATAAAACTACCCTCAAGATGTGTCTCAAGATTATAATGCTTCAAAATTAATATCTTGATAAGTAGGAGATGGTTAGTCGCACTTTCATTGAAGTAGAAATAAAAAGGTTGATCTCGGGCATGGTTAATCACACTTGCATTGGAGTAGAATTGAGATGCTTGATCTTGGGCAAAAAGGTCCAATGGTTCACCTATGCGAGCATCACCTACATGCAATGAGTGCTAAATGTACCATTCATTCCCATAAGAAATAGATTGCTTTGAATCACTACTCATGACAAATTTTAATGGTTTGTAGATCATGTCAAATGTACTTTTCTTTACCACTTCAAACTGTCCGTCCTTCAAACAGCCATGTCAGCCTGTAGACAAGGCCAAAAGAAGTTAGAAACAGCGAACAGAAATGATCCTAAATTGTGGAATGTATTGGAGGCATGTTTGCGACATATTCAAACATAATGAAGATAGAAAGATTGGACAAAACAAGATCCAAGCATCCATAGGGATATTATGTACAGATTCTTTAGTGATCTTCAGCTTGATTTTGGAATTTGTATCAATCAATATGGTTACATTCTGTGGAAAGATGAAGATAGATCAGATTCTAGTGAGAAACACACTAAGCATGAGTTGAAGATGAACTATCAGATATCTAATGGACAGAATATTTGGCTGACCATTCATATTGCATGATAATAAAACAAACAACATCATAGTGTGTATACACAATACATACACTCCATGTAGATTAGAAACTGTATTATATAGTCATATATGTATATGGAAAAGTGTTGGAATGAATATAAAATCAATTTTCAGAAAGAAAAGGGAGAAAAGTGTATATTTTATGTGTATTTTTATCAGTCAATGATATCAACTTTTAATGGTTTATATGATTCATCTCCTTCGTCATTCCTACATCTTCAATTCAATAACAAGTGTCGTCTTCTAGATAGTGATTCAATATATTTTCTTACCTTATCAAATAAGTCTTTCATGAGTGCTAAAAATTGATCATCAACTTGCATGCTAAAATTAATTTGAATTGAGCACATAGGATCATGAGGCTAAGATATAAAAGTAATTATCATATCATTACATTTAACCTATGAAGGATCACAAAGAATTGATATCTTGCATGACAAATATTGCATAGGCATCATCTAACCATTTTAGATATTTTCTTTTTGCAGTCCTCGAACTTGTATAATTACATAAATAATTTTTGCTGCTTCAATTTCTTATTGAGCATAAAACTACCCTCAAGATGTGTCTCAAGATTATAATGCTTCAAAATTAATATCTTGATAAGTAGGAGATGTTTAATCGCACTTTTGTTGGAGTAGAAATAAGATGGTTGATGTTGGGCATGGTTAATCACGCTTGCATTGGAGTAGAAAAGAGATGGTTGATCTTGAGCAAAAAGGTCCAATGGTCCACTTATTCGAGTATTGCCTACATGCACAATGAGTGCTAAATGTACCGTTCATTCTCATGAGAGATAGATTGTTCTAAATCACTACTCATGACAAGTTTTGACTCAAAAACTACATAGTTGAAACTTAACGACATGAAACTTAACGACAATATCATGATTAAATATCTTCTTAGAGACTTTCAAGAGGCCGTTAGTTGATGGAAATGTCATATAGACAAAATAATCAATTCACTAAGAACTATGTTTTACATGAACCCTTGTAGAGAATTATATAACTTAAATTAAATCTTGTGAGAGCATGAACAATAGTGGTTTATGGTCAAATGATAAAATGCAACCATTGATCATTTACCATATCAAAATATATATCACCAATTGATATTCTTGACAAATAAAGCTAGGCAAAACCAATATTTGTAATTTGTTTATTGTTTATTGGTGTAACTCTTTTATATAGAATTTAGTTGTGATAAGTTGTATAACATTGACTTTCAAAATTTTAACAATTAAAGTGTTATATTATCTCCACTATTTAGTGAGCCCCGATTGGATTCTCTCCACTCTTTCCTTGCTAGTAAGGTTGACCTATTTTTAATATTTCTAAATTTTTTATTTCTTTTTATTTTTCCATTCTTACTTTGTATTTTCAAAATCATGTGTAATTTCTTTGCATTATATTTCATTTTAATTATCATAAATTATGCTCATATGCCAATAAACCCAACACGCTTTTGCACACCAATTAGGAGAAATCCTATATTCAACCTTCAATGGATATAGATCAACTAAGTGTCTATCATATGAAATCTAAAAACTTGTTTATACAAATGAAGAAGAACCACTTGACAATAAGGCATATAGAAACTATTAATAATTTGAGAAGGATAATATTGCTATAGAAGTTATAGAGGATTGGAGAGGATGTTTTAATTTAGTAAAATTTATTATATAGTCAAGATTTGGGGGACTTATTCAATTACCCAATCTCATAGTATTAACATTTCATGCAATCTATTATATAGAAATAAAATATGAAAAATATTTTTATTGCACCTCTCATATGTACATTCTTACAAAAAAATACTTCAAGTACAATTACATGTAATGATAATTTCAACAAGAAACATGTAATTCAGAAATTTTACAAGATTTATAGGCACACCGTCCCTTCAAATTTTCAAAACATGTCTTGCCTCAACTTTCTTAGTTTCACTCCTCTCTCCAAATCATATTTCATCATCATCCTACATCTCTCATGGCTACCTTAAACATCATTAAAGCACCTAAATTTTTATTCATCTTTCCTCCATTTTTTCCTTTTGGCAAACAAATTGCAAACAGTGTCCCTTATGCAATTCTCTGGAGCAATATGCAAATCCTTTCTCCATCCTTATTTTTCTAATTGTTGTCTCTTAACATAATCAAATCCTAGATTATGTAGATAGAAAAACCATTGGGAGGCATCATAAATATTCACACAAATATGTTTTTTTTTTTTTCTCTTTAATTATCTTTAAAAACACGAAAATGTTTGAAATTCCTTATCAAATGTTATCAGATGCATTCAG
This sequence comes from Cupressus sempervirens, assembly GCA_028749045.1. Taxonomy (NCBI): domain Eukaryota; kingdom Viridiplantae; phylum Streptophyta; class Pinopsida; order Cupressales; family Cupressaceae; genus Cupressus; species Cupressus sempervirens. Next base: position 654,208,331 of record CM053788.1, read on the forward strand.
ATATGGCACCAAGATTCCTACACTATATAAAACAACTTGTTATTGAAAATGCCTTTCAAAATTAATGAAAAAAGATGAACTAATTCACACTTTTTTGGAATATCAGGAATCATTAATTTTTTTTTCCTCAAAATTCACTTGTTTTTCCTTCTACTTTGGCATTTGAACTAAAAGATATGACAAGAATTTAGTACCAAAGGTTAATGTCTTTATAAAAAGATTATAAAAATGAAAGATGCTAATGAAGAACAATCTACATCAATAACACAAAAATTAAACATGGAAATAAATTTAAATAATGGTGATGTCAGATTGCTTGTGATGCTAAGTGTTCTTGCTTTAGACACACCCAGTAAGCATTTTGTGAGTACATAAGCTTGAAAAAAATTAGAAAAGGATCTAGTATAACTATCCTTTCAAGTTTTAAAAAAATTATAGAAAAATCCATCATTACATTAGGACCATAAAAATTCTTCTTCCTTCTCTTCCAAAATCTATCTAGAGCATTCACCTTTCTTCTCTATGAAATTTTCTCTCTCCACTCCTCTTCATTAAAATATAATGTACACAAACATTATTCAAGCCTTCTCTTGTATTATTTCATCATATCCAACCCACCATATCTTTCTCCCTAAAATAGCATACATTTATTTCTCTTCATATAGATCAACACTAATAAAATTCATCTTTGTCACTTTTTTTCCATTTATATACTCACTACATCCTACTCAACATACAAACTAGCTTTTGTAAATTCAAGAAAAAGAAAAATTTACCTCTTCATTTGCTATTACTACAAAATTTTATTTCTAGTATTTTCATCATCACACTTGTAATATATTCTCATATTTAAATAGAAAACTTTAGCATTTATTTTTTACCTCTTTCTCTTTTATTATAACATATTCTTCACTCTTGGATTAACTTTCAAATACCTCCATGTCCTCTAATGGACCATTAGCCTATATTGTACTCCACTTTCTCATCCTTGACCTCTACAATTTCATTTTACTTCTTCCTCCATGCCATCATTAATGCATAATATTGTAATATTTCATCTTTATTAGCATGCACAAACTCATTTAAAAATGCATCTATGTTATTGAAAAATGGGACTCCCTCATACCCATATTTTCATATTTTCTTCTTTTTTTCATTGCAACATTGGTTTCCATCAAGCCTCTCATCAATCCTTCATTTCATCTACATAAATGAACTCTTTCTCCCTTGACAAGGATTAAAATTTATAAAGGATTTCCCACCGTAAAAATCCAAACTCTTCATATTTTCATCTTTGAATAATTTTTATATTATGTAGCAAAAATTATTTTGTCCTCTACCCAAAAAAGATTTATAGAAGGCACACCACATGCTTCCTCTACCCACTCTCTTAGTGGAGGAACTATATATGTGCACCTTGGACCAAGATATAGTTTATTGGATGAAAGAAAACATTCTCCCATACACTCTGATCCAAAGTCTTTGTGTTGATTGCATCACATTCTATAATCTATCTAAATGCTCAATACCACTAACTACGATACAATTTAATGCAGTCAAGATTGGGAACTTTTGTATTCAACTACCTAATCTTGTAGTGTTATCATTTCATACAATCCATTAGATAGAAAAAATATATGAAAAATAATAGTATTGCAACTCTCATATGCACATCCATATGAAATAATTTATTTCAAGAAGAATTGCATATATTGAAAATTTCAACAAGAAACATAATTTTGAAAGTTTACAAGATTTCTAGGCACATCATGCATTCAAATGTTTAAACCCAAGCTTTCCTTTAACTTTATTGGTTGCACTCTTTGTTTGAAAATTCTAGTTTTATTTTCAACTTACAACTCTCCTGACTTCTTAGATAACACTAACATATCTACAATTTTATTCTTTTATTTCCTATAATCTTCTCCTATTCTAAAACTAATTGTTAAAACTTCCTTGTGCAATACTCTATAGAAACTTGCAAAACCTTTTTATGACATTTTTCCTTTATTTTTTATTTCTACTTCTTCACAAAATCAAACGTTGAAAGATGTCACAAATAGGCACACAAAACTACTATTTTTCTTCCCTTCAATTGTCTATTGAAATTTCTATGAAAATGTTGGACTTTTCTTTAAATGCATCCAAGTATAGCACCAAGAGTGCTAAAATATTTCAAATGAGCTCTTGTCATAAATTCCTTTCAAAATTAAACAAAAATAATGGCCAGTTGAACTCCCTTCAAGAATTTGAAGTGTCATTAATTGTTCTTTTACCACAATTCACTTGTTTTTTTCTTCTATTTTGACACCAAAAATTGAAAGAATGAAACAAGGATGAAATTTCAATAGTTAATTTATTTATGGAAGATTATAAAACTCCTAAAATAACTTTTTCATCCCAATCCATACTAATACTTTAAAAATTAAAAATAAAATTAAAGTATTTTTTATTTCAATGTGGGATTGTTTGTGACCCCAAATGTGCATGCATAATTCAATGATATATATGACCCTTAGAATTCAATGCATGGATTTGATTTCATGATTATTCTAAACTATTTTTTAATTTATGTACTTCAAGTTACTAATTAATATATCTAATATTTCTAATGATGGTCTCATCCCCTCTATGTGTCAAGCTCTGTCTTCCCTTCTCATGTTGAAGACCCAATTATCTCTTTTCTTGAATTCAGCTTTCCAAATTTGACTACAATCCAACCCCTCTCCTTAGTCATACATCTCATATAAAATATTCTATCATATTTCCTTTAAAATTTTGTTCTCGCCTCCTTCCTATTATTCATCCCACCATTGTAATATGTTAAATACCTAAAATAGTACTGCTTATTGATAATAGGAATGTAACAAAAAATTATTTTAGATGAATGATAAAAAGAATAGCTAAATATGTTTAGGTAAAATCTTATAACGATGGCCTAATTAAGATTTATGGTGAATCTTGAGCAAGTAAGAATCCACCAAAATACATGAGATATAGTACATATAAGAGATAAGCAATTTGTGCAATGTAAAGAGAAAATGTAATTAATATAAATATAACGATATGTGAGAAAGAAAATTGTGATGTTATATCTATCATTATATGAAGAAATGGTGAATGATTAATTATTTTAATATATAAGAAAAGAAATGTATCTATCTCACATTATGTTATGTGAATATATGATTATTTGTTTATCTTTAGTTATCTATAATCTATTATGACATGTTCTATATTTAGACTTCTTTCTATACTATATTAATATTGATTTTTGAGACATGCATAATAAAGACTGTGTCTTCATGTTTTAAAGAAAAGATAATTCTGCCTTTGAGACCTCAATAGTCAATGCATAAAAATGAAACATAAAATTGGGGAAAAATCCCTATGATAAGGAATATATCAACTGAAAGAGGATTCTATTAACTAAGAAGAAAGAGATCCTTCTTGTGAATAAGATACAAAAGGTATTTAAATATTTTATATATTAAGAAAGGTCATCTATATTGAAACCTCTATGAGAACTAAGTTTTGATTAGATATATCATGAAAATAGCTTGAACCCTTACAAAAAAATGTTACATCAAGTCTAAGATGTTATAATCTTTAGGTACTAAGAGGGAGGTTTAATTAGTATAAATAGGTAATGAAAAGATTTAACCTTCGATCTAGAAAACTAAAATATGAACTTGCAAATAGAAAAGTATATAACTAATCCAAGTAAATAAAACATAAAAAATTCAAACAATAATCACACATAACACAAATATCTTGGTATTGTGGAAACCCTTGTTAAAAGGTGAAAATCACATTGGGATCCATGATACCCACAAGCTAATTGTTGTGGTAAATGATTTCCCATATTAGGAGCTTACAATTACCCTTTTTAAGGGTTATCCCTATTAGGAGTGATTTGTACCTTATTATAATTACATACATATCTATAAAGATCTACATTGTGAAAGGATTTAAAATACTCCGTCAAGAGATTGTATGATAAGAATTTGTTTGAGATCACCCGATTCGGGAATTTTTCTACTGTAACTATTAGGAAAAAACAAGATCTTTGATCTAGATATGGCACTTATTCCTATCATATCCAATTAACTCAATGCTCTTTTACATATGTTGTCTACTTTTCTATTCTCTATATATCTTGATTGCAACCTTCACACTTTGCAATCTTGCACATTGTTCTTCATTACAAACCTTCTTAAGAATAGTTATGTTAGACATGAATTTTTGCCTCTTAATCATAGTAATACATTTAAAACTTAAGTTTCTTGCTCAAAAGCATTAAAAATTATAATATCTTTATGTCCCAATACATTTTATTCTAACTACATCATCCCTCAACAAGATCTTCTTGGTACATTCCTTAAGTTAGCCAAATATGTTTTGACTCCTATAATGCACCATTTCAAAATCATCTTATATTGTTCCAATGATGCAAATATGTGAACTCATCATCTCATTGCCTCTAATATTTATCATCACATCACCCAATAAGATTGTACATACTATACCACTCAATGATCTAGAATCTTATATCTATCTCCAAATGTTCTTAATTTTCTCAACAATTGTGAAAATCCAAACTCTTTTCATTACTCAACTAATTAGGTTGTGGTTGTGGCTTTGCTAAACATAATCATGTAGATGTTATGCATGTGATTGCATCTTGTTATTCTTCTTCTACATTGATCTCCATCAATTTTCAATTCATATTTTTAGTATCTCTATTACATCACCAATTATATGCTTATTCTCAACAATCATTTCCTATCCACATTCTGGCTTCACCAATCATAGTGCTATAGATAAACTGACTTAGCTTCCATATGTATATTTTATGTCAATGACAACCAATATATTCTCTATATGATTACCACCAATCTTCCATCATAAAGATAATAATATTCCCCTCTAACATTGATGAAAAATTACATTAATCCAAATCAACTAATAGTATTTTTTCTCTTTCTATTCCTTTCTTCTAGCTCCATCAATTCCAAGTTCTCTTTGAGAATATTAATTATTGTGGTTTGGAATCTAGCCCTTGTATCCCATAGGCAGAAGCCAATTGGTTCTAGGTTTTGTAGCCTACATAGTACAAGTATAATGTAAGTAGGGATTCTTTCATGTTTATGCATTTTACATTGAAAATATTTAAAGTAAATCCACATAAAATAATTGAAGTTCTCACTTAACTCCTTTATGAATTCACCCATTTGTGTGACCATTAGTCTTTCCTTAGACCATGCAACTAAAGCTCTACCTCAAAAGTAGTTATGGATATATAAAAAGATACATACTAGTAGACTCCATATTTAAGTGATTGCTCCTTATCTTTCTTTATCCTCTTTAGAAGTTGGGTTGTGATCATATCACACAAATCATATACCACTTCATCTTTGATAATCTCATAAGCAACATAAATAGCACTACTAGGTACATTTTATGTTCAACTAGACTAGTAAACTTAGTTACCTATCACAATTCAAGCAAAGATAACTTCTATGACTTCAAAATCATCAATTTTAATTTCTCTCCCATCATATCTAGATTTGGTTAGATTGTTAACCAAAATTATTGGTATATGTCTCAATGTCCACTCTTCACCTTGCACTCAAAAACTTGTGACTTTGTGGATTATTATCTTTGATATCCTAGATGTAGTTTGTCCAACCACATATATTGATTAGGAACTCTAATTATCATGTATCATATTTAGTCTAGATGAAACTCTATAGGAAAATCCTCTCTAGGTATGTCAAATCTTTAATTTGCAGATGTTTGTACCCATCTTTCAATATTCCATCTATACACATACTATTGTACTCTCTTGATTTCTTCAGCTCCTAGTTCTTTAATCTTGAATTGAATATATAATCATATTGTTGAAAAAAAAATGGTTAATTGTGTAATATATTTGATGTTACACAAAATGTCATATCTTTACTAGTCAGGGTATGTCAAGCTCACTTGGGCAATTAAGATAGTTTCCTATGTCTACCGAGCATTCTAGTGTTTTCCAAGTTCAAAAGATAGTGTCTAATGAGTTCACTCAAGCGTAAAAGAGAAATTTGTAGAAGTCGAGTGTTAACCAAGCTCACTCAAGTAACAAAGGAAAGTGGGATGGAATAAATGTTAACCAAGCTCACTCAGTTACCAAAGGAACTTTTTGAAGATGTAATGTTAACCAAGTTTGCTTGGTTAGCATAGGAAAATCATTTTTGAGTTAATGTCTACCAAGCAGGGTTGGCCAACGAAGGATTTTCTTGTTTTGGCATATTGAGTTCAATGGATTTGTTTGTTGGTTCTAGCCGAGTGAGGAGATGAATACTAATTATTCTAAGTTATATTCAAGGTGACTTGACAATGCATAAGATATAAATATAAGGTCAAGTTTTGGATTGAATGTGTGCAAGTGTATGGAAGAATAGAATATGCTAAGAGGAAGTGAATTATAAGGACAAGTAGAATATCCTTGAGGAGCTACAAAGATAAATTCTATTAGGAAGGATCAAGTCCTCGAGCCAAAATTGAGATCTAAAATCAGCATTATAATTGGATCAGAAATCAAGTCATCTCATTGTTACTCTCTAAGCATTGCAGCAGTGATCTAAATCTTTTAATAGAGTTGTCTTAATAGCTATTTGTAAATCCTTTAACAAGAAGGCATTTCTAGATTGAGGTGTCTAAATACTTCTAACAAGGCCACTCCTAATAGGGTGATTAAATCCTCTAATAGGGTCACACCTAATAGATTTTTTTGTAACCGTTAATAGGGTTGGCTCCTAATAGGGCTCACATTAATAGTGAAAAATAGTAACTAGTTGCAATTGGTGGTTTTTCCCAAATTGGGTTTCCATGTTAAACCTTGGCATCACTTGTGTTCATGCTATTTCTTTCATGTGTATGCAACTAAGTTAATTAAGGTTAATTATAGATAATATCTTAAGATTTTCATGCTAAGAATTTTTTGAGCTATATTTGTTATTTAATTGGTTACCAAGTTATATCATAATATCAGTATCAACCGAGTGCCTATGTGTTTGTTGAGCAAACAATTTTTTTCAGTGAAGTTTATGATATGTGCTAACATCTAAGGGATCTGGAATTTATTTTAGTGGTAATTGATTCACCCCTCCCCTCTTGGTTACTCCTCTTATATTTCCAACAATTGGTATCAGAGAGTTTGGTTTTTGTAGAAAAGGTTTCAAGGACCTAAGCTAAAGATCAGGATGTCTTACAGAAGAGAGATTCTCAAGCTGAACAGAGATAACTTTGAGGCATGGAAGAAACTTATGAAGTTGCACCTAGAAACCATCAGTGATTCAAGTTTGAAATATTTGGAAACTTCTTACAAGGCTCCTACTGGAACATTGACTATGGAGGAGATTGTTTAAAAAATAGTCATAACATTATGATGATTAACATTGCATCAACTCTTAACTATGTTGAATTTGATGAGATCAAGGGATGTGCTATTGTTCATTACATGTGGACCAAACTGAAGGATATCTATGGAGGTGATGATAATGTGAAAAGAGCCAAAACACAAATCTTGAGAGGTCATTTTGATTAGATGAAGATGAGAGAGGATGAAAACATTACAAAATATGTTGAGAGAATCAAAGCTAGTGTAAGTGAAATAAAATCCTCTGGAGGAACAATTGAAGATGTGATAGTGATAAGAAAGGTACTCATAACCCTTCTTCCTATCTGTTGGCACTCAAAATTGCATTCCTATTTTGAGTGTCCATTCTAAGTTTTGAGCCCCTAGGAACGCTTGTCATGCATATGTACCCAGTTGTTGTCTTAATACCTAAATGGTGTTTTATGTTTCTAACACCCTTAATTCAACCTATCCATGTGTTCCATGATGATAGATTGACATTTCGAGCCATTTTGTGAAGTCCCATTTTGAGTTGTTTTCAGTTCTGCATTTTCTGCCTAAGTGTCAAACAGTGATCGGAGGGCATGTCTGCCTTTGAATATCTTTCACTTGGTTATCATTCATGACCTTCCACTTTTTGGATGTTTAATATTCATATCATAGAACCTATGTTCCAAGTTTCAAGTCATTTTGAATTCATTTGACTAGGTTTCGAACCCCTCAAAGTTGGTCAATTACCTCTATTATAAATTTGCATTTTGTTCATATTCTCGGGTAGCCCTTTTTGACAAGCTATAACTTTTGACCACTTGACCCAAATGAGAAATTTCCTTTTGCATCATGTTCTAGGGGTTAAAAATTTTGTATGTTCTAGATTTGAGCTTATGAAAAATCTATCTGATCAATTTTCAAACGTGATTCCATTTGCAATTTTTAAGGTTTCACTGGTATTCAAAAGTGCAAATTGATTAGGAGCCCTATTCAGGATGTCATATCTTTGAGTCCATGATCGGTGGGATTGAATGAATTGTACCCCTATATTCTACTCCAAAAATACTACAAGTGTACCAATTTTCAAGTCTTGAAAAATTCATCTGCACACTTTTCCAAGGTCATTTCATTTGCAAAAATTATTATTTTACTGATGACCTCTATCTTGCAAATCCAAGTAGCCAACTTTAGATGCTCGCCAAATGCGCCCCGTGATTTTTCATGAGCCAAAATCATAGAATCATATTCTCCTCATGAAAAAGTACATGTGCCCCAGTTTTCAAAACCTCAAGTGCCCATTTGCCTAGTTTCTAGGCCAAAACCAAACACAATTTCCAGATTTCTGACATGTTCATCTGCAGGTGACTTTAAGTGGGCAACTTCGAAGGTCGATATCTTTTGACCCCAATGTTTTCATGTAATGAGATTTATCAGGCTTGCTAAACATGTCAAAGAGATGATATATCCTGAGTTTTGAGGTTTGATCAGATGTTTGAATCAATTTTTAAGGCTAGCCGATAGGCCCTGTCATCAAAAAATTACACTTTGCAAAGGAAAGTTATAAATGAGTTTTCAATGATGATTTAATGATAAATTTGGGTTCCAGTCAGTTCAAGGTGATCGATGAATCAATTTTCCATGTTAGTTGTTCGAAAATGAAAAAAAAAAATAGCCAAACCCACTTTGGGGCCCGGCTGATTCCATCAGGTTAACATTGACTATAAAGGCTATGAGATGACTAATGGATGTTTATTATATAATGGGAGCATCATGGAATCCTTGATCAACTTTTGACATACAACTTTGTACTTGAAGATCCTCAAAGATGTTAATCAAAACCATCTCCCTGCTTTGGCTTTTTTCCAATCCAGTGCACTTTATTTATCCTTTTGATTATAATGTCTTGAAGTTTTTTTATCTTCCCTAAATGATAATATTTTCATTTAAGGAAGGAGAAATCTTCATAATGGGAATGCTCTAAAGTGGCATGTGGACTCCATTGCTTATAATTTCATATCATATGCATGCAAAAGGTTAAGATTATGATTTGAAGAATATGCTCTCAATCTCCAAATGATTTGTATGGTTAAAGGGGGATGCTCACATTAATTTGAAGAGAAAGCTCCACATGGAGAAGAAGATAGGGAGCCAATCATTTAGAGGAACATCCTATCCAAGAGAGAAGGATGGAGCCTCAGATCTTGGGCATAACCCATGCCCACACACAGCAAGGAAGTCGTTGCCTAGACATTGAGCTTCAACATTCAAGGGAGATGTAGTGACGGTTCAAGCATGCATTTGGAGAAACATCCACATCAGAGATTGACTTTCAAATGGAATCTACACCAATACCAGGAGGCCCCATGTTTCAGTTCAGACAGCCCATGTTGGGGGCGGGGGGGGGCAGGGGGTAGTTTCAATTTATGTGCAAGGCAAGGGCTCTGTTTTTCAACTCTCATGCTCATGTTTCAAAGCATCCCATGCCTGATAAAACTGCAGGGTAGAATCATGAGGTAGCTCATGGACTATGAGCAAGATCCCCACTTTTTGAGAAGGCCCACACATATGGAAGGAAGGGTTTTGTTTTTTGTTTCATGCCATCTAAGAACACAGATCGACATGTAGGATAGGGAAGACATAACAGCATCTCATATTTTGAAGGGGAGACTCATGCATTTGAAGACAACAACACCTCACGTAACAAAGCCACGGCATAACCAAAGGCATCCATAGCCCATGTGCATCATAGCAGGAACAGTCCCATGGAGTAGAGAAGATACAACAGATTTCATATTTGGAGGTCTACATTTTTAGAATGGGGAATGAAGAAGATATGTCCCACATTCATTATGCTTGAGATTTTTTGATGTTTTAAAAGTGCACTGACTCAAATGCATTGTAAACAAAGAGCCACGTCTTGTACGACATCAAGCCCAAGTTGTGAGGGGCCTGCCCATAGCCTGCCCTGAGGTCAATGCTATTTTGACCTCATCACATGATTGGGGGATGATATTTGAAGTCATGCAATCCTATGACAATGTTGTGTGGTCGAGAGGGTTGGTCTTGGTGATGTGCGATATTCTGACAGGGTCATATTATCATGGATGAAAAAGAGAAGGGCTTCGATCCTAGGACTTTTCGTAGGATCAAAACATATATTTTGTAGTTTCCCGATGTTCTGACAACGCCCAAGAGATATGATGAAAATTGCATGTTATCTTGTCATTGGAGAAGCTAGTGAAAAGATGTGAGATGCTATGATTAAGTGTCATCGTAGGATTAGAGGAGATGAAATTTCAAATGGAAATATTATGATAGGTCATTATAATGTTGTTATAATGTCGTGAGATTGTAGAATTATCTCCAAAACATTAAGATGCTACGATGGAAAAAATAAAAGGATAAGGTCAATGCTACAGGAATTAAAAAATTAATTAGAGCATTTCAAATGACATGATGGTTAAATAAAATACGTCCCAAGGTTTGTGTCATATCATTGGGGAGGCTAAATGTATAAGGTATGATATTATGATGATCATAATATTGTACTCATAAACTTCAAACATTTCAAATGAAATATAAAGGGGGGCCCATTCAGCGAATCTAGGATCAACATATGGACCTGAAGAGATAAGGGAAAGAAAATTGATTTAAAAATCAAGATCCTAAATGATTTGAGTGCTCAGATAATAAAATTGAAATATTTGATTTATTCTTAAAATTTTATATAGTTCATACTATGTAAATTTTTTAAATTTTTCAAATTGTATTGCTTTGTTCAATCATGGAGGCCAGATTTTCAAAATGCTCTCGGAGGGGCTATTTTTGTCCAAAATGTGAAGTGTAATATACCTTCAGAATTGGGAGAGAGAAAACTCTTCATTTTTGGAGTCAAATTTTGAGCAGGTATCAACTAGTAGCAGCTACAGGAAATTTTCTAATTTTGGGGGCTTCACAGTGAATTGTGCAAATTTAATGTTGCAGATGAAATTGCAATCAGATATAGAGATATTTTCATCTGATTTGACTTCTCCAACAATTTTAAGGATGAATTGAATGTTTTTTGATGCAATTGGGAGCAGTTATGTTTTTGGCAACAGCACAAGTTGATTTTCACGGCAAAGCAATTGAGACATGTTGAAATCAGATTTTTGGAGCCTCAGTACAAATTGTGATGATTTCTTGATATTTCTCTATGAGATATTTGCATATTTTTAAGTGGAATTATATCAAATATTTTGGCATCATTTATGGTTTTCAAGTGTAGATAAATGGCAAAGTTTAGTTTCAGCAAATTTAGATTGAAGACTCTTTCAGTGGGACAGATGTCAATTCTAGATTACAATTCCTAAAAGATCTTCTCTCCTATATATCTTCCGTTTCTACTAGTTGTAAGGGTTCCAATCTTTGGAGATTTTAGGAGGATTGTGAGATCAATTCGTTTCCAATTTCCTGAGATTTTCTCATAGTTGTGATACCATTTTGTCAGTGTTCTTCTGTTATGAATAGCATATTGTATATCTTTTGAAGCATTTTCATATTACACAGTCATTCTTTATGTATTTTTTGAGTTTTGATATGCAGATGATGCATTGTTTTCAAAGAAATTAATACAAGAGTTTCACCTTTCTTAGTTTCATTCTGATTCTCATCTCCTTCTTCTGTTATCTATGATGTTTTGTGTTTGAGAACGAAGAGCTTGGACTCAATTGCAATCCATTAAGGTTGTATGTCAGGATAAACTTGCTACTGGAATAAAGATCCATGTAAATGCTTGCTTTACTAATAGGATTGTGAGTTACACCAGAAGGATATCATCATAAGTATGAGAGTTGTTGTGAAGATTGATGTCTATTTGCAAGTCAAATAGATAGATCATATGCTTGAATATATGAGTATATTTTAGGTATCCATCTACATGTTAAGGTTTAGTTGATGCCCAATGGATAAGGGATTGGTTAGCTTGAAGGATGTATGTTCTCTATTGTTGCATACCTGGGTTATGCTAAGAAATCAAAACTTAAAATGAACATCAATTTCCCTTTATGTATTAAAGAACTAGAATTGTTGGTCATGGCTTGTTTGTTGTTACTTTCTTTGGTTATAATTAGCTACTGCAATCAGGAAGTTTATCAGCAAATTGTAGAAGAATATTGACCATTTCTGCTATAGGGGACAGTCTTGCAAAGAAGAATATCAAGTTAATAAGATAGATCCCTTAGGTTTGCTCGCCTTGGCTTAGCAAAGCCTAAAGTGAAGTGAGTCTTGATGACTCTGTTAATTGGTCCAAAACTAAGATTTAGCTTTACTGAATATAGGATTTAGCTCATCCTTAGGCATGTACCTAGTCTTTGTTTCTTGGTATCAAGTTTAAATCTACCTGGTATGTTCTTTACCAAAAAGAACTCCAACACTATCTATGCAATTAGAGTGTCTATTATTCAAGAAATGAGCATGTGATCTGAATAACAAGATAAATTTGGATGCTTTAGTTGGAAGATAGACTGTATTTGAGCTAAATAACTATGATAATTATACTCCTAGTTGTAGAAATCTTGAGTCTACATTTAAAGCCATGTTATCACTCAAGAAGAAAGCTAAAAGGTCTAAAGAAGAACAATTTGAAAGTGAAGAGGAAGACAGTTCTGACGGTGATCTTGAAGCAATTGAAGCATTGCTTGCAAGAAGGTATCCCAAAGTCAAAGGAAAGTATAAAGGTAAAATTCCTTTAAATTTTTTTTCTTGTGAAGAGGTTGGTCACATTGGTGCAAGGTTTCCAAACAAAGAAGACATAGATGAAAAGAAGCACAGAATGTTCAAAGGCATGAAGGATTTCAAGAACTCCAAGGACTACAAGGACAAAGGTAAGAAGTCTTGTTTTATGGCTAAAGATTTAGATGAGATGGTCTATATTGTTGTACAAGATGAATCTGATGATGAAGAAATTAAAATGGCACTTATCTCTCATGTTAGCAAAAATGATACATGGATTATTGATAGTGGTTGCTCACATCATATGACTAGTGATAAAACAAAGTTTGAACATTTGGAACATTATGATGGTGGAAGTGTAAGATTTGGAAATAATGAACCATGTTGCATAAAGGAAAAGGTTGTATCTCACTAATTAATGAACTTAGATGTGATCATTATTATTGGGTTGAAGGACTAAAGCATAAGCTATTGAGTGTGACAGTTTAATAACATTGGATTCAAGGTAGAATTCATGAATGGGAAGGCCAAGCTACTATATGGAATAGGAAATCTAGTTTGGTTTGGTAACCAAACAAAAGGTAATATATTCTACCTAGATCTTAGTGAAAGTTCATGTTTCATTGCTCAAGTAGAAGAAAGTTAGTAATGGCATAAAAGGTTATGTCATGCAAACTTTGATAATCTGATCAAGATAAGAAAAAACAAAAGAGTGAGAGGCATTCCCAATTTAAGGAAACCTAATATGGGCCTATGCAAAAATTGTCAAATTGGTAAGATAGTCAAGACAAGTTTCAAAAGCAAGACCTATCATTCTAAAGAAGTCTTGGAGTTGGTTCATACTGACTTATGTGAACCTATTGAAATTGAAAGTTATAGTGAAAATAATTACTTTATTCTTTTTTTTGATGATTACTCTAGAATCATGACTACAATGTATCGAAAAGATAAGTCTGAATCTTTTCAAAAGTTTAAGTGATATCAGCCAAGAGTAGAGAAGGAAATAAGAAAGAAGCTAAAGTGTTTTAGATTAGATAGTGGTGGTGAATTCATCTCTAATGAATTCAATAAATTTTGCACTAAAAGAGGAATCAAAAGACAAGTATTAGCCCCTAGTTCACTACAGCAGAATGGTATAGCTGAGAGAAGGAACTGATCCATCATGGATTGTAAAAGAACTATGATGATAGAAAAGAATATTGCAATCAAATATTGGAAGGAAGCAATCAATATTGCAATGGATACCTTGAATAGAGTACAGCTAAAAAAAGACTCAAATCAAACTCCTTATGAACTATGGTATGGCAACAAACCTAATGTAAGTTACTTGAAAGTATTTGGTAGAAAATGTTATATTTTGAAAGAGACTAGCAAAGGTAAATTTGATGTCAAAGGTGATGAAGGCATATTCCTAGGATACTCCAACAAAAGTAAGGCACATAAGTGTTTGAATTTTTCTACTCAAAAGATCATAGAAAGTGTAAAGTAAGGATTGATGAGTTTGCAAAAAATAGTGAAGAAGAGAGCAACAAAGAACCTGAGGATTATAGAAAGTTTGTTTACTTTAAACCTAATACATTTCCAAATCTAATTGGTAGTTAGGAGACTTCACCTCCTAAGTCCCCAGAATCTACAAAAGCACCCGAGTTACATCCAGTGCAACCCGAATCATAGTCTAAAGGACCCAAATCATAGTCAGAAGCTACTGAGTTACAGTTAGAGAAAATAGAGTCTAAAGGACCTGAGATACAAACAGTGGGACCCAAGCTTGATACAAAAAATCATGGTCAGGCTAGTGGAACAAGTTATAGATCCAAAGTACCTATGTTGGAAAGATAGGTCAAAAGGAACCATGCACTAGATCAGATCATTGAAGACAAGTAAGATGGTACAATGACAAGAAACAAATTGAAAGGTACATGTTTTCTTACTGAATTTGAACCTACATCAATTAAAGATGCTTTGGATAATGAAAGTTGAATTGAAGTAATGAATGAAGAGATATATCAAATAGAAAGGAATAAGACCTAGACTCGTGTTCCTAGACCCAAGGATAAAAATGTAATTGGCACAAAGTGGGTTTTCAAAAATAAGTTGAATGAAGATGGAGAAGTTTCCAGAAATAAAGAAAGGTTAGTATGAAAATGTTATTTTCGAGAAGAAGGTATTGATTATGGTGAAAAAAATTCTCATGTTGCAAGATTAGAAGGTGTTAGGACTTTACTTTCTTATGTATCACATAGAGGATTTAAAGTTAATCAAATAGATGTGAAATTTGTATTTTTGAATGGAATTCTTTAAGAAGAATTTTACATAGAACAACCTAAAGGTTTTGTAAATCCTAGCAAAAAGGATATGGTTTGTAAACTACATAAAGCATTGTATGGTCTCAAGCAAGATCCTAGAGCTTGGTATGAAAGACTTCATAACTACTTGATAAAGATTGGTTTTCAAAGAACAAATGATAACAGTATCCTATATATCAAAGAAGGATCAGACAAGAAGATTGTGTTGGAAGAAATATTTGTGGATGACACATTTTTACTAGAAATGATGACATGTGTAAATCTTTTTTAGAAGAAATTAGTAGGGAATTTGAGATGTCCATGTTTGGAGAGATAAAATTCTTTGTTCAATTGTAGATTCAAGGAAGAAAGATGGTATCTACATTGCTCAATCCAAATATATCAAGGAGATACTAAAGAAATTTAGAATGGGGGATTCAAGACTAGTTGGAACACCTATGTCTACTAGACATAAGCTTTCCAAAAATGATGATTCCAAGTAAGTAGATCAAACCACATACAAATCAATGATTGGAAAACTACAATACGTAGTGCGTACAAGGCTGGATATTGCATTAGCAGTTGGTATGATGGAAATTTGTCAGAAAATCCTAAAGAAAATCATATGATGGAAATCAAGAGAATTATGGCATATTTGAAGGGTACTAAAGAATATGGATTATGGTACAAGAAAGGAGGCACTTTAGATTTGAAAGCCTTTATAGATGTCAATTGGGAAAGAAGTATTCATGATAGGAAAAGCACTAGTGGTGAAGCATTCTTGCTTGGTAAAAGACTAGTGTCTTGGACGAGTAAGAAGTAGAATTGTATTTCTCAATCTACAACAAAAGAAAAGTATGAAGGTAGAGATCAAGGATCTAGTGGTTATCTTTTGTGATAACACTAATGCAATTAATGAATCAAAGAATCATGTGACACAAGCCAAGACCAATTTGGTGCAATATAAATAGGTAAGATTGGAATATGTGAATACTAAAGAAAAAATTGTAGACATATTCACTAAGCCATTACCTAAGGATGCATTTTTTAATCTAAGAGGTAAGTTAGGGGTTATTCCCCTATCTAAAGCTCACTAAATGAAGTTTAGTGATGCATCAACCAGTGCATGTTGAAGATCAATCAAATCGATGCAGTATTGAAAAGGATGGATTGCATATGAATCTGTATATGAGGTACATTGATATTCACTGAATATTGCCTTTGGAATTAGATGTCAAAGAGGGAGATTTTGTTGTCATATTCATAGAAATTGTATAAAGAGGGAGAGTTCTATAATGAGGGATAATTTGTAGAGATGTCAAAGAAGAATAAATGGTCTCATATCAAAGAAGAAAAGCTTGCTATTAGAAGGAGATGTTGAAGATAGAGTTTGTTGATAGAGGGAGAAACTGAAGGTAGAGGGAGTTCACACTGATAAAGGGAGTTCTCATAGATGATAATCAAAAAGAAACTAAGGATATTTTCCTTACTTTATTTTTCTCTAAAATTTCATTGTATTATGACATGTTGTGTTGCCATCAATACCGAAGAGGGAGATTCTTGAAAACAATTGGTTAATTGTGTATTATCTTTGATGTTACAGAAAATGCCATATCTTTACTAGTCAGTGCATGCCAAGATCACTCTTGAAATGAAGATAGTTTCCTATGTCTGCTGAGCATTGTAGTGTTTACCAAGTTTAGAAGATAGTGTCTACCGAGTTCACTCAGGCATCAAAGAGAAGTTCATAGAAGTTGAGTGTTAACCAAGCTCACTTGGGTAATAATGGAAATTTAGAACTAGTTTTAACCAAGCTCACTCAATCACCAAAGGAACTTTGTGAAGATGTAGTGTTAACTGAGTTCACTTGGTTAACATAGGAAAATCATTTGTGAGTTAGTGTCTACCAAGTAGGGTTGGCTAACGATGTATTTTCTTGTTTTTTCATATTGAGTTCAATGGATTTGTTTGTTGGTTCTAGCCAACTGAGGAAATGAATATTAATTATTCTAAGCTATATTCAAGCTGACTTGATAATGCATAAGATATAAATATAAGGTCAAGTTGTGTATTAAATGTGTGCAAGTGTATGGAAGAATGGAAGATGCTAAGAGGGAGTGAATTAGAAGGATAAACACAATATCCTTGAGAAGCTGCAAAGATACATTCAATTAGGAAGGATAAAGTATTTGAGCTAGAATTGAGATTTAAAATTAGCAATACAGTTGCATAAAAAATCAAGTTATCTCATTGTTACTCTCTAACCATTGTAGCAATGATCTAAATCTCTTAACAGAGTTGGATTAACAGTTATTTGTAAACCCTCTAACAAGGTGTCATTTCTAGATTGAATTGTCTAAAGATCTCTAACAAGGCCACCCCTAATAGAGTGATTAAATTCTCTAATAGGTTCACACCTAATAGTATGTTGTGTAAACTTTGATAGGGTTGGCTCTTAATAGGGCTCACTTTAGAAGAGTGAAAAATAGTAACTAGTTGCAATTGGTGATTTTTCCCAAATTAGGTTTCCACGTTAAATCTTGGTGTCACTTGTGTTCATGTTATTTCTTTCATGTGCATGCAACTAATTTAATTAAGTTTAATCATAGATAATATCTT
The DNA here is from genome assembly GCA_028749045.1 of Cupressus sempervirens. Classification (NCBI taxonomy): domain Eukaryota; kingdom Viridiplantae; phylum Streptophyta; class Pinopsida; order Cupressales; family Cupressaceae; genus Cupressus; species Cupressus sempervirens. The sequence goes on from CM053788.1 coordinate 654,226,343, forward strand.
AATATTTTCATGTTAATCATTTTTTGAGTTACAGTTGTTATTTCAATGGTTATCAAGTTACAACATAATATTAGTATTAACCGAGTGCCTGTGTGTTTGTCGAGCAACAATATTTTTTAGTGAAGTTTATGTTCTGTGCTAACATCTAAGGGATCTAAGATTTATTTTAGTGGTAATTGATTTACCCCTCCCCTCTTAGTTACTTCTCTTATATTTCCAATACATACATCTTCAATTAAAACTACTCTCAAGGGAATAGTGGCTAGGACACCAAACATGTCTTCTTTACCATTATGATGGGATGAATTTTGTATTCTAGTCATGGAATCTCTATAATTCTAACTAGGGAAATTGTATCCACATTCTTTTCCATTTTATTGAACTAGAATGATGTACATATCAAACAACAAACTAATCTGATGAACCATAATGTATTAGGTAGGGTTCATGAAAAGTCTATAGCAATTCTCTTCACAAATATAAATTCTATCAAAACAATTTCTTAATAGTGCTTAAGATAGCTATCAAATTCATAAATAAAAGTAAAGGTGTTCAAATGAAATTAAATGTGAAAAATAAAATTATTTTCCTCTATTTATCATTGAGAACTAGTCATTGTAGTCTACAATCATTTAAATAGTACCTTTGCCAATGTTAGGAGTAATTCCTATACACTAATTGATAGATACTCACCAGTTAGTGCTTATCCAATAGTTTGACCAAGAACAACTAGATGTGTACCTTGAATTCTTTAGTGTTTTCATCATAGAATTAATCAAACTTCTCAAAATATTCAAAAAAATAAAAATTATACAACCTTAAAAATAATGTGTAGATATAACATACCACTCTTAACTATAGGGGATTGTTAAATGACTTATCTTTATATACTCCCCCTAAGAAAATATTGTTCTTAGTTTGAATATGAATACTCTATGCTAGAGGATGGTGATTTCCCTCCACGTGACTTGACGTGATTTCTTTTCTTATTTCTTCAGTGAAGTCTTCTACACATCACTTCTAATTTCATCAATACTTACAAGACTCTTCATTTTTCCTTCATGTGACAAATTAGGAGACCGGTTCCTAAATCTACAATATTCTGGAAGGTTACCAACCTTGTTATTGGAATCCATGCTTCAACATTACCTTCATGTGTTCTCGGCCTGAATTTTTTTTAGATGACCAAGTTTACTACATACTAAACATGTAGCATTTAATTTCTTCTCTCTTCTATGAGAGTTCATTGGTTGAATAGGTAACCTAGGAGCTTTCATATTAGATCTATATTCCTCATATTTTTGTTCCTATTTATTGCATATTTAGCAATATCCATTGAAACTACTATTATAGAATCTTTTGTTAGGTCTATATCTAGACTCAAATGTTGCATGATCCTTCCATAGTTATAATATGTAGGTTTTTTTAGCCTTTTACATATTTTGTTTGTGACTCCCTTATGATTTTGTTGTTGCTTCTCGAGTTCAACTTTTTATGACTCACTGGTCATAAATGTTCCTTGGCCTATGCAACCAAGCTCGGTTGTATCATTTTGTCTTCTCTAGTTCTTCAAATGTTGATTAAGTTTTTTAATTGCTCACTATATTTCTCTGGATTTTCATTGTATCTTTCTTAGTTTGTATTTCCTTCTTCAATTTTTCATTCTCTTCTTTTAGCCTTTGATTATCAGTCACAATGTATTGACTCTCCATAATCTCTATATGAAGGTTCTCATGCATGATGTGTCTTGGGATATTCTAAAAAGATGCACATAATTTTCCTTAATGTATTCTCATCCATTTTATTTTCATCTTCAAAATCTTTCCTTGCTTCTCCATCTTCTCTCTTTCCTTCAAGATATTCACACATCTTAACAGGGACTAGCTTTCAAGTTCCTTGTTAGGTTTTCTACTTTTTCTTTAAGCTTTAATTTCTTTTTCACCATCTCCACAATATCTTCCTCAAATTATTTGGGCATGGTTCCTTTAGATAATTGATCAATATATTCATGGATTTCATTCATCTTTCTAGTGAGTTCTCTCTAATGTCTATGGACTTTCTTATCTTCTCCTACAACTCTTAAATCATTTGGTTTTCACTTTTAATATGTTTGTCATGCCTATAACTCTCCATGATTGTAGATATTATCCTTAAGTTTTTAGGCTTATTTTCAATATGACCAGAGCTTATATACCAACTATTAGGATTCCTAGGTACTAAAGGGGGTGTGCGGGGTGTGAATTAGGACAAATAGGTAATGTAAATTTCAACCATTTATTTGTTGAATTGAAATACTAATTTACAAATGACAAAGCATATAATAAATACAAGTAAATAAAATATAATAATGTCAAACAACCACATATCCATCACACCTAACACAATTATGTTGGTATTTTGAAAACCCTTATTAGAGGGTACCCACAAGTTCACTACTATATTAAATGAGCTTTCTTAATAGGATCTTATAATTACCCTTTCTAAGGGTTCACCCTATTAGGAGTGATTTTTACTTTGTTATAAGTATAAACAAATCTATTAAGATCACTTTGCTAGGGGATTTTAAATACTCTATCAAGAGCTTACCTAGTTAAGGGATTTACAATAAGAGCCTATATTTAGATTTCTCTCAATTGACAGATTCACATGTTGCAACTATTAGGAAACAAAAAAATATTTCATCTAGATATAGCACCTTTTTCTTGTCATATACAAATCACTCTATACGCTTTTGCAAATATTATTTATTCTTCTCTTCTCTATATCTTGATCGCATCCTTCACACTTCGTAATCTTGTGCACTTTTCCTTATCAAAAACCTTCTTAAGAACAACTTTGTTAAACATAACTTGTTTCCTCTTAATCATAGTCATTCACTCAACCCTTAATCTTTCCATTCAAACACCTTAAGAAATTATCATATCTTAATGTCTCAATATATTTTATCATGACCGCATCAAACTTGAACAATATCTTCCCTAACAATTACTCAACATAGTCAAACTTTTTTTTGCTCCTCCAATGCACCACTCCAAAACTAACTTATACTATCCCAACAATCCAAGTAATACCAACTCATCATCTCATGAACTCCAATATTTATCATCACTTTACCCAGTAAGATCACACATACTATACCACTTGATGATTTGGAATCTTCTATACATCTCTAGTTTTCTTACTTTTCTCAGCAATTGTGACTATCCAAATTCTTTTCACTAGTCAACCAATTAGGTTGTGGTCATGAATATGCTAAAATATAATCATGCAAATGATCCACACATGATTACATCTCATTATTCTACTTCTACCTTGACTGCCATCAAGGTGCACTCTATGTTGTCAACTACTCTATTGCATCACTAGCCATAATCTCATTCTCACCAATTGCATCATATCCTAATTTTGGCTTCATTGATCATATTGCTTTCACTAATATAACTTAGCTACCATTGGTATAGTTAACATCAATGAAAACCAAGCATATTATACATATTATTTTTATCAATCATCCATCATAAATTTAATATAAGGGATAGGTGAAAAGGAATCTACAAGAGGTGAATTCAAAAATATTTTGAATAGAGAAACAATCATTGGGGCATGGGGTCCCAAGACCCACAAAACTAAATTCTAAAAATAGAGGGTTTTAGGAAAGAACCTCAAACCAGTAACTTGAGAGAACTCCTTCCTTCATCAATAGAAAGAACAAGGAAGAAAAAAAAATAGATAAAGAAACCTCTAGAAGAAACCCATAATCGAGTTTTTACAACAAGGGCAAAACAATATAGTGCCACCAGAAACCTCTTCCCACATGTAGTTAACCATATCCATAAGATTACTTGCTAGAAAAGAGAAAATTGGATGTAAATTGATATCTAATGTTTGGATAACCAACACAATAGGGTCTATCTCAATAGGTCTTGACTCTACCTTAATTGGATTTCTATGGAGAAGAAACCAGAAGAATCTCAACAACACCCTTATTAGAAGAGGGAAAAGAGTCCACCAAAATAACTCAAAAATTGCCAAAACTCACTATGAGAAGCACTAAAAAAACCCCAAAAATGTACAAAAAATACAAAGAACAATAGGAAGGAAAAAGAAAGAACTTGAAAGTGGATAATAGTGGAACACCATATAGAGAGGCCCAAAACATAGAGCCCCAATGAGTATAGGATAGATTTCTCTACTATGCTGTAGTGGGAGAAATCAAAACCCCAGAACATCCCCCTCATTGGTAGGATCCCTCTAAATAATATTGTGAGGGAAACCATTCAATAGAAATAACTTTGAGAGACTCCTAAAATAATGAAGAACCCTCATCCAAATAGTAAGGAGGACGAAGCACCAAGGACTTACAAGAAAAGAAGAGACTTGGTTGAAAGACACTAGCTCCATAGGAGAAGAAAACTAAAGAGCAATTGAACTCCTCAAGGAAAATATGGGGAAAACTATTGGAAACTACAATTGGAACAATTGGTGTGTTGTCATTGATGTTAAATCTATTGATGAGGCAGTTTTCTATCTTATCTAAATGTCATATCTATTTGATTGATGAAGATGATTTGAGAAGTTGTTCATAACAAAAGAATCTAGAGGAAAGGTTGAGTTATGAAGATGAAACTAAAAATGGACATTTGATTAGTTAGACTCTACCAAGACAAAGTGATTGTTTAAATCATTTTGATAGAGGAGAAGATAGTAAATTTCAATATTGAAATTGTGAGAGAAGATTGATCATTTTTGTAAGCTTGACCTTGTAACATAGTGAAAGACCAATAAATTTTATTGTATGTGTTGAAATATTCTAGTGTCAACCGAGCCATAGTAAGTGTCAAGAAAATTCAGTAGTGGCTAAGTATTAGTATTGACTGAGTGATAGTGTTGATGTCGAGAAAGAAGTCTATAGTGACCAAGAAATTTAGTGATGACCAAGTGTCGGAACTCAATGTTGGTCAAGGAAAAATATTTTAATTGTTTGCAAGAAATCATAATTTCCATCTAAATAAGTTGATTTCTTGGGATGTGGAAAAACTTGTTGAAAATAAGGATTGATGAGTTGGATCATTTAATTCTAGAAGAGGATTAAGTAAATGATGAGAGAGATTAATTCAAGGAGAAGTTTCTAGAAAAGAAGAGATAAGAGATTAATTATTTAAGTTTTTTCTTGTTTAGTACATCTAGACCTAGGATAAGTGATTCACCCACCCCCCACAACCCCACTATCAATTATTCTAAATATTCTCAAAAATGGTATCAGAGTGTTGGTGCTTGTAAAGAGGAGTTTGAAGGTACTCAAAGCTAAAGATCATGGCATACAAGAGAGAGGTACCAAAGTTGAACAAAGACAACTTTCCTGCATGGAAGAAGTTGATGAGATTACATATAGCTAGTATTAGTGATGTCGCATTGGAGTTTCTGGACAATGCATATGTGAACATAATAGCAGTCCCTTTGACTGCTCATCAATTGAAAGAAAAGTACAAGAACATAATCAGTCAATGCTGGAGATTGCTTTTGCCCTAAGCTATGTTGATTTTGATGACCTAAAGGAATGAAAGAATTTAAAGGAAATGTGGGATAGACTGCAAACCATCTATGGAGGAGATGACAATTTATTAAGAGCCAAATCAAAAAGTATGAGAGGTAAGTTTGATGAGATGAAAATGACAAAAGGTGAGAACATAGTACAATATTGTACAAGAATAAAAGAAGTTGTCAATGCTATTAGAGGATCTAATGGAAATATTGAAGATGAAACAATAATCAACAAGGTATTAAGAAATCTACTTTGATGGTTTCTACAATACAAGAGCTAAGATGTACACCATGTAATAGCCTAACTCTAGAAGGTGTAATTGGTAGGCTTGCTACTTTTGATATATTAAATTTTGATAATTAGACTCCTGCTACTATTGAATCTTCTTTTAAAAAATAATAAGTTCTTAACAAGAAAGGAAAATGAAACCATGTGAAAAATGATAGTGATACTTATGATGATGAAATTGATGAACTTAAGGCACTGATAGTTAGAAGGTTTGAAAGAGGCAAAAAAATATATAAAGGTAAACTTCCCATAAATTGTTTTTCATGCAACAAAGTTTTTCATATTGTTGCAAGGTCTCCTGATAGAGAAGATGGGGATGAAAAAAAAGCAAGTATAAAGGAGGAGGAGATGAAAGAGACATCAAAAAGAACAAGGACTACAATGAAAGAGGTGAGAAATCTTGTTATATTGCTGAAGAAGAAACTAATATTGAATCTAAAAGTAATGATGAAGATGTACTTTATGTTGCTATGAAAGAAGACTTTGATGAAGATTATAAAACTTCTTTAATCTCTTATGTGAACAAAAGTGAGAGATGGATAATTGATAATGGTTTCTCTAATCACATGACGAGTGATAGAAGTAAATTTTTATGACATTGGACCATACAAGGTTGGTTGTGTTAAATTTTATAATGATGCTCCATGTCTTGTGAAAGGTAAAGGGACAATTCAACTAACTAATAAAATTAAATGTGATAATTTTTATTGGGTTGAAGGACTTAACTATAATATGTTGAGTGTTTCATAGTTAAATAGATCAGGCTATAGAGTTGAATTCCATCATAGAAAGGCCAAAATATTTGATGTTGATGGTAAACTAATTGGAAGTGGTGACCAAACAAGAGGTAACTTGTTGTACCTAGATTTATCTAATGAGACATGTTTTTTTTGCATAGTATAGAGACATTTGGTTATGGCACAATAGGTTATGTCATGTAAACTTTGACAATTTGGTTACCATTAGAAAAATGAGAAGAGTAAGAGGACTACCTAAACTAAAGAAACTTGACAATGATATGTGTAAACAATGTCAATTGAGAAAAATGACAAAGTCTCATTTCAAGAGTAAAACATATTCATCTGATGATATTTTGCAATTGGTTCATACTGACTTATGTGGACCTATTGGATTTCAAAGCTATTGTGGAGACAAATATTTCATTATATTTTTTGATGACTACTCTAGAATGATGATTGTGATGTTTCTTAAAGAAAAATTTGATGCTTTTCAATTGCTTAAGTGTTATTTGGTCAAAGTTGAAAAGGAGACAAGGAAGATTCTAAAGTATCTGAGATATGATAGAGATGGTGAATTCACTTCCGATGAGTTCAACATGTTCTTCAATGATAGAGGAATAAAAAGGTAGATGTCTGCACCTAGAACCCTCATCATAACTGAATAGTTGAAAGAAGGAATAGATTAATTATGGATTATGCTAGAATAATGATGATGATGATGAATGTATCATATAAATACTAGAGAGAAGTTATAAGTATAGTTGTTTATACTCTGAACAAAGTACAAGTTAAGAAAGGTACAAATACTACACCTTTTGAATTATGGTATGATTATGCACCTAATGTGAAATATTTCAAAGTCTTTGGAAGCAAATCTTACATACTTAAATACAATAGGAATGGAAAACTTGATGCTAAAAGTGATGAAGGTATATTCCTAGGATACTCCACCAAGAGTAAAGCCTATAAGTGTTTTTACTCTAACACTAACAAAGTTGTGGAAAGTGCAAATGTGAAAATTGATGAATAAATAGAGAAATATGAAGTTTAATGTAAGAGAGAACCTAAAGATTATAGTTCATTCGTATACATGAATGATAGTGCTCCAAGAATTCCTCTTAAACAAGAAATAAGTTGTAGATCTTGAGCAGATCGGGGATGCCAAGTTGCAACAATCAATTGCCAAGTAGCAGACTGTAGGTGTTGAGAAACAGATAAATGATGTCAAGTCATAGATAAAGGAAGTTGAACAAGAGGAAGACAATGTTAAGCATGCACAACCCAAACCAAAACCTAAACAAGGAAGATATGATGAGCTTGAAATTATTTTTCAAGATGAACTTGTTGAAGAACAAAGAAGGAAAGAGCGTGTATTATAAAAAATTGTAAGAAGACATCATGCACTGGAACAATCATTGGAGATAAAGAGTTTGTTGTTATGACAAGAAAAAGACTCAGAAGTGATACATGCTTGCTTTATGATTTTGAGCCCAAATCTATGAAAGATGCTTTGGAAAATGAAGATTGGATACAAGCTATGAATGAAGAAATTGAATAGGTTGAAAAGAACAAAACATGGTCTCTAGTACCCAGAGCTGAAGACAAAAATGTTATTGGAGCAAAGCGGTTATTTAGGAATAAGCTAAATGAGAGAGGTGAAGTCAAAAGGAATAAAGTTAGATTGGTATGCAAAGGATATGCACAAGATGAAAGTGTTGACTATTGGAAAACATTTTCCCCTATAGCAAGGTTAGAAGGAGTAAGAACAATGCTTGTATATTTTTCTTATAAAGGATTCAAGCTATATCAAATCCATGTCCAATCTACATTTCTAAATGGGATACTAGAAGAAGTATACATAGAATAGCTTGAAGGATTTGTGGATCCTAATAAGAAGAACTTGGTATGAAAATTGCACAAAGCTTTATATGGTTTGAAACAAACCCCTTGAGCATGGTATGAAAGACTGCATAATTATTTGTAAAGATTGGTTTTGCAAGGATAAATGATAACAACAATCTATATTTGAAGACTGAAAAGAAAAATGAGGTATTGTTATCTAAAAAATTTATTTACAATATTATATGCAGAGGAAAATAAGTATTATGCAAAACTTTTGCTAATGAAAAGAAGAAGGAATTTGAAATGTCAATGTTTGGTGAGATCAAATTCTTTATTGGTTTACAAGTATATCAAATGAATCAAGGTATCTTCATTACCCAATCTAAATATATCAAATAGATACTAAAAAAAATTAGGATGGAAGACTCCAAGCCAGTAGGTACACCTATGGTCACTGACACAAACTATCTAAGAATGATAATTTTGCTGATGTGAACAAACACAATATAGATCAATAATTGGTAAACTATAATACGTTGTCCATTGTAGACCATTTATTACATTAGTTGTTGGGATAGTTGCTAGATTTTTAGAAAATCCTGAGGACAATCATATGATGGAAGTAAATAGAATATTGAGATATGTAAAAGGAACAGAAAATTATGGATTGTATTACAAGAAGAATGATAAGTTTGAACTAAAGGTATTTATTGATTCTAATTGGAAAGGAAATACTGATGATAGGAAAAGAATGAGTGGTGGTGCATTCTTTCTAGGAAAGAGACTAGTCTCATGGACAAGAAAGAAGTAGAACTACATTTCCCAATCAACAACTAAACTTGAGTATATGGCAACAGTAGTTAATTGTTCAAATATCATTTGGATCAAACAATTGTTGAAGGTAATGAAGGAAGAAATTATTGATCCATTGGTTATCTATTATGATAACACAAGTGCTATTAATATATCAAAAAACCATGTTATGCACACAAAACACATTGTTATCAAGTACCATTACTTGAGAGAGCTAGTTCAAGACAAAGAAGAAAAGTTAGAATATGTGAACACAAAAGATAAAATTGTTTACATAAATTCACTAAAGATACCTAAGGATGTTCATGAATATCTTAGAGGTAAAGTATGGGTGATTCCCCTAAGAAAAGAGCTACTTAAGCTTCAGAGAAGTATTGCATCAAATGTGTTGATCAGACTATGTTATGCATTGATGTGGGTAGGTCTACTTTATGAGTTGCCTAAGGTAGTAGTGAAACAAGAAAAATAGAATAATAGATCAGACATATGAAGATGATAGATGAAGAATTCAGATTTGACATGCAATTATCTACATAGTCAAAATATATGAAGTAAATGAAGCAAATATTGTATCTTTGGCATTTTTGTCAAAGAGGGAGAGATTGATAAGACTGCACAAAATCCTAGAGGGAGAGATTATAATATTATAGATATGTAAGATAAGATTGTAGAGGGATAGATTGCATAAAGAAGAGGTTTTCTTCAAAGTGGGAGATCATTCAAGAAATGAGTGATTACTTAGATTGAATTCAAAATAAAACTAAGGATATTAATCTGAGATCAAAACTACATTGAGAAGTGTTGCTCAAAGTCTATACAATTTGGATTGTATGTTGACCCAAATTGTTACTTTGTTGAGATGTTGAGGTGTTGCCATCAATGTCAAAGAGGGAGATTGTTGGAAACTACAATTGGAACAATTATTGTGTTGTCATTGATTTCAAATATATTTATGAGATAGTTTTTATCTGATCTAAATGTCATATCTATTTGTTTGATGAAGAGGATTTGAGAAGTTGTTCATAACAAAAGAATCTAGAGGAAAGGTTAAGTTATGAATAGGAAACTACAAATGGAGATTTGATTAGTTAGACTCTAAGAAGACAAAGTAATTGTTTAAATCATGTTGCTAGAGGAGAAAATAATAAAGTTCATATATTGAAAGTGTGAGAAAAGATTGATCATTTGTGTAAGCTTGACTGAGTAATAGAGTAAAAGACCAAAAAAAATTGTTGTATATGTCTAGTGATGCTAGTTTCAACCAAGCCATAGTAAGTTCCAAGAAAATTCAGTAGTGACCAAGAATTAGTACCAACCAAGTGATAGTGTTGATGTCGAGCAAGAAGTTATATAGTGACCAAGCAATTCAGTGATGATCAATTCTTAGCACTTACTATTGGCCAAGGAATAGCATTTTAATTGTTTGCGAGAAATTATAATTTCTAGTTGACTAATTAAGTTGATTTCTTGGGATATGTAAAACATTTTGAAAATAAGGATTGATGAGTTAAATCATTTAATTTCAAGAGAGGATTAGAAAAACAACCTAAGAAATAAATTCAAGGAGAAGTTTTAGAAAAGAAGAGATAAACAAAATGGTGATTAGATACATTATATTTGATGGACCAAATTGTGAGCCCTAAGATCTATGGTGTTGATTAAGTAGAAAAAGATTAAAACTACCTATTTAAAGATGTACATAGGTAAACTTGTAGTTATGTATAGTGATGTGTTGTATGTGAGCATGAAGGATTTCTAGATTGTTGACACAAAATATTGCACCCTTGCTTAAATTGTTAGCTAAAGGCAGCCTCTTGTAACATGGAAACAATCTCAAAAGTGTGGGACTTTGTGACTTGAGATTGAGTCTCTGGAGAAGGTTGGTTCCCTCACTGTTAGGATGTACCTAACTATTTCTTTGAGAGGAAAAGGGAGAAGGAATGCATGAAATAAAACCACCTAATCTAATCTAAGAGGAGGTGATACACCAAATAGCATGTTCAACCTTATCTCTACCCAAGAATGCACAATTCACTAATACAACCTCAAAGTATACCAATCTGATCCTTGCTTGATCTAACAACCATATGTAGATTAGAAACCAATAGAATTCTATAAGGAAGATACTTCACTTTATATCATTCAAAATCCAAGTAGATAAGATCATACAGTTGAGAAATAAAGACAAAACATTAACATAAAGGCAAGAAGGTATTGCATAGTATATCAATGGAAGAAAGAGATACAACAGAGGAGTATATTAACTCAGAGACAAAGGAAATTATAGTAGCAAAGCATAGACATATAATACTACAGAATCAAAGAAAAGATCGACCCTAAGAAGGGTTACAAAATCTACTTATATAGTGCAAGCATAACTCAGATAGCTTCTACCCTGAGGCAAAACTCAACAACTACATTCAAGATTACAAAGAATAGTAACTACAAAGTTGGGAAAAATTTGATCATGGCACACATCTAGACACAAGAAAAATCACTTCTTCACCAAACAGAGCCTTGAGAAGGTAGATATGGTAGCCATTAATGTTTTGAGTGGTTAGATGGATCACCAAGTGGTGATGGAGTATCTCTTTACATTTATCAGGCATGGGGAACAATGAAAGTGGTTGAAGGACATCAAAAAGATTAGATCTACCATTAAAGAGTTGCTTCCCTTGTTATTAGCATGCTAAGTCAACCATGTCATCAGTCAAATGGAGTCAACTTTAGGCTTCACCATGTGGACCAATTATATTCTATCATTTCTCCACCCTATCAAAATTCAACTTATGTTTCATGTTTGGCCACCCATGATTGCATTTTTTCCACCACCTTCCTTTATTATCAGTTATTCCTTATGAAACTACGACTAACTATATATCACTACTTCATAGCTTATTTTCAATATTTCCCACTAATTATTATGACCCAAAAAAATGTGAACCTAGCATTTCGCATCATTGCCACATAATATTTGACTTAGCATTAGATGCCTATGACCAAGCAATGAATTGTGATCCAAACTACCAACATAACATTCACATCATCGCGGCATGATCCTTAACTTTACATGAAATTCCCATGACCATGCAAAAATAAACTTAATCATCATTTCCTTCTCTTTTCATGAGCCTACTAAGATATATGGCACACTATCACTATGTCACTATGACTTTTGATCATATATTTTCCTATAGCAATATAATGACAGTCGTAGATCCAATCAATCAAAATATAGCTTGGACCCTGTTTGCATAGTTTAGCTCTTCAACCAATCAGGAACTGCCACATCACCAAGGTTATCTTCATTTCATGTTATCAATGCCTTGCAGCTCGATTCCTTAACCCATCACTGACCCTAGCAACCATGCACACAAGGTGATTCATGACTTTTTCATCCTGACCATGGTTTACACTAAACTCATTGCAATCATACAAATGAAGAAGGGTCATGACATTGCAACTTAAGCCTTGAGTCAAAATCATAAGCATGTGATTCAGTGATAAAGAGAGATCACTATGTCACCACTCATAATTGGATATTAGCCTTCTAAACTACAAAGCCATGCTAACCATTGAAAAGGTCATGTCGCACATTCATACCTCTCTTAATGGTTAAGCCATAGAATACAGTGATTAGGTGATGAAGGGTAGTTGCATGATCATGACTTAAGTCTCCAAGGGGATAAAGCATAAAAAACTTGAGACTTAGGATATAGAAGGGATAAGCAAAAGTTTTTAAGTATAACCTTATACAACATTTGATCATTTGAATATTTGAATAGATATGATTGTTGGATATGTTTGGCAGGCAAACTCAAATTTTTGCAAGAGGGAAAATATGGCTAACACAGACATTTGGAGTTGTTTCTAATGTTGTTGATTAGTGATTTTAAGAAGAAAGCTTAAGTGTGAAGAAGTGAGGGTGATTTCTTGAAATTTTTCCAAAAACATCTGAGATTGAAGATGACAATCAAGGCTAGATAGTGAATCAGTATTTAGATTTGAACAAAGATCTGAACATGTAAAGTGAGTTGTGTTAAATAGACTAAACATATTGTTACTTTCTAACCATTTTGAATAGTGTTTGAAATCCTTTAATCAAGGTTTACCTAATAGTCATAAGTCTTGTAAATATAAGATGAGTAACTGAGAGGGGAGGGGTGAATTAGTTACCACTAAAACAATTCCAAATCCCTTAGATGTCAATACAAACTTCCTTGAAACTCATAGCTCAGTTAGAACTAAATATTCACTATAACTCAGTTAGTTGTAGAAAGATAAAGCAATAAGAAAACAACATGAACACATGAAACACCAAGATTTAACATGGAAACCCAATTTGGGAAAACCACCAATGCAACTAGTTGCAACTTTTCTCTCTTCTGAAGTGAGCCCTATTAGGAGCCAACCATGTTAAAGGTTAAAAAACACACTATTAGGTGTGACCTTGTTAAAATATTTGAATCACCCTATTAGGAGTGGTCTTTTTAGAGGTATTAAGACACTTCAATCTATAAATTCCACCTTGTTAGAGGGTTTAAAAAATGATAGTTAAGTCAACTCTGTTAAGAGATTTCTTCACTACTACAATTGTTAGAGAGTTACAATGATTAATTTGATTTATGAAGCAACTAGATTGGAGATTTGTATCACTATTTTGGCTTATCCTCTGGATCCTCCTTGATTAGAATATTCTTTGCAGCTCCTTGGATACTCTACTCTTAATAAAATATCCTTTTCTTTTCACATTTTATCTTCTTATCTTCTTATGCACTATTCAATCCACATCTTGACCTTTCATATATATGAAATCCAATGTCAGGTCATCTTGAAAACCCTTTCAAATAACATCTACTATGTTGCCTTGCATAAACCAACTAATAGATAAAACTAATCTATTGAAGGTCAACTTAAACTGAAAAACTAGGTCACTCAGTTACCATTGACTTCCTTGGCAACAAACCTAACTTAGTTTAAACTAAAATCCTTTGGTAACCAACCTGACTTGGTTTACATAGGAATTCTTGAACTTTTCTTCTTCTTAACTTTTTCTTGGAGAATAATTGGAGTCTTCTAAACTCAGTTCCAAATAGCAGTGCTCAATTAGAGTATAACATTTGTGTAACATCAATGACAATATACAATTGAATAATTGTTATCAGCAATCTCCCTCTTTCATATTGATAGAAACACAACATGTCATTAAGAAAAGTAAACTTAGAGAAATCAAATGATTTATAAGATTTTATAATGTCCTTAGTTTCATTCTAATTCTCTATCCATCTATGGCAACTCCCTCTGAGATTCTCCCTCTTCCATCTTATCTTCAAACTCCATCAGATCAAGTTCTCCTTCTTGTAGATTACTGCCTCTAAATCTTCTCTAATTACACTAATTTCTCTCAATGAATATATGACATGATTCTCTCCCTCTTTGACATCAAATTCCAAAGACTTGATATAGTGCTTTTACAATGTACCTAATGTACTAATTCATATACAATGAGCTCTAACTTCTTTGCATCAATTTGATAGTTCTTCAATGAAGCTTGGTTGATGCATCACTAATCTATACTCTAGTGAGCACTAGTTAGGGGAATTACCCCTAGCTGTCCTCTTAGATATAAAAATGCATCCTTAGGTAATAGTTTGATGAATATGTCAGCAACCTACTTTTTTCTATTAACATATTTCAATCTAACCTCTTTATCTTGAACTAAATCTCTTAGAAAATGATACTTGATTGGAATGTGTTTTGTTTTGGTGCACATCACTATATTTTTAGATATATTAATTGGACTTGTGTTATCACAAAAGATAACCAATGGATTCTTGGTTCCTTCCTTCATTCCTAATAATAGTTGCTTGAACCACATTATGTTGGAGCAATTAATTGTTGTAGCAACATATTTTTCCTCTATTGTAGATTGAGAGATGCAATTCTTCTTGTTACTCATCCAAGATACTAACCTCTTTCCAAGAAAGAATGTCCCTCCATTGGTGCTCTTCTTGTCATCAATACTTCTAGCCCAATCAACATCAATAAAGGATTTCAACATGAAGTTCCCTCCTTTTTTGTACCATAGACCATAGTCTTGAGTGCCTTTTAGATATCTCATAATTTTTTTGATTTCTATTGTATGATTTCTCTAAGATTTGTAGAGAATCTTGCAACTATACCAATTGCTAATGCAATATCAGGTCTTATATGAACAACATACTAAAGTTTTCCAATCATAGATCTATAGGTAGTCTAATTTACCTCTTTTGAACCATCTTATGTCTAGTATACATAGGTGTTCCAACTAGTTTGGAATCTTCCATTCAAAAGGTCTATAATATCTCCTTGACATATTTTGACTAGGTAATGTAAATTTCATCCTTCATTTGATGAACTTGTAAACCATCAAAGAATTTTATCTCTACAAATAGTGACATTTCAAATTCTTTCCTCATTTCTTCATAGAATGACTTGTGTAAGTCATCATTGACCTGTAAAGAGTATATCACCAAAAAATATTTCTGTTAACAAAATCTTGTTCTATGGTTCCTCTTTAATACATAGAGTGTTGTTATCATTGGCTCTTTGAAAACTAATCTTTACCAGATATCCATGAAGTCTCCCATGCCATTCTCTAGGAGCTTTCTTCAAACCATATAAAGCTTTGTGTAACTTATAGACCATGTCTCTTTTGTTTGTATCAATGAAACCTTTACGCTAATTAATGTAGACTTCTTCCTCTAGAATACCATTCAAGAAACCTGATTTTACATCCATTTGATAAACTTTGAATCCTTTAAATACAACATATGCAAGTAGTGCTCTAACTCCTTCAAGTCTAGCAATGAGAGAAATTTTTTCTCCATAGTTTATGCCTTCTTCTTGAGCATATCATTTCCACACTATCCTTACCTTATTCCTTAATACTTCACCATTTTCATTCAATTTTTTTTCAAATACCCACTTTTTACCAATTACATTTTTATCCTTGGGTCTAGGAACAAGACTCCAATTATTATTTCTTTCAATTTTCTCAATCTCTTCATTTATTGCCTCTATCCAATTTTCATTTTTCAATGTATCATTAACAATTCTAGGTTTAATTTAGTAAGCAAGCATGTACCTTTTAGTTTGTTCCTTGTCATTGTTCTTTTTGTCTAATATATAATTATTTTCTCAAGTGCATGATGCCTTATGACATATCTAGCAAGTACATGTATCTTACTTCTAGATTCTGGACTGAATTCACTTGGTTCACCATGCTCAAAGGTTCTATGAATTTCCAAATTCTTCTCTATTTTTATTGTCTAGGACTTGGTTCCCACAACTATGACTTGGGTTCTTCTATCTGAGAATCAATTCAAATGATTTCCAACTTGGGTTACACTGGCTACAACTTGGTTGACACTCCAAACTTGAGTGACTCGGGTGGGGTAACCTATTGAATGTTGGGTAATGTATCAAGTTCAAAGTAGACAAAGTTTATGTAATTTTCAGGTTCTTTGTTGTTTTTTTCTTCGTTCTTTTCTACAAACTCATCAATTTTTACATGTGCACTTTCTCTAACCTTGTTAGTAGCAAGATTTAGATGTTTATATGATTTGTTTTTTGTTGGAGTATCCTAGGAAAATGCCTTCATCACTTTTCACATCAAACATTCATTTCTTGAATCTTTCAAGATATAAAATTTGCTTCCAAATACTTTGAAATAATTGATATTAGGTTTATAACCATACCATAATTCATAAGGTGTTTGATATGTACCTTTCTTTAGTTGAACTTGGTTGAAGGTATGAACTATTGTGTTAATTTATTCCTTCCAATATTTGGTTGCAACATTTTTCTCTATCATTAGTATTCTTGTACAATCCATGATGGATCTATTCCTTCTTTCTACTTTTCCATTTTTCTAAGGTGTACCAAGTCCAGATACATGTCTTTTGATTCCTCTTTCATTGTAGACATTGAATTTATTAGATATAAATTCTCCCCCCCAATCTGATCTTAAGCATTTTAACTTCTTACCTATTTCTTTCCCAACTCTAGCTAAATACCATTTCAATTTTTTAAAAGCTTCAAAGTTATCCTTTAACACTATAACATTTGGGGTCAAATTGTGATGACAATTTGTGATCGTGGTGTAATTTGTGGTGATTTTCATTTTTTTCTGCAATTGTCCCTGATTTTGTCGCAAAACCAATGTCTACATCATAATTGCAACACCTGTGTGAGTATAAATAAGAAAAAAATACAACATAAATCATTCCCCATTTGTTTTGATTGTGCAAAGCTACATGCAAAAGAGGGTGGAGAGTTATGATTGTTTTCATGCCCTTGTCATTGGTGCATTTTTTGTTGTGATCTCTACATTTTAGTGCATTGTCCATGCTCTATAATTTCATTGTTGTGTCTATTTGCATTTCATTGGCATGCCCTTGCTCTGTGATTTGGTTGTCATGCCCTTGTGATCTTTACATTTTTTTGTTGTGCCCTTGCACTATGATTTCTTTTTCATGTCTTTGCTTTGCAAATTTTTTGTCATGTCGTGCCCTTGTGATCTTCATGCCCTTGCTCTTCGATTTCATTTTTGTGTCATACCCTTGCTTTGTGATTTTGTTGCCATGCTCTAACTTTGTGATTTTCTTCAAGGGAGCTATGTAAATTTTGGTTTCTTTTCCTTCTAAATGGGTATCTCTTTGTATTTCCTTCTAAACATGTATATTTAGAGATCTTTTTTAAGGTGCTTATTACATCTTAGCACAATAGGAAAAATCATCCAGCAGCATATATATTCTAGATTCCAAATAATAAAATAATAAAAATCACTTAACCCGTGCTAAGTGACTTACCTAAAGATCCTCCACAAAAATAATGCAGACCAGAAAAAATGGGTAGAGTTTGCAAGAAATTTTACAAACACATATCATAGCAAATATTTTTAGAAAGAAACTAGCCATAACCCAATTAAATGAGTCTAGTTGTTGATTAGCTAGGTTGATTACAAATTTGGTAGAACTATCATCATATTAGATCAATACCCTCACTTGCAGACCTCTCATGTCAAGCACTTTTTGTATTGTTTCAACACCATGTTCTTGCTTCTGAGCTAATAGTTCTTCAAGTGCATTTTCTTGTAAAACATTAATTTTTTTGAACAACTATAAACTCTTAGAAATTGCATTTTTGTTTTCATGTATGTATGTATATATAATAATGAATAATAATAATGTTTTCATGTATGTCAAAATAATAACTAACATTACCATTGGATCATATAGTAATGAAGTAATCAACCCAGCTAATCAGCAACTACACCAATTTAACTAGTGTTTCCAATTTCATAGTACCTACCACAACACTTTCCTAGATTCTATCTAGTGGCTCCCATAATATTATCTATTTTTTCTAGTTGTTTTTTCTGTCGTGTAGTTTCTTTATAAAGTTTCTCCTTCTCCTTCTCTTTCTAAAGTCACTCCTTCTCCTTTGATCTCTTAAATTTTTATTATCAAACTTTTGAATATGTACCTCTTGCTAAGTCAAGCACTTTTTTGATTGTTTCAACACCATGTTCTTTCTTCTAAGCTACCAATTCTTCAAGTGCATTATCTTGTAAAACATTAATTTTTTTGAACAATTATAAACTCTTAGAAAGTGCATTATTGTTTTCATGGATGTATGTATCTATGTATGTATACATGTATGTATGTATATATGTATGTACATATATATGTATGTATGTATATGTATGTATGTATGTATGTATGTATGTATCTATGTATTTGTATATATAGAGAGATCTTGTGGATTGTGGATTATGGATTATAAAAAAAATGACATTAATAATTCCCCATTTGTTTTGATTGATTGTGTAGAGTTACGCATGAAAGAGGGTGGAGATCTTTGGACATTGGTGGAGATCAGTGGAGATATAGGATTTTGTTATCATTTCCTTCTGATCACTATATTTTGTTGTCGTGTTGTGTCCTTGTGATCTCTGTACCCTTGCTCTATGATTTTCTTCAAGGGAAGAAGAGGTACCTATGTAAATGTTTTTTTTCCTTATAAACATGTATCTCTTGTTCATATATAACAGCTTTTCTTAGACTCAAAGAAAGTTGATTATGATGATTGTATGTATATGTGCATGTATGTATTTATATCAATTCACTATGTGAACTACTTTACATGCATATATGCACACTTGCATAATACTTGTGCTAAATTAAATTAAGCATTCATGTCTTGAATTCACACAAGAAATTATCCTTGAATTCAATCAAAATTATTCATACCAAACTAAGTATGCAAAAAATTTTACTTACAAATTATATTATCTCTTGGTGATTGAGTAAAGATCTCATGCATAATATCGTCTAGATAATAATCGGATGCATTCTACTGAATACAATTGGTTAATTGTGTATTGTCTTTGATGTTACACAAAATGTCATATATTTATCAATTAGTGTATGTTGAGCTCACTTGGGTGATAACGACAGTTTCCTATGTCTATCAAGTATTCTAGAGTTTGCCAAGTTAAGAAGACAGTGTCTACCAAGTTCACTCAGGCAAAAAATAGAAGTTCGCAGAACATTGAGTATTAACCAAGCTCACTTGGTTAAGGAAGGAAATGTTGGATGGAATCAGTGTTAACCAAGCTCACTCAATTACCAAAGGAACATTGTTAAGATGTAGTATTAACCAAGTTCATTTGGTTAACACAAGTTCTGAGTTAGTGTCTACCGAGCAAGGTCGGCTAAAGAAGGATTTTTCTTGTTTTGGCATATTGAATATAATAGATTTGTCTGTTGGTTCTAGTCAACTGAGGAGATGAATATTAATTATTCTAAGTTATATTCAAACTAACTTGACAATATGTATGATATAAATATAAGGTTAGGTTGATGATTGAATGTGTGCAAGTGAACGAAAATATAGAAGATACTTAGAGGAATTGAATTAGAAGGATAAGAAGAATATCCTTGTTGACCTATAAAGACACATTCAATCAAAAAGGATCAAGTATAAAAGCTATAATTGAGATCTATAATCAAAAATTAGGTCATCTCATTGTTACTCTCTAAACATTGTAGTAGTGATCGAAATCTCTTAACAGAGTTATCCTAATAGCCATTTGTAAATCCTCTAACAAGGTGGCATTTCTAGATTAAAGTATCTAATGACCTCTAACAAGGCCACTCCTAACAGGGTGATTAAATCCTCTAATAGGGCCACACCTAATAGTTCTTTTTGTAACCTTTATCAAGGTTGGCTCCTAACAAGGCTCACTTCAGAAGAGTGAAAATCAATAACTAGTTGCAATTGGTGGTTTTTCCCAAATCGGGTTTCCACATTAAATCTTGGTGTCACTTGTGTTCATGTTATTTTCTTTCATATGTATGTAACCAAGTTAATTAAGGTTAATCACTAATAATATCTTAAGATTTACATATTAAGAATTTTGTAAGTTACAGTTGTTATTTCAGTTCTTACTAAGTTACAACAATTGCTAGTGTAAACCAAGTTCTTGTGTGTTTGTCGAGCATTAGTATTTTCAATGAAGTTTGTGTTCTATGTTGACATCTAAGGGATCTGTGATGCAAGATCATCCAGTGGTGTAAGGGAAATCTTGTATCACCCAAAAATATGCTTAGTTTTAGTTTATGTTTAATGTGTTTTCATTTTTGGATACCTATTTGGGTCGAATAGAGATTCCAACTCTCATAGTTCCACTATTGATTTTTTGGGTTAGAGTTTTTGAGCACCTTTGGAAATGTGCCAATGTAAAAAATATATTATTTTGAAATTGAGGCATAATTATGATGGGTTAGAGGATGTAAGTTGGAGGGATGATTATGCTTGTAATTTAAAGCACTCTAGAAAAATAATTAGATCAAAAGGCTTTACAGTTTGAAAGTTATTATAGTTTTAAGTTGCTTGGAGACCCCCTAAGAGTGCTTCAAAGTCAAATTTGAGGAACTAAACAACCTTGTACGGGCTCAAAAAATGGTGGACAAGCTAAGATCCTCCATAGGGCTATAGAATTCTTGGAGAGCTTTTCAAAAAAGTAAAAAGTTATCAATCAAAGTCCCAAATCAAAAGTTATGCCTCCTAGAAGTTGGACTACCAATTCTAGATTCTTCTAATTTTGCACTGACTTCTGACATTTTTTATAGAACCTTTTGTTTTGGTAGTGGATTCCAAATGGCAGATCCTAAAATTTATTCCTAACCCTAGACCTAATTTGGGTTACTTAAGGACATTTATAGCATTGTAAATACAATTTTTGGTGGAGTTTGGGAGAAGGTACTATGAGAAAGGTCTTTCTCCATAATCTAATAATATTGTAAGCCATAGAGGACATCATTGGGTTGGGTTTTTTTTCATTGTACTAAATGTAATAGCATATCACTTTTTATAATAATATTCCCCTTTTCTAGTTGTGTTCATTTTGGTCTTGGATTATTCCCTCATCAAGTGGTATCAAAGCGAATTTTCCTAACTTTGTAGACAGAGTGTGACTATGAGGCAGTTTGCACTAGGCCTATGTGGTTGTGGGATTTTATATAGTGATAATATGCCTCCATGAAGAGAGTGTGGTGGAATGGCTAGAGTTGTTCCTCCTAAGGTTAGAGCCCTCTAGAGACAAGTTTAGGCATTGCAAGAGGAGATTCGTAGAGGGATGAATATTGTCATTGATGATAGAAGTGAGGAGGAAAATGAAGAAGTAAATATTGGGTAGGAAGGGGAAGGAGAAAAAAAATATTAAATAGGTAGAGGAGAATCTTTTTAGGGCCATTGCAAAGCTAGTAAAAAGACCTAAAGTTGACATCTGCATGTTTTTAGGAAATCTAAACCCATATGAGTTGATCCACTAGATCAATGAGCTAGAGGAATATTTTGAGTATGAAGATATTGGGGACCATAATAGGGCTAAGTTTATGAAGGCCAAAATGAAATTCCATGCAAATATCTAGTGGCAAGAGATTCAGTTGGAAAGAAATAGAAGAGGAAAGGAGAAAATCACATGATGGGATCGTATGGTGGACAAACTAAAGAAGTAGTTCATTCCTGTTGATTGCAAGCTTGATTTTTTCAAGAAGATGCAAGGGTTAAAGCAAGCGGAAAAAATTTTCCAGGAATACATACAAGAATTTTACTGAGTCCTTATTAGGGTGGGGAATGCAAAATCAAACAAGGAGAAGGTTGCTCATTACCTTAATGGGTTAAGACCTAGCATTCAGGAGGAGTTAAGTATGGTTAGAATGACTAGCATTGAAGAGGCATACTAGTTTACCTTGCAAGTTGAGGAGAAGCTAAACAAAAAGTGTGATGGAAGGAAAAGAGGGCACAATCAAGGAGGAAGGGGTGGTGGTAGGTCATTTAGGGATCAAAATGAGAACTAGAAGAAAAATGAAGATGTGGGTACTAGCCAAGACCAGAGGAACGAGGGTTTCAACCACTCTTGTGATCAAAACTTTGGAGATTAGAGAGGAAGAGGTAGAGGATGTGGACAAGGTTCAAGAAGAGGAGGCTTCCATTGTACCTATTTTCATTTCAATAAAGAAGGTCATCATGCCTACAAATGCCCTCAACATAAAGGAAGGATAGATAGGAGAGTTGATGGTCAAGAAAGGGTTGCTCATGTGGATGATGATGCATAGTCTGTGCATTTAGAGGATGCAAAAAGAGGAGAGGTTCTAGTAACTAAAAGGGCCTTACTGAGTGGTGAGACTGAACCTACATAAAGGAAGAGTTTTTCTTGTACCAGGTGCAAGTGTGAGGGTAAATGTGGTGATGTGATTTTTGATGGTGGAAGCACTAACAAGTTGGTATCTGAGGAGATGGTCTCAAAGCTAAAGCTCAAGAGGGAGAAACTCCCCCAACCCTATCAAATTGATTGGGTGCAAGATGATCATAAGGTCCTGGTTAGTGAGTAATGTTTGGTAAAGTTCAAAATTAGGAGTTACCATGGTGAGGCTCTTTGTGACATCATCCCAATGGATGTCTTCCATTTATTGTTTGGAAGGTCATGGTAGTTTGATAGACATGTTATACATGATGGTCATGCAAATACATACTCATTGAAAAAGGATGGATTTTGCCACAGATTGAAGCCCTTGATAAAGGAGGATGAAAAGGTATGCAGTAGTGCTAGGTTATGTCTTGTTGATGGAATAAAATTTCTAGATGGCATGAAGCATCAGCATATGCGTTATGCTTTAATTCTTGGAAAGGATAAGGAAGGTAGTAGTGAAGTTTCACTTGAAGCTTCAGGTCTATTAAGTGAATATGGAGATGTCATCTCTAATTATGTTTCAGAAGGGTTGCCACCAATAAGGCAAATTAGTCATCAAATAGATTTAGTCCTTGGAGCTAGTTTTCCTAACAAGGCTACTCATAAGATGACTCCTATTGAGACTGAGGAGCTAAATAGACAAGTTTAGGAGTTGTTGAGGAAAGGTTTAATTTGAGAGAGCCTGAGTCCATGTGTAGTACCTACAATGCTAGCACCAAAGAAGGATGGAGAGTGGAGAATGTCTACAAACTCTCAGGCTATAAATAAAATAACCATCAAGTATCGATTTCCTTTGCCAAGGATGCATGATCTTATAGACTTCTTGAGTGGAGCTTAGTACTTCACAAAGATAGATCCAAATAGTGGCTATCACCAAATATGGATACAAGAGGGAGATGAGTGGAAGACTACATTCAAGACCAAGGAGGGTCTATATGAGTGGTTAGTCATGTCCTTTAGACTAACCAATGCACCAAGCACCTTCATACGGCTTATGAGTGAGGTACTAAAGAAAATTTTGGGAAAAAAATTTATTGTCTATCTGGATGATATTTTGATTTTTAGTAAATCTTTAGATGAACATTTATTGCACATTTATAGTGTCCTTGAAAGGTTGAGGGAAGAGAAATTGTTGATTAATTGTAAGAAGTGTAACTTTGTCAAAAGGTAGTTATTCCATTTGGGGTTTGTTGTGTCAGTTGAAGGTCTCAAATTGGACTTAGAGAAGGTAAATGTCATCTTGGAATGGCCTACTCCAAGGTTTGCTACTAAGGTGAGGTCATTCCATGGTCTAACCAATTTTTATAGGAAGTTTATTAGGAATTTCAGTAGTATATGTGCACCCCTAACTAAAACAATGAGGGGGGATAAAAAAGAGTTCAAGTGGACTACAGGAGCTATAAGGAGTTTTGAATTGTTGAAGAAGAAGGTGACAGAGCAACCTATGTTGGCACTTCCTGATTTCAAAAAAGTGTTCCAAGTGGATTGTGATGCTAGAAGTAGTGCTATTGGGGCTATGTTGAGCCAAGAAGGTAAGCCTATTGCCTATTTCATTAAAAAATTGAATGATGCAAAGAAGAAGTATTATGTTGATGGTCAAGATTTCTATGCAATAGTTTAGGCCTTAAAGAAATGGAGGCATTATTTGTTGTCAAAAGAATTTGTTTTGTATATTGATCACCAGGCATTGAAGTACATAAATAGCCAAGGTAAATTGAATCACAGACATTTGAAATGGGTAGAGTTCATGCAAAGCTATACATTTGTATTAAAACATAGAAGTAGAAGGTCTAATAGGATTGCAGATGCATTAAGTAGGAGATAGTTGTTGCTAACATTAATGTAGGTTGAAGTGGTTTTGTTTGATGAACTCAAGAATTTGTACCCTGAGGATCCTAACTTTGGAGAGGCTTGGAAGGCTTGTAAAGAACCTGTTACTCTAGATAGGACCAAGTGGCTAGATTACATGATTTGGGATGGTATGTTGTTCAACAGAAGTCAATTGTGTATTCCAAGGAGTTCCATGAGGGAGAACTCGATCAAGGAGAAGCACAGTGGAGGGATGGTAGGATACTTTAGTTGAGATAAGACCATTGCCATTATTAGAGAACATTATTTTTTTCCTCAATTATCACTGGATGTGAAGAAGTTTGTGCAAAGTTGTCAAGTATGTCAAACAGCCAAAGGATTTAGTCACAATATTGGGCTCTATCAGCCATTTCCTATTCCATCAAAGCCTTGGGAGGACATAAAGATGGATTTTGTTCTTGGATTTCCAAGGACACAAAGGGGTAATGACTCAATATTTATGGTGTTAATAGGTTCTCCAAGATGGCACATTTCATTCCATGCCACAAGACTCATATTGTAGTGCATATTGCAGATTTGTTTTTCAGAGAGGTGGTAAGGCTACATGGTCTCCAAAAAGTATTGTTCCTGACAAAGATACTAAATTTGTTGGATTTTTTGGAGGAATTTGTGGAAGAAGTTGAAGACAAAATTAAAGTTCAATTCTGCACATCATCTACAGACTAATGGACAAACAGAAGTAGTAAATAGAAGTCTAAGCAATTTACCAAGGTGTTTAGTAGGAGATAAGCCCAAGGGATGGGATTTGATTCTACCACAAGAAGAATTTTCTTACAATAATTCTATGAATAGGAGTACCGGTAGATCACCATTCCAAATTGTGTATGGGAGTAGTCCAAAGACTGTACCAAAGCTGAGAAAGATAGAGCAAGGGGAGAGGACAAGTGTTGAGGCAGAAGACATTGTTGAACATGTCAAGAACCTATATAAGGAGGTACATGCTCATATTACCAAGATGAACCTATAGTATAAGATAGAGTGGATCAAAAGAGGAGACATAAGGAGTTCCAAGTTGGGGATCTGGTTATGGTATACTTGAGGAATGAATGATTTCCAGTGGGTACCTACAACAAGATAAAGATGAAAAAATTTGGCCCCTGGAAAATTTTTAAGAAACATGACTCGGGAAATGCATATGAGGTGGAGTTGCTAGATGGGATTTATATTTCTCCTATTTTCAATATTGCAAACTTAATAGAATATCATGATGATGGTGCAAAGGATGAGTTGATACTGGAGCCATGTCCAATTCCTAGTTTTGAGAAGGAAGAGATTGAAGAAATTTTGGATAGTCGTGTGGGCTAGAGTACCAGAAACAGATAGTATAAAGAATACCTGGTGAAGTGGAAAGGATGACTAGTAGAAGATTCAACTTGGATATTCGTAGTGGAGGTTGCCCATTTGGGTTTTCCTCTACCAACTATAAAATGACAGGGTCACTTTTCAATTTACCCTAGGTGTCTAATGCAAGAGCATCCAATGGTGTAAGGGTAATCCTATATCACCCAAAAATATGCTTATTGTTAGTTTTTGTTCAATTTATTTTCATTTTTGGATACCCATTTCAATCAAATAGAGATTCCAACTCTCATAGTTTCGCTATTAGTTTTCTAGGTTAGAGTTTTTGAGCACCTTGGGACACCTATAATGTAGAAAATAGGTTATTTTTAATTGATACATAATTATAGATGATTATACTTGTAATTTAAAGCACTCTAAAAAAAGAATCAGGTCAAAAGGCTTTACAGTTTGAAAGTTATTGCAGTTTTAAGTTTCTTGGAGACCCCCTAAGAGCACTTCAAAGTCAGATTTGAGGCACTAAATGGCCTTGTACGGGCCCAAAAAATGGGGGACAAGCTAAGATCCTCTATGAGCCTATAGAGTGCTTGGAGAGCTTTCTCAAAAAGTAAACAATTCGTCAATCAAAGTCCCAGATCAAAAGTTATGCCTCTCAGAAGTTGGACTACCATTTCTGGATTCTTCTAATTTTGCACTGACTTCTGACATGTTTTATAGTACCTTCTATTTTGGTAGTGGATGCCAAATGTCATATTCTAAAATTTATTCCTAACCCTAAACCTAATTTTGGTTACTTAAAGATATTTCTAGCATTGTAAATGTAGTTTTTGGTGGAGTTTGGGAGAAGGTACTATGAGAAAGGTTTTTCTCCAAAATTTGATAATATTGTAAGCCATAGGGCACATCATTGGGTCTGTTTTCACTGTAATAAATGTAATAGCATATCACTTCTGATAATAATATTCCCCTTTTCCTATTGTGTTCATTTTGGTCTTGGATTGTGCCCTAATTCACCCCTCCCCTCTCAATTACTCCTCTTATATTTCCAACAATTGGTATTAGATCTTTTGGTGCTTCCACAAAAGGTTTCAAGGATCTAAGTTAAAGATTAGGATGTCTTATAGAAGGGAGATCCCCAAGCTGAATAGAGATAACTTCAAGGCATGGTAGGAACTTATGAGGCTGCACTTGGAAACCATTGGAGATTCAGGGATAAAGTATATAGACACCAAATACATGACACCCCTTGGAAATATGACTATTGAAGAAATTATAGAAAAAGAAGAGTCATAACATTATGATGATTGATATTGCTTCATCTCTCAACTATGTTGAATTTGATGAGGTTGAAGTTTGTGGAACTCCTTATGAAATGTGGATCAAGGTTAAAGCCATCTATGGAGGAGATGACAATGTAAAAAGAGTTAGAGCTAAAAGTCTTAGAGGGCAATTTGATCAAATAAAGATGAGAGAAGATGAAAATATTGCAAAGTATAGTGATAGAATCAAAGCCAGTCTTTGTGCTATCAAAGCTTCAAAAGGAAAGATTGAAGATGAAATAGTGGCAAGTAAGTTTCTTAGAACACTTCTTCCTATATATGTAGTCAGAGTATCAGCAATTCAAGAAATGAGATGCAATCCAAAGAATGATATAACATTAGATGTAGTAGTTGGAAGATTAAAAACATTTGAGCTAGATAACTATGATAATTATGTTCCTAGTTCTAGCAATCTAGAGTCTACATTTGAAGCCAAGTTGTCACTCAAGAAGAAAGACAAAAAATCAAAAGCCAAACGATCTAAAAGTGAAGAAGAAGATAGTTATGATAGTGATCTTAAAACTATTGAACCATTAATTGCAAGAAGGTATCCCAAAGGAAAAGGAAAGTACAAAGGTAAAATCCCTTTGATTTGTTTCTCTTGTGAAGAAGTTGGACACATTGCTGCAAGATGTCCAAATAGAGAAGACAAAGATGAAAAGAAGCACAAAAAGTACAAAGGCGAGAAGGATTTCAAGAACTACAAAGACTACAAGGACAACGGTAAGAAATATTGTTTTATGGCTAAAGATTTAGATAGTAGTGAAGATGATGAAATTGTGTATATTATTGTAAAAGATGAATCTGATGATGAAGGAGATAAAATGGCACTTATCTCTCATGTTATCAAAAATGATACATGAATTATTGATAGTGACTGCACACATCATATGATTGGTGACAAAACAAAGTTTAAATATATGGAACATTATGACAATGGAAGTGTGAGATCTAGAAACAATGAACCATGTTGCATAAAGGGAAAAGGTTGTATCTCACTAACCAATGAACTTAGATGTGATAATGCTTATTGGGTTGAAGTACTAAAGCATAATCTACAGAGCATGGCATAGTTGAATAATATTGGATTCAAGGTATAATTCATGAATGGGAAGGCCAAGCTTCTAGAGGGAAAAGGAAATCTGGTTGGGTCTGGTAATCAAAAAAAAGGTAACCTATTCTACCTAGAGCTCAATGAAAGTTCATCATTCATTGCTCAAGTAGAAGAAAGTTGGTTGTGGCATAAAAGGCTATGTCATGTGAACTTTGATAATCTAATTAAGATAAGAAAAAAAAAAGAGTGAGAGGTATTCCTAGTCTAAAGAAACGTGATATGGGCCTATGTAAAAACTGTCAAATTGGTAAGATGGGCAAGATAAGTTTCAAAAGAAAAAACTATCATTCTGAAGAAGTCTTGGAGCTAGTTCATATAAACTTATGTGGACCTAGTGGAATTGAGAGTTATAGTAGAGAAGTTTTTTTTTTTTTTTTGATGATTATTCTAGAATGATGATTGTAATGTATCTAAAAGATAAGTCTAGAGCATTTCAAAATTTTAAGTGGTATCTGGCAAGAGTAGAGAAAGAAACTAGAAAGAAG
Organism: Cupressus sempervirens; assembly: GCA_028749045.1. NCBI lineage: Eukaryota > Viridiplantae > Streptophyta > Pinopsida > Cupressales > Cupressaceae > Cupressus > Cupressus sempervirens. The sequence goes on from CM053788.1 coordinate 654,255,455, forward strand.
CTGAAGTATTTGAGGTCAAACAAAGGTGGTGAATTTATTTTCAATGAATTTTGCATGAAAGGGGAATTAAAAGATAAGTATCATCCCCTGGTACACCATAGCTAAATGGTATAGTTGAAAGAAGGAATAGATCCATCACGGATTGTGCAAGAACCTTGATGATAGAAAAGAATGTTGCAATCAAATACTGGAAGGAAGCAATTAGTACTACAGTGCATACCTTGAACAAATTATAGCTTAAGAAAGACTCAAATCAAACTCCTTATGAACTATGGTATGGCTACAAACCTAATGTAAGTTACTTGAAAGTATTTGGTAGTAAATGTTATATCTTGAAGGAATCTAGGAAAGGTAAATTTGATGTTAAATGTGATGAAGGCATATTCCTCGTATACTCCTACAAAAGTAAAGCATATAAATATTTAAGTTTATCAACTCATAAGATCATAGAAAGTGCACATGTAAAAATTAATGTGTTTGCAGAAAAGAGTGAAGAAGAAAGTAGCAAGGAAACTGAGGATTATAGAAAGTTTGTCTATTATGAACCTAATACATTTTCAAATAAAATTGGAAGTCAGTAGACTTCACCTCCCGAGTCCTAAAAATCTCCAAAGGCTACCAAGTTGCAACAAGTGCAACCTGAGTTATAGTCTAAAGGACTTGAATCGTAGTCAGAAGCTACCAAGTTATTGCCAAAGAAAACTGAGTCTGGAAGACCTGAGTCATAGACAGTGGAACCCAAGCTTGAAATAGAAGATCATGATGAGGCTAGAGGAACAAGTTCTAAATCCAAAGTACCTATATTAGCAAGATATGTTAGAAGTCACTAGGCACCTGATCAAATCATTGGAGACAAGTCAGATGGAACAATGACAAGAAATAAGTTGAAAGGTACATGTTTGCTTGCTAAATTTGAACCTAGATTAGTTAAAGATGCTTTGGATAATAAAAGTTGGATTGAATCTATGAATGAAAAAATAGAATAAATAGAGAAGAACAAGACCTGGACTCTTGTCCCTAGACCTAAGGATAAGAATGTAATTGGCACTAAGTGGGTTTTCATGAATAAGTTGAATGAAGATGGAGAAGTTCCAAAGAACAAAGAAAGGATAGTGTTTAAAGGTCATTAAGAAGAAGGTATTGATTATGGTGAAATTTTTTCTCCTGTTGCAAGATTAAAAGGTGTTATAACTTTACTTTCTTATGCTACACATAGAGGATTTAAAGTTTATCAAATGGATGTAAAATATACATTCTTGAATAGAATTCTTGAAGAGGAAGTTTACATAGAATAACCAGAAGCTTTGTAGATCTTAGCAAAAATGATATGGTTTGTGAACTGCACAAGGCATTATATGGACTCAAGCAAGCTCTTAGAGCTTGGTATGAAAGACTTCATAACTACTTGATAAAGATTGGTTTCCAAAGAACAAATGATAATGATGGGGACACAACCCAAGCACAGAATGGATACAACAGGAAAGGGAAAATTTTATTAACTATGAAAATATGCTAGTACATTTGGTACAGAGAAAATAAACTTCAAAACATGTCCTATGGGCTTACAATAGCATAAATCTGGAGATGAATTCTTCTCCCAGTACCTTCTCTCAAACTCCACTCCGAACTGCCTTTTACAATGCCAAAAATGTTCTTAAATAGACCCCAAAGGGTTAAGGATTAGGAATACATTCTAGAAAGTGCTAGTTGGCATCCACCAACCAAGTAGAAGGCTCCAGAAGCCACGTGAGAAGTTGACGCAAATCTGGAAGAATCTAGAAATGGTAACCGAACTTTCGGGAGGCATAACTTTTGAACCGTAGCTTTGATTGATGAACTGTTTACATTTTCAGAAAGCTCTTGAAGTGCTCTATAGCCCTATGGATGAGCTTTTCTCATCCCCCATTTTTCAGCCCTATTTGAGGTCATCTAATGCCCCTAACCTGACTTTGAAGCATTCTTAGGAGGTCTCCAAAAACTAAAAAATTGCGATAACTTTCAAACCATGGGGCCTTTTGACCTGATTCTTTTTCTAGAATGCTCTAAATTACAATTACATTCATCTGGCCAATTTACACCCTCTAAATCACCAAAATTATGGCTCAATTACATACTCCTATTTTTTTGGCATTTACATGTATCCCAAGGTGTTCAAATACTCTATCCTAGAACACTGATAGTGGAACTGTGAGAATTGGAACCTTTATTTGACCTAAATGGGTATCCAAAAATGAAAACACATGAAACAAAAACTAAGTCTAAGTACTTTTTTTTTTTTTGGGTGACACAGGATTGCCCTTATACCTCTAGATGCTCTTGCATCTGATAATAGTAGCCTATATATCAAAGAAGGAGTAGACAAGAAGGTTGTATTAGTTAAAATCTCTATGCATGACATGTTGGGTGATGCGACACACTCCCCTGCCCACAGGTGGTTAATTATGTGGTGTTCCATGTTCACTAACAGTCATAGCTTTTGGTGCAACGGCAAATGGGCCCAACAATTGGTATCAGAGCCTGGTTTTGGCTTGGTCATGGGTTCAAATCTCCCCGATCCCTTCTCGACCCGCGTAAGCACCTGGTATGCGCGTCGAGGGGGAGATTGTTGGGTGATGTGACGCGCTCCCCTGCCCACAGGTGGTTAATTATGTGGTGTTCCATGTTCACTAACAGTCATGGCTTTTTGTGCAATGACAAATGGGCCCAACATGACATGTTGTTCACAGAAAATGATGACTTCTGCAAAGCATTTTCTGAAGAGATGAGTAAAGAATTTGAGATGTCCATGTTTGGAGAGATAAAATTCATTGTTGGATTGCAAATCTAATAGAAGAAAGATGGTATATACATTTCAATCCAAATATATCAAGGAGATACTAAAGAAATTTGGAATGGAAGATTCAAGACCAGTTAGAACACCTATGTCTACTAGACATAAGCTTTCCAAGAATGGTGATTCCAAGGAGGTAGATTAGACCACATATAGATCAATGATTGAAAAATTGCAATATGTTGTGCATAAAAGGCCTAATATTGCATTAGCAGTTGGTATGGTTTCAAGATTCTTAGCAAATCCTAAAGAAAATTGCATGATGGAAATCAAGAGAATCATGAGGTATCTAAAGGGTACTGAAGCTTATGGATTGTGGTACAAGAAAGGAGGCAATCTAGATTTGAAAGCCTTCACTAATGTTGATTGGGTAGGAAATATTGATGATAGAAAGAGCACCAATGGTAGAACATTCTTTCTTTGTAAAAGACTAGTGTCTTGGACAAGTAAGAAGTAGAATTGTGTTGCTCAGTCTACAGCAAAAGTAGAGTATTTTGTAGCAGCAATTAATTCCTCCAATGTTGTTTGGTTCAAGCAACTATTGGCAAGTATGAAGATAGAAATAAAGGATCTAGTGGTTATCTTCTATGATAGTACCAGTGCAATTACTATATCAAAGAATCTTGTGATGCATACCAAAACCAAGCACACTTCTATAAGATGTCATTTTCTAAGAGATGGTGCAAGATAAAGAGGTAAGATCGAAATATGTGAATACTAAAGAACAAATTATAGAGATATTCACTAAGCCATTACCTAAGGATTCATTTTTGTATCTAAGAGGTATGTTAGGAGTCATTCCCCTATCTGAAGCTCACTAAATGAAGATTAGTGATGCATTAACCAGAGCATGTTGAAGATCAATCAGTTGATGCAGTATTAAAAAGGTCATATTGCACATAAATCAATACATGAGGTACACTAATATTCATTGAATATTGTCTTTGGCATGAGATGTAAAAGAGGGAGAGTTTTCTATCATATCACAAAAAAAAATTCAAAAAAAAGGAGAGTATACATTTCACAGAAATTTTCTTGAAGATGTCAAAGGAAGAAGATGAACTTGGTCTAATATCAAAAAGGTAGAGTTTTCTATCAAAAGGAGATGTTTGCTAACAGAGGGAGAAACTGAGGCATAGGGAGTTTACACTAATAAAGGGAGTTCTCATGGATGAGAATTAGAATGAAACTAAGGATATGTTCCTTACTTTATTCTTGCTCTAAAATTTCATTGTATTATTACATGTTGTGTTGCCATCAATGCCAAAGAGGGAGATTGTTGAATACAATTGGTTAATTGTGTATTGTCTTTGATGTTACAAAAAATATCATATCTTTTCCAGTTAGTGTATATTGAGTTCACTCAGGTGATGAAGACAATTTCCTATGTCTGTTGAGTATTCTAGAGTTTACCAAGTTCAAAATACTATGTCTACCGAGTTCACTCAGGAAAGAAAGAGAAGTTTGCATAAGATTGAGTGTTAACTGAGTTTACTCAGTTAATGAAGGAAATCTTGGATGGAACCAATGTTAACTAAGATAACTCAGTTACCAAAGGAGCTTTGTGAAGATGCAATGTTAATCGAGTTCACTTGTTTAATACAGGAAAATTTCTTCTGAGTTAGTGTCTATCGAGCAGGGTTGGCTCACAAAGGATTTCTTTATTTTGGCACATTGAATGTACTAGTTTTTTTGTTAGTTCCAGCTGATTAAGAAGATGAATATTAATTATTCTAATTTATATTCAAGCTAACTTGAAAATGTGTATGATATAAATATAAGGTCAAGTTGAGGATTGAATGTGTGCAAGTGAATGCAAATATAGAAGATGCTTAGAGGAAGTGAATTAGAAGGATAAGCATAATATCCTTGTGGAGATGCAAATATTCATTTGATCAGAAAGGATCAAGTATACAAGCTAGAATTGAGATCTATAATCAGCAATTCAGTTGCATTACAAGTCAAGTCATCTCATTGTTACCCTATAACCATTGTAGTAGTGATCTAAATCTCTTAATAGAGTTGGCTTAACAAACATTTGTAAATCCTCTAACAAGGTGGCATTTCTAGATTGAAGTGTCTAAAGACCTCTAACAAGGCCACTCCTAACAAGGTGATTAAATCCTCTAATTGGGTCACACCTAATAGTGTTTTATGTAACCTTTAATAGGGTTGGCTCCTAATAGGGCTCACTTTAGAAGAGTGAAACTTAGTAACTAGTTGCAATTGGTGTTTTTTCCCAAATTGGGTTTCCAAGTTAAATCTTGGTGTCACTTGTGTTCATGCTATTTTCTTTCATATGTATGAAACTAATTTAAGTAAGGTTAATCATTGATAATATCTTAAGATTTACATGTTAAGCATTTTTTGAGTTACAGTTGCGATTTTAGTACTTACCGAGTTACATCAATTACTAGTGTAAACTAAGTGCCTGTGTGTTTGTCAAGCATTAGTATTTCCGGTGAAGTTTGTGTTTTGTGTTGCATCTAAGAAATTTGGGATTTATTTTAGTGGTAACTAATTTACCCCTCCCCTCTTAGTTTCTCCTCTTATATTTCCAACACATTCACATTAAGTCATAGTAGGATCAAGCAGGTGATCCATTTATGTTACTTTATACTTGTTCTATTGAATATTTTGTTTAACATAATCAGTAATACTAGAATTATGTAGCTATAGCTAGTACTCTTGTTTATTTTATTTAATCATATACATTTAAGACTATTATTTTTCTTAAAATTAGACTATATATTTGTTAACACTAAAACACAAATAAAGATCTCTGATAGTTATCTTTTTTTAATTTCAAGATCTTCATATTTAATGTGAAGATTTTCCACTACTGAATAGTGGAATAGCCACAATGTGGAGCCGCATAGCTCATGGCTTTTTGCACCAAATTATAATTTTAGTATATTTTTGTCCTTCAAAAATATTATAGGTCAATGTTCTTCTAATTTTTCATACATTTAATAATTTTTCGCTTGTCATTTGAGGTAATTTTCTCTTCTTAGATAGAGACATACATCATAAGGATGGACATGCCAATTTTTATTATCCCACTTTCAAAGATGATTCCCTTATCAAATTAATGAAACTACTTGCAACTGACACCTTGATTTTCTACAACTTGCCATATCATCCATTCACACAACCATCTTCCTCCTACCCCACCATAGCACGCAACCCTTGTTTGAGGTTTATATCTTAGTCCCTCTTGGGTTTTGAACCTCATTTAACCTATTTCAAAATGGTTCCATTGGTTCAATGAGGTTCATATGTTTGATAAGTTTAGTGTCCTAGGCAGTTTAGTGGCTTCAATGTTTAGAAGGCTCTTGGCTTGGATTAGAGTACTAAGATTCAAACACTATAATTTAGATTGAATGATTCGTATCAATCTGTGCAAATGCTTTCATATGTCTCCAAGAACATTTAGGTGTATTTTGGTTCATAATAGTCCATGAAGCACAAATCATAATCAATGTTCACATTTCAAAGGCCAATGGTTCCGAACATGAAACTAGTGGTTCAAAGTGTTGGCTCATCAATCTAAATGTACAGTTCAATAGTTCAACTTTGACAATTCCAAATATACCATACCATTTCAAAAGACCAAGTATAGTGATTTGTATCTAGCAATTCGATGATATAGAAATTCAATATGGTAGAAGATATATTGGCATCACAAATGAATCATCCCATATCCATAAACAACATCTAATCTTTCATAAGTCTCTCTCCTCTAAAGACCCAATACATGAAGCCATTATCATAATGATTAAACTCACTTTCCTCAAATAAATTCAATCGAAACTATTTATACCAAACTAAGTATGCAGAAATTTTTACTTACAGATTATATTATCTCTTGGTGATTGAGTTAAGATCTAATATCGTTTTCCAAGGTGATAAAATTGCATGTCAATGTATGTATGTATGTATGTATGTATGTATGTATGCATCTCATTGTCATACCCTTGTGATCTTTGTATATGTATATGTGTGTCTATGTATATAAACAGAGATATCTTTGTATATATACATACATACATACATAGACACACACATGTGTGTGTCTATGTATGCATATATACATACATATACATAAAGAGAAGCTTCTCTATATATACATACATACATACATAGACACATACAAATGTGTGTGTGTGTGTGTGTATACATAAATATACATAAAGAGAATCTTTTCTAATCACCTGCTAGGGGAAATATAAAGAGATACATGTTTACAAGGAAAATAAAATAACATTTACATAGGTACCTCTTCTCCCCTTGAAGAAAATCACAGAGCACTACTACATTTGGACCCAAATACACCAAAAATTACACCGTTGTCACAAATTGCTATTGCAATTTGACCCCAAATGTTGTAGTGCAAAGGGCACAGAGATCACAAGGTCATGGCATGGAAAAAAATTCATAGAGCAAGGGCATGGAGATCACAAGGGAATGACAAAAAAATGTAGAGATCACAAGGGCACGGCAATGAAATGTAGCAATCACAAGGGCACAACAACAAAATCGTAGATCTCCACTGATCTCCACCAAGGGCATGGTAATGAAATTTAGAGATCATAGCAATGAAAAGAACCAATGACAAGGGCATTGAAATTTTTAGAGCTCTCCACCTCATTCGAAGCTCTCCACCCTCTTTCACATGCAGCTCTCCACAATCAAAACAAATGGGGAATGATTTATGTTGTGTTTTCTTCTTCTATATATATATATATATATATATATATATATATATATATATATATATAATCAACTTCACATTGTGTTGTAAATCTGGCATAGATGTTTGATCCTCGATAGGTTTCATAATTTCAACATTCAATTTCTCAAGTTTCCTCTTCATTATATAGTCATTTCCACCCTAAAAACCACTTATTACTTCATTAAAATCAAGACTTGAACAAACCTAATGATACAAAACCTACTGCCACTTTGAAAAAAATGTTTCCTCCAACATTGCAACCATATGATAAATGGGAATAGCACATATTCGAGCCATAACCTAGTTAAATTGGTCTAGTTGTTGATTAGCTAGGTTGATTACAAATTCTTGCAAAACTGTCATTAGATTAGGTACAATAAAATGAACAATAAGTTGTTCCCAACAAGTAGGATCAGCTACAATTTTCCAGGGTGATAAAATTACATATGAAAATGCATCACTTGAATGCCACGCATGAAGCACATTCCCAAACTTGAAATACTCTTATAAATAATGGAAAAGAAAATGCAGATGCAATACATGAAAAATTGCACAACTTCTAGTCTTTATATACACAAAGAGATCTTTTTTAAGGTACTTATTACATATTAGCCACAATAGAAAAATTGATCCAGTTGCATACATATTCCAGAATCTAAATAGTTAAACACTAAAACTCAACCTATGCTAAGTGACTTTGCTCAAGATCCTAGACAAAAATAATGCAGACAAGGAAAAATGGGCAGAGTTCACAAGAAATTTTAGAAAAACATATCATAGTAGATATTTTTATAAAGAAACAAGTCATAACCTAGTTAAACTAGTCTATTTGTTGATTAGCTAGGTTCATTACAAATTCTTATAGAACTATCATCAAATTAGGTACAATAAAATGAACAATGAGTTGTTCCCAGCTAGCAGGACCAAATAACATTTTCCAAGCTAATAAAATTGCATATGTAGATGTATGTATCTATGTATATATATGTATGTATGCATGTATGTGTATATATGTATGTATATGTATGTATGTATGTATGTATATACATATGTATATGCATATGTGTGTGTGTATACATACATACATACACACACATGTGTGTGTCTATGTATGTATGTATGTATGTATGTATATAGAGAGAGATCTTGTGGATTGTGGAGATCAATGGAGATCTAGGATTTTGTTTTCATGCCCTTGTGATCACTACATTTTATTGTCATGCCCTTGTGATCTCTGCATCTTGTTGTCATGCCCTTGTGATCTTTGTATATATATATGTATGTATGTATGTATAGATATATACATATGTATATGTATATATATGTGTATATGTATGTATGTATGTATGTATGTATGTAAATAGAGAGATCTTGGCACAATAGAAAAACAATAAAACTCACTCAATGGGTAGCATGGCCACAGATGCAATGGAAATTCCTATTGGTAAGTGGATCCCTCTTTTTCTCTCTCATTTTTCATATGTTTATTTCCCTTGAACTATTAATTATTAGGGGGCATTTTTTAATATTTGGATTGATTTTATGTAGACAGTAATGAGGACATTCCTAGACGTACATGTGTGATGAATTTCTCATGAGCAATGAAGATGGACTTCCCCTGAGAGTAGAAGGAGGTGATAAGGACATTCTAGGTACTTTAAAGATTGATCTCATGACATTCCATGTAACTTACCATGCTTATACATGTGTGGATGTTTAGGTTATCAACCTTACATTTAATAAAAGGAATATGTGCTTCAAAACCATCTTTTAAACATAACTATATAAGGAGTGAGTTATGACATATATAGGTTAACCTTACATTAATTATGAACTACAACACAAAGGTCGCACAAGGGTATTACAGTATTGTAATTATAGAAAACCACCTGATTATCCTGAGTGGGTGTATGATGGTGAAGAGATGTATTGGGTGAGTAATGCTCACCAGTGGTTATAGGAATACAGCTACATCAAAAAAATTAGAAACTAGAACTACATATTTGTTAGAGTGAGTGGTTCAAGGGTCTTGATCCCATGGATACGGGTATGTAGGTAACCTAGTAGGCAGAGAATGCCTCTACTGTGTGGATGCCTTGGACATAGTTAGGTAGCACTTAACTATTTTAAGACATTATATATTAACTCATGAGGTTCATTTGTTTGCAAAAGCCTCTACCACAATTGCATTACCTCTAAGCCATGCAAAGGATGTTGAAGTGGTTCCCGACCTTGAAACACTCATATAAGCAATGATAAAGCAAATGCAGATACAATACATATATTACTATTATTTGTGTATATGTATGTATATATGTATGTATGTATATAAATATATATGTGTGTGTGTGTATACACAGAGAGATCTTGGCACAATAGAAGACTTGATCTAGCTACATACATATTTTAGAATCTAAATAATAAAACATTCTTAAGTAGACATTTGTGAGCACTGGGTGTGTGAAGGCTCCATGCAAAAATGTGTAGAAGCAGAAAATGTCATGAACATTTTTGATGACATGTTTGCCAAGAGCATACGCAAGTTCCTCAAGGTGACTTCCATTATTAAATTTTCATAAACATTTTACTTGTTATCATTCATTTCTTTATTACTTTTATTATAAGAATCCATCACAATTTCTATTAGGTGATGAAACCTATGGGTACGGTTATATGTTTAGAAATTTGGAGTATGCTTAAACTAAAATGCGTCCCACATTTAACTCAATGAGGGTTTTTTGTAAGTTGCATGTGGACTCAAAAGGGTTATCATTTGGTATTGTGGGTTATAAATAGAAATCTCTTTATTGTCTAATTGTGGAACTAATTTTGAATTGGTGGGTACATTGTATTTCATTTGTAGATTCAATAGAGCTTTTGGTAGTATCTCCTAAATCAGTGCTAGCATCTTTGGCCAACCTCAGCAATATACAACTGGGATGCCACCCATGGGGCCAAGTAATCAACCTTTCATCACCCCCAACTTGTTTACCTCAACTCAAACCACAATTCCATCATTTCCACTAGGTCCTTGGAGCTCAGTGCCATCAACCACAAATCCACAAGCTACTGCCCTCACTCCACAAAGCTATCAAACCCCACAAGCTACTACCAATGTTCTACCAAGCTCTCAAGTGACCCAAGCTCCTACCACCACTCTACCAAGCTTTCAAATCTAGCCACCAAGCTATCAAACTCCATCAGTTCCATTTCCAAGCTTTCAATTCCCACCACCTCCACCACCAACTAATCCATTACCTCCTATTACTAACTATTTTTCTATGCCACTTCTAGGAGGAAATCCATCACCACCAACCACCAATTACTTGGCCTCCTTTGCCATGATACCCTCCCAAATGGGGGCACAACCCACATATATTGGTCAAACTCCTCAAATCCCAAGTCAAGTTCCACAAGCTCCCCGATCCTTTCTCCAAGCTTCACAACCATCTTATACCTTACCTCCACAAAGCAATCCATTTATCCCACAGCCAGCCTATGTCCCTCAATCCCTATCCCAAATCCCATATCAACAACAAGCCTCGCAACACATGCAGCAATATGTGCCTCCTCCACCTCAGCAAACCATCATCCACCATTCAGTTACCCAAGCCATGTATAATCCCTACCAACCCATACCTCAAAGCCATCCATGTTCCATTGCCCCATCTAGCACATACCTACCTTAGGGCACTCTTACATTGGGTGCACCCTAGCCATCACCCATTAATTTAGAATGGGAAGCCATGAAGATAGATTTGAAGAACATCCAGGAGGGAAATGATCCAAAAACCTTCAAGTTTGAAAATGTGTGTCCTTAACCATTTGATAGAGCCATTACCATGACACCATTTCCCAAACACTTTGAGATACCCAAGTTTGACAAATTTAGAGGAAAAGGAGACCCTGTCACACATATCAAAGAATTTTACATGCACTACCAAGAAGTGGCATACGGTGATGTCTTCCTCTTGCGTCTATTTCCCAAAATCTTGGTTGGACCAGCTCTTGAATGGTTTTATAGAATCCCATATGGCACAATTAAAAACTTTTTTGAATTGTCTGAGGCATTTGTAGCCCAATATGCCCATCTTGTCGAAACAAAACTATCAATAGTTGATCTTGGCCACACTAAGCAAAAAGGTGGAGAAAGCCTTTCCGAATATCTACAAAGATGGCAAACCCTTACCACCCGCATATCTTGCACCTTGCCAGAGCGCCATTTGGTGAAAATTTTTATTGATAATGCCCATCCTAGCTTGGCTCACCACATGACCATGAACTGTTTGCAGACCTACAAAGATATCAAAGAGAAAGGAATGATCCTTGAGCAAGGACTCATTAAAGATGGTGTGGTCAATATTTACAAGGAAGCCAACCAAAATCAAACACATTCAAATGACAAGTCTAGGTATTGGAACAAAAACAAGCACGTAGCAACAGATGGGGTTACCGATATGAGACATGTGAATATTGTTGGTCCTTCCCAAAATCATTCCAACCCACTGTATCAATCAAACAATCAACAAGCTATCAACTGCCAACAGCAGAATCACCAAAGCTATCAAAGCCACAATCCAAGACCCAACTTTCAAGGGTCTAGCAATCAAGCTAATGCCATCAATGTAGTTATAGGACCAAAGCCTAAGTTCCAACCTGCACCTAGAAACTATACACCCTTTGGTGAGCCATTGGATGTCATTTGTGAGAAATTGACTAAGGAAAACCTCATCAAATTTCCTTCTACCCAGCAAATTGACCTAGGCCAATCCAAAGCTCCATGGTATAAAGACAATGAGTACTGCAAATTTCATAGGGTAAAAGGTCACACCACCCTCAGATGCATGAAATTGAAAGATTATTTGTAGGACCTCATTGATCGGAAAGAAATCACTGTTGGTGCCCAAACCTCTCCCAATGCAGGCTTACAGATCTATCAAAATGCTTTTCCCCCTCACAACAACCAAAATTCTTGAAAAGCACCTATCCAAACCAACAACAACAACACCAACAACTGCCAGCCAAACCAACAGCATGGCAAGAACAATGACCACACTTCATCCTATATAGATTATGGTAGCCTCATAGGTTGTATATCCGAGAAAGAGCCTTCTGTCAATGTTATCAATATCCAAGGACCAAACAATGAGTGTGCAGTCACCACTTGAAGAGCACAATTTAACATCGCAAGCCCACCAGTTTCACCAGCACCATCAGCTCCATCAAAAAGCCAATACAATATCTTGGAACACCTTGGGAACATGCCAGCCCAAATCTCCATTTTAGACCTTCTCCGCACTAGTCCTATGTATAAAAACTTCCTTGACAGTGCTCTCATAGAATCTTGTGTCCCTTCAGATATCAATGCTACTAATTTTTGTTATCTCATTGGACACCTATCCTCCTCATGTGCCCTATCATTCAAACCCACCGACATACCCATGGTCAAGCCAAATCACACCCTTCCGATTTGCATAGCCATTATGGTATCCAATTTTGCTTTAAAAAAAGTAATGATAGATAATGGATCAGCCTTGAATATTTGCACCCTAAAATTCATAAAACAAGCTGGGTATACTGAGGCAAATATCATCAGTGAGGTTATCACCATTAAAGCTTATGAAAACTTGGAAAGAACCATAGAAGGAACTATTTTGTTGCCAATCAAGGTTGGGCCAGTCATCCAAGAAACACTCTGCCATGTTATTGATCTAAACCTACCATTTAACATCCTCCTCGGTCACCCATGGATTCATGCCATGAAAGTCATTCCATCCACTTACCATCAGTGTGTTAAATTTCTGCATCAGGGTACTGAGGTAACCATCCATGCCAATCTAGAACTCTTTTCTTATTGTAATGCGATTGAAGCTTCATATGCAAACCGTTGTCCTGGAATTGATATCGGCATAGCCATCACTAGCTCATCCCACACTTGTAATTACCCAAAAACCATCCTCGCCTCCACCCTATCTACCGTGAAGATCAATAACAAAGGCTGTGGAGAGTATAGTTTGTCAGATGCATTTGCTGTCGAGGCACTCCCACTTGATCCACATGCCCATGGATGACCGACATATCACAAAGCTAAGGAGATTCCACCTCCTTGATACAAATAGTTTGGCCCAACAACCTTTGTATCCTCAAAAATCCCTCTTCATGATAAGCTCACTCCAGATATCAACAATTGGTTACATAAGGATGCACCTCCAAGAAATCAAGCATGTCTTGATCACTTCAGCCAGAAGTATCCCCAAGAACATAAGCTCATCACTAACAAATGGAACTATCAAGGTGGTGGTCTAGGACTAGAAGAAAGAGGCATGCAATGCCTCATCGACTCACACAAGTGGGAATCGAAGTCAGGTCTTGGCTTTGGCATACCCACAACTGGGGGCACCAATGAGAACAGTCATGCTTTTTCAAACATTCACTGCAACCTTGTCAAAATCGAAGACATTCCTAAGAAAGTTGAAAAGAGAGCCTATGATGATATCCCAAACCAAATCTTCCTTGGAGACTCTATTCTCCAAGAACAATCCATCCATTTCATTGACCCACCACTCTCCCATCCACAACTCACAAATTGGGACCAACCAAGCATCATACACATTGATGAGTTCACATTAGAGGAAGCACTTTTGAGATTCATGGGAGCCAAAACTCCTCACAAGAAAACAAAGCCAGATTCTGCCTATATCTATAAGCTAGATCCCAAGGGGTATTTTGGAGAAAATCCCCAACCTAGTTCCAATACACCAAAAACTAGAACTAAGGTGAATTTGGGACTAGCTAAGGCAGCAAAGAGAACCCCTCAAGAAGAAAATCTAGAGTCACAAGTAGAACATGAGGATTTAGCATTGTCTCCTCAAGATAATCGACCATAGGTGTCTTCTATTCTAATTGAGGATACTAGAGAAGTCAACATCGATTCTTCAGAGATCCCCAGACTTGTTCACATTGCTGCATCCCTATTACAAGACCAAGCTGACCTCCTCTTTGAGGTCTTAAGAGAGAAAATTGGACGATTTGCATGGTCATATCAGGACATGCTAGGACTGGATCCAAAGCTTTTAGTTCATCATCTTACAGTCGATCCAAAGATCAAGCCCATCAGACAAAAGCTTAGAAAAATGCACCCCAAGGTGGCATTACTAGTCAAAGCTAAATTAGAAAGAATGTTAGCTACTAAGCTTATCTAACCTATAAACTACTCAAAGGGGATCTCCAACATGGTCCCCATCACTAAGCCTTTCGGTGACATCAAAATTTGCACTGATTTCAGAGATCTTAACAAAGCTTGTCCAAAAGATGATTTTCCCTTGCCCAACATTGATATGATTGTAGATCTTACAGCTGGACATGAAATTTTGTACCTCATGGATGGATTTTTTGGGTATAATCAAATCAAGATTGCAGAAGAGGATCAGCATAAGATAGCATTCACTACCCCTTGGGGAACCTTTTGGTACAACATGATGCCTTTTGGCCTAAAGAATGTTGGGGCTACCTATCAAAGAGCTATGACAGCCATTTTCCATGATCTTATCCATAGCATTTTGGAGGATTATGTGGATGATATCTTGGTTAAATCTCATACCTTCATGGATCATCTTGCTAACCTGGAGAAATTCTTTGATAGGTTAGCCAAATATCATCTCATGTTGAATCCCAAGAAATGTGTCTTTAGGGTCACATCTGGCAAGCTTCTAGGCTTTATAGTTTCTAAACGAGGTATAGAGATTGACCCCAAGAAGGTCAAAGCTATCTTAGACATGCCTCCTCCCTAGACACTGCGACAACTTCACACTCTTCAAGGAAAGCTTCAATCCGTTCAATGCTTCATCTCCTAGCTTGCAGATAAGTGTACACCATTTGCACATTTACTGAAGAAGGATGAAAACTTCAAGTGGGATCCTTTATGTCAATGCAGCTTCGATCACCTCAAGTAGTATCTCATCAATCCCCCTATCTTGGTTCCACTAGTTCCTGGTCATCCCTTGATCTTGTACATATCAGCAACACCTACTACTCTAGGGGCACTTCTAGCACAGCTTGGTGACTACAGCAGAGAAAGAGCCATCTACTACATCAGTAGAACCCTAGTTGGTTATGAACTCAATTATACTCCTATGGAAAAATCTTGTTTGGTAGTTGTTTTCTCAACTCAAAAGCTTCACCACTACATGCTAAGTCATACCATCCAACTAGTCTCCAAGATCGACCCTCACAAGTATATGCTCTCCAAAACAGCACTTACAAGCCATTTGGCCAAATGGGTTATGCTCCTTAGCGAATTTGACATCCAATATGTGGAAAAAAAGGAAATCAAAGGGCAAGCTATAGTAGATCACCTAGTTGATGCGCCTTTAGTAGATACATATCCTTTGATCACAGAATTTCTAGATGAGCATATCTATCTAATTGAAGAACAGCCCCCATGGAAACTTTATTTTGATGGCTCATATACATCTCATGGATCAGGGGTAGGAATATTGTTGGTCACACCTCAAGGAGATTACATTCCAAAATCCTTCAAGATAAAATTCCCTAACACCAACAATATAGCTGAATATGAGGCTCTCATAGCAGGATTAAAGATAGCTGCAGAATGGAACATCACTGAGTTACAAATCTTTGGCGATTCTCAGCTCATCATCAAGTAAGCCCTAAATCAATATCAAACCAAAGATGAAAATATATTACCCTACAAAGAGCTAGTTGATCAGCTAACCCAGCATTTTACAAAGCTTTAGTTTACACAAGTGCCTCGAATGCAGAACAAAGCAGCAGACACTATGGCTACTATCGGCTCGCTCTTGGAAATTCCCTAAGCAGTTACGCAGTATGATTTTTTAGTCGAGTAGCTCCTCACACCTACCTATGCGAATGATTACTCAAACCATGTTTATATCTTGGTTGGTCCCCAATCCCCTTGGTACCATGAGATTCACGCTTACCTTAAAGATGGTATCATCTCCCCTCACCTCACACATAACCAATGCCAAAACCTCATTCAAAAATCATCTCGCTATGTTATCATAGCCAATACCCTATATCCTCAAGGTTATCATGATACTCTCTCTCAATATTTAGATGAAAATGAGGCCGTGATGGCATTAAAAGAAGTACACTCTAGACTTTGTGGTGCCCACACAAGTGGTATTGTCCTCGCATGACAAATCCTTAGAGAAAGCTACTATTGGCCTACCATTGAAGAAGACTCTTATGACTTTGTCATTAAGTGTCTCCCATGTCAGTAGCACGCAAATCTTATGCATGCTCCAGCATAGGATCTACAGCCTATTGCACCACCTTGGCATTTTGCTTGTTAGGGCCTTGATCTAGTTGGAACTATCACACCTCTCTCATTTGATGGACATAAATGGATAATAACAGCTACAGACTACTTCACTAAATGGGTGGAAGCAGTCCCCCTAGTCTCAACTATAGGAGTTCAAGTCTCCAAGTTCATCTTGTACCACATTGTTTGCCGCTTTGGCATCCCATCCACCATCTTCACTGACCATGGAGGTAACTTTGAAAATCTCAACATGGAAGAATTATGCACTTCCCTCCACATCTATCACCACTTTTCTAGCCCATATTTCCCACAAGGTAATGGCCAGGCAGAAGCAACTAACAAAACCCTCCTCAAAATTTTAAAGAAATTTGTCAATGATTCTGGCTGTGATTGGCACCTACAAATAAATTTGGCCCTATGGGCCTATCAAACTTCCTTTTGTATATCCATAGGCACAACCCCATACTCCTTAGTCTATGGTGCCAAAGTAGTACTACCCATAGAGGTTGAACTTCCCTCCTTGTGCATATCTTTGCAAGGGCAAATATTAGATGAAGAATATAGAGTAGCTCGGCTCACCTAGGTAGATCTCTTAGATGAGAAGCGACAACAAGCTTATGATCATCTCATAGTCTATCAAACTTGTCTCAAAAGAAATTTCAACAAGAAGGTGCTTCCATGACACTTTCAGCTGGGTGACATGGTCCTCAAAGAAAATATGAAACTCCAAGCTGATCGAGAAAAGAAAGGCAAGTTTGAACCTACCTGACTTGGTCCTTATGTTGTCATTTCCTCCTTTGGCTCCAAAGCCTATCAGCTATCTACACCGAAAGGAGAACTCTTGAATGATCCTACAAACATCATTCATCTCAAGAAGTTCTATGCTTGAAGATCCTTGGTATACCCAGCTTTTGAAAAATACAAAAAAATAGTAAAGAGAAATAAGCATCCAATGGTGAAAACTTGGCAATTCAAGTGCCTTGGATAGGTACCTTGGTGAAAACCTGGTAATTCAGGCACCTTGTGTACTAAGACTAATCCATTATCTATCACTATCATATCCCTCATCCATCCATTCACAATCCAATAAAACACCTGCTTGTTCCCTTGGTGTTCCGACCAAATATCCAAAATCTAATGAAGCTTGTAAATACCTCTTGTATAGCTTGTAAATCTTGTACCTCAGCTTGTAAATCTTGTACCTCAACTTGTAAATCTTGTATCATCCCTTGTATCATAGCTTGTATATCTAAATCTCTTCCAAAGCTTGTACCATATTCTAGCTTGTATTATATGCCAAATCTTGTATCCTAGCTTGTATCCTATCACATGCACACAAAGAATCCCATTTTCCTTAAGCTTTTCGCAAACCATCTACCTATCGGCCTATCAACTATTGCAGACATCCCACCCTTCACAAACATTTCCATCTCTCAAAAATGAAAACATATCTTGGTCCGTCAGCTTGTACATCCTCTTTAGCTTAGTACCATTGTATCTATCCAGCTTTCGTGTCAGTTCCTCCTTTATCAGCATCTTGCACACATCGCACAACCCTTGGTTAGCTATTCCAATGCATCCTTTAGCTAGATCTCCTATCACCAAAGTTTTATCCTTCTTAGTTTAGCTTGCCAGATGCATCACTCATCCAAAATCCATCAACTTAGGTGCTCTCCGATAGATTCTTGTAGGATATATCTTTCCACATGTCTAATTTTGGTTCGTTAGTACCTCATCCTACCCATCTCATTGGCAAATGGTTCTCTTTTGGATTTTCTCTTTCTTTTGATTTGGAATCTTTCCTTTTGGATCTTGAAGTATCTTTTTCAAGTAATCTCCTTGTTCCCTCCTCAAGGTTGCCATGATCTTCCATATCATGGTATACTGCGAATGGGGCAATCTGAGCGTAAGGTCTTGATCAGGTCTTTTGTTTGTTTTTCTTTTCTGCTTGTGGGTTACCCAGTGTTGGTTCCACACTGCTTCCTCTAGGATTCATGTGTGATGCTGGGGCAATCCTTGTGTGTTTGTTTTGAGTCAGTCTGTCAGTCCTCTGGACAGTTGGTAAAAAGGCATTGATGTTCTTGGTAACCTTGGCAATTAATCAACAGTCCTATAGCAAATCTAGTGCTCAACTACATGGTGGTACTTCTCTTTGAAGTATCCCCCTACTCAAAAAAGCTTCAATGGTTTCCCTTCATCTCCATTATCCCCCATCCATATCCAGCATCTGTCTCTCCCACCCCAGCTTATGCATCAGTATCTCTTTTAATCAATCTGCACTTTTAGCTTTAGGGATCCACAATCCTAGTCTTGGGGATCCACCAAGCCTCATCTTTCGAGCTCCACAATCCTAGTCCTAGGGATCTCCGAAACCCATCTTTTTCCAATTTGACTCTTTAAAATCCTGTTCCATCAGCTTTATCATCTCATCATCCATCTCTCTATCTTAGATTCCTTTTTATAGCACTCTACTCCTTCATCCTCTGCAATCCCTAAGATCTTAAGCTTTCTTCCTCTTGTGCCTCTGATTCTCCCTTTATCATTCTCCCAGAGTGAGAGTTTGAGCTAACTAAACCTTTTCTCTTAAGCCAATCTGAGTCTCCTTACTCCTCTCGGATTCTTGTACTTTTCAAGAAGCTGTCAAGCCTCACTTTCTCTCCCTGCTACCTTCTTAAGGGGGCATCTCGCAGTCCATTCTCTCCACTTTTGCTCTAGCCTTGGGCATCTTATTTTCTTATCTTTGATGCCATGCCACTTGCGGCATCACATCAAAGAGGGGAAAAATGTAGACACCTAAATCCTTTAGAAAATAAAGTATTTTCATTTTCTGAAAAAAAATCCTGATGACATCATCATTTATTAATTAATTAATTATTTAATTTATTTATTTATTTTTATGCCATTAAATCCCTTTATCTTAATTAAAAATATTTAATTAAGCAATCTCTCCCAAAAAATTTTAAATCTTATTCAAACATTATTTCTTTATTTATTAATTATTTAATTAATAAATTGACCAAAAAACCCAAAATAAATTAAAAATTTATTTTTTGCCCAAAACTTGGCCAATTTTCTTAAGACCACTAATCTCTTCCAAAATCTTCTAATCCTTCTTTAATTTTAATTAAAGGCTAATCCCATCTTTTCCTACCCCTAATCCCAACTCTAAATATTTAATTAAGATTAAATATTAATCCTCATGTTTATTAAAAAAGTTTTAATAAATATCTCCTCAACCCAAACCTTAAAATAAACAAAACTTTATTTATTTCCTAAAAATCTAATTTATCCTCATCATAAAAAGTTCTAGACTCTTCTAGAAAATCTTCATCCTCATCCTAGGAAGTTCTAGACTATTCTAGAAAGTCTTTATCCTCATCCAAAGTCTAGACTCTTCTAGAAGATGTCTTTAAACCTAATCCTAATCCCCTCCTAATCTTTTCACATTCCCTAAACATGGGTTAAGACTTACTAACCTAAGCCAAAGTTAACAAATATCTCCTCCTTCACCCACCCTCATTTAATGCCATCCACTTGCCTATCCCTAAGCTAATCCTAAACCATCCTAATCCATCCTCTAATCATTTGCACAATCCTAAGCAAGCTTAAAACCTTCCTAATCAAGCCCAAGTTGAAATTTCTCTCATCTCCCTCAAAATATCCCAACCATAAAACTTTATGAAGCCCACTAGGCCATAAATGACTCTTCCAAGCCCTTTCATTGCTCTTACAAGCCATTATGAGGATCTTTATGAAGATTTTATCCCTTGAGCCTCCTTTCTTGACTCATCCTTCCCTTTTCCTCCATCCTCTCACCCTGTGACATGTGTCACTCCCTAATTGGCTGTAAGAAAGCACAATCCATGTGCTCTCCTCTCATGCAATCTGAGCCCTCCATGAGCTTTTCCCCATCCTTGCATCTTAGCCCTCAATCCCTCAAGCCTCTTGCCTATAAATTGGATCCTTCTCCTTTGCAAAAGAACACAATCCATGAAGTAAATTCATAATGCCATTTTAAGAATCCATTTTATATCAAAACCATACACTCACACCCAAATTCCAACTCCATTTGAAGCCCTTTTTGAAGCATAAGCTTGAGCATACATCCTATCTATTTAGACAAAGCCACTCAACAAGAGAGCTTCTCATTGAGAGAGCCCATTAATGGCTCATATTCTCAACTGAGAACTCATCTTATTCTATCTTGAAGTTTATGAATTTTGTTTAGTTTGTAGAAGCTTTATTTAAATTTGGTTTCTATTAGCATACTAACATTGCTCATATACACACATTGTGTTGTAACTCTGGCATAGGTTTTTGATCCTCGATAGCTTTCATTTCAACATTCAAGTTTTCAAGTTTTCTCTTCATTATATGTTTGTTTTATCATTGATTTCCTCTAGTTTGATTACGGTGCATCTCTACTAGCTATTCCAATGATGCAATCACCCATCTATCTCTAAATTGTGTAAGCACTTGTTGTTTTACAGAATCTACTAATACTTTGGGAAAAAATTGCCTCCAACATTGAAACCATATGATAAATGGGAATAACAGATGCCCAAGCCATGATCCAATTAAATTGGATAACTTGTTGATTAGATGGGTTGATTACAAATTCTTGTAGAACTACCATCAGATTAGGTACAATAAAATGAACAATCAATTGTTCCCAACTAGCAGGATCAAATACAATTTTCCAAGGTGATAAAATTGCATATGCAGATGCATCAGTTGAATGACATGCATGAAGCACATTCCCCAACTTATAACGAATGGTTGGATATAAAGGCTTCATACATTGACCCAACAATGGACGTCAAGGAGGTAACCATGCATGTATTGGTATGCTCTCTCTATGAGGATCCCAAGTATCTATTGTTGTTGTTAATTTGGGCATCACTATATGATCTATAATGTTATGAAGTATTGAAACCGGTAGTAACTTCTCTCATTTCTCTAGAAAACATAACATAGGTTTAGGGTTCATTGGCTCCTAGGAATTTGTAGTACCAATTCTCACTGGTGGAAGAATAACTTCAATAAAGAGTTGAGTGTAAGGAGTTGAAGAAGCAAGTTTTGCTTCTATGTAAAATCACGAGGGTCATTCCCTTTGCAGAAGCCATAACCTAGTTAAATATACATATATATACAAGTGATAACCTATTTAAATGGGTCTAGTTGCTGATTAGCTAGGTTCATTACAAATTCCTATAGAATTGTCATAAAAATTAGGTACAATAAAATGAACAATTAGTTGTTCCTGGCTAGTAGGATCAAATATAGTTTTCAAAGGTGATAAAATTGCATATGCGGATGCATCACTTGAATGCCAAGCATGAAGCACATTCCCCAAATTATAACAAATGGTTTGATATAAAGGCTCCATACACTAGCCCAATAATGGAATCTAAGGATGTAACCACGCATGTATTGGCACGCTCTCCCTACGAGGATCCCAAGTATCTACTACTATTGTTGCAATGGTAAATAAAATGCAGATGCAATATATATATTACTATAGGCCATGTGGAGGATTTTGTAAAATAAACAAAAAAAGAAATGAAAACACAACATTAATCATTCCCCATTTGTTTTGTGTAAATGCCATAATCATGATGCTCATTCCCTTGCAAAAGCCTCTATGACAATGACATTACCTCTAAACTAAACAAAGGATGCAAATATATATATGTATGTATGTATGTATGTATGTATGTGTGTGTATATGTATGTATGTATGTATTTATATATGTAGGTATATACATATATATACAGACTAGGAGAAATGGGTAGAGTTAATGTCATTTTTAATGGACATTATACTTCCCATTAACTCTACATTATTTTTGTGCAGAATCTAGAGCTAAGTCACATAGCACAGGTTGAGTTTTATTGTTTAATGGATTTTGGAATATGTATGCAGTTGGATGGATCAATTTTTCTGTTGTGTTAAGATGTAATAAGCACCTTAAAAGAGATCTCTCTATATACATTCATGTATATGTATGTATGTATGTATGCATGCATTCATGCATGTATGTATGTATCATGTGGAGATCTAGAATTTAATTTTTGTGCTCTTGTGATTGCTACATTTTGTTGTTGTGCCCTTGTGATCTCTACATATCGTTGATTTTCCCTTCTAATCTTTGCATCTCATTCATTTTATTATACCTAATATGATGAAAGTTCTACAGGAATTTGTAATCAACCCAGCTAATCAACAACTAGACCCATTTAATTGGGTTATGACTTGTTTCTTTCTAAAAATATCTGCTATGATATGTTTTTGTAAAATTTATTTCGAACTCTGCCCATTTTTCCTCGTCTGCATTATTTTTGTGGATGATCTTGAGGTAAGTCACTTAACACCTTAAAAAAGATCTTTATGTATATATATACATACATATATGTATATATATACATACATACATACATACATGTATATATATATATATATGTATGTATGTATGTATGTATGTATATGTATGTATGTGCCCTTATGATCATTATATTTCATTGTCATGCCCTTGTGATCTATGTGTGTGTATGTATGTATGTATGTATGTATGTATGTATGTATGAATATGTGTGTGTGTGTGTGTGTGTGTATACATACATACACACATATGTGTGTGTCTATGTATGTATGTATGTATGTATGTACATAAACAAAGAGATCTTGGCACAATAGAAAAATAATAAAATTCACTCAAAACGTACCATGGCCATGGATGCGATGGCAATGCCTATTTGTAAGTATATTCCTATTTTTCTATCTCTTTTTTCATGTGTTTTTTTTTTCACTTGAACTATTATTTATTAGGGCGCATTTTGTAATCTTGGATTCATTTTATGTAGGAGGCAATGAGGACATTCCTGGATGTACCTATGTTAGATGTATGAGAATCAATAAAGAATTGTGATGAATTGCTTGTGAGAAATGAAGATGGACTTCCCCTGAGAGTAGTAGGAGGTGATGAGGACATTCTAGGTACTTTAAAGATTGATCCTTTCTTAAATATTTTAGATATTAAAGGGGAATTTAGATTTTGAGGGGGGGAGGGGGGAAATGAGCTTCCAACTTCATGTGGCTGGCCCTACTTAGTAGAAAATATTAAACTATTTTCAAAACCAAGTAAAGCTCAACATTAACCTTATGATTGCATAACTATTGGAAATGTAGATGGAGTAACTAGGGGGGGAGTGGGGGGTGGGGGAGAGCTAGGGGGGGTGAATCAGTTTACCACAAAAACAAATTGAGATCCCTTAGATGTCTTAAATAAGTTACTTACTGCTATCACTTGGTAAATATACACAAAAATATTGTAACTCAGTAGATTAACTTGTTACTAATCTTTAAGCATTCATAATTATTAACATGCATGCAAAAGTAAATAACATGAACACAAGAGACACCAAAATTAATGTGGACACCCAATATAGGAAAAACCACCAAGTAACTAGCTACTAATTTTTGCTCTTCTAAAGTGAGCCCTGTTAAGAGCCAACCTTATTGAAGGTTTACAAGACACATTTCTATGTGTGACCCTGTTAGAGGATTTATTCACCCTGTTAGGAGTGGCCTTCTTAGAGGTCTTTAGAACAATTCAACTAAACTTTCACCTTGTTAGAGGATTTGCAAAATGGATATTAAACCAACTTTGTTAAGAGATTTTGGAATCACTACTACAATGGTTAGGAAGTAACAATGAAATGACCTAAATAAGATGCAACTGAATTTTCTAATTACAGATCTCTATTCTGCACCATTAGATCCTCCTTGATCAAATATAGCTTTGCTACTCCTTAATGATCTCTGATCATCCTTCAAAATTAACTCTCACAATAATCAGTCCACCTTCACATTCATATCACATCAAATTCATCACACTTAAAATTTGCAACTTGACCTCTCATATATATCATTCAAATTATCAAGTTAGCTCAATTACAAGTTACAATCACCTATAATCATTACCATAGTTAGCTGGAAATAATACTTAAAATAATTCAGCATTAAATCATAAATTAACAAATTCCTTTATTGGCTAACTCTGTTTAGTAAACATTGCTACAGAAACAATTTCCTGAGTTAGCCATCTTAACTTAGTTAACACTGCAAATTCTACGAAATCCTTTGGCTACCAAGTGAACTCAATAAGAACTAAATTTCCTTCACTGACCATGAGAGCTCGGTAAGAATTGTCTTCTACCATATTTTCCTTTGATGAATTAGTAAGCTCAATAGACAATGAATTTCCTTTACTAACCTTAAAAGCTCAGTAACAATTGTTTGCACAAGGTAAAGTCTGAAAATGCTCGGCAGACACTGTAAATCTTCTTGCAAACCAACTGAGCTTGGTAAGTGCTAACAGATGACTTGTATGACATTTGTGTAACATCAAAGACAACACACAATTGGATAATTGTATCCAACAATCTCCCTCTTTATCATTGATGGCAACACAACATGTCATAGCATAATGAAATTTGAGAATAAGACTTTCTCTAGTAGAAGGTTTTCTCCCTCTATAATTTTACACCTCAAACTTTAGATATCTGTAGGAAAACTCTCCCTCTTTCATAATAATCTCTCCCTCTTGCATAAATTCTCTTTCTTGCAAATTTTAGAAAGGTACGTAGTAAACTCTCCCTCTTTGACAACACATGCCAAAGACAACACAACTCAAATGAATTTCAATGTACCTTAAGTATTGATTCATATGTAATGTATTCATTACATTGTTGCATCAACTGATAGATCTTCAACTCTATTCCTGTTGATGCATCACTAAAACTATATTTTAGTGAGCTTCAGATAGGGGAATGACCCCTAACTTACCTCTTAGATACAAGAATGCATCCTTAGGTAAAGGCTTTGTGAATATGTTAGCAATTTGTTCCTTTGTATGGACATATTCTAATCTGATCTCCTTATCTTGCACCAATTCTCTGACAAAGTGATACTTTATAGCAATATGCTTGGTTTTGGAATGCATCACTAGATTCTTTGAAATGTCAATTGCACTTGTATTATCACAAAACATGACAACTAGTTCTTTAATCTCTACCTTCATGCCTTCCAATAATTGTTTAAACCAAACAATGTTTGAACAATTTACTGCTACTGCAAAATATTCTACCTCTATTATGGACTGGGATGTACAATTTTTGATGGGGACACAACCCAAGAACAGAATGGACACAATAGAAAAGGGAAATTATATTAACTAAGAAAATAAGCTAGTACAAATAGTACAGAGAAAATAAACTTCAGAACATGTCCTAAGGGCTTACAATAGCATAAATCTAGAGAATATTTCTCCTTTTAGCACCTCCTCTCAAACTCCACTCTGAACTGCCTTTTACAATGCCAGACATCTCCTTAAATAGACCCGAAAGGGTTAAGGACTAGGAGTACATTCTAGAAAGTGCTAGTAGGCATCCACTGACCAAATAGAAGGTTCCGGAAGCTGCATTAGAAGTCGATGCAATTTTAGAAGAATCTAGAAACGGTAACCAAACTTTTGGGACGCATAACTTTTGAACCGTAGCTCTGATTGACGAACCGTTTACATTTTTGAAAACCTCTCAAAGAGCTCTATAGCCCTATGGACAAGCTTCACTCATCCCCCATTTTTTGGCTATTTTCAAGGTCATTTAATGCCCCTAACCTCACTTCGAAGCATTCTTAGGGGGTCTCCAAAACCCGAAAAACTGTAATAACTTTCAAACCATGGGGCCTTTTGACCTGATTCTTTTTTTGGAATGCTCTAAATCACAATTACATTCATCTGGTCAATTCACACCTTCTAGGTCACCAAAATGATGGCCAAATTGCATGCTCCTATTTTTTTGAGATTTTCAAACGCACTGATAGTGGAACTGTGAGAGTTGGAACCTTTATTTGACCCAAATGGGTATCCAAAAATGTAAAGACATGAAACAGAAACTAAGTCTAAGTACATTTTTTTGGGTGACACAAGATTGCCCTTATACCTCTAGATGCTCCTGCATCAGACACCCAGGGTAGATTGAAAAGTGACTCTGTCACTTTATGGATGGTAGAGGAAATCACAAATGGGAAACCTCAGCTACTAAAATCCAAGTTGAGTCCTCGATCGGTCATCCTTTCCATTTGACCAAATACTCTTCATACTGCCTATTTCTGGTACTCCTACCCACATGATGATCTAGAATGTCTTCTATCTCCTCCTTCTTAGAAGCAAGAATTGGACATGGCTCTAACACCAGCTCCTCATCTGCACCATCATCATGATACTCTGTTAAATCTGCAATGTTGAAAATGGGAGAAATGTGAATACCATCTGGCAGCTCCACCTCATATGCATTTCCTGAGTCATGTTTCTTCAGAACTTTGCAGGGGCCAAATTTCTTCATTTTTAGCTTGTTGTAAGTACCAACTGGAAATCTTTATTTTCATAAGTGCACCATGACTAGATCCCCTACTTGGAATTCCTTATGTCTTCTCCTTTGATCAGCCCTAGCTTTATACTCTTGATTCATCTTGATAATGTGTGCTTGAACCTCCTCATGTAGACGCTTGATGTGTTAAGAAAATTCCTCAGCTTCAGCACTTGTCCTCTCCCCTTGTTCTATCTTCCTCAATTCTGGTGCAGTCCTTGGGCTATTCCCATATACAATTTGAAATGGTGATTTTCCAGTACTCCTATTTATAGAGTTATTATAAGCAAATTCTGCCTTTGGTAGAATCAAATCCCATCCCTTGGGCTTATCCCCAACTAAACATCTTAGCAAATTGCCCAGACTCCTATTTACCACTTATGTTTGGCTGTCAGTTTGTGGGTGATGCGTGGAACTAAATTTCAAGTCTCTTCTCAACTTTTTCCACAATGTCCTCCAGAAATACCCCACAAATTTAGTATCTCTATCAAAAACTATACTCCTTGGAAGACCATGTAGTCTTACCACCTCTTTGAAAAACAAGTCTGTAATATGGACAGCATCATGAGTTTTGTGGCATGGAATGAAATGTGCCATTTTGGAGAACCTATCAACCACCATGAATATTGAGTCATTACCCCTTTGTGTCCTTGGCAATCCAAGAACAAAATCCATACTTATGTCCTCCCATGGCCTTGATGGAATAGGCAACAGCTGATAAAGACCCGTATTGTGACTAAACCCCTTGGCAACTTGACAAACCTGGCAACTCTGTACAAACTTCTTCACATCCTGTGAAATTTGAGGGCAAAAATAATGTTCTCTAAGAATGAAAATGGTCTTATCTCGACCAAAATGTCCTGCCATCCCTCCACTATGTTTCTCCTTAATCAAATTTTCCCTCATGGAACTCCTTGGAATGCACAATTGACTACCTTTGAACAACATGCCATCTTGAATCAAATAATCTAACCACTTTGTTCTATCTACAGCAACAGGCTCTTTACAAGCTTTCCATGCTTCAGCAAAATCAGGATCCTTGGGGTACAAATTCTTGAGTTCATCAAACCCAACTACTTCAACCTGCATTACTGTAAGCAATGACTGTCTCCTACTTAGTGCATCTGCAACCCTGTTAGATTTTCCACTTCTATGCTTCAACACAAATGTATAACTTTGCAAGAATTCTACCCACTTCATATGCCTCTGGTTCAATTTACCTTGGCTATTTAGGTACTGTAATGCCTGATGATCAGTATACAAAACAAATTCCTTTGGCAATAAATAGTGCCTCCATTTCTTTAAGGCCTGAACTATTGCATAGAACTCTTGATCATAAACAGAATACTTCTTCTTTGCATCATTCAATTTTTCACTAAAATATGCAATAGGCTTACCTTCTTGGCTTAATACAGCCCCAATAGTGCTGCCACTAGCATCACAATCCACCTGGAACACTTTTTTAAAATTTGGAAGTGCCAACACAGGTTGTTCTGTCACCTTCTTCTTCAGCAATTCAAAACTTCTCGTAGCTGTTGCTGTCCATTTGAACTCTTTTCTATCCCCTCTTATTGTATCAGTTAGGGGTGCACATATGCCATTGAAATTCTTAATAAACTACCTGTAAAAACTAACCAGACCATGAAATGATCTTACCTCAGTAGCAGACCTTAGAGTAGGTCATTCCAAGATGGCTTTTACCTTCTCTGGATCCATTTTCAGACCTTCAGGTGATATAACAAATCCCAAATAGACTAACTCCCTTTTTGCAAAGACACACTTCTTTAGATTAATTAACAGTTTCTCTTCCCTTAGCCTTTCAAGGACACTACGAATATGCAGTAAATGTTCTTCCAAAGTCTTGCTGAAAATTAAAATATCATCCAAATAGACAATAACAAATTTTCTTAAGAACTTCTTAAGTACCTCATTCATGAGCCGCATGAAGGTGTTTGGGGCGTTCGTCAATCCAAAGGGCATGACTAACCACTCATAAAGACCCTCCTTGGTCTTGAAGGTTGCTTTCCACTCATCTTCTTCTTGAATCCGTATCTAATGATAGCCACTCTTCAGATCTATCTTTGTGAAGTACTGAGCTCCACTCAAGCAGTCCATAAGATCATCCATCCTTGGTAAAGGAAACTGGTACTTGATGGTTATCCTATTTATAGCTTGAGAATCTGTACACATCCTCCACTCTCCATCCTTCTTTGGTGCAAGTACTATAGGTAATGCACATGGACTCGGGCTCTCTCAAATCAAGCCCTTCCTCAACAGCTCCTAAACCTGTCTATTTAGCTCCTCTGTTTCAGTAGGAGTCATCCTGTGAGCAGCCTTGTTAGGCAAACTAGCTCCTAGAATTAGATCTATCTGATGACTGATTTGCCTTACTGGTGGCAATCCATCTGGAACATTATCGGAGATAATATCTCCAAATTCCCCTAGTAAACCTGAAACTTCAAATGATATTTCACTACTACCTTCTTTATCTTTCCTAGGAATCAAAGCATAGCATATATGCTGATGTTTCATGCCATCTAAAAACTTCCTTCCATCAACAAGACAAATCCTAGCACTACTACATACCTTTTCACCTTCCTTTTTCATGGGCTTCAATTTGTGGCGAACTCCATCCTTTGTCAGAGAGTATGTGTTTGCATGTCCATCATGAACTACATGTCTATCAAACTGCCATGGTCTACCCAATAATAGATGGAAAACATCCATTGAAATAACATCACAGAGAACTTCATCATGGTAACTCCCAATTTTGAATTTTACTAAACATTGTTCACTTACCTGGACCTTATGATCATCTTTTACCCAAGAAATCCGATAGGGATGGGGATGTTTCTCCCTCTTGAGCTTCAGCTTAGAGACCATCTCTTCTGATACCAAGTTATCAGTGCTACCACCATCAATGATCACATCACAACATTTATCCTCACACTTGCATCTAGTACGGAACAAACTCCTTCATTGTCCTGGTTCATTCTCACCACTTAGTAGGACTCTTTCATTTACCAAGGTCTCTCCTCTTTCTGCATCCTCTGAATGTGATGATTGTGCATCCTCATCCACATGAGCAACCCTAGCTTGGCCCTCAGCTCTCCTATCTGTCCTTCCTTGTCGTTGAGGGCATTCAAAGGCACAATGACCTTCTTCATTGCAATGGAAATAGGTACCATGGAAGCCTCCTCTTCCTTGTCCATGTCCTCTACCTCTTCCTCTTTGATTTCCAAAGTCTTGATCATGGGAGCGGTTGAAACCCTCATTCCTCTAGTTTTTGCTAGTACCCACATCTTTATTTTTCTTTTGGGTTTCATTGTGGCCTCTAGATGATCTATCACTTCCCCTTCCTCCTTGACCGCGCCCTCTTTTTCTTCCTTCAAACCTTTTACTCAGCTTCTCTTCAACTCGTAGGGAAAACTGGTATGCTTCTTCAACACTGGTCATTCTTACCAGACTTAATTCCTCCTGGATGCTAGGTCGTAACCCACTGATATAACGAGCAACCTTCTCCTTATTTGCTTCTGCATGCCCCGCTCTAATCAAGAGTCAGTAAAACTCCTCTGTATATTCTTGGACTGATCTTCCTGCTTGCTTTAACCCATGCATCTTCTTAAACAGATCAAGCTCGTAGTCCACAGGAATGAACTGCTTCTTCAATTTGTCCACCATGCGATCCCATCTTGTGATCTTCTCCTTTCCTCTTCTAAGTCTTTCTAGTTGAACCTCTTGCCACCAGATTTTGGCATGGCCTTTTAGTTTGGCCTTTTCAAACTTAACCCTATCTGGGTCCCTTATATCCTCATACTCAAAGTATTCTTCCAGTTCATTGATCCAATCAATCAACTCATCTGGTTTCAGATTTTCTGAAAATACACCCACTTCAATTGTAGGTCTTTTCCCAAACTTAGTAATGGCTCTAAAAATCCTTTCCTCTATAGGATTCAGAACTTCCCCGTCAACTTCCTCTTCTGGTCCCATTACTTCTTCTTCATTGTCATCCTCACTGTTGTCACCTGCGGCAATATTTTCTCCTCTACGAAGCTCCTCTTGCAATGCTTGTACCTGCCTCTGGAGGGCTCTAACCTCCTCAGGATCAATAGCTCTGGCCCTTCTACCATTCTCTCTTCATGGAGGCATCTTCTAACTCGAACCCACAACCACACAGTCCTGGTGCAAACTACCTCACAATCGGCGCTCTGTCTACACACTCAGGAAAACTCGCTCTGATACCACTTGATGGGGACACAACCCAAGAATAGAATGGACACAATAGAAAAGGGAAATTATATTAATTGAGAAAATAAGCTAGTACAAATAGTACAGAGAAAATAAACTTTAGAACATGCCCTAAGGGCTTACAATAGCATAAATCTGGAGAATATTTCTCTTTTTAGCACCTCCTCTCAAACTCCACTCCGAACTACCTTTTACAATGCTAGACATCTCCTTAAATAGACCCCAGAGGGTTAAGAACTAGGAGTACATTCTAGAAAGTTCTAGTAGGCATCCACCGACCAAATAGAAGGTTCCAGAAGCTGTGTTAGAAGTCGGTGCAATTCTAGAAGAATCCAGAAATGGTAACCGAACTTTCGGGAGGCATAACTTGGTAGTTGGAACATAATTATCATAGTTATCTAGCTCAAATGCAGTCAATCTTCTAACTATGGCCTCTGAATTTATCTTATGATTTGCTTCACATCTTCTTTCTTGAATTGCAGCAAATTTGATTGCATAAATGGGAAGTAGTGGTCTAAGAACTTTATTTATAATTATTTTGTCCTTGATATCTCCTCCAGAAGCTTTGATTGCACTAACACTTGCTTTAACTCTTTCAACATATTTTGCAATATTTTCATCTTCTCTCATCCTCATTTGATCAAATTGACCTCTCAAACTTCCTACTTTGGCTCTTCTCACATTATCATCAACTCCATAGATATCTTTTAGCTTGTTCCACATTTCAAAAGCAGTTTTGCAATCATTGATATCATCAAATTCTACATAACTTAGGGCATATGCAATATCTATCATCATGTTGTTGTGAGTCTTCTTTCAACAATATTTTTCACAAATAATGTGCTAGTAGGTTCTACATATTTTGCATCAAGGTACTTCATCCCAGTATCACCAATAGAAGCCAGATGAAGTCTCATCAATCCCTCCCATGCTGAGAAGTTGTCCCTATTAAGTCTTGGAATTTCCCTCTTGTAAGACATCCTAATCTTTAACTTAGATCCTTGAAATATTTTCCTGTTAGATGTGACCTTGTTAGAGGATTTATTCACCCTATTAGGAGTGACCTTCTTAGAGGTCTTTAGAACTATTCAACTGAACTGTCACGTTGTTAGAGGATTTGCAAAATGGCTGTTAAACCAACTCTATTAGGATATTTTGGAATCACTGCTACAATGGTTAGAAAGTAACAATGAAATGACCTAAATAAGATGCAACTAAATTTGTTGATTACATATCTCTATTATGCACCATTAGATCCTCCTTGATCAAATATAGCTTTGTTGCTCCTTAATGATCTCTTATCATCCTTCAAAATTCACTCTCACAATAATCAATCCACCTTCACATTCATATCACATCAAATTTATCACACTTAAAATTTGCAACATGATCTCTCATATATACTATTCAGATTATCAAGTCAACTCAATTACAAGTTACAATCACCTATAATCATTACCATAGTTGATTGGAAATAATACTTTAAAAAATTAAGCATTAAATCATAAATTAACAAATTCCTTTATTGGTTGACTTTTCTCAGTAAACACTACTACAGAAACAATTTCCTGAGTTAACCATCTCAACTCAATTAACACTGCAAATTCTACAAAATCCTTTGATTGTTGAGTGTACTCGGCAAGAACTGAATTTCCTTCACTGACCATGAGAGCTCGGTAAGAACTGTCTTATATCACGTTTTCCTTTGATGATCGAGTAAGCTCGGTAGACACTGAATTTCCTTTGCTAACCTTGAAAGCTCAATAACAACTGTCTGCACAAGGTAAAGTATGAGAATCCTCGATAGACACTATAAATCTTCTTGCAAACCAATTAAGCTCGGTAAGTGCTAACAGATGACTTGTATGAAATTTGTGTAACATCAAAGACAACACACAATTGGATAATTGTATCCAACAATGACAGCTAACTATGTGAATCTCTTGGTTTCATGCAATGCAAAATGAGGCCATAGTTCAAAATCAAGTGCATCTGAAAAATGTAATAGGCTTGCATTTTTTCTTAGAGGTCTTTAATTAAGTATTTTAAGTTATAAACCATCATGAACATTTTCTTGGCCATAGAAACTAGAGTTCTAATATTCATGATGGTCTATAATTTTAAAAAATTAGTAAACCTATTAAATAAATGTAATTGTGCTACATTTTTTCAACTGCACCTATTTTCCATGCATATAGAACGCAGTTGCACATGTGCATTCTCAATTTAGAGTGGTAGATTCTAATTTTGGATGCAATAGAAAAATGATATGCACCATAAGATGGGAAAATGATGTCACTTTTGCAGTTCTGGAACCTTTTTTGTACTTTAAAGATTGATCATTTCTTAAAGATTTTAGATGTTAATGGAGAATTTAGATGTTAGGGGGAGGGGTGGGACCAAATAAGCTTCCATCTTCACGTGGTTGGCCCTACTCAGTAGAGAATATTAAACTATTCTCAAAAACCAAGTGAAGCTCAGCATTAACCTATGATTGTATGACAAATAACTATTTGAATCTATTGGTTTCAAGCAATGAAAAAGATGCCATAGTTCAATATGCAATCTCAATTCATATGCATACGATATTAGGTGGAGTTGAAAAAACCCAACAAATTTGCATTTTTGTTAGAGATTTGCATAGACCTATTAAATAAATGTAAAAGTGTTGGGTTTTTTCAGCTCCTTCTATTGTCCATGCATACAAAATGCAACTACATGTGCATTCTCAATTCAAAGTGGTAGAATGTTATTTTGGATGCTATGGAAAAATGGCATGCACCCAAAGATGGGGAAATGATATCACTTTTTTAGGTCTAGAACATTTTTTTGTACTTTAAAGATTGATCATTTCTTAAAGATTTTAGATGTTAATGGGGAATTTACATGTTGGGGGGAGTGGGGGAAATGAGCTTCCACCTTCATGTGGATGGCCCTAATTAGTAGAGAATGTTAAACTATTCTCAAAACCAAGTGAAGCTCAATATTAACCTATGATTGCATGATAACTAATCCATGCAGAGCTTTGCAATTTTTTTAATTTTTTTTATAATGCAGTAATTTGTCACAATTGTGATGGTTTGTCCAATGGCCAATCATCACTCTAATAGAATTACCATCACCACTATAATGGCAACCATAGACAGTTGGGCATCACTCCAAAAATGTTGTCATCTCACACTCGTTGTCATTGTGATACCCCTTCGATTAGATGCCCATTGGGCCTACAAAAATGTTGTTGGACCTATGAGGGCCGACTAAAACTATAGGTCATCATAGTTGTGATGGTATTCTGTTGAACCTCTAATGGTGTAAAGAGGAACTCTTCACCTTACTTTTTCAAAATTATGACTACTTTGTCCATTGTAATTGTGATAAAAGCCCACACTGATGGGGGTCAATTCTAGTTACTATCGCTCATCCAATGGGTGACTGTCACAATTGGATCCCAAATGTAGTAATGTAAGTACATTATTGTCATCATCCTAGAATAATTATCAACAAACAAAATGAAGAATTTGTCTATAGTGTAGCTCTCTATACCCATTGGTCCTCAAAGATCTATATGAACTAATTCCAGGACTTCTTCAATATTGTAATTCTTATTTTTGAAGCTAGTTTTACCCATCTTTCTAATCTAACAATTTTGCATATGGCAATTTAAGGTTTCTTCATATTTGGAATACCTCTTACTTCTCTCTTTTTTCTTATAGAAACCAGATTATCAAAGTTTACATGACATATCCTTTTATGCCATAAACAACTTTCCTCTACATGTACCAAGAAGTATGAACTATCAAAGAGATCAAGATAGAATAGATTACCTTTTGTCTAATTTCCAGTTCCAACTAGGTTTACTTTACCATCTAGAATCTTGGCATTTCTATTCACGAATTCTACCTTGAATCCAATGTTGTTTATTTTTTCCACACTTAGAATATTGTGTTTCAATCCTTCAACTCAGTAGGCATTATCATATATGATTCCATCAGCCAATTCAATGTAGCCTTTTCCCTTCACGTAATGTGGTTCATTATTTCTAAATTTAACACTTCCACCATCATAGTGCTCCAAGTGTTCAAACTTTTTTTTATCACCATTCATGTGATGAGAACAACCATTGTCTATTATCCATGTGCCATTCTTGCTTACATAAGAAACAAGCGTCATCTTTTCATTATCCTCATCATTTGATTCATCTTTAATAGCAATATAGACCATTTCATCTTCATTTTCCCTATCAGAATCTTTAGCAATATAACAAGATTTCTTACCTTTGTCTTTGCAATCTTTGTAGCATTTGAAATCTTTCTTGCCTTTGAACTTGTTGGATTTTTTGTCATCTTTACTTTCCTTTTTTGGACACCTTGCAACAATGTGACCAACTTCTTTGCAAGAAAAATAAATCAATGGAATTTTGCCTTTATATTTACCTTTTTCCTTTTGGTAACCTCCTTATAAGTAGGGCTTTAATGGCTTCAAGATCATCATCAGATTCTTCATTGTCAAACTATTTGCCTTTTGAGTTTCCTCCCTTTCTGCCAAGGGTTAGTTTTGCTTTGAATGTTGATTCTTTGTTGCAAGATAAGGGAAGATAGTTATCAAAGTTATCCAACTCAAAATTTGTTAACCTTCCCACTAGTGCATCCAAAGTTATATCATTTTTTGGATCACATCTCATATCTTGAATAGTTGAAACTCTAATCACATAAATGGGAAGAAGAGTTTTTAATACTTTGTTGGCTATTTTTGCATCTTCAATTTTTCCTCCTAAGGCTCTAATTTCACTCAGACTTGTTTTCATTCTTTCATTTTACTTTGCAATATTTTCATCCTCTCTCATCTTCATCTAATCAAATTGATCTCTTAAACTTTCTACTCTGGCTCTCCTCACATTGTCATCTCCTCCATCGATGTTTTGCAACTTGTCCCACATTTCATGAGTAGTAGGACAATCTTTGACTTCATCAAATTCAAAATAATTGGGAGCAAAAGGAATGTGAATCATCATTGTGTTGTGATTCTTCTTTTTTACCATTTGATCCATATTCAAAGGATTAGGAGGTCACACATACTTGTTGTCTAGGAATTTTATGCATGTATCTCCAATAGTTTCCAAATGCAGCTTCATAAGATCCTTCCATTCTTTGAATTTATCTTTGTTCAACTTAGGAATCTCTCTTTTGTAAGACATCTTGATCTTTAACTTAGGTCCTTGAAACATTTTCAGGAAGCACCAACAACTCTGATACCAATTCTTGGAAATATAAGAGGAGTAACTAAGAGGGGAGGGGTGAATTAGTTACCACTAAAATAATTCCAAATCCCTTAGATGTCAATAAAAAAATTCCTTGAAACTCATAGTTTAGTTAGAACTTGATATTCACTATAACTCGGTTAACAAAGCAATCTGATATACTAATGTGTATTAACTTTTAGTAACTTAGTTACAGAAAGATAAAGTAATAAGAAAATAACATGAACACATGAGACACCAAGATTTAATATGGAAACCCAATTTGGGAAAACCACTAATGCAACTAGTTACAACTTTTCAATCTTCTAAAGTGAGCCCTTTTAGGAGCCAACCTTGATAAAGGTTGCAAAAAGCACTATTAGGTGTGATCCTATTAAAGGATTTGAATCACCCCTTTAGGAGTGGTATTATTAGAGGTCTTAAGACACTTCAATCTAGAAATGTCACCTTGTTAGAGGATTTTAAAAATGACTATTAAGTCAACTCTATTAAGAGATTTCTTCACTGCTACAATTTTTAGAGAGTAACAATAATTGACCTTATTTATGAAGCAATTGGATAGAAAATTCATATCACTATTTTGGCTTATCCTCTAGATCCTCCTTGATTAGAATATTCTTTGCAACTCCTTGGATACTCTGCTCTTAATAAGATATCCTTCTCTTTTTAGATCTTATCTTCTTCTCTTCATACACACTATTCAATCCACATCTTAACCTTTCATAAATATGAAATCCAATGTAAAGTTGGCTTGAATACCCTTTCAAATAACATCCACTGAGTCGGTATGTATAAACCAACTAATAGATCAAATTTCTACGCCATTAATATTGGTGTATTAGGGTTATGAATAGTCAACTTGTGGCTATCCTAATGCTTAATTAAGTCATGTTATCATTATTATTCTATTATTTAGGTAGGTAGATTGGCCTAGGTATTATGTAGGGTTGTGTCTATTCAACCTAAGCATAATTAGGTATATATAGGAGGTTGTAAGTCTTATTTCAACATCATATTGTCAAGTGTATTCTCATTGGAGATATTTGGAGTTTGTCCCCTCGAAGTGGCATATTAGTCTTAGATATTATCAATTATTTATATAATATTTTTATATTATTTCTTCTATTGTTCAAGTTTTTTCATTACAAGTGGTATCAGAGCATGATCTTGGCATCGTAGAGGCAAGATTTTTTCTTAACTTTGGGGCAATTTTGGGAAGAGCATAACTTTCAGATTTTAGCAATTTTTTCAAAGATTTTTAAAGGGTTTTTCAAGACCATATTAAAGAAGATATAGTCCAAAATTTAGAGGAATTGGAGCAAATTTGAGAAAATTATTGCAAAATTACTATTTCTACATAATTTATTGAGATCTTTATATCTCTCACATCTTGCCGAATTGGAGTATAACTTGTATTGGGTTTTTGAATAAATAGTAGAGGAGCCTAAATTCATAGCTTGGAGAAATTGAAAAACAAAAATAAGCAAGATATTTCAAAATTAGGAAAATTCTCTCTCAAGGCAACAAATTTGCTATAAAAAAATTGGGATTTTTTTCAAGGGTATCTTGGCCCTAGTAAGTTATACTGAAAAATAAATAAATAAATAAATCAAAGAATTTACATTTCATTTGTGTGATTTATTTCAAAAACATTGGTTTCTATCCTAACGGGGCCTTCAACAAGAGGCAAAAAGAATGCTACCACACCCAGGAAATCCTCTTATCAAGATTGGGAAGCAACATAGGATAGTAATCCCAATGAGGAACTCAGTAAGTTCAAGGAAGAGGTTAAGAGGGATATATGTAACCTATGGGGAGATATATCAGATATGCAAAGCATGTTAAGCACCTATATGAATTAAACAAGGAGTTCTCAAGCAATCAAAGTGAAACCTTCAAGTCAACTAATAATGACACAAATTTTATTAATCCTATGGGATCTAGAAAAAAATTTCCAAAGGTGGATATGCGCAAATTTGATGGCAATGATCCTCTAACATGGATACATCAAATGGAGAATTTTTTTGAAGTACATCAAATCCCATATAGACAAAAGGTCACAATGGCTTCCTTATATCTAGAACTAGATCAATTCATATTGGTACTGTTGGCTTTGTACTCATAGGAGGAAAAATGGGACTCACTATATCATGGTCAATTTTTACAGAAGAACTCCAAGCACAATATAGCAATAGTGTGACAGAAAACTTCTTTAGCCAACTTCTTAAGCTTCAACAAATAGGATCAGTTAAGGATTATATTCAAAAATTCTAAAATCTATCCTTAATAGAGGATACAATTACAGAGGAGAACTTGAATGATTTATTCTTGGGTGGTTTGAAGGATCACATTCAACATGAAGTATGCATGTTTTGGCTCATCTCAATAAATGAGTCTTTTATATTGGCACGCAAGGTGGAGGAGAAGTTCTTGATTCCTAGAAAGCAAGGGGTTGATGTGAAAAGAGAAAAAGGGTATTCAACACCTTCTCTTCCTTAACCTACTAGGTCGACTCCATGACAAATTGAGGAGAAAAGAGAAAAAGGGTTGTGTTTCAATTATGATAGAAAATATAGTTGATGACATAAATGTAGTGAAAAGAAATTTTTATATATTGAAGGTCTAAGTGATGAAGAAGAGGATGAACCCATATTAGAGGAGGATAGGGAGTTAGGTGAGGAACCACATGATTCTCAATCAATCATTTCTTGTCATGCACTTTTAGGTTTTAGTGCACCACAAACTCTCAAGGTAGTGGGTTTCTTAAAGAAGAAAAAATTAACCGTGTTGATAAACTCAGGTAGTACTCACAATTTCATCAACAAAAAGTTGTCAATTCTTCTTAAATTGTTTTATATATCTAGCCCCAAAGCTTTAGGTTTTGTTTGCAAATGGGGGCATAGTTAGTTGTTAAGGGAAGTGTCATAGAATCAAATTATCCATGGGAGATTATCAACTTGTGTATGTGATATCCATAGGTGCGGTGGATATTGTTTTGGGAGTATAATGGCTTACTACATTAGGAACAATTGAGATGAACTTCCAAGAACTATTCATGTGATTTCAATCAAAAGGAAAGGTAGTGGAGCTAAGGGGATTGAAGTCAAAATCCCCATAGATGGTAAGCTCTCATCAAATTCAAAAGCTTCTTAAGAAAGGTGCGGATGGATTTGTGGCCTAGCTATGTTCATTACAAGTCTCTAAATCTAATTCTCTTAATCATTCAGATTTACAAGCAATAATTGATTGTCACTAAGTGATTATTGGAGATCTACCTAAAGGACTTCCTCCTAAGAGGGATCATGACCATGGCATACAAATAGTTCCAGGGAGCCAACCACCAAACATCAGGCCTTATAGGTACCCACACATACAAAAAAGTGAGATAGAAAAAATTATTATGGAAATGCTAGAGGCAGGAATTATTAGGCATAGCCAAAGTGCTTACTCCTCATCTATTGTGATGTTGCATAAGAAGGATGAAACTTGGTGCATGTGTCCAGATTATAGAGTGCTCAACAAGTACACCATTAAAGATAAGTTTCCTATTCTAGTCATCGATGATCTTCTAGATGAATTAAATGGAGTTATGTATTTCACCAAGTTAGATCTTAGATTGGGTTATCACCAAATTTGAATTAAGGAGGAGGATATTCATAAGATAGCATTTCAAACTCATGAGGGTCATTATGAATTTTTGGTGATGACATTCAATCTTACCAATGCACCATCTACATTCCAAATTTTGATGACTTCTATTTTTAAGAAGTTCTTGAGAAATTTTGTGTTAGTGTTTTTTGATGATACATCAATTTATTGCAAGACCTGGGAAGAAAATTTGTAGCATGTAGATCAAGAATTGCAATTACTTGTAGATCATCAACTCTATGCTAAGCCATCCAAGTGTACTTTTGGTCTAAAGGAGGTGAAATATTTGGGACACATAGTTACACATGGAGTAAAGGTGGACCCTAACAAAATTAAGGCTATCATAGAATGGCCTATTCCAAAAACTATTAAGTTGAGGGGTTTATTAGGATTTACAAGGTACTATAGAAGATTTGTGAAGAATCATGGTCGTATAGTAGCACCCCTTACCACTCTATTTAAGAAGGATTCTTTTCATTGGAATGAATCTGCTAATGTATCATTTGAGCAATTGAAGAAGGATATGTATACAACTCCAGTGCTTGCCTCTCCAAACTTCACCAAGGAATTCATTATGGAATGTGATGCTTCTAGAAATGGGATAGGAGAAATTCTCATGCAAGAAGGTCGACCAATTACTTTTGAGAATCGTTAATTAAAAGGTAAAAATCAACTCAAACCTATTTATGAGAAGGAAATGTTAGCAATCCTTCATGTAGTTAAAAATTGGAGGCCTTATTTAATGGGTCAACACTTCAAGGTTAAGAAAAATCATGATAGCCTAAAATATTTTTTGGAACAAAGACTATTGTCAGAAGAGCAACAAAAATGGGTCACTAGGATGTTAAAATATAACTTTGAAATTGTATACAAGAAAGGGAAGGAAAATATTGTGGCTGATGCACTTTCTAGGAAGGATGAAAAAGATGAAACATTATTGTGTGCCCTTTCAATATTACAAGAAAATTGGGTGGTAGAAGTGAAAGAAGAATGGCAAAATGATGTTGCAACAAGTAATCTCATCCAACAAATAAAAAGTTACCCTAGTAGTTTAGATAAGCTTTGTTTAAAGGGGGATATTCTTTGGTATAAAGAGTTGTTGTATCTCTACAAGAATTCCACTCTTAAATACAAGATTCTCAAAGAACTACCCCAATTGGTGGTCATTCAGAATTTTTGAAGACATATCATCGGGTCAAGCAAGATTTTTTTTGGGAAGGGCTAAAAGGTGATGTTCAAAAATTTGTGGCCAAATGTTTGGTTTGTCAAAGAAATAAGGGGGAAAAAATTAAGACACCGGATCTCTTGTAGCCTTTTATCTATTCCTA
Source organism: Cupressus sempervirens (assembly GCA_028749045.1). Classification (NCBI taxonomy): domain Eukaryota; kingdom Viridiplantae; phylum Streptophyta; class Pinopsida; order Cupressales; family Cupressaceae; genus Cupressus; species Cupressus sempervirens. The sequence continues at coordinate 654,297,236 of CM053788.1, forward strand.
GCCAACATTGGGAAGAGGTATACATGGAATTCATCATAGGGCTTCCCAAATCTAAACGTCATAATGTCATCATGGTAGTAGTTGATCGTCTCACTAAATATGCACATTTCATTGCATTATCACATCCTTTTATAGCAAGTATAGTGACAAAAAATTTCTTGGAGAATATCCAAAAGCTACATGGTACACCTAAGGTTATTATTAGTGATCGTGATCCTATCTTTACTAATCACTTTTGGTAAGATTTATTCTCATGTTTGGGTAGTCAATTGGCTCATAGTTATTCATACCATCCTCAATCAAATGGGAAAACTAAGGTTGTTAATAAATGTTTGGAAGGATACCTACATTGTTTCACTTCAGAAAAACAATCTCAATGGATAGATTGGCTACCTCTTGTAGAATGGTGGTACAATACTTCTTTTCATAGCTCATCAAAAATGTCTCCATTTTTGGCACTTTATGGATATCATCCTCCTTCTGTCACATCATCATTAAAGGTGTCACCAAGAGTTCAAAAAGTGGAGGACCACTTGCTTTATCAACAATAGGTACTTTTAGGACTCAAGGAGTATTTATCTATGGCACAAAATTGAATGAAACAACAAGTGGACCAACATCGTAGTGAAAGAAATTTTAGACTTGGGGACTGGGTCTTCTTGAGATTGCAACCTTATAAACAAATCTCAATGAAGCAATAGAAAAAGAATAATAAGTTGTCTCCAAGATATTATGGACCATACCAAATCAAGAAAAATATTGGTAGTGTTGCCTACAAGCTTGAGTTGCCACCAACAACAAAGACACATCTAGTTTTTCATGTTTCTTGTTTGAACAAGGTAATTGGGTAGAATATTCCTACTCAAACAGTACTACCAGAACTTGATGAAGAAGGAAGAATAATTTTGGAACCAGAGTGTATTCTTCAAACATGCATGAAGAGACTGAGGAACAGAAACCTGACTCAGTATCTCATCCAATGGAAGAACTTACCAGTTGAAGAGGCCACGTGGGAGGATGAGGAGTTCATTCAAAAGAATCCACACTTGGTTAGCATTGATGACAATGCTTCTTTCAAGAGAGGGGGCATGCTATGCCCTTAATATTGGTGTATATAGGGTTATGAATAGTCAACTTGTGGCTATCTTAATCCTTAATTAAGTAATGTTATCATTATTATATTATTATTTAGGTAGGTAGGTCAGCCTAGGTGCTATGTAGGGTTGTGTCTATTCAACCTAAGCATAATTAAGTATATATAGGAGGTTTATGAGTCTTAGTTCAACATCATATTGTGAAGTGTATTCTCATTGGAGATATTTGGAGGTTTCCCCCTTGAAGTAGCATATTACTCTCAGTTATTATCAAGTATTTATATAATATTTCATATTATTTCCTCTATTGTGCAAATTATTTCATTACACAAACTAATCTACTAAAGGTCAGCTTAAACTAAAAAATTGGGTTACTCGGTTACCACTACCTTCCTTGGTAACCAACCTAACTTGATTTACATTGAACTCTTTTGGTACCTGAGTTGATTCAATTTACACAAGAATTCCTAAATTTGGCTTCTTCTAAACTTTTTCTCGATGAATACTAGAGTCTTCTAAACCAGGTTCCAACTGGTAGTACATTATTAGAGTATAACATTTGTGTAACATCAATGACAATATACAATTGAATAATTTTTATCAACAATAATGTCTTAATAATTTATGTAAATCCTTTAACTAGATGACATTCTGATGGAATATTTTGAAGTCCTCTAACAAGGCCACTCCTAACAGGGTGGTTAAATCTTTTAACAAGATCACATTTATTAGTGTGTATTGTGACCTTTAACAGGGTTGGCTCCTAATAGGGCTCACTTTAGAAGAGTGAAAATTGGTGACATGTTGCTGGTGGTTTTTTTCCTAAATTGGGTTTCCACGTAAAATCCTAGTGCCAAACTTGTGTGAATGTTATTGTGATGCTTTATTGATTTAAGTTTGCATTTTGCGAGTCTTTTATTTTAAGAGCAGTGGATAGCCAGTTAATGTTACTAATAGTTTATAGTAGAGTTTGAACAATGAAATGATAAGATCTAAATGTTGGACACAATCATTTAATTTTATGTTTTCTTTGATGTTACACAAATTTCAAGTATATACTGAAGAATCAGTGTATGTTGAGCTCACTTAGGAGTCAAAGGATGTTGCAGTGTATGACAAGTGTCTCAATGTTTACCAAATTTAGAGTGAGTGTTATGTTTTTCCAAATAATGGTATCAGAAACCCATAGCAATGGACTGCCTATTTAGGATTGGACACCCTAATTGGTTTCTAAATGAATTATTTAGTCTCATTTAATTATCAACTAGGGACGTAAACTTGGAATGGCATTCACAAAGTATATTCTTTAAACTCTCTCAATATTAAGACTAACCTATAGAATTCAAATGCTTGAGCTTTAGGAAAACTATGCTAAAGCAAGTAAATAAATTTGCTGTAATAAGGCATTTAATCATGGGTAGGAGTTACTCTAACCACCTATGTTGCAGGAATAGTCTACCAATTTTGTTATCATTGGTTGTAGGAGCAACAAAGTTCTACCTTACTTAGAAATGAACAAGAAAATGAATTCTACTCTAATAGAATAATTCACTCACCAAGTGCATCCCCTTAGATGAGTGAAGAAAAAATACAATCAAGTAAAAGATATAAACTTGAACTATGCATTATATTCATTCATGGAGAAAGATTACACTTGATTGAAAAAAAGTATTACAATGGTTTTCTATGAAAATAAACTCATCTGACTCCTTTGAATTCACTTTTAAAAAGTTACAGCAATCATCTATTTGAAGAAAAACTTAAAACTACCTCCTAAATCTAAGATCGCTCCATAAATGAGGATCAGTTACAGATTCATAAAGTTTTAGAATAGAAACAAGATTAAACATGAATAAATCTTCCAAGAATATAGCATGTTGAGGGAGCTACATCCACACATTGCATGCAAAAGAAAGTAATAATTGATTTTCCCACTTGCAAAGGTCTTGCAACCCACAGTTGGCTTTGACTATTCCAACACCACAATGTTGGTCTTTGAATGCCCACAATAAACACCTACAAAAATAATAAATGTGCACACAACCTTCCATATACATATATATTCTTATCATCAATATTAGGAAAAGGTATAAAGTTCCAATTAACACTCTTGCAAGTCCTATGGCTATAGGAGGAAGACCACCCAAAACATAACATAGGTAGGGAAACATTTATCAGCATGTATAGCTACTACATTGTACAATTCATGTTCATGAATTCAAGAAAATGTCATGTCTTTAAACCATCCATATTTACATTTCATGTCTTCACGCACGCACACACACACACACATATAACATATACATAATAACCATAAGTTCATATGTTTTAAAACCATAAATTCATGTTTGCTTTGAAAAATAATTGTTTGAAGGAGATAAAAAGAACTAAAAAAGATGGCCTTTTGGAGGCCCATCATGTTAACCTAGCTCACTTAGCTACCAAAGGGAGTTTGTAGGAAGACACTATCTACTGAGTTCACTTGATAGATAAAGAAAAGTTGTCATGGAACTAGTGTTAACCGAGATCACTCGGTTACATAAGGGATTATGGAGGAAAAAAATTTGAGTTAGTGTTGACCAAGTTGGGTCAACTAACGAAGGATTTTCCTATATCAATTTTGTTGGTTAGTTCAAGCCGACTCATGAGATTAATTTCATTTATTTGAAATTGTATTCAAGCTAACTTGGAAAGGTAAAACATATAAGTATAAGGTCAAGTTGAGGATTGAATTGTAAGAAGGAAGAGAAGAAGCATGGGATTGAAAAGATAAATCAAGGAAGTGAATTGACTGAGCTGCAAAGAACATTCTGTTGAAAATAGATTGAAGAAGACTATCAAAGAGGGAGATTGTTGAGAATAGATTGATACAAGTATGATCAATATGCTTCAATTATTATTTTGCCACTAATGTCAAACCTTTTATTTGCTGATAAGACAACTGCTTATATGATTTAAGTAGTATCACTTATTTGATTGATGAAGAGGATTTGATCAAAAGATGTAACAATAGCACCTAGAGGAAAGGTTGAGTTATGATTATGTAAAAGAGTACAAGAATCAATTAAGAAAGTGATAACATGATGAATTGATAATCTACTTAAGGTTACAAAGGCTAGTTACACTAAGAAAGTCTAGAAGAACAAGTTATATAAAGTTTTTCTACCAAGCTTGACCAAATGGATAGTAGGTTCCGAGCAAAGTCAATGAAAGCCAAGCAAAAAATTAGTTGGATCAGAGTAAAAGTTTATTCTAGTATATATCAAGAAAAATAGTGGATGTTGAGTAAAGTTTAGTTGATACCAAGCACCAGTAAACTTTAGTTCATATTGAGTGATTTTATAGAGGATGTCAAGCAATGCAGTATGTGTCGAGCATCAGAAGCCAAATAATGCCAAGTGGCTACATTATTTAAAAGATTGTGAATTCGATGGATCTAAGCCAACAAGTTTATTTTCTTGGAATGTGTGAACTAAATAGAAGATAAGGTTGATGAGCTGGTGGCATGAAATTCAATGTAAACCATTTTAGGTGAATTCAAAAAGGATTCATGAAGAAGTCCCTAGAAGAGATATGGAATGTGGGATAGATTCATTATATCCTACCTAATCCATCCTAACCCTATTTTGGATGATAGAAAATGAGTGGAAAAATATCTTAATTTCCAATTTATAGGAATGGCTAGTTAGAAGCAAAGTAGTCATGTGTGAGAACCTAAGGAAGATAAGGAGTCAAGGGTTTTGCTTCATCAAGTGATCGAAGAAAAGAGTCTGCATTGGCATGTTAAGCAAGAAGGCTTAAGGGTATAAATTCTTGAAGGGTGAACAAGATATCAAAGCTAAAATGTATGAAGGCCAAGCATACTAGAGGACTAAAATATAGATCTATAATGTACAAATGGATTTGTAAGTTATTATCATATCAAAGCCTTATTGTTACTCTCTAATAATTGTATCAGTCTAGGGTAAATCCTTTGGATTAAGATTGACCTAAAAGTGATTTGTAAATCCCTTAATTGGGTGACATTCCAAGTGAATGGTCTAAAGTCCTCTAACAAGGCTCACTCCTAATAGGGTGATTGAAATCCTTTAACAGGGTCACATTTAACAGTGTGTATTGTAACCTTTAACAGGGTTAGCCTTTCACAGGGCATCACTTTAGAAGAGTGAAAAAGAGTAGCATGTTACTAGTAGTTTTTCCCAAATTGGGTTTCCACATAAATCATTGTGTCAAGTGTGTTGATGAATCAGTTGTGTTTCATGTTTACATTTATGCAAGTTGATTTAATAGTAACCTACAAGTTTTAGTGATTGCATAATCTTATGGATGCATGCATGAAGATAAAAAATTTATGGGTTCACTAAGCTATGAAAATTTTTACTTATACATCTGGACCTTGAATAACTAATTCAAACCCCCCCCTCCCCCTCGTTATTCTAAAAGTATTCCAACACATTCTAATCAAGGAGGATCAAGTATTCAAGCTAGAACAAAGATATGATATCAACAAATATAGTTTACATCAACAATAAGTTCGTATCATTGTTACACTCTAATAATTGTAGTAGTGAATCAAATCTCCTAACAGAGTTAGCTTGATAGCTATTTTCCAAATCCTCTAACAAGGTGGCATTTCTAGATTGAAGTGTCTAAAGACCTCTAACAAGGCCACTCCTAACAAGGTGAACTAAATCCTTTAACAAGGTCACACCTAACAGTTTGTTTTGTAACTTTTAATAGGGTTGGCTCCTAAAAGGGCTCACTTTAGAAGAGTGAAAAATAATAACTAGTTTCAATTGGTGGCTTTTCCCAAATTGGGTTCCCACTTTAAATCTTGGTGTCTCTTGTGTTCATGTTATTTGCTTTATAATTCTACAACTAAGTTAATTAAGGTTAATCACACTTAATATCATAAGATATGCATGATTGAGTATTAATAAGTAATAGTGCATATAGTCAATATTAACCGAGTGTTTACCAAGTGATAGTGATTTTTAGTGTAAACTAAGTTATTATGTTAACCGAGTATTTCCAGTGCTAACCAAGTTACAATATATTGCAGTTTCAGTAGAGTATTGGTTTTAAATTATCTAACATCTTAAGGGATCTTGGATTTATTTTTGCGGTAACTGATTCACCACTCCCCTGTTAGTTACTCCTCTTACATTTCCAACAATTGGTATCAGATCTTTGGTGCTTGTAGGTAAGGTTTCAAGAACCTAAGCTAAAGATCAAGATTTCTTATAGAAGGGAGATCCCTAAGCTAAACAGAGATAACTTCCAAGCATGGTAGGAACTCATGAAGTTGAATTTGGCAACAATTAGAGATTTGAGCCTAAAGTATTTGAACACCAAGTATGTGGAAAATACTAGAACTATGACTGTGGAAGAGATTACAAAAAAGAAGAATCATAACATTATCATGATTGAAATTGCTTCCACTCTCAACTATGTTGAATTTGATGAGGTAAAATATTGTGCTACTACTTATCAAATGTGGATCAAACTCAAAGCTATCTATGGAGGTGATGATAATGTAAGGAGAGCTAAGATATAAAGTTTTAGAGGCCAATTTGATTAGATGAAGATGAGAGAAGATGAGAACATTGCACAATATAGTGAAAGAATCAAAGCAAGTGTGTGTGCAATCAGAGCTTTAGGTAGGAAAATGGATGATGTAACAATGGTAAGCAAGGTACTCAAAACCCTTCTTCCAATTTATGCAATTAGAGTGTCTGTTATTCAAGAAATGAGATGTGATCCTAAGAATGATATAACCTTGGATGCATTAGTGGGAAGATTGATTGCATTTGAGCTAGATAATTTTGATAATTATGTTCCTATCTCCAATAACCTTGAGTCTACATTCCAAGCCAAGCTATCACTCAAGAAGAAAGCTAAAAAGTCTAGAAGTAAGAAGTCTGATAGTGAAGATAAAGATGGTGTTGATGATGATCTTAAAGTCATTGAAGCATTAGTTGCAAGAAGATTTCTCAAAGGCAAAGGAAAGTACAAACGCAAAATTCCTTTGATTTACTTTTCTTGTAAAGAAGTTGGTCACATTGTTGCAAGGTAATCAAATAGAGAAGGCGAAGAAGAAAAGAAGCATGACAAGTACAAAGGCAAGGAGGATTTCAAAAGATACAAGGACAAAGGTAAGAAATCTTGCTACATTGCTAAAGATTCTAATAGTAGTGAAGAAGATGAAGTGGTTTATATTTTTGTTAAAGATGAATCAAATGATGAGAATGATAAGATGGCCCTTATCTCACATATTAGTAAGAATGATACATGGATTATTGATAGTGGTTGTTCTCACCAAATGACTGGTGATAAATCTAAATTTGAGTACTTGGAACACTATAATGGTGGGAGTGTCAGATTTGGAACTAATGAACCTTGTTATGTGAAGGGAAAAGGTTGTATTGTACTAATCAATGATCTCAGATGTGACAATGCTTATTGGTTTGAAGGACTGAAACATAATCTACTTAGTGTGGCACAATTGAATAATATTGGATTCAAGGTAGAATTTGTGAATAGAAAAGCCCAGTTGTTGGATGGAGATGGAAATCTTGTTGGGATTGGTAATCAAACAAGAGGTTATCTATTCTACCTAGATCTAACTATAAATTTATTGGTAAATAGATTCTTCTTTCCTTTTACTCTTTGGATGCCCAATATTTGTGAACAACAATTGACTACAATAGTTGGAAAGTTGTTACTAAGTGACCAACCTCCCTCTGAATTCTTAGGTACAACTCCCTTTTATATTTGTAATTTGCAATTAATTATGTTTATTCCTAACTCTAAAATGGGGTATGTTCTTAACCCGAGAACAAGAAAGGCGAACCAAGTTAGGCCTAAACAAGAACTAATTTAGGCAAGGATTTGAATGTTAGGATTAGTCAAATTTTTGAATTCACACATCTTATAAACCCACAAGTTTAACACTTCTACAACAAATGTTATCTACAACTAAACTAATATCAGCAAGACTCTAGTTTGAAAGGAAAAGACTAACTTGAAAGAAAAGCATGAAAAAGAGTCTCCCTTGAACTTCAAATAACAATATTATTACCTTCAACTCATTATTTGAAAATAGGGGAATAAAACTCTGTTCATTCCTTGATTCAATTCAGACCAAAAGAGAAACATAATTTACTAAAATGGAAACAAATGGAATAGAAAATGATTCATACAAAATACCATCAATTTGTCTTTGCAACATCAAGTATTTCACACCAAAAATTAGCCAACCTTCTATTAATCTTTCAATTAGATACATATAGGATCCCAAGATGACCATTACAAAATAGGATTTAAATCAGTTCATCTCCTCAAAATTGACCAATTGCAAAGAGCCAATTGGTAGTTACAATCATTACATCAAAATGTGAAAGGGTGGGATAAGAATCACCTCATCTTCTTTCCTTTTTCTGACTTCACCCTATGGGCTTTGGCAGTGACAATGATTGGAATCAACTCATCATGTTTATGAACATGACTGTTAGTTTATCTTAAGAGCCACTTGGAATGCTCTCTAGCTAGATCCTTGATGGTATTCAACTACTCTTTTATTTCCTCCATAGCCACATGTATACACCCACCAAGTTTTTGGAGCTCTGACACTCTACTCTGGTGGTTAGAAGATTTCTCCATTAAGCCATCTAGATAATTGGAGAAATTCTTTTGCATGGCAACAACTCTAATTATCCATTTTCCTTGTCCACTAGCTTGGGAATGTATGTAGACCTCTTAATAATTTATAGTTTTTGTCTTGATCCTTTTTAACTTTACCTTTCATTTCCTTCAATCCTTCCTCTACTGCTAGGATCATTTCAGATTTGAATTACATCATCTATAGCCATTCAAATAAAGGCTCATCTCCCCTAGGCAAAATCTTTTCCTTAAGAGCTTCTTTATCCTTCATGTGAATAATCATCTTTAGTAAGGAAATGTAGTCTTCACTCTTGACTTTCTTTGTTGCCGGGGTAGCTCAGTTAGCTAAAATATTATCCTTCTCTATTTTGAGCCTTAGTACTACATTGTCGATTTTCTCTATGATCACAAGTCCATCATACTTGAGTTTTCCACTCCACTCTCTACTGATTTGTCTGAAGTGCTTGTCTTCCTACAACTGGGAGATGATAGCTCAAATTTTAGTGGTTGTAGGTTCACTGGTGGTTGACATTCCTGAGATGCTTGCCAATGGAGTGACTAATTCCTGAGATGCTTGCCAATGGAGTGACTAATCGCATGATGAAACAATTAAGTTCATGAATCTCTACTTTCATTCTGACTTTAGCTAGCTTAAGGCTTTTGAGTTTTCCCTCTATCACATCATTTGTTGATTTCCATATTCCCACCTTGGTGTCATGTCTAACTTCTCCAAGATCCATAGAATACAAGGTGAAACCATTTGTAGACATGTCTTCAATCCTCCCTTCTTTAATGGGCTTAGCAATCTCCATAGTTAGATGCCCTGTGTCAAGATCTTGCCCAAGAATTGATAGGGTCTTTTTCTTCTTAACTTTACTTAATGCTGACCTAGAATGGATAGCCAGAGATATAGCTTCCTTGTTGGGAACTCCTTTCCTCTTCCTCTTCTTGTCCAATCTATCTTCTAACCATGATTTAGTGCCAATCACCTTGGATATAGTCCCAAGTGTGTCTATACTAAACATCTTTCTTTTGACTGGGGTCAATGCCTTTGTAGCTAAAGAAAAAGGGTTCTTTGAGACTTGGGAAATGAGTTGTGAAGCTTCCAGACCTTTCTTTGTTTATGTGGTCTTCTTTGCAGCTTCATCAAATTTGGTAAACTCACTTTCACTAGTTCCACCATCTCCAAGGTCCACCTTTTGTACTTGGGAACTACTTGGTAGGAGTAGTGCAACATTCATAGATGGGATTGGATTGCTATGGGGTGAGAGAGCTACTATGATTGCATTGTCTTTCAATTCCTCTGCCTTCTTTTTCTCAACTTCTACTACAGTTTTGATTACTGGCAGAGAATCATCTTGACAATTTTTGGCAAGAGAAATGCTCTTTTTAGGGGGTTGATCACCTTCACTTGATAGTTGTGTTGACCCTTGAGTAATAGACAAGGTTGCACCTGATGCACCACTCTGAGAAGAGGAAGTTGCTGCTACTTTTAGGAAATTCTAAGCAAATGTGTCTTTGCTCCAACTTCTCCAAGTTGTGGTCCATTCAACCCATTTTCGATCCTCTTGTAGATTTGAGCCATCATTATATCCAGCTCTTCCCTGATATCTTCATAAGGCTCTAAGCTTATTGGATTTCTTTTGAGCTTGGTTAGGTAAGTGTTGCTATATATATTTTTGGCCATCATTTTCCACCCCTTCTACATCAATGTTAACTTTGTACATCTTCACCTGATCAACTGATAATCTAGTGAAAGCTTGATTACAACTCTCAAACTCATCCTTGTAGTTAGCCCAGTAATCTTCAACGGTGGTGATATGTCTTATCACACTTCCTATCTACAACATCCCTGGCATACCCATTTGGGTCAAACATGGGCCTCAAAACTTCATACATATCCAACTTATACTTCATCTCAAATACCTTCAACATGTTCTTGGCATCAAAGTGGGTGTCGCAACTAAAAGCCCCCATATTCATAGGGAATTTGTATTCTTTCTTCTTCAAGGTTTGGCTCAATATGTTCACTTTAATGTCTTGCTACACAATCTCAATTAGCATGGGCATGTCACTAGGATACCTTGGTAGCTTCAAGAGGAATCCATCCAAAGCTACAAGATGCAAATAAGAGAAAGATGAGATTTGAATGAAATAACTCCCAAACTGGTTGATGGTGGTCATGTCTTTAGGATTGCATCTCCTTTCTAGACATCCATATAGCTCCCTACAAATCCTCATAGCAAATGCATCATTTAGTTTCACATAATTTGCATAACCATTCTGTAACTGTAAGCATAGATAAAACTCATAAGATTTCACATCATTAGGAAAATTCTCTATTCCTGGGAGGCCTGGCCATAGTTGCAACAAGGCCAACATAGAAATGAGTAAAGATGACATATAGAACATATTATAAAATTTGGTCGCACAGAGAGCATTGGATAGAAGTTCACTTACCTCTTGAGCCCAATCAATGTATTGAGTGTTAGAGTAAATGACTTGCACTAAAAAGAAATACTACTCAACAAAATTCAAGGCTTCTACCTCACCTTTCAACCTATGTAGGAAAACCAAAATATCAATAATATCCATTTTGAAGTTGGTCCCAAACAAGGTTTTAGGAACTTTACTCTTAGCACTCTATGGTTTTTGTAACCATGTCTCCATGATTTCTTTCCTCCAGATCATCTTCTTTGTGGAGAACTCAAAAATGGCTCCCCCAAAGGCCAAGTCTAAGAATTCTTCCCATTCTGGCACATGGAGGCAGTTCACCGTAGTCTGTCTATCAATCGAAATTAACACTATGTCATTAGGTAGCACAATCTACCTTTTCTCTGGGTTGTAATGATGTATGGATTCATAGATTAGCTCTGAGACCTGAATTGCAACTAGGAAACTAGAAACTTCAACTAACTCGTGAACTTGGATGCCATGATTTTGAGAATGAGATTTGAGTTGTACTAATGAAAGGAATGACTAATGCAACAATCACTAGCTTTTCAAAAAGCTATGCACATTAACAAAATAATAGTTCAAAGAAAAAGTGGTAGCTCATTCAACTATTTATGTTTCTATTTATGGGATCCTTGATTCATTCATTGATCTTTAGAATTCGCTCCAAATGAATGAATTTAAGGAGATACCTGTTGGACAGTAGATGCAAGAGTTAAATGGACAACTAGAGGTATTTTCATTATTTTGTTGAACTCAATGATAACTTTCTATATCTTCATTACTTACTTTCTCATTTTCCTTTATGTTTCAAAAAGTTACCATTAAGGTACTATGTGGGAGATTGTGCACTTATTGAGATCCTAACTAGCATTTCTTTTCCATAATGGTTTGATTTTCTTTAGTTCATTCTAAGATGTTCTAAATATAACATGAAGATCCAACCTAATTGTTAACTTGATTTTCTTTGAAATTCAAGAAACTGTCCTCATGGGTTGAAAACCCGCCAAGGAAAAGATAGTTTTTGATTCTCCACTAATGTTTCTTTTTTTAGTCAAATTTTGGACAATCACCCGTCTTGAAGTCAAAAATGTCTAAATGAGGTGCAAAGACCTTCTTGAGGACCAATTAACATTCCATTTCATCCCAAACTTCCTTTTCAAAAAACTAACTTCATGGGTTGAAAACTTGCAGAGGAGAACTTAGATTTGAGTTTTTTGTCGAGGATGATTATGAAGGCTAGAATGAATCTAAACCATATTTGGGAGTCATAATCATAAATAAAAACATTTATTAACTGCAAGATTCCTTGTTACTTGTATATTTTTTATCTATGTGCCCCATTTAGTGCCTTTCATGGGAAATCATCCTCATGGGTAGGAAACTCGTTGAGGAGAAGAAGATTTCCAAATTTCCACCAGCATGAGTTTCTTTTTTTCAAATAGTGATATGCCAAAAATGTATGTAGGATATTGTTGATCTTTGAATGAGTATGAATGAATCTCTATCAGACTAGGCACTAACTTACCTGTAAGATCACTCAACCAAATGAAAACCCACCAAGCTATGAATATGGAGAGGAAAAGAAAAAGGGGAAAGTTCGATAGAGGTCCACCTAACCTAAAGAGACTTAGACTTAGACTCAAATGAGATTGAAACTATGCTTTTTTTACTAATACACAAGAACTCACTTTTGCTGATTGGTAAGAGAACAAAAAGTGGGGCAACAAAATTCATGTTTCATAGCTCAAGTAGAAGAACATTGGTTATGGCATAAAAGATTGTGTCATGTGAACTTTGATAACCTAGTCAACATAAGCAAGAACAAAAGGGTTAGAGGCATTCCAATCCTAAAGAAACCTAATATGGACATGTGCAAGAATTATCAAATTGGTAAGATGGGAAAGACAAGTTTTGAAAGAAAGAACTATCATTCTGAAGAAGTCTTGGAGCTGATTCATACAAACCTTTGTGGACCGATTGGCATACAAAGTTACACTAGTGATAAGTACTATATTTTGTTTGTTGATGATTATGCTAGGATGATGACAGATATGTATTTAAAGGATAAATTAGAAGTTGTTCAAAAGTTCAAATGGTATCTAGCTAGAGTTGAGAAAGAAATAGGAAAGAAACTGAAATGTTTAAGATTAGACAGAGGAGGAGAATTCCATCTCTAATGAATTCAATGAATTCTGCAATGAAAGAGGAATAAGTATTTCACTAGGTACACCTCAATAGAATGGCATTGCTAAGATAAGGAATAGATCAATCATGGATTGTGCAAGGGTGTTGATGATAGAGAGGAGTATTTCTATCAAATATTGGAAGGAGGCAATTAGCACTACAGTTCATACCTTGAATTGAGTTTAGTTGAAGAAGGACTCAAGTCAAACACCTTTTAAATTATGGTATGGCTATTAACCTAATATCTGTTATTTCAAATTATTTGGAAGAAAATGTTATATTCTGAAGGAGTCAAGAAAAGGAAAATTTGATGTGAAAAGTGATGAACGAATATTCTTGGGATACTCCAATAAGAGAAAAGCATACAAATGTTTGAATGTATCTACTAACAAAGTCATAGAAATTGCACATGTAAAAATTGATGAGTTTACAAAAGAGTTTGAAGAACAAAGTAGAAAAGAACCTAAAGACTACATAAACTTTGTTTACTATGAGCCTGATACTTTACCTGAAGTTCAAGAAAATGGTGGTCAAGAGTCTTCACCACCTAAGTCCCCAAAATCCCCAGTTCAACCCAAGTTGTAGCCAGTGTAACCCAAGTCATAGTCTAAAGGACTCGAATCACAGTCAGATGGACCTAAGTTTCAACAAGTGAAAATTGAGTCATTTGATGAACTTGAGTCATAAACAGTGGGACCCAAGCATGATTCAAAAGATCATGGTGAACCTAGTGAATTCAGAAAGAAGGAACCCAGACTTGCTAGATATGTCAGAAGGCATCATTCACCCAAACAAATCATTAGAGATCAGTCAAATGGTACAATAACAAGGAAAAAATTAAAAGGTACATGTTTTCTTACTGAGTTTGAACCTAGAACTCTCAAAGATGCATTAGAAAATGAAATTTAGATTGAGGTAATGAATGAAGAGATTGATCAGATCGAAAGGAACAAAACTTAGACTCATGTTCCTAGACCGAAGGACAAGAATGCAATTGGCACAAAATGGGTATTCCAAAATAAGTTGAATGAGAATGGAGAAGTTTCAAGAAACAAGGCAAGATTAGTGTGCAAGGTTTATGCTCAAGAAGAAGGTGTTGATTATGGAGATACTTTTACTCTTATTGCTAGACTAGAAGGTGTTAGAACACTCCTTGCATATGCAGCACATAAAGGATTCAAAGTATATCAGATGGATGTGAAATCAGAATTCTTGAATGGTATCTTAGAAGAGGAAGTCTACATTGAACAACCAGAAGGTTTCATTGATCCTAACAAAAGGGACATGGTTTGTAGACTACACAAAGATTTGTATGATTTCAAACAAGCCCCTAGATCATGGTATTAAAGTTTACATAATTATATCATAAAGATTGGTTTTCAAATAACTAATAATAAAAATAGCTTATACATCAAAGAAGGACTAGATAAGAATATTGTGTTGGCAAAAATCTTTGTGGATGATACATTATTTATTGGAACTGGTGATTTTTGCAAATATTTTTCTATGGAAATGAGTAAGGAATTTGAAATGTCAATGTTTGGAGAGATCAAATTTTTTGTTGGCTTACAAGTTCAACAGATGAAGGGTGGTATCTATATTTCTCAATCAAAATACATCAAGGAGATACTAAAGAAATTTGGAATGGAGGATTCTAGACCAGTTGGAACACCTATGTCTACTAGACATAAGCTTTCCAAAAATGATGATTCCAAAGAGGTAGATCAGACTACATACAGGTCAATGATTGGAAAACTTAAGTATGTAGTGCACACAAGACCTAATATGGCATTAGCAGTTGGTATGGTGGCTAGATTCTCTACTAATCCTAAAGAAAATTATATGATGGCAATAAAAAGAATCATGAGGTGTCTAAAAGGTACTAAAGATTATGGTTTTTGGTATAAGAAAGGAGGAAACTTTGAATTGAAGGCATTCACTAATGTGAATTGGGTAGGAAGTGTTGATGGTAGAAAGAGCACTAGTGGTGGAGCATTTTTTCTTGGAAAGAGGCTAATATCTTGGACAAGCAAGAAGAAGAATTGTATCTCTTAGTCTAAAGCAGAAGTAGAATATATTTTTCTAGTAGTCAATTATTCCAACATTGTGTGGTTCAAGCAACTATTGTCAAGTATGAAGGAGGAGATCAAGGACCCAACTGTTATCTTCTATGATAACACAAGTGCAATAAACATATCCAAGAATCTAGTGATGCATACCAAGACCAAGCACATTGCAATAAAATATCATTTCTTGAGAGAATTAGTCCAAGACAAAGATGTGAGATTGGAATATGCGAATATAAAAGAACATATTATAGACATATTCACCAAGTTGTTGTGTAAAGATGCATTTTTCTATCTAAGAGGTAAGCTAGGGGTCATTCCCCTATCTAAAGCTCACTAATTAGATTTTACTAATACATCAACCAAGCATGTTGAAGGTCAGACAAGTTGATGCAGTATTGTCAGAGTAGATTGCATATGAATACATACATTGAGTACATGGAAACTACATTGATTATTGTCTTTGGCATAAGATTTCAAAGAGGGAGAGTTTTCTATCATATATTAGAGAAATTTTTATGGTTGAGATGTCAAACAGGGAGAATTTTTCATATCAAAAATTTTGAGTTGATATAAAAGAGGGAGAGTTTCCTATCAAAAGGAGATATTGCAGTCATTGTAATCAAAGATTGATGATAGAGGGATTTCACACTGATAAAGGGAGTTCTCGTGGATGATAATTAGAATCAAACTAAGGATATTATCCTTACTTCTATTTTTCTCTAAAATTTCTATGTATTATGACATGTTTCTCACCATCAATGCCAAAGAGGGATATTGTTCAATACAATTATTCAATTGTGTGGTGTCTTTGATGTTACACAAATGTTAAGTATATATAGAGCAATTAGTGTATGTCAAGCTCACTCAAGAGTCAAAGGAAGTTACAATGTATGTCAAGCATTTCAGTATTAACCAAGTTTAGAGCTAGTGTTAACCGAGCTCACTCAGTTACCAAAGGGAGTTTGCAGGAAGATAGTGTCTACCGCACTTACTTGGTTACTAAAGAAAAGTTGGCATGGGATGAGTATTAAAAAATCTCACTCAGTTACCAAAGGAAGTCTTAAGGAAAGTCATTTCTAACTTAGTGTTGATGGAGTTGGGTTAGCTAATGGAGGGTTTTCTTGTATTAGTTTATTGTATCTGACAGTTTTGTTGGTTAGTTCTAACTAACTCATGGGATGAATTTCATTTGTTTGAAATTGTATTCAAGCTTACTTGACAAGGTAAAACATATAAATATAAGGTCAAGTTGAGGATTCAATGGAGAAGAAGCATGGGATTGAAAAGATAAATCAAAGAAGCGAATTGGAAGGATATCAGAGTATCTGAGTTGATTGAGCTGCAAAGAAGATTCTGATCAAGATGGATTGAGTATTTAAGCTAGAATAGATATCTAAAATCAAAAAATACAATTGCATCAACAATCAGGTCATATCATTGTTACTCTCTAATAATTGTAGCAGCAAATCAAATCTCCTAACAGAGTTAGCTTAACGGCTATTTTCCAAATCCTCTAACAAGGTGGAATTTCTAGATTGAGGTGTCTAAAGACCTCTAACAACATGAATCCTAACAGGGTGAACTAAATCCTTTAACAGGGTCACACATAACAGTATGTTTTGTAACCTTTAATAGGGTCAGCTTTTAATAGGACTCACTTCAGAAGAGTGAAAATAGTAACTAGTTGCAATTGGTGGTTTTTCCCAAATTGGGTTTCCACGTTAAATCTTGGTGTATGTTGTGTTCATGTTATTTGAATATGATTTTGCAACTAAGTTAATTAAGGTTAAACACACTTAATATCATAAGATCTACATAACTAGTGTTAACAAAGTAAAAGTGCATATATTTAGTATTAACTGAGTGTTTATCAAGTGATAGTGATTGTTATTGTAAACCAACTTACTATGTTAACCAAGTGTTTCAGTGCTAACCGAGTGACAACAGTATTTAGTTTCAATAGAGTTTTGTTTTATTTTATACTGACATCTTAAGGGATTGGGATTTATTTTTGTGGTAACTAATTCACCCCTCCCCTCTTAGTTACTCCTCTTACATTTCCAATAGGTGGTTTTAGGGATTGCACCTACATGCCTACTAAAGTTATAGGAGCAATGAGGTTCTACCCACTTGGTTCGAGTGAGAGAAAGGTTGGGACTTCACATGGTGATATGACATTTTGAGTTGAGGTAGGAAACCTAGTCCCAAGTACTTGGGGTACCATTTGTTGAGTCAAATGAGAATACATAGGAGTTAAGAGGGGGGCACCTATAGTGCATAAGTATAGTGGGAGGTTGGATAGGATTGAATTCCCACCATAGAAATTGTATTATAACTCCCCAAGTGAGGAGTTCCTCTGAGATGAGGATGACATGGCATACTCTATCAAGCATCTAGCAAGCAATCGATAAGTTGGATAGAAACTTCCAAGGCCAAGGTGTAAATTTTGTCCAAGTTATCCTAATCCCCTTCAAATATAGTATGCATGATAAACATTTACATGATATGGGCTATAACATCCACATAAGTCCTTAGGGAAAGTTTTGTTCTAGGTGTGAAGGCATCTGAATATTACCTAAGGGCACGTTGAAATCGATTATTAAAAGTAGGCATAGGCTCATTTGGTTCTTTCTAAATCCCAATAAACTAAAGGTGGTACATGGTGGAGTCAATTTGGTATTGAAATACTAAAAGGAAAGTCCTCTCCATGTCAACCCATCCGTTGATGGAATTAGCAAGGAGCTTTAGGTACCAATTTAGTTCGTTGGGGCCCAGGGTCATTGGAAATAGGCAAAAAATTGACATCTTCGCATTCAACATTATTTCTAACCAATGCATTTTTAAATGTCTGGATGTGCTCTTCCCATGTCTCAGGACCCAAATGTTCAAATTTTAGACATAGTTTCTAAGGGTGGGATGGCATAGAATGTATTATTGTGAAGGTTTCTAGGAGTAACAACTATACCCCAAAAAATGCAAGTTATTGTGGGATGACCATTATCACAATTGGTAATTGGGATGCAAGTGTACTCTAAGTAGTAGCAGGTTGAGACATAGACACCTTAACTTTCTTCTTTCATTTATTTTTCTTATTTCAAACTGGGGGTTTGAGTTCTACAAACTCTACAGAGATGAAAAACAAATGCAACTGCCAGAGGTGAGATGTATAAAATGATCCAACTCAACACAAATTCTAGGGGCTAACATATTTTTTGAATGATCATGTAGGTAAAGACCGGTCAGGATCTTCCAGTTCAAAACCAAGATCTAGCTAAGCCAACAAACTCAAACTTCCCTATGCCATTTTTTATAGTATAAAGAGATGAACAATGCCAAGACTCACCACAAGGTGTAGGGAAACTACCTAAAGGATTGGATAGGCCCTCCTTCTAGTGGCATTTATCCATTGACAAGATTCTTTTTTCATCCAACAAATAGAGTAACAATTATCACTAGACTAAAATGTTCAACCAATATCACCTAAAAGAATGGGAAGCAGAAAATTTCCACTCCTAAGCTCCCTTTAGACTAGGTCTTGGTTGTGAAAGAATATCAAAGTTGCACGAGGAAGTGACTGATTTATAATAATGTGGGTTGAAGCTTCATCATTTCCCTCAGTATTTTGGTTAGGCAAAGGATTATTTGAACAGGGTTGGTAAAAATCTCTCAGGATGAAACTAGGGAAAGCAAGGAAAATAAATAGTAGAAATTAAAGATCCTAAAAAGTTAGAAATTTAATCTATGTATAGTCTACTTTTGTGCTATTATTATCAACAATGCATGCTTAAATGGTAGGACTACTTAAACATGTTCTCAATTAGTGCATCGAATACATATAAGTGCTACAAATGAAATTGGTACCAAAATTAACAAAGTCATTTAGTTTTATCCAAGTCAAGGAAGATAATAGCAACAAAATAGAAAGATCTCACTATTTTCAAAGGTAAATGAATCCCATAGCAAGCACTCCAAAATATTTTTACTCAAAACATAGCATATAAATACCAGCAAGTATTGGGTGAAACAAAGAGGATGCTTCTAGGAAGCCAAACTACATTAACTCATGAAACAAGATGTTACAATAGTATGGAAAGTAAAATAATCAATTTTACCCACCCTGGAATAGTCATTCTTTCTCTTATTTATAGATAAGCATTTACAATATGGGCTAGAAAATAACTTCCAGCCCTAACTAACTCAATTACCACCTTTAATAACATAATCTACTACTATCTTCATGTAAAAACATACATGAAATAGAATAAGTCAAATCATATCCATGAAAAGGGGAAAAATAAGTGGGGAAGGGAAGGAGGGGAATTATTGAGGGAAATCTAATATAAACAATTATCTTTACTATTTTTTTTGTCAAATCTTTTCTAGTTATCTCCTCAAGATGCCCATCAATTTATAAGAGCACTCCACTTCTTTGAATTTCTTGAATGCATTATGTACACAGGGAAACATGTAGGAAAAAAATGACTTCTTTACCATCATTATCCACCCATCACATCATTAATAAGTCTATTAGCCAACAATAGTAATGGATGGTAGGCTTCAAAAGGAATCTCAACATATCCAGCCATGCTGTGAAAGGACTTGAGTTCCAAAGCCCCTAGATTTAGAACCCAAGATGTGGGCTACCACATAATGCAAGCTCACCCAAATGGGTCATGGGAAAGGAGGGATCTCAGACCTAAAATCTCATTTTGTAGAGTTACATGGTGCTTATGAAAACAAGTGAATCTCCTTTTGATCAAGTACTAAATTAAACTAAAAGGATCCCTTGATGTTGAAAATGTTTCTTGTAGTAGGGTCCTTATCATATATCATTTTATGTCATGACATGAGGTGTATTGGACATATAAGGGGAGGCCTCATCAACGTAGGAAGATAAATTTTTTGGAGCCACTCTTTCAAGGCTTCAAACTTGTGAGCACCCTTCTATTTGTTAACTTGTTGCTTCCCTGGCCTCCTTTTCTTGCATGCCTCTCATCCTCTATTGGAAATTGGTCCTTCCATGGTTAGGATCTTTGGACCTAACAGGCCTAGAACCCTTGGGGAATCATCTTCTTGTTTTTTTCTTAGAGATGCCTATTTTACAAGGCAACAACCATTTTCTAGAATTTACATTAATTTTTGTCCCACTCAAATACCTAAATAATTTTCTCGATCCTCCGAATCCATAATCCATTAGCACCTGTGAGGACCAAACATGCAATAATATCATGATCCCTTTGAAATACCTTATTTTACCAAGCTTAAGATTTAGGGTTTTTGGAAATTGGTGCCCCTCCATCCTTTTCTTGAAGACAACATATGACATATGGGAGGGACACAAAACCTGAAAGTTGAAACAAGTAACTTCTAGTAAATGAAAAAAGATTGTATCTGAAAGCCATACCTTTGAAGCTTGAAACCAACTCTCACCAATCATGGAAGACGAAATCCCTGAACCCTAAAAAGCTACAATTTTAGAACTTCTGAGCACAAAATAGATAGTTTCAAACTAACAAAGTATCTATTACTCATTCTTTGCTAGAATCCCAAATTACATCACATGGACAAAGGCTCTAGTGATGTTGCTTACAATATTGAGTTATCCTTATGCAATTGGCAAGACCAATATTCAACATTTTCTTGTGTGACACATGGGACCAGTAAATGTAGTGTTCTTTGGATATGACAATCATTTGAATTCAAAATACCAACCAACATATTGTTAATGGCACAAGGCACTCAACCTAAGGATGGTTGATGCATCCTAGTCGATGATCAAGGGGGAAAAAAACACCCCTTATAGTCACCCAAGAACATGAACAAGGATGCCAGCATAATGCTAGCAAGCTACTATTAACCCACCAAGACTGAGATTGCACTTGTGCTCTTAACAGTGACAACATATACCACTCTATCTTTCAGAGTTGAAACTACCAACTAGGCACCCATGAAGGCATGCCTGCAACCTTTTAGTAAGCCAATCTGACCAACTTGACCTATAAGATCCAACCTCACATAGAACCAAGAAAAAAATAGACACCAAAGGGCATCCTAGATGCCAACCACCTCTTTATAGGCCAACACCCAGAAAAACCACAAGGAGAAAACTTTCACCACCAAACCACACAACCCAAAAAAATAAAACCGCATAACCAAGCCCACCTTCCTTTAGCGAGATGCATCTTGCACCCTAAACTCAAACCACCAACCAGTAGCCCAAAAAAGTAGGTCATCAAAAATATTCTATGGAAGAAATGTTAACTTGATCAGTATAGGAAGAGAGTGGAGCCAAAAAAGCTCTACTCAATGACAAATAAATAGAGGAAACAAAAGAACAACACATCAAGAAGAAAGTCAAACAATGACTACAAAAATAATGCCCAAGGAGGCAAAGTGAGAAAAAAAAAAAAAGAACAAGCGACACTAACAAGACAAAGAAGAATAAAAGGGGGGGGAGGGGGAACAAAAAAATTGGAGGAAAGAATGAACTACAAATAAAAGAAAAAACACTAACTTGTAGGCGTACCATAGCTCTAGCACCTGCTCCCATCCAAACATGAACCAGAACTAGCCTAGCCCACTAAAGTAATTGTAGACTTAAGAAACAATCACTCATAGGCAGGGTGGCAACCCAAATGAAGAATTTTTCTTGTAGAGCATAATTGATTGTGTGATTATTAAACAAAGTAACAAATAACCCGTTTAGGCATCTTAAATTACTTATCAATCATGGTAATTAAAGGGCACATAAATTGTACTTGTTCTTTATTAATAAACCTTGCCACATGTCCAACTTGAGACCACAAAAATCCTTTCCTATGATAGGAGACACAAGATAACGAGTTCCTGACAGGTCCATAAATTAATTTTCTCATCAGTCGTAGGCCCTTGGCATGAGGTTGGGGATCCCCACTTTCTTCTTCCACACAAGAGGGGTTGGCCACCTAGACAGGGATGTGAGAACCTAAACACCAAACATTAAAACAAACACCAAGAACTTGTCTCAAATGAAACAAGACAAAAGTAAAAAGAGGGGACCCAACTTTTTGCTTGCAAAAAGTAGGGACAAGTGTGTAGGGCATAACACATTCATTTCCAACATGATGTGCTCCTCTTGATCGAAATGCATGGAGTAATGTTATTTTTGATAACAAAAATAGGTAACACGGAGTAAATAGATCTCATCTCTCAAAATATATTCACACCATTCATTTCCAATGAAAGCCTACAATTATGAGGTTCTTCTTTAAAGTGTAAGCACTTTTCCTCTATGTCTATGAATGTTGAACCATCCATATAAATTTCAATAAAGCCATATCAACTTCTATTATGTATATGGTAATCCATAAATTGAGCCAAGCTACTACACCTGAATAATTGTTGCATACGTGGAATAATGGGAATATCACAAAGAACCTTGCGAGGCACATTTATTTTGTTAGTTGATTTGTTTGATATCTACTCACCTAATATTTATGGAATTCTTGTACAAATTCATGTTCTTTATGATATATAATATGATCATTGGGACATGCATCTATTGCTGATACTCCATTCTAATATCTTTCATAATGGAAGATAATTTTCCATATGAGTGGGGTAGAATATTTGATGGTGACAATAAAAAAACCTATCAATATACAACAAAAAAATATAATTTGTTTATATAAACAATATTAATGGTATTTGATTCACTCTTTATTAACTATAATGACAAATATGACATACCTTAACATATGTGACATTGTAATGTTGGGAAAACTATTTAAAATCTCCAAGTTTACCAACAACAATACAACATAAAGAAGAGTTGTTTGGGACCTTTTGTAAAGGGTCACATCTTCCTTCTCAATTAGAGGCATATTATGAACATCAATGTCATCATCATGATTATTGTCATCAACATGATTATTGTGATCATCATCACCTATGTTGATACCAAACGTGTCATGAATCAATGCATTTGTACCATCATCTTCAAATATGTTTTCTAGCACATGATCATAATCTTCCATGGGAACATTACCTTCAACTTTAATAGTCACACCTCCATGTTCCTTCACTTCTACATCCATATCTTCATGTTGTGGTGGTCTATATCATGTGCCCTAGGGAGGTTGACCTATATTAAAATGAACAAAATAAATAAACCATGATCATGATTGTATCATCAAGAGATTTATTATCCCTATCAATTGTTAAAATAGTATAATGAACAACTTACCTATGGATGATAATTGAACACCCTTTCAACCTGACCATGGTAGCTATAATTACTCTTAGTTATTTTGATGTTAACTCTTCTAATCTTTATGCCCTTGCAATTTTTGTAGGGACAATAAAATTTTACATCACCTCTTTGTTTGAAGTTAGACCATAATCAAGCATCTTCCTATTTTCTTCTTCACTTATATTATGTGACATGATTCAATGGGCTATAGATACTTTGGTCTATAATTGTCACAAATGGAGAAAAATGATGTTTCAAGTACACTAATCATCTTAGACCTAGTTATATATGGAACTTGAAATATGAGTTATGAAATGATGTATCAGTATAATATACCAAATTGTAATACTTGTACATAGAAAATTTACAAAATGAACCAAAAATGTTGAACCAAAACCATCTTAGACATGAAAAAATAAATGACTAATTTATATAAGAATAGATTGTTTCAAAAAAAAGTATATGTCAATAACTATATCAAACTATAAGATTATGGGAAAGAAGAAGAACATCATAATTAGACACTGCAATCAAAAGTATAACATGCAATAGAAAGTTTTATATTCAATAAGTCTAATAAAGAATCAAGAGCTCAGATGTACAAATACCTATGTTATCTTCATGTTCAACCACTGAGCTAAACAACTCACCAATTTGTTAGATAACCTCATTATTGATAGTTTAATGGATGTTTCTCTTTAATTAAAAAACTAAAACACAATTTAAATTAGATATTTATAAGTAAATCAAATGGTAGATTGGAAAAAAAGTGCTACTATTAACACAGAAACATTATCAAGAATGATGTTCAAGGAAAGAATAATACAAATAATTAAACAAATAACAATACTCATGATTAATGTGTTTTTTGGTAAATTTTATAAGGACTCTTCTGTAGATTACAATGGACACCAACATTGACATGGTCACAAATTCTATGAGGGAGACAATGGGCTTTTCAAAGTGAGGGCTCATGTTTATGGGGGGGGGGGGGGGAGAGAGAGAGAGAGAGAGAGAGAGAGAGAGAGAGAGAGAGAGAGAGAGAGAGAGAGAGAGAGAGAGAGAGAGAGAGAGAGAGAGAGAGAATTACCATTAAAATGTAGAAAGGTGTCCCAATTTTTAATCAATGATTCATCCATCATTCTGATAATATATCACAGTTAGTGTGATTTGAAGCTTGGATTAAAATATTAAGATGCAATCTAATCTAGAAATAACATCAAATTTATTTATATTTTGAATTAATAAATCTCATAGAGAATTACTGAGAGAGAGAGAGAGAGAATTACCATTAGAATGTAGAAAGGTATCTCAGTTTTCAATCAATGACTCATCCATCATTTTGATAATAGATCACAGTTAGTGTGATTTGAAACTTGGATTAAAATATTAAGACACAGTCTAATCTAGAACTAACATCAAATTTATTTATATTTTGAATTAAGAAATCTCATATTAGTAACTTAGATAAACTATGTTATGAACAAAAATCTATAACCAAATAAACATATACGTGAATGACGTTATTATATTTCTAGAAACATAAGTAGCACTAAACAAGTTGTTTTATGTGTTTAGGGTCATAATGTTGGTTGATGTGTTTTCCTTTGGACCCAAAATGGTCATGTGGACCAAGAGTTAGGTCCATGAGTCAAGGTAAGAAATGGATGATTTTGGAGTACTCAGCACAGACACTTAGCATTCAATATGCATATACCATCATTCAAGATAAAATGGGTCTGGGGGATTATACACACAATGAACAATAAAGGAGGGAATTTAACATACCAGGGAGGTCCCAAGGCTCATGCTTGTTGAGGTCCACTTCAACAATGGCTCTTCCTATGAAATTTTTGTCTAAAACCTTTCTCATGAGATAATGTGTTATGAGCTCTTCATTGGTGGGATGGAATCAAAACCTAGGAGGCAGTTGTGCATCATTTTTATCATGGAAGTAACCAAAGGTAAGAGCCTCCACTATTGAATTATTTTCTCAATCTTCCCACTAAGCCTTTTGCAAAATCTGATATTTGAGTTGTGGGAAGATGGTGTGTTGAATTCTTATATGGGTGTTAGGAGAGGTGGGAAAACATGATGGATGTGTGTATAGTTGGTCATATATAATTAAAGATGAATAGATATGAATGTAAGTAAATATGTTTGTTGTTAGTTGTTGGCTCCTGAATTAACAACTTTTCAATAACCCAATGTTAGGAACAAATATATCTAGGGGCAGCTAGTTCCCATGTTCAACATATCGATTCAAACATTAGGGCCAAGTATAAGGCTATGCTACTTCTTCTTCTTCAAGCTCTACAAGACCTAATCAGGTAAACCTCAAATTCTTTCATGTGGTACTAGTTCCTAAAACATATATCTGAATCTGGATAAAGAAAATTGAAACCACAATTCTTCTATGCTTCTGCAAACAACATAGACATGAAATAGCTAATGACATGACCTATGAACTTGATAAGTTAAGTGTGGGTAAATCCTTTCATCTCCTAAATAGAAAGGGAAAAGGATAATTGATTAAAGATTTGAATCAACATAACCCAGAAATGAACAACAAAACACATAGATTCTGTAGCTAATTAGTGCCTTATATATTGGGAAATTCCACAAATCACTAACACACATCCTTGGAAATCATTGATACATCTCATATATCAAGACTTGTAGGTCTATCCATTCGCCTTGTGAATTAGACATCTGCATCAATTATGAATCTCATACTTGACCTACCCCTTCATGAAATATGTAACCCCATTATGGTAAATTAAGCATTTACATGACTCCTTAAATCATAACCAAAACACACCAAAACATACAACCTAAAACATATTACACTTGGACTTGTGCTCTTTGTTCACAAACCACAAAAGATTATAGACAACATAAATAGGAGACAAGAAATCAAACTGAAGATAAACTTTTTGCTGCATTTTTATTCATTTCCTTGAAACAAATACATAAAGGATTCATGAAATTAACTCATAAAATAACTTAATAGACTAGGACTATCTGTAAAACTTCATTAACCATTGTTCAAATACAAAGAAATGTTGGGCCTGAATGGTGGGATCATAGCTAGAGCTCTGCTCAATAATATCGAAATAGCCAACCATCAACAGCCTTTATAATGAGAGAAAAGGAGAAAGATATAGAGAAGGAGGAAGAATCTGGATCTGATCTAAAAGTGACACATGTCCACTTGAATCTTCATCTCATGTTGTTGTAGAGCCTCTCTCTTCTCTCTTCAACTGAAATCTAAATCTAATTCTCATCATTTAGCTTTAACAAACTCAAAATATCTCCTAAAATGATGAGAAACCCTTAATCTAATAAAAACATAAGATATGCATCTAAAATGTTGATAAATCCTTCATTAAACTAATTTGGAGGTAAAAAGACAGCATCTCCACTAACTTTAGCGAACACCCAATTCATTTCACCAAAAACCAAGTCTAAACTACCATACTAGAATGTAGTTGAAAATTAGGTACCTAAGACAAAACCCTAAATAGCTCACATATACTACTTCCTATGCAAAAACAGACTACAAATCTAGAAAGTTCATTCTGAGAGCTTTCCATTGGCATATGATAGTCCTATACTTGCTTCTTAGAAATGCCCAGAAGATCCATTTGAAAATTGGGTTTAAACATGGTTCTCAAGTTTGTATTAGTTTGCAAATATTTAATTTTTCATAAAGTTCATACTTTATGATATAATCTAAATTAATTTAAAAGTCTACATGTACTATGGAGGAAAAAATAATAAAATTTTGATTTTTATAACTTTGTATTTTCCCCTCTTTTTGAATCTGGTCAAACTTGGTTGACCACTTGTGACACATGGCAACACCTAATTTCTAACCTATGTACAGTCATCACCATGTTTCATCTTCTCATGTATTTGAGGCCTCTAACCTTAACTATGCCTTAACCATGGTGACTAAGTCACTAACCACGATTGCACCATCTCCGTGGTTAAGCTTAACTAGCCTCTAACTCTAATAACTGCACAAATCAATCAATTTCGCAACTTTGTAGCTCATTTTCTTAACTATCATGACTAGACGATTAGCCCTTTTCACACAATTGGGACTACCAAACTGAAACCACCACTGAAACTGCCAGTTGCAACATCGAAACCACTAGCAGTCAATCACCTTTCTAATCCCTAACCTTGTGATCACTAGATCCACCTTGGGATGTGTTCCATGTGTCACAATGTGATTTATCCACCTGGGTGTCATTTGTCAAGCTCCTATTCATCTTTAATTTCCATGTCACTGTATCCCACCTACATTACCTATCAAAAAAAATTTGATGTCGTCGTGTTTTCTAGTTGGTTGGATCATGTTTTCTAGTTGGTTGGTGGGCCCTCACACAAGCTTATAGATTCCAAAATGCCTTGTGTCTTAAAGACACTATGGATCAGAGTGTTTGGGCATATAAACCTTTTAAAATTTCCTCATGACATGAATGTGGAATATATACAAAGTGCACATTCCCTTTAATCATCTAGGCTGAAAACACCTCTGCACACTATGGAAGGAAATATCTCTCATGGTCTTTGTTTATGCTTGATTTTCTCCAACAACACCAAAATAATAAGCCTTGAGGATGTACCTCAAGAACCTCTATTGACATTATAACTGGATCACCATGCCTGGTGCTATGAAAGAAAATGGTCACAACTAAGAAATAAACACCATCATTTCAACATATGGTTGCTCATCATTTATAGACCACCCCAGCTTGACAGAATAGACCTAGGTTCCTTCAATGGAGATGTCAAAGGGGGGCTCTTGGTCAACCAAAACACCTTCGTTCAATCCAAAGAAGAGCTGCAATGTATAATGACCTTGAGGAAGGTCAGACACATTGTAACAATTTTCAGGGCCATCTGACAATGAAAAGTAGCTAAGTTTATTGAGTTGTGGTGCAATATTGCTTGTGCCAGTGGCATGATGGTTATGATACTCCTCTGCACCTAGATTTGAACCATGCCTCCTCATTCATTTGTCTCATACCTTAGCACATCTCACTAGTGAATTTTTCAAGTGGTGGAACTAACTATTCTACAAATTTGGCCACTCTGCCACTTTTCACTGCCCCAAATTTGCATTGTATCCAATCAGATTGGGAGGAGAGTCTTTCAAAGGTTAAGAGAAAAGGAATCTAGAATGATGTCTCATATCAAACAAGAGCCACTTTAGATTCAAAATGCTTTACTTATTGAGGAGGTTAGATATCAATGTCATTGGAAAATCCACAAATTTATGCTCCTTTGCAAGATCATATAGTAGAGTCTGTAAGCTCCCTATGCAATGAGAAACCAT
Organism: Cupressus sempervirens; assembly: GCA_028749045.1. Lineage (NCBI taxonomy): Eukaryota > Viridiplantae > Streptophyta > Pinopsida > Cupressales > Cupressaceae > Cupressus > Cupressus sempervirens. The sequence continues at coordinate 654,326,282 of CM053788.1, forward strand.
ATAATTGTAATCAAATCCATATACTTTAACATGGTCCAACCTTAGGTTGTCATTTTCATAGATGCCTCAAACATAAAGCACATCCCTCCATCAAGTATTTGCCTAGCTCAACAGGAAATTTTTTATGTATAAGTCCACTGCATTGGACATGGAAAATTGCACACTTTGCATCCTTATAAAATGCATCAAAATCTAGCTTTTGATCAACAAAGTGTTGAATAATATTTGATATAAGGTATGCCTAATGAATTTCAAAAGAATGAAAAGAGAATGCATATCATTGAGATGTCTTCTTCTACCATTAGCTTATTGTTTAAAGTGTAGATCTAAGAGCTAAATCGATGGAAAGCCTGGCTAAAATGGTCACTCTGTCTGGTCTATGAAAAATTATTGAAGAATGTAGCTAGGGTAGAGAAGAAAAAAATTAGATGCCTTATGCAGCTAATGCCTTGATGTAGTTTATTGTCTTAAATATTATCATCCACTGCCTTGATGATATCATGGTTCATGCTCATTTGGCAGGGTTATCTACTATGAAAGAACAAGACTCCACTTCAAAAATGATAAAATCCCAATCTCAAAGGCCAATGAATCAATTCCTCTTTCGTTAAAAAGTCAACACACCTCCCCACAAATCAATGAATCAAGAAAGAATTCATGACATGTTGTTTTAAGAAACACAAACCTTATGACTCCCTTAGTATATTGGAAACCCTCCTTTACTATTCATTGTGTACTATTCACATATCTATTTGTAACAAATTCATAATGAAGCATTGTAATAACTAGAGTTGTTACAACATCTTGTGAATATTTTCAATCCTTACAAATTTGTACCAGTTTGGTGATATCAATCGAGCTCCAAAGTGGGTCCAAATTAAAAAAAATTGAACTAAAACACTTGACCCTTAAATTTGATCCAATGAATGTCTAGTGCTAATTAAAATCAAATTCAACCATTGATTGATCATTTAAAACTCATTTTTACCACTCATTACAAACTGTGATTTTTTGATAGGAAGGCCTATAGGTTGGCTTTAAAAACTTACCAAAACACCTAACTAAGCCCTGGAGTCAGACATATTGATTCTTTGTTACATATTCTTGCACCTTATCATATTTCATGTCATGACGACATCTAGGTCAAAATATATTGACTGTCAAAGTTGCTTAGTTGAAACTGCCTGCAAACAAACATGTCAGAAAACAATAAATCACATTCAATTTGGCTTTGAAATAGGTCAAACTGACACTTGGGGGCATGAAAACTAGGGCATTAGTTCACTATCATGAGGAAAGTATGAATCTATGACTTGGGCTCATGATGAATAATTAGCACATTTGGAAAGTGATCAAAGTGGGGTACTCAGAAATGTAGGACTAGGGACACGAGCAGCACTGTGATTTTCACAAATGGAATGGACTTGGGAAAGTGTGCAAACGGATTGGTTAAGACTCAAAAACTGGCACACTTAAGTTATTTTTAGAGTAGAACATAATGATACAATTCATTTGGTCTCATCTATTATAGATTCAAGGTTATGACATCCTGAATAGGGCTACTGATCAATCTACACTTTTAGACACCAGTAAAACTTTAGAAATTGTATTTGGAATCGCATTTGAAAACTAGTAAAATGGATTTTTCATAGGCTCAAATCTATAACATAGCAAGTCTCTAATCCCTATAGTGCAATGTAAAAGGAATTTTCTCATTTGGAACAACTGGTTCAAAGTTATGACTGGTTAAACAGGGCTTTCTAGAATTGTGGGCAATATGCATTAGCATGACAATAGCAAACAACCAACTTTGAGGAATTCAAAACAAATTGAACAACCTAAACACTGAAACATAGGTTCTTTGATATGCATACTAAAAACTCCCAAAGCGGCGAGTTATGAAACTTAATCGGGTGTAAGATATTCAATTGCAAACTAGGCCTTCTATCATTGTTTGACACTTAGGCAAAAGGTAGATTTGAAGAATGCTCAAAATGAAACTTCATGGAATGATTTAGAATGATAATCTATCATTAGGGGATGCATAGATATACTTAATGAAAGGTGATAGAAACATGAAACACCTCATAGGCCTTAAAGTAACGGTTGGGTACACATGTAAGAAAAGCTCTAATAGGGGCTCAAAGTTTTAGAATGGTACTCAAAATGGGAATGCAATTTTGATTCCCATCATTAGTAATGGTAGAAAGTAAGTGAATGCAAAATTAGGTCATAAGGAAACAAGGAGTTAATGGGGTTGTAGCTAAGATCAATAAAGTATTATTTGGATTGCCTATTGTATGTAAAGAGAAGAGAGCAAAGAGCCTATTGTCAAAATATTGCGTCAAATCTGTGTACAGTAAGGAACTACATTATTTAGATCCTGGTCATTCATGACTATATATATTCTTACCCACTATGGAAAAATCCTAATTATTTCTCATCAAATCCCAACTAGCTTTATAAAAGAAAACCCTACAAACTAGAACAAAAAAAACCATAATCAGGGTCAATAGATATACTAAATGAATATATGAATTCCATGGAAATGGGTGTGTTGTATAGTTGGGGTAGGGGGTTGCATTTTTGTTGGAACTTAATACTGATAGGAAGTCATCCTAAAAATATTGGGGCCAAAAATTATGTTGCTCAAATGTGACAAGAATTATAGTGTTCATAGGGCATAATTGATGATGGTTTTTCACATATTTTTAACAGTTCCAAACAATTTCAATTTCAAATAAAATCAGGGTTCAAGCTAGGCAATTTTATTTTCAAATCACATAAATTAGGTTTCAAACAATTTCATTTTTAAATCACAAACTTGAAGCACTACATGTCCTTACCTAGGCACTATCGATGATATGTGGGCTTACAACATTGAATGGCTCACATGCGAACTTGGTGCTCAAAGCCCACAATGGCCAAAATGTGTCTTTCCCACATGGACAAATGTAAAAACTAATCTTTGTTTTTTTTGTTAATGTTAGCACGTAACTGTTAAAATTTTGACAACCATGTTATAAGTAGTCAGTATTTTGATGATATTAGGGGGTGATTGAAAACAAAAGATGTTCCCCACTCCCAAAAATGGACATCAAAAATTAGGGCCAAATGTAGTAGTGTAAACTATATCATTTATGCACTTACACTACCTACATATAAAGAGCTAGTTCGTGCCAACATTTTATTTTGATGAATCCAACATGTCTTAAATTTGAAATAAATTTGATTGAGATTTTTCAAATTTGATTTTAATTATAGATCTTAAAAAATCTTATTGTTTTGTACTTTCACATTTGCTTCATTGCAAACTTTTTACATTTATAAAAATCATGTGTTGAAAGATGGTTTATTTCACTTCATGTTATTTTCATTAATTGATTACATTTTATTGTATTGCATAATAAAGGTTTAAAATACATTTCCAACATTTACTTCATCTTGTGGGTATTTCTAAGCTCACAATTAATTTTATTGATAACTCAAGACTAAATTTTAAATAAATATTGTATGTATATTTAAGAGGAAAAATTACTCAACCAAGTGATGGTCTAAATGACCCTAAATATAAACATATGGATACTTTCTTATCCCCTTCTCTTAAAGGTCATCTTGTCTACAAAATTTTCTTTATTTTATGCTTGGTAACAATACTTTCTACTTGGCCTAGCATTATGCATACAAAACTCAAATTCTTTGCTCTATAAAAGGTGCATAAATAAACATTGATGTATTTAGTTGTGGTTGGTTGTAGGATTATGAAATGTTGTTGAAAGTGTCTTTCTCAAACAAATTTATACCTTGCATATTTTTAAAAGTGTATACCTATTAAATATTAATTATTAGAAAAGACATTCATTGTAAAATCAAAGGAATATCTTTGAATTGATATTTTTTAAACTATCAAAACTTTGTAAATTTTGCCAAAAGTAATTAATAAATCTCTACATAATGAAGTTACAATAAAAAAAACCATTGATTTTTATATAGATCAACAACTGGTTTCACTATTTTCTAGTGTGCATTTTTGGGAAGGTCGTCAAAGATTGCCAGATTTAACTTAAATAGCTAAGATTAAGCCCATTGAATTTAAGATAAGATTGCTTACTAAAAATTTATAAAGTATCATTTGACAAGTTTTATACCTTATCAAATGCCTTATTCTAGGTATATAAATTTGATGAAGATTGATTGGAAAATTTGTGTGGGTTGCCTAGATCTAAATGGTTCTATGACATATTTGTATGATAGGTTGTTACATATTTCTAGGGAGCTTATGTAGGCTTAAAAGAGATTGTTATAGATATTTCACACGTTTCTATAGGAAACTACACAAGTGCTACCCATTAATTTTAATTTTGTATTAATTATGTTTTTGGTCAATGACATATTCTGATCCTTGCATAGCTATTGTTGTGTATTTGAGGCATAGAATACATGTTTTGTAGTGGTTTCAAATGTCAACATGATGCAAATAAAGATGAGTATATCTACCTATCCTTGATGCAAGACAATCTAAGACATCTATATATCAACAGTTAAAAGTCGATAGGTAGATTGGGCTGGTAGTTAACCTTATTTGAGAAACAACCCTCATCTAGACATTGGACTAGGTAGTGCCTGATTTTTTTATTGTGTTGAATAGTTAATTCTTAAGTATTTTTGTTTTGAGACATTGTTTATTTTCAATTAATGTGATTTGGACAAAAGCTTTAGTTATTTTTTTCTCTACTTATTTGTAATTTAGTCGATGGGCTATTCGTGCAAGCTTTGCTTGAAAATTTATCTTTTTGGCCAATAAATGGTTGCCTCGTTTACTATGGTTTTTTCAATCATTCTTTTGGATCAATTGATATCTTCTTATTTATTTTTTCCCACATTTTCCCTATTTTTTTTCTATTATTCTCATCTCTAACTTATTTTGTCCTATTTACAATTTAGTTTATCTATAATTTTTATATTCTCGATTAATATAAAATATGATTATTATTTTTATTTAAAAAAATTAAAAATAATTTTATGTTCTATTTTATAAATTTGTGACATATTTTTGTAATTTTTATTCAAATTAAAAGAATTGTTACAATATTTATTTTAAATACATTAAATTTTCAAGTTAAAATCTAATAAAAACTGGTTAAAGATGAATTTTTATTTAATATTTTAAATATTTCAAGATATTATCATAGTTAAGTTTAACTTTTTTATTTATTTAATTAATACAAAACACAATTATTATAATTACTTTAGAAATTTAAAGATATTATCCTTGTTAATTTTGTTAAGTTGTGATAGCAATATCATAATTTGACTTACTGTGGAAAATATTATCTACTTATCAATTAATGAGCTCGAGAGGATTTCTAATGAATGATTCATAGGACACAACACTTGCTAAAGGTTTTGCAAATGGAATTGCAAGTGGATCTAGCTTAACCATGGACGAAACTTTCTAGTTACTTGTGTGCTTGACTAGAGTAGTTATAGGATGATTGACCCTCTCAAGAAAACCTAGCCCTTCACCTCTAAGATCATTACCTATATATAATAAGTATTAAGTGTTCCATTCATTCTCATGAGAGATGAGTTCTCATGAACCACTACTCATAAAAGATGGATCAACGAGTTTGAATTAAAAAAATACACAAATAAAACTTGATAGCAATATCATAATTTGACTTGTTGTAGAGAGTATCTTCTACTTATCAATTGGTGAACTCAAGGGGATTTCTAATGAATGGTTAATATCATGAAACACTTGTTGAAGGTTTTTCTAAAGGGGTTAAAATTAGATTGAGCTTAATCATTAAGGAAAACTAGTAGTTAAGTGTGCTTAAGTTGGGGTAGTATTAGGAAGTGTGACCTCCCAAGAAGTGCAATGCCCCACCCAAAGATCCTTGGAAAAAGGATAAATAAAATCCAAAACATTTTATTTTTGTAAGAATGGAACCAAAACAACATCAACATGAAATGGATCATAAGATCACAATGAAAGACTTAACAACCAATCCATGCCTTCAATGAATCTCCAAGTGACACTAAAACCAAAATGAAAATGCTACTGAGGCCACGAATCACATTCGAATCCATAAGCCTCCAAAATAAAAAATTCAACAATAGAGTTTGAGAACTCTATAAAGGGTAGCCAAGTCAACTCCCAAAAAGTTTCGGTCAAGTGAAAAAAGTTCTCGTTGGTTGCCCAAGCAAGTTTTCTCACAGACCCATGCAATATTTCTCACTATAGCCAAGTGATATTTCTCACAATAGCCAGGCGATATTTCTCACAATAGCCAAGCAATATTTCAATATAGCCATGTGATACTTGTCCAGTATCATACAACCTTTCTCACATGACCATGTGATACTTTCAAGGACTGTACAATAGAGTTGGATATAGTCGTACAATATTTTTCCAGTATTGTACGATAGATCTCCTTAAAGTGTGCAATACTTTTTAGTATCGTACAATAGAACTCCTTAAGGTGTGCAATAATTTATCAATATCACCTAATGTTGAAGCACTGTCACCCAGGGATGCAAGGAAACAATCCAACAAACAATCAAAGGGAAAGAAAAGAGTTAGAACCTCCACATTGGGGAATACTAGATCCACAAATCGAGGCTTGAACACTTGAACACAAGAATAACATGATGGTAACACAACTAACCATCTAATCCATAACAATAAATGAAAACCATATGGAGAACAACATCACAATGTACATAAAACTAAAATTGTGCACGCTTCCTCCCAACTGTAATAGCATCATGAGACCTCAAAGGCCCTAGCCATCCCATGCGCGTAACATCCCAAACTGCCAACTAGATAGTTGAAGTTGTCTTATGAGGGCATCGCTACTACAATGTAATAATATCATAAGAACAAGAAGATCTATCATGCTAATCCAACAAAGCATAGATACTCCAACTAAATAGTGAATCACATCATCCAACCATATGCTAAAATCATAATAAAGAAATGTGTCAAATAAGCTAGCATCATCTAAACATGATATCCAAGCATTCCAATTAAAGAATAAATCAAAAGGAAACATACTCTGGAACCATGTATATACCAAGTGAAGTCAAGCATCAGTCACAACTAGAAATAGAATGTCTTTGTACACCATTCCCCAACAGTGGTATAGGTAGCTACACCTCCTAACCATGCAAAACTTTTAGGTCCACTCATGTCGTGCTGATGGAGATAGTGATCCAACCACAAACACACATAAAGCAAACATCCATGGCTAACACTCATGCCAGATAGTAAAGATGACTAAACGCAAGATTATGAGACAATGCAAGTACAATAGGTCCTAGTTAGACACTCTATGGGTCAACTATGTAGGGACTCAATGGAGGGTAAGTCTCTTGGCATCAAGTAGCCCAAGCTAATTATCATGCAAACTCAACTCTTTGGGGAGGCTCTCACACTGTGTCCTTGGATCAATTCTAGGTGCTCACATTTTAAGTGTCCTTGAACCAAATTGGGTGCTCACTTTTTTTTTAATCCTATATTTATTACCCATAAATTTATTTAATTATCACTTGTTTAGAAACTTCTTCATACCAACCTAGGAAATAGTCACCAAGGTTGCGAGTGAAGCCCCTCCATGGTGCTACCCTACATACCCATGCTCATCACATGATGAGTTCCCATAGTCAATGGATATTTCTGACCTAACCTCAATGAACATAACTCCACCAATAATAATCAGGAGATCGAGCCTCACAAGCACCTAAAAAATGCACACACATGTGTTTGTGTGTGGGGGCACCAACGTCACAAAGATCATAAAATAAGTGTTGGATGAGAACACAAGAAAAATAACACTCAACCAGATACAAGCTTGGGAGTACAAATAGAACACACATCCTAATGCAAAATAAAGTGCAACAGTTGTCGGATTAATATCCTATGGATAATCCACTAAAGTAATGGCTAATTTATGGCCGACATGTAGTAACCCTAAAGCAGTTTAATACTTGTATAAAAGGGCTTAGGGTTAGGGTTGTTTCATAGGGGTGATTTGAAATTGGCTCTTGCAGTAGTATTGAGCTGTAAGGGATTACAGATTGTAATCAGGTTGTAATCATTGGATTTTAATAATATCAATCTTGTTGTTTGGTGGACTTAGCCCAAGGATTGGGTGAACCATGTTAAATTTTGGTGCCTTGTGTTCTTTTATGTGTGATCTATTATTTTCTATTATTGGTTATATTTGCATGTAATTGTTATTTCTGTCTATGGTTTAATCCTAACAAGTGGTATCAGAGTGAGGTTGTTTTTTCAGTTATCCTCTACAAAAAAGTCTCACGATTGAGTGGGAGTGTCACGATCACTATGGGAGTGATGGCAAATGAGGGTAAGCTGAGGGTTGACAGGCTTAATGGGCAGAAATTCTAGTTATGGAAGATGCAAATGGAAGACTATCTTTATTAGAAGGATTTATGGAAGCTATTAGAAGGAAAAGCCAAGAATCAGGGATCTATGTCAAATGATAAATGGGATCTTTTAGATAGAAAGGCACTCAGAAGCATTCGGTTATGCCTAGCACCATCAGTGGCATTTAATATTACAAAAGCAAAGACAACAAAAGAATTGATGCAAACCCTAGCTAAACTATATGAAAAGCCCTCGGCTTCAAACAAGGTATTTCTCATGAAGAATTTATTTAATATGAAAATGGTAGAAGGTGGATATGTTACAGATCATTTAAATGAGTTTAATACTATTACTAGTTAGTTATCTTCTATGGGTGTCAATTTTGATGAAGAAATTAGGGCTCTCTTGATTTTGTGTTCTTTTCCTGAAAGCTGGAATGGCTTGGTAATGGATATGAGTAATTTTGTTCTTAGATCTAGTAACCTAAAATATGATGATGTGATCAGTGTTGTTTTGAGTGAGGAAACTCATAGGAAAACCTCAAGTGGATCTACATTAAGAAGTACTTTGAATGCACAAAGCAGGGGTAGAATGAATGAGAGAGGAAGTAACTTTGGAAATGATGGGAAATCAAGAAGAAAGTCAAAAGGGAGGAGGTCTCAATCGAGAGGACCCACTAACTACTGGTACTATGGAAAACTTGATCATAAAAGAAAGATTTTTGGAATCAAAAGAAAAATGAAGGAGATAAATCAGATGGAGACAAGGAAGCAAATGTGGTAAGTAAAAAATCCGAAGAGGATGCTTTGCTTCTATCTTTAGAAAGTGTTGATGATTCATGGATTTTAGATTATGGTGCTTCTTTTCACACTACACCTCATAGAGGTTATTTCATTGATTATGTCCAAGGGGATTTTGGACTTGTTTATTTGGGGGATAATGAACCCTGTCAGATTGTTGGAAAGGGAAAAATTAAGATTAAGTTGCAGAATGGGAATCATTGGCTACTGCATGAGGTCATACATGTTCCAAGGCTGAGTAGGAATTTAATCTCGGTAGGGAAACTCAATTATGAGGGTTGTGTAGTTACTTTTAATTATAAAAATTGGAAGGTTTCAAAAGGTTCCTTTGTAGTAGAAAAATGTGTGAAAGTAGGCACCTTATTTATTTGTATAGGACATATTGTTCCTTCTGCTTTAATTGTTTCAGAGAAAAATGAATGTTCAAGGAACAATTACTACAATTGAGCAAGGAGAACAAATAGTTGTTGTAGATTCTGATACAACACTGTGGCACAATAGACTTGGGCACATGAGTGAGAAAGGTATAAAAGTACTTCATTCAAAGAAAATTTTACCAAGTCTGAAATGTGTTAATATGGATTTTTGTGAAAGTTGTGTGTATGGAAAACAAAAGAGAGTGAATTTTGTGAAGACTGGGAAGGAAAACAAAAAGGAGAAATTAGAGCTTGTGCATACCGATGTATGGGGACTAGCTCACATATCTTCCCTTGGTGGCTCTCATTATTATGTTACATTTATTGATGATGCAACTAGAAAAGTATGGGTTTATTTCCTTAAACATAAATCTAATGTATTTCAAACTTTTAAGAAATGGAAATGCTTGGTTGAAAATGAGACTGGTGAGAAATTAAAATGTCTCAGATCTGATAATGGTGGTGAGTATTGCAATCATGAATTTGAAGATTATTGCTCCACTAATGGTATTCGTAGACAAAAAATTGTTCCAAGGACTCCACAGAAAAATGGAGTGGTTGAATGCATGAACAGCACTATAATGGAGTGCGCAAGGAGCATGAGGTTGCATGTTGGGTTGCCCTTACACATGTGGGTGGAGGCTATTAATACTACTATATATTTTATTAATAGAGGTCCCTCTACTCCTTTGGGTTGTGGTATTCCAAAGGAAGAATGGACTAGTAAGAAGGTGAGTTATTCTTTTCTCAAAACCTTTGATTATGAAGCATTTGCTCACATAGATTCTGAAAATAGAACCAAGTTGGAAGCTAAGTCAAAGAAATGTGAATTTTTTGGATATGGCATTAATGAGTTTGGTTATAGGCTTTGGGATTTTGAAAATTAGAAAATTGTAAGAAGTCGGGACGTCATATTCAATGAGAAAGTTTTGTACAAAGATTTGTTGCAGCAACATGAGAAGAAAGAAGATGATTATGTAGTGTTGGATGATACTCCAAAAGATGATGTTCCAGCCATTCCTCATGATGTGCAAAAAACTCAACAAAAAATACCACACACATCGATGAATGTTAGATGATCAACAAGGTAAATTAGACCTCCACAGAGATTTTCTCCCTCTTTGTATTCTATTTTACTTACTGATGTTGGTGAACCTAAAAGTTATGATGAAGTTGTGTAGGTGGACTCTTTGTTGAAGAATAAGACATGGGATTTGTGCAAGTTTCTTGCAAGTAAAAGAGCTTTACTGAATAAGTGGGTTTACAGGTTGAAAGAAGAGGAAGGAGGTAAGAAAATATTTAAAGCCAGGTTAGTTGTAAAAGGATTTGCATAGAAAAAGGGAATTGATTTTGATGATATTTTCTCTTGTCATTAAGATGACTTCTATCTATACTATTTTAAGTCTTGTGGCTACTGAAGATTTGCATTTAGAGCAGCTTGATGTTAAAATAGCCTTCTTTCATGGTGATTTGGATGAAGAGATATATATGGCTCAACCACAGGGATTTTTGGTCAAAGGAAAGGAGAACTTAGTGTGAAAATTGAAGAAAATTTTATATGGCTTGAAGCAAGCACCTTGGCAATGGTATCTGAAATTTGACAGCTTTATGCATGAGCATGGTTACAATAAATGTCATTTAGATCACTCTATCTACTTTAAGAGGTTGGATGATGATAGCTACATTATTTTATGTTTATATGTTGATGATATGCTTGTAGCTAGGTCTAACATGGATCACATTAAGGGGTTGAAATGCCAGTTAGGACATGCATTTGCTATGAAGGATTTGGGGCAGGAAAACAAATCCTTAGTATGAAGATTTACAGAGATAGGAAGAACATAACATTAACACTATCTTAGGCTGATTATGTTGAGAAGATAGCCTATTGATTCACCGATTTCAAACCCAACAAGTTCTCACATCAGGAGAGGAGATGACAAGATGGGTGGGCCCGCCTACTATTTTATGGTTCTATGGCCCGCCCTACTATTTTATGGTTTAGCAAGGGTTTGAGATAAAGTCCCAGTGCCCTATATAGTTTCTCTATGGAGAATGCTAAAGTTGTTAGCACACCTTTACCTGGTCATTTGAAGTTGACTAAGGAGATGTGTCCCAAGACACAAGAAGAGGATGATAAGATGTCCAAGGTACCCTATGCTTCATCTATAGGAAGCTTGATGTATGCTATGGTATGTACTAGGCCAGATATTGCACATGCAGTGGGAGTCGTTAGCAGGTATATGAGTCATCTAGGAATTGAGCATTTAAATGCAGTCAAAGGGATTCTCAGATATTTGAGAGGAACATCCAATAATTGTTTACACTTTGGGGGCTCTACTATTGATTTACAGGGCTATGTTGACTCAGATTTGGCAGGGGATATTGTTACCATGCAGAGTACTATACGTTATGTCTTTACTATTGGTGGGGCAGTTGTGAGCTAGGTTTCTAGGTTAAAAAGAGGTTAATGCTTTATCCACTATAGAGGCAGAGTATGTAGCTACTACAAAGGCAGCTAAGGAGATGATATGGCTTCAGTTCTTCTTGGAAGAATTGGAACATCCTCAAAAAGATAATTATTTGTTTGGAGATAGTCAAAGTGCCATTCATCTTGCAAAGAATTCAGCTCTACATTCAAAGACCAAACACATATAGTTGTGGTACCATTTCATTCTCTTAGTTTTGAAGGACGGACAATTAAAGCTAGAGAAGATAAATACAAATGACAATCCAGCAGATATGTTGACAAAGGTAGTAATAAGGGAGAAGTTGAACTCCTCTTCAGCTTCGGTTGGTCTTCTAGACTGAACATGAATAATAGAATAGCAGAGTCCAAGGTGGTTTGATCCAGTGGGAGCCTCATGGAGTAGCAACATAGCGATAGGATCAATCTCCAAGTGGGAGATTATTGTTTAGTGTGGAGCCTGATTAGTCCCCAAGTGGGAAATTGTTAATTTGTGGTGACTGATCAAGAAATTACTATACATACTTCATAAATTATTTGGGGTTCAGAGCATTGCCCCAAAAAAAAATTTGGTACTATTCGTAGGTTTTCCATTTGTAGATTCGCCACTAAAGTAATGGCTAATTTATGGCTGACATGTAGTAACCCTAAAGTAGTTTAATACTTGTATAAAAGGGCTTAGAGTTAGGGTTGTTTCATAGGGGTGATTCGAAATTGGTTCTTGCAGCGGTACTAAGTTGTAAGGGATTACGAATTGTAATTAGGTTGTAATCACTGGATTGTAATAATATCAGACTTATTGTTTGGTGGACGTAGCCCAAGGATTGGGTGAACCATGTTTAATCTTGGTGCCTTGTGTTTTTTTTTGTGTGATCTATTATTTTCTATTATTAGTTATATTTGCATGTAATTGTTATTTCTATTCGTGGTTTAATCCTAACATAATCTCATGATGATCCCACACCTGTAGCTCCTACAGTGAATAGAAACACAATCCTACAGAAGAGGATTTGGAAAAAGCTCTCAATTTTCTTATTTTAGAAAGTGAGGAGTGAGGAATAAAATTCCTTTTTGGATACTTATTCACATTTTGAATGATAATGGATTAGGGCAAATAATCAAGTCACCTAGTTAAACCCTAATTCAACCCAAATGAAAATAGGCTATTCCAAGTAATTGGAATTCAACTACGGCAAAGTTGTCAAGAATTAAAATTAAATAAATAAAGCCCAATAATCCCATAAACCAAAATCACAGAATTCCTTAATAACTTTCATGACAAATGCAAACCTCTAAATGCACATACATGCTCATGGGTCTAATCACATAGTGCAAATGAGTTTGGATTCATTAAATCACGAAAGAGTTTAATTTAAACAATTAAATAGGAAATGTCGACCATACAGGGATGACATTGGTTAAATATGAACAACTAAATCACTACATGTGTCACTACCAGGGATATGACTCATGCATACTAAAACACATGATCAAGTGCAATTACATATAATAACATAGCCAAAGTAATAAATGCATTAAATGACCTAATATAACGATTTATTTATTATACTAAAATACTCCATTTACATCACTCACTATCGCATAAAGCATCACAAAGAAAGAATGAAGTAAATAACCATAGCATCAAATCCAACATATCAATGTAATAAATGATATGTCCAAAAATTGAATAACTAGATATCATCATAAAATATATTGTCATCTCAAAAAAGACATCATCATGTAGATATGATTAACTGAACAACATCATAGTCTAACACCTGTGATACTGGAAATCAAAGTATAACATCTAACCATTAGGTCATCTCAAATGTAAAAATAACATGAGTAACAAGTATCTCTTAGATCAAAATATAAAAAGGTACACACTACAACCACAAGGAAACTTTCTAGTTACTTTTGTGCTCAATTAGAGTAGTTATAGGATGATTGACCCTCTCAAGAAAACCTAGTGCATCACCTCTATGACCATGACCTATATATAATAAGTGTTAAGTGTTCCATTCATTCTCATGAGAGATGAGTTATTGTGAACCACTACTCATAAAACATGAATCAATTAGTTTGAATTAAAAAATACACAAATAAAACTTGATAGCAATATCATAATTTGACTTGTTGAAGAAAGTATCTTCTACTTATCAATTGGTGAACTCAAGGGGATTTCTAATGAATGGTTAATATCATGCAACACTTATTGAAGGTTTTTCTAGTGGGGTTAAAATCAGAGTGAGCTTAACCATGAAGGAAACCTTGTAGTTAAGTGTGCTTAAGTTGGAGTAGTATTAGGAAGTGTGATCTCCCAAGAAGTCTTAATATTTTACCTTTGTGAGAATTGCCTAGATGTAATGAGTGCTAAGTGTTCCATTAATTCTCACGAGAGATGGGTTATTGTGAACCATAACTCATGAAAAATTAGTTAATGAATCTAACTAAAAAATGTATGCAATTAAATACTGATGGCAATATCACAATTTGAATTTTTGAGAAAATATCACTTACTTATCAATTGGTGAGATAAAGGAGCTCCATAATGAATGGTTCATATGTAATGCCCCACTCAAGAACCCAAGAGAAATTAACCTCTTATGTTAAATGTTTTACTAAACATTTTTTTCTTAAAAATTTATACAACATCAAGGTAAAAATGAAAATCAATAGTGCATAATCAACTACAAACACAATTTCCATTTCTCAAGGGTTCCTTCATGTTGAGTCACATTTATGAAATTTTTATTAATTCATTTTAATCTAAAGTACAATGTCCATAATTGATGCAGGAGCATCAAACTTGGATTTTGGTGGAGTTATACTTTTCATGGTTAGGGATGTGTTTGAAACACATTGGGGAACCTTTCCTCATGTGCAAATAGAGATTAGAGTTATCATCTTGAGGTTAGAGTTGTTTTACCTTCCTACTGGATGTGTATTTTCTAGTTTTTTTGTGCCTATTGCAAGTGACGTAACTACTTTTGTGCAATGATTCAAAGGATAAAAATTTTAGTGATTGAAGAGGTTTTAGAATAATATCTCTAATCGAGAGCACAAGTCTTAATTCAATATGAGTTGGGAGATATGACAATTCTCTTAGTGTATCAATTTTTGGGCAGTTTTGTCAAAAACATGTGGAGTTTTCATCTTGCACAATTTTGTATGAGGAAATGGGATCTTGCTAAGATAGAGACATGTTATTGGGTCAAGTGTTGACCTAAATATAACTTGGAATTTGGTTTTTTTCATGTTTGTTATAGTTTTAGTTTACTCTTCCAAGGTGGACCTATATTGTAATTAAATGCTTGACTAGCTGACTTGTGGCTTAATTGGCTATATAAGGTGCATGCATTGATGTAGAAATCATTACAAGATGATGGGATAAGTGTGGATAATTGGAGGATGATTGTGGAACATTCTTTGGAGGATTTTTATATCATCAGTAGAGGAGTAGCTGAGATAGAAAATTTGGAGAAGAGCTAGTGGTTGCGATTTAGAAAAAATGAGGTTTCTTGGTGGCTTGTGAGGACAAGTTGAGATCTTGGAGGTTTCTGCCAAATTTTTGTTATGTTACAAATTTGGGCTAGCTAAGATTTGAATTGGAACTTGAAGAATTACTGTAATTTCTTTGTATTTGGCTATAATCAGGAAGGCCTTATAGCCTAACACATTGATTGTAATCAGTTGTCTTTATGAATAAAGAGTTGTTAATTGGTATTAAATCTTGTGTTATTGTTTATTTTCCACTATGTGGTTATTTGCTAGGGGCTTGGATGTATCCATTAGGGATTCTCATGCCTTGTACTACATCAAGTGGTGTCAAAGTGAAGATTGTTCCTAAGTATGTAGATAGATCACTAAAGCTGAAGTGGTTTGCACTAGGACCTTATGTTGAGAAAAGTTTATCTGAGAAGATATTGATCTTGTGGTGTATTATTCTTTCTGGAGTCCTAGGTTGTGAGGTGGAAGATTATAGTTCTAACTTGAAATTACAAAGGACTTGCAGAATGGATAAATGGATGCAAAGATGGAAGATTGATCTTGTTGAGGCATGATCACAGGGAGTTTGTGGATTGTAGATCTATGTTCATGGACTTGTGATTTGATTCCTAATTGTTTGTGCAAGGTGATAGGTTGCGATCTAACTTGTAGACAATTCAAGGTTATCATAAGGAGTGTGTGAAGGATTCATTTTAGAGGGTTTGCAAAGATTTTGGGAGATGGCTCCAAGAGGATTGGACCCTGAGATGATTGTGAATATCTGTAATATAGTGGAGAGAATGATTAATGAGACAATAGCTTAGGTGGATTTTATTGTATATGCTACTTTTTCTAAAAGAGTTGAGGAATAGAAGAAGGGTATTATATGCTACTAGAGTTGGAGTCTACCGATCCGAAAGAGAGTTGTCTGGCTGATTAGAAGACTTGTTTGAGAGAGAAGATGGCATAGCAAGGTTGAGGTGGAGGTTGGTTTTGTTGATCAATCTGTGGAGTCTGATGTGAAACTTGTAGAGAAACTTGAGGTTTTTGCTCAGGATATTCCTTACCTTGTTGATGTTGGGATGGAGATTTCTCTTCATGATTAGTTGGTTGAGTCTAACATGGAAATTTTAGAGCACTTGATTGTGGATAATCAGGTTTTTGGTGATAAGTTACATGTTGCAACACATCTTGTTGTGAGCAATGAGATTGCTGATTATAATGATTTACCTGTGAATGAGGATTTTCATATGGTTATTGATATAGATCTAAATTCATATTTTGTTGTTGAGTTGATTGAGGATATGGATGTTCCTGTTGATGTGGAGTTTGATGTTGCTGGTGTGGATTCACTATTTTCTGATTTGGTTTTGGATCTACATGATATTGTGGATTTGTATGTTCTTGATTTGCCAGTGGTTGACATGGCTAAGGATTTACATGTTTTTCTTATTGGGGATTTGAACATATATGTTTCTTTCTTGGTTTTGGAGTTATATGATGTTTCTAACATGGAGTACATGTTTGAGGATATTATTATTGATGGTTGTGATTAGTTGCAAATATTTTTGGTAAAGCATTATGTTCAGTTTGTTCTTGAGAGTAAGCATACTGATTGGGTTGCTGAGATTTATTTTATTTTGATGTTTTAGTGGATTAAGCATAGATGGTTTATTTCCAAATTCATTCTATTTAATTTTATGGAGTGTAAGCCTTTGGTAAAGATGAAGTTGGTTGCAGATCTTCTTTGGGCATCAAAGTACAAGACATACTTTTCTATTTATGTAGGGAGTCTAATGTAGGAGCATCGAGCTTGGATTTTGGTAGAGTTATACTTTTCATGCTTAGGGATGTGTTGGATACACATTGGAGAACCTTTCCTCATGTGCACATAGAGATTGGAGTTATCATGTTGAAGTTAGAGTTGTTTTACCTTGTTCTTGGAGCTGTATTTTCTGGTTTTTGTGTACTTGTTACAGGTGACATAACTAATTTTTCACAATGATTTAGAGGCTACAAATTTTATGGGATTTAAGAGGGCCTATAGTACTATAATTTTTTAATATTTCAAGTCTTAATTCATTATGAGTTGGGAGATATGGCAATTCTCCTAGAGTATCAATTTTTGGGCAGTTTTCACGGAAATGTGTGGATTTTTCATCTTGCGCAATTTAGTATGAGGAAATGGGATCTTGTTAAGATAGGGACATGTAATTGGGTCATGCGTGGACCCAAATATAACTTGGAATTTTTTTTTTTTTCATGTTTCTTATAGTTTTGGTTTACTCTTCCAAGGTGGACCTATATTGTAATTAAATGCTTGACTAGCTAACTTGCTGCTTAGTTGGCTATATAAGGAGCATGTCTTGATGTAGAAATAATTATTGGATGATGGGATAAGTGTGGATCATTGGAGGATAATTGTGGAACATGCTTTGGAGGATTCTATATCATCAATAGAGGAGTCACTGAGATAGCAAATTTGGAGAAGAGCTAGTGGTTGCGGTTTAGAAACAAGGAGGTTGCTTGGTGGCTTGTGAGTACAAGTTGAGATCTTGGAGGTTTTGTACCAGATTGTTGTTATGTTACAGATCTGGGCTAGCTAGGATTTGATATGGATCTTGAAGAACTATTATAATTGCTTTGTATTCGGACATAACCAGGAATGCCTTACAACCTGACATATTGACTGTAATCTGTTGTTTTTATGAATAAAGAGCTATTAATTGGTATTAGATATTGTGTTATTGTTTTTTTGTTGTGTGGTTATTTTTTGATGGCTTGGACATCTCCATTAGGGATTATCTTGCCTTGTACTACATCAATAATCATAAATGAGTAACAAATACACAATCTCATAAGAAAATACATACAATCTCATAAGCAAATACATAAATACAACTAACATAACGAAGCACACCCAATAAACAACAATCATTACACATGTCGCATGAATTTCAAGTTTGTTCTCAACTTCTTCCACAATGTTCTCCGAAAATACCCTACAAATTTAGTATCTCTGTCAGAAACTATACTCCTTGGAAGACCATGTAGTCTTACCACCTCTCTGAAAAAAAAGTCTGCAATATGGATAGCATCATGAGTTTTGTGGCTTAGAATGAAATGTGCCATTTTGGAGAACCTATCAACCACCACAAATACTGAGCCATTACCCCTTTGTGTCCTTGTCAATCCAAGAGCAAAATCCATACTTATGTCCTCCCATGGCTTTGATGGAATAGGCAATGGCTGATATAGTCTAGTATTGTGACTAAATCCCTTGGCCACTTGACAAATCTGACAACTATGTACAAACTTCTTCACAACCTATGAAATTTGAGGCCAAAAATAATTTTCTCTAAGAATGGAAATGGTCTTATCTCGACCAAAATATCCTGCCATCCCTCCATTGTGTTTCTCCTTAATCAAATTTTCCCTCATGGAACTCCTTGGAATGCATAATTAATTGCCCTTGAATAACATACCATCTTGAATTAGATAGTCTAACCACTTAGTTCTGTCTACAGCAACAAGCTATTTACAAACTTTCCATGGTTCAACAAAATCAGGATCCTCAGGGTACAAATTTTTTAGTTCATCAAACCCAACTACTTCAACCTGTATTACTGTAAGCAACAACTGTCTCCTACTTAGTGCATCTGCAACCCTGTTAGATTTTCCACTTCTATGCTTCAACACAAATGTATAGCTCTGCAAGAACTCTACCCACTTCATATGCCTCTGATTCAATTTACCTTGGCTATTTAATTACTGTAATGCCTGATGATCAGTATACAAAACAAATTTCTTTGGTAACAAATAATGCCTCCATTTCTTTAAGGCCTGAACTATTGCATAGAACTCTTGATCATAAACAGAATATTTCCTTTTCGCATCACTCAATTTTTCACTAAAATATGCAATAGGCTTACCTTCTTGGCTCAATACAACTCCAATAGCACTGCCACTAGCATCACAATCCACCTAGAACACCTTTCTAAAATTTGGAAGTGCCAACACAGGTTGTTCTGTCACCTTCTTCTTCAACAATTCAAAACTTCTCACAGCTGTCGCAATCCATTTGAACTCTTTTCTATCCCCTCTTATTGTGTCAGTCAGGGGTGCACAAATGCCACTAAATTTTTTAATGAACTTCCTGTAAAAACTAACCAGACCATGAAATGATCTTACCTCCGTAGCAGACCTTGGAATAGGCCATTCCAAGATGGCTTTTACCTTCTCTGGATCTATTTTGAGACCTTCAGGTGATATAACAAACCCCAAGTAGACTAATTCCGTTTTTGCAAAGACACACTTCTTTAGATTAATTAACAGTTTATCTTCCCTTAACCTTTCAAGGACACTACAAATATGCAATAAATGTTCTTCCAAAGTCTTGCTGAAAATTAAAATATCATCCAAATAGACAATAACAAATTTTCCCAAGAACTTCTTAAGTACCTCATTCATAAGTTGCATGAAGGTGCTTGGGGCATTTGTCAATCCAAAGGGCATGACTAACCACTCATAAAGACCCTCCTTGGTCTTGAAGGTTGTTTTCCACTCATCTCCTTCTTGTATCTGTATCTGATGATAGCCACTCTTGAGATATATCTTTGTGAAATATTGAGCTCCACTCAAGCAGTCCATAAGATCATCCATTCTTGGCAAAGGAAACCGATACTTGATGGTTATCCTATTTATAGCTTGAGAGTCTATACACATCCTCCACTCTCCATCCTTCTTTGGTGCCAATACTGCAGGTACTGCACATGGACTCAAGCTCTCCCGAATCAAGCCCTTCCTCAATAGCTCCTGAACCTATCTATTTAGCTCCTTAGTTTCAGTAGGAGTCATCCTGTGAGCAGCCTTGTTAGGCAAACTAGCTCCTGGAATTAATTCTATCTGATGACTGATTTTCCTTACTGGTAGCAATCCTTCTGGAACATTATCAGAGATGATATCTCCAAACTCACCTAGTAAATATGAAACTTCAAGTGGTATTTCACTACTACTTTCTTTATCTTTCCTAGGGATCAAAGCATAGCACATGCGCTGATGTTTCATGCCATCTAAAAACTTCCTTCCATCAAAAAGACAAATCCTAGCACTGCTACATACCTTTTCACCTTCCTTTTTCATGGGCTTCAGTTTGTGGCGAACTCCATCCTTTGTTAGAGAGTATGTGTTTGCATGACCATCATGTGTTGCATGCCTATCAAACTGCCATGGTCTTCCCAACAATAGATGGAAAACATCCATTGGAATAACATCACAAAGAACTTCATCATGGTAACTGCCAATTTTGAACTTCACTAAACATTGTTCACTTACCAGGACCTTATGATCATCTTTCACCCAAGCAATCCGATAGGGCTAGGGTTGTTTCTCCCTCTTGAGCTTCAGCTTAGAGACCATCTCTTCTAACACCAAGTTTTCAGTGCTACCACCATCAATGATCACATCGCAACATTTATCCTCACACTTGCACCTGGTATGGAATAAACTCCTCCTTTGTCCTAGTTCAATCTCACCACTTAGTAGGACCCTTTCATTTACTAAAGTCTCTCCTCTTTCTGCATCCTCTGAATGTGATGATTGTGCATCCTCATCCACATGAGCAACCCTAGCTTGACCCTCAACTCTCCTATCTGTCCTTCCTTGTCATTGAGGGCATTCAAAGGCATAATGACCTTCTTCATTGCAATGTAAATAGGTACCACAGAAGACTCATATTCCTTGTCCACGTCCTCTACCTCTTCCTCTCTGATTTTCAAAGTCTTGATCATGGGAGCGGTTGAAACCCTCATTCCTCTGTTTCCTGCTGCTACCCACATCTTCATTTCTCTTTTGGGTTTCATTTTGGCTTCCAAATGACCTACCACTACCCCTTCCTCCTTGACCATGCCCTCTTTGTGTCCCTTCAAACCTTTTATTTAGCTTTTCTTCAACTCATAGGGCAAATCGGTATGCTTCTTCAATGTTGGTCATTCTTACCAAACTTAATTCCTCTTGGATGCTAGGTTGCAACCCACTGATATAACAAGCAACCTTCTCCTTATTTGCTTCTGCATGCCCTACTCTAATCAGAAGTCGGTAAAACTCCTCTATATATTCTTGGACTAATTTTTCTAGTTGCTTTAACCCATGCATCTTCTTTAAAAAAATCAAGCTCGTAGTCAACAGGAATGAACTGCTTCTTCAATTTGTCCACCATGCGATCCCACCTTGTGATCTTATCCTTTCCTCTTCTATTTCTTTCCAAGTGAACCTCTTGCCACTATATTTTGGCATGGCCTTTCAGTTTGGCCTTTGCAAACTTAACCCTATCTGGATCCCTAATATCCTCATACTCAAAGTACTCTTCCAGTTCATTGATCCAGTCGATCAACTCATCTGGTTTCAGATTTCCTGAAAATACACCCACATCAATTGTAGGTCTTTTCCCAAACTTAGTAATAGCCCTAAAAATCCTTTCCTCTGCCTGATTCAGAACTTCCCCATCAAATTCCCCTTCTAGTCCAATTTCTTCTTCTTCATTGTCTTCCTCACTTTCGTCGCCTGCGGCAACATTTGTTCCTCTACGTAGCTCCTCCTACAATGCTTGTACCTACCTTTGGAGGGCTCTAACCTCCTCAGGATTAATAGCTCTAGCCCTTCCACCACACTCTCTTCATGGAGGCATCTTCTTAACTCAAACCCACAACCACAAAATCTTAGTGCAAACTACCTCATAGTTGGCACTTTGTCTACACGCTCAGGAAAACCTGCTCTGATACCACTTGATGGGGACACAACCTAAGCACAGAATGGACACAATAGGAAAGAGAAAACTATATTAACTGTATAAATATTCTATTACATTCAGTACAAAGAAAATAGACTTCAAAACATGCCCTAAGGGCTTACAACAGTATAAGTCTGGAGATCATTTCTCCTTTTAGTACCTCCTCTCAAACTCCACTCTGAACTGCCTTTTATAATGCCAAAAATGTTCTTAAATAGACCTCAGAGGGTTAAGGATTAGGAATACATTCTAGAAAGTGCTAGTTGGCATCGACCAACCAAATAGAAGGTTCTAGAAGTCACATTAGAAGTCGGCACAAAATTAGAAGAATCCAAAAATGGTAACCGAACTTCTGAGAGGCATAACTTTTCAACCATAGCTTTGATTGACAAACCATTTACATTTTTGGAAAGCTCTTGAAGTGCTCTATAGCCCTATGGATGAGCTTTGCTCATCTCCCATCTTTTTGGCCCTATTCAAGGTCATTTAATGCCCCTAACTTGACTTTGAAGCATTCTTAAGAGGTCTCCAAAAACTGAAAAACTGTGATAACTTTCAAACCGTGGGACCTTTTGACCTAATTCTTTTTCTAGAATGCTCTAAATTACAATTACAATTATTCGACCAATTTACACCTTCTAGTTCACCAAAATGATGGCTCAATTACATACTCCTATTTTTTTGGCATTTACAAGTATCCCAAGGTGTTCAAATACTCTATCCTAGAACACTGATAGTGGAACTGTGAGAGTTGGAACCTTTGTTTGACCCAAATGGGTATCCAGAAATGAAAAGACATGAAACAGAAACTAAGTCTAAGTACATTTTTTTTTTGATGACACAGGATTTCCCTTAGTTAATGCTGGAGCATCCAGAGGTATAAGGGAAATCCTGTGTCATCAAAAAAAAAATGTACTTAGACTTAGTTTCTGTTTCATGTCTTTTCATTTCTGGATACCCATTTGGGTCAAACAAAGGTTCCAACTCTCACAGTTCCACTATCAGTGTTCTAGGATAGAGTATTTCAGTGTTCTAGGATAAAGTATTTGAACACCTTAGGATACGTGTACATGCTGAAAAAATAGGAGTATGTAATTGAGCCATCATTTTGGTGAACTAGAAGGTGTAAATTGGTTGGATGATTGTAATTGTAATTTAGAGCATTCCAGAAAAAGAATCAGGTCAAAAGGCCCCACAGTTTGAAAGTTATTGCAATTTTTCAGTTTTTGGAGACCTCCTAAGAATGCTTCAAATTCAAGTTAGGGGCATTAAATGACCTCAAAAAGGGCCAAAAAAATGGGGTACTAGCAAAGCTCGGGCTATAGAGCGCTTCGAGAGCTTTTCAAAAATGTAAACAGTTAGTCAATCGGAGCTACAGTTCAAAAGTTATGCCTCCCAAAAGTTCAGTTACCATTTCTGGATTCTTCTAATTTTGTGCCGACTTCTAATGTGACTTCTAGAACCTTCTATTTGGTTGGTGGATGCCAACTAGCACTTTCTAGAATGTATTCCTAATCCTTAACCCTCCGAGGTCTATTAAAGAACATTTCTGGCATTGTAAAAGGCAGTTCGGAGTGGAGTTTGAGAGGATGTACTAAAAGGAGAAATTATCTCTAGACTTATATTGTTGTAAGCCCTTAGGGCATGTTTTGAAGTGTATTTTCCCTGTACTAAATGTAATACCATATTTACACAGTTAATACAATTTTCCCTTTCCTATTGTGTCCATTTTGTGCTTGGATTGTGTCCCCATCAGGTTATTTGTTGGGGGCTTGGACATCTCCATTGGGGATTCTCTTGCCTTGTACTACATCAATAATCATAAATGAGTAACAAATACAATCTCATAAGAAAATACATAAATACAACTAATATAATGAAGCACACCCAATAAACAACAATCATTGCACATGTTGCAGGATATGTAATAATAAATACAATTACAAAATAATACAATACATCACCTTGTAGGATCTCAAGATACAAGATACATGAATACATAGATACAACATCTAAATAAAAATTCTCTAAGGTATAAGAATAAGAATAGTACAATTGTACCATAGGAACATCCAACACCGATGGCAATTTGAGCGAGACCCAAATGGTAAAAAGTCACTAGCTTCCAACTTCATGGTAACCTAGTTAGGCCCACTCCTACTATGTAGGAGAGAATGTATGATCCACACATGGATATCAAATCACAAAAAAAAATTATAGGTAAGGAATGTTGATAACTTATTCTACCTCAAGGGTACTACAAACTACTAATAAAGAAAAGATAACTGAAGTCAAAAATACAATCAATCAATACCAACATCATATACCAAAGTCAACAACTAGATACCAAAAAGATATAACCACTAAAAGAACACCAACTTTCAAATCAAATGTCAAGTGTCAAAAAGATAATAACCAATGAATAACTGATAATCATAAATAAAAGTCAACCACCAATAATATGTAACAACCCACAATAAATACACCATCGGAGACAAGTACAAAAACTACAAAGGAGATGCAGGCTACATATTAGGTAGTGACATCACATAATCAAGCTACTTAAGTTACCCTAGATAATTATTTACAAGTTCACCCATAATATAAATTAATCACAACTAGATGTTTATATAGTAAACTACACTATAACTTCTCTTAAAATATAACTAAATCACAAATATATAATTATTAACTTATAACTTTATTTGCATTAATAAATATATAATAAATTATATCTAACTATTAGCTTTAAAAAACATTAATATTAAATTCCACTTATAAAAAAATTAAGTAGCATTTTTTTTTTAATAAAAATAAAAATTATGAAATTAATAATATATATTATAAGTCTAAAAATTAAATTATATATTTTTAAAAATAAAAATAAGTATGTAATTATTATTTTTACATGTATATGATCTTCTGAAATATGCAAGCATAATATACTTTGGTCTTTATCTTAAATATATTTATTTTTTGAAAGCATTTAACATATCCTTTTCCTATTATTCTTTGTGAAGATTTATGTTGATGTTTTCCAAAATAATTCTCTTTGAAACCACAACTGATCTAAAACCATCCCTCTAAATTTTAATATTGAATTTTCATCGATTTTTTAGATCTGAGTTTTCTAAATCAATTTTCAGCATCATAATTCTACAATTTACATTTCATAGAGGTTTCCAAACGATACATGAATAAAATTTTATTTCTTAATTGTAAACTAGAATTGTTCCACATATTTCATTCCATAAATTTTAGCAAATAAATTTCAACAATGTGACAGACATGAGATAGACAAATTTTCTAAAATAATTTTCACAAAGGAGTTTTCAAACCCTACCTTAATCTTGCAACTGAAATTCTTGACAATTTGTTGAATACAAGCAATCCAAATACTCTTCAGCTTTCAACAATTCTTTAACTTCAATTTCCAAATTGCTCTCCAAAATTTGTGTGTGCTCAAATGAACCAAAAGACCTCTAACAAAGAGCCCTAACCTCTACTTTTTACAAGATACCCACTTTCATTAAAAATATTAAATAACTTAATTTATCAAATTTGCCATGCAAAGTTCCACTATTTAAAAGCAACTCTAATTTTATCATTATTAATTAAATAATTATAATAAATAATCTGTAATATTTTAATTCTCTTTTTACTCAATTTTCCAAATTAGACTTTTAAATTAAAAGTATATATTTTATTAATTTCTAACTAGTTAAATATCATCATATTTTAATAACTTATTTTAATCAAATAATATTTAATAATTCCAATATCATATGATTAATCCAAGAATCATAATTAAATCAATTACCAAGTGAATCACATAACCTAATTCACATAAAAGCAACATAAACAAATCTGACCAAAACCAAAATCAATCAACACACGCAAAGATAAACTCATGGGTTTAAAAGGGGTAGGCAGCCAAATACATGTCCTTAGGACAAGTAATTTGGATTTGGTTGGGATTGGACCTGAGCATTATCTCTCCATTCTTACCATTGACTTGTTATTATCTGACAATTTAGGAAAGTCAATTCCCGATATCTGCAACCTGCATAAAAATGAGCACACACACACACACATATGGGGTAAGCATATTTATTAA
Organism: Cupressus sempervirens; assembly: GCA_028749045.1. Classification (NCBI taxonomy): domain Eukaryota; kingdom Viridiplantae; phylum Streptophyta; class Pinopsida; order Cupressales; family Cupressaceae; genus Cupressus; species Cupressus sempervirens. Next base: position 654,352,753 of record CM053788.1, read on the forward strand.
ATCACAAGTATTAATGGAAGAAAACTCGTAGCTAAGTGCTCTTGAGCTAGAGTAGTATTGGGATGGGTGACCTCTTGGGAAACCCCAACTCTTTACCTCAACGAGTATCACTTAAATGTAATGAGCGCTAGTTTTTCTATTCATTCACATGAGATATGGGTTCTTTTGAACCAGTACTTACAAAACATGAGCTAATGAGTTTAACTAGAGAAATTACACACTTGAAACTTGATATAACATATTATCATAATTTCATATCATTATTGAACAATATTTTGTGAATGGAGTTATTCTTAGAGGAAAAACATATGTATAAGGAAAATAGATATTTTTGTGCTCTAGATATTTTCAACATTTCTTTACAACAAAATAACATCTTCCATAGGCTCATTGGTACACATGCAAAAACATGTAATTGTTAGTGATTTACATTGTTGTCCATGGTGTGAGAATTGATTTGATTGCATGAGCATGTAAAACTTTACAAGCATTTAGAAATGCATTTTTAGCACTTGTATTTCTACTTGTAGATTTACTACACTTTGTGAAAAAGTTAATTGTTTAAACTCTCTTTGCAAATGTGTAGTGAAATTTTGGAGCTATATGCAATTTCCTCATATCAATTGATTTTTTTATTTTATTTTTTGCATTAAAAAAATTGAACCTTGATAGCAATATCAAATTTCCTATCAAAAAAAAATGGCGAGCATAGCTAAAAGAGCAAAAAATACAAAAACTGTGAATTGTTCAAATTTGAAAAGACATAGGCATCCACGCTCATACATACCAAACACCCATTGCCTAAGCAACCCTAATGTGCAGAAAAAGGTGGATGATTCAGGATATGTGGGCACATCTATGGTAATTTTGCTGCATTGGCAGATCTGCACAAAGGGAAGTTTTGTAATTCCCCAATTAGATGCCTTAAGTGGGATCCCTTCTAATATCCTGTGGAATTTCTAAGCAAAGTAGAATCAGTGATTCACTCTATGGCTAGTGTAGATAAGCAAATCTTTATCTTCAACACCACAAAATATGCCAACCAGAATTTGAATCCTATTTTCTTGAGGCAATAGGGTTTTGGTTTCTATCCAACTACATAGTTTCCATCTCATGTGAAGGCTCCCCCAATTTTGCATTCTCCTTCTATTTACATCCCTCCACACTGTAGGGAACCCTTCTCTCATCAGTTGTATTATGAGCTTCCTAAGGCTATTCATCACCACTCAGCAGATCATGAAGACAAGGTCCTCATCATCAGCAATCAAGATAGTGAAGAATGTTGGCAAGAATGTCAAGAGGTGGGCCTATTCGCTTATTGGAATGACCCTAAAGTAGAGTTATACAATCTGATTGACTGGTTAGAGGATTTATGTGGCTTCTAGATAAGTATCTCATTACTTTGATAAATTAGTCTTTATTCATTGTTGTGATGAGGATGTGAAAAAAGAATTTCTTAAGGTTTTTGAATGTATGTTTAAGGGTCATGCTATAAATTTCTTTGATTGGATTCCAAACTGTAAAGAGGAAAATTTAGATTTAACTATTCCAACATGGTTTGTTACCAATTCAATCCCTCTAGAGTTAAATCAAATAGGAATTTTAAAAAGAATTGGTAGATCATTAGGTGAGCTAATTGGTTTGAATGTGTCATTTGAAAGATGTAATAATATAAAACTTCTCATCAAATGTAAAGCTAACAATATAGATCTTAAACCAATAAAGATAATCACAAACAGATCAACTTACAACTTAAACTTTCAAAAATATGAGGGTAAGATTTTAGAGATAATCAGATTGGATGATGAGAGAAAGTCATCCTTCAAATTTTTAACTAGAACATCATATCTCATCAACTCTTTGTCCATGATCAGAAGTCGACATCTAAGTAGGTTACAAGAAGAGCAGGAATCTGAGGAAATGTTAAAAAACATGAGTTATGTAGCAGATATCTCAAAGGTAGATAAATCACAGAAGGAGGAAGCAAGAAAGGGAAATAATCCCTTATACCAAAAGAATGAAGGTTGGCGGGATAAAATTTTCATATCTCCAGAATACAAAAAAGGAAGTCATCAATTGGATAGGATTAATTCACTAGATATGAGCAAGGTTAATGGGTCCACTTTGCGACCACTCGAATAGGAGAACAACTTTTGTAGCATGGGATGTCTCCCAAAGCTAATAATAAACCAAAATTATAGAGTATAATTGTTGATAACAGAAAAAAGAAGAAAAAAGAAAGGAAAGCTAAGAAAAAGAAAGAAGTTAGAAGGGCAAAAAGCATATCAAAAACTCCACCAGTACCCAATATAGAGAGCAATAAGTCTACAACCAACTCTCCAAGGTGCATGGAAGATATGGAACAAGCACTCTTATTTGAAGTCTTAGCAAAGAAAGAAAGAGAAATAGATGATAGATCTCCTAAGCTATAAGGGGCGGAACCATCTCTGGCAAGACCAGTTTAAAAAAATAAGTCTCCTAAGCAGATTACCAAATTTTGGCAAACTCCCTCTCCAAAAAGAGATTATTCAGAAAATAGGGTCAGAACTAATGAGTCAAAAGTGTGCATTTCAAAAGATATTCTAATTCAAGACTTTCTGGAATTTTTGAATTAGAAAGTGGATAGGAAAGAAGAGTTAGAAACAAATTTTCTCAAAGAGGAGGAGAAAGAATACATAGAGAAGCTTTTAGAAGAGCTAAGCAGGGTATTTGTTTCTAATAATGAAGATAATGATAACTTGACTCAAAAAGAAGAACTCTTGCAGAAAGTTTTACAGCTGGGAGGAGACAATTACACTTTCACAGATCTCATAAGAGACCTACTAGCTTTTGAAGAAGAAGATAAGAAATTCAAGGATACATCAATAGAGGATAGAATATATGAAGATGAAGATAAAGTGACTGAGGCACAAAAAAGCATAACAGAGCAAGTACTTCAAGAGTTGGAATCTGAGGAAAAGGAGATTGAGGATAGCACTAGAGCAGAAACTCTTAAGAGTGCACAAGGAAACTTGGATCACTTGGGCATAATAAAGAACTTGGAAGGAGTTAAATTTCCTAACTATGGCAAGAGGTAGAAAATTGCTTAAGGAACTCAGAGAAGCAGATGGTAAAGCTCGGGAACAGCAAAAAAATAGTCATCTGTTCAACTAAGGGAAGGGGAAGAGCCTTCCCACGGAACCACGAAGATTACAACATGGAATGTTAGGGGCCTAAATGCCCCTAACAAGAAAAGAATTTTAAAACAAAATTTAAACAAGTTTGAATCAGATTTCATACTATTACAAGAAACTAAGTTGAATAAGTCAAAAGGAATTAGTTTATGCAAAAAACTAGGTAACTAGAGTTGTTTTATGCATGAATCTATAGGTACTTCTAGGGGTTTAGGGTTCATTTGGAATCATAGGAAAATATCATTAGATATATTAACATCAAAGAATAATTGGATTAGTGGCTTAGTTAATAGTGTGAAATCAGATGTTAAGTTTATGCTGCTTAATATATATGGGCTAGTAAGTAACATAGAGAAAAAATTGGTTTGGAAAGAAATCAGCTAGTACATGGGAAATTATCAGAACATTCCAATAATCTTAGGAGGAGACTTTAATATTATATTAAATTTGAATGAAAAATCTGGGGGTGTTTAATAGATTTCCCAATCCATGAAGGATTGTAAAGAATGGTGCGAAGGTCTCAACCTAATAGATATTCCATGTAGCAATGGGATGCATACATGGAATAACAAATGAAAGGATTTTGTGTATATTGCGGAAAAAATAGATAGGTTCTTTATCAAAGGAGATTTAGAAGTAAATAATCTTAATATTAAGTCTTTAATTCTTAAAACTATTTCTTCTAATCATCTCCTTGTCAAATTGGACCTTTAAAAACTGCACAAACCATCTAGAAATTCGTTTAAATGCGAAAAATGTGGTTTTTGAACTCTAGTTTTTTTAGCTAATATCAAAGAATGGTGGTCACAAGGTGATTTTGAAGGGTCAAAAATGTTTATTTTCATATCCAAAATGAAAATGCTCAAAGAAAAAATTCTAAGATGGAATAAAGATCACTTCAACAATATTTTCAAAGAAAAATTAGAAATTAGAGATAAATTGAAAGAATTAAATTTAGAAGTTATCAAATATGGCCTAAATAATGACAGCTATAAGTTAGAAAAAGATCTATTGGCTAAACAAGAAGAAATTCTGACCAAGGAAGAAATTTTTTGGAAGTAAAAATCCCAAGAAAGGTGGTTAGAGGAAGGAGATTGGAATACCAAATATTTTCATAATTCAACTCTCTATAATAGAGCTAAAAGCACTATAACTAGTATTAGAAATCATGAGGGTACATCAATAGATAAACCTAGTGAAATAGTAGAGATTTTTGTGCATCACTTTCAAAAAATATTGAATAATTTTGAAGGGTCTAATAGAATAGAGCAAGACAAAATGTTGGATGTTATTTCTAAACTAGTAACCGTGGAAGATAATAAAATTTTAAATAATTTGATCTCGTTAGAAGAGGTAAGGAAGGTAGTATTTAACATGAATCCAGAGAAATCTCCTAGTCCAGATGGTTTTTAGGCCTTTTTTTATCAAAAATGTTGGGATATTATTGGTAGAGACCTCGGGGAGGCAATCAAAGCTTCAAGAAGGGGTGGATCTTTGCTATCAAAAATGAATCATTCCTTTCTTACCTTGATTCCCAAGAAGTTTGAGCCTAAGAATCCAAGAGATTTTAGGCCTATCACATTATGAAATACTATTTATAAAATCTTTTCTAAAATTCTAGCTAATAGACTTAAATTAATTCTACCAAAAATCATCTTTGAGGAATAAATAGGTTTTGTTCTGGGAAAATCCATTCTAGATGGTATCATAATCATTCAAGAGGTAATTCATTCGGCAATCAAGAATAAAGAGGCTTGTATGTTTATGAAATTGGACATTTAGAAAGCCTATGATATGGTAGATTGGTGTTTTCTCTACAAAACCTTAGAAGCCTTTGGCTTTTCGCGTCAATGGATCAATCTTATTTTCAAATGTATTTCGACTACCAAGATCTCGGTTCTTATCAATGGGTTGCTAGAAGGTTTTTTTGAGATATGTAGGGGAACAAGACAAGGAGACCTGTTATCCCTGTTTTTATATATCATTATGGAAAAAGCTTTTGGGAGAGCTATAATTAAAGCATATAACAGTAAATAAATTAAAGGTGTCACCGTTATTAGAAATATTCCTAATATTACTCACCAACAATATGCTAATGACATGATCACGATCTTGCAAGGAGAGAGCACTCAAAGGGAGGCAGCTAATTTAAATGTTATAATTGAGTGATATATGAGAGCCTCTCGACAAAAAGTAAATGATGCCAAATCATAATTTTTTTCATCAACACAGATATCAAGGTGGAAAACCAAATTTGTCAGATAATGGGATACAAAAAAGGTTCGTTCCCATGTAAGTATCTTGGTATAGAATTAGAAAAGAATAGTAAATTAAGTAAGATCTGGCACAACATTTTGGAAAAAATGGAAGCTAGGATTGGAAGCTGGAAAGATAAAGGACTCACAAAAGCAGGTAAGAGCATGAAGATAAGATCTGTCCTTTCTGCCATCTTGACTTATCCTCTTTCTTGTCTTCCTCTTCCTAAACATCTTCTTCATAAATTTGAGGTCAAACTTGGAAATTTCCTATGGAATGACTATGAGGAATCTAAAAAATTGGCACTCACTAAATGGGATAATATTTGTAAACCCAAGGACTTTGGTGGGTCAAGAATCAAGAACCTCTTATGGCAAAATGAAGTTGTTACTAAAATTCAACACATGTTGAATTTTACTTTAAGTAACGTTGCAGAAGGAAATATTCATTTTCTATTCATTATTTTGCAATCATATAAAAAATCATGAGAAAAAGGAGATATGATGTTTATTGTATAAATTATCAACTAATATGTACAATTATCATTTTTACAAAGTATGAAACGAATGGAAAAATGCTGGAGATGAAAAATCTCATGCAAGCTGTGAGTCTGACTATTGCTTTTATATATATTGAGAATAAGAAAAACATAGAACAAGGAGGTAGAGTAAAAGGTAACCAGTCATTGTCTTTTAGCCTTTAACAAGTTAAATGTTCTTTGTTGCCACTTCTGGTCCAACTCTTGATCTGACAAGCTCCGGGTCTTTATTCTCCTGCATGGGAAAAGTGGGCTTAGATATTAAAATATCTAAGCAATGACTGATTATCTACGACTATGTACCCACACATGCAATATCTTCCCTATTCTGAATACATATAAAAAACAAAAAAATGTATTTTAAGTGCTCAAAGAACAAAAATCAAAAAATATAATGTTAAAGGGACATATTATTTCTGATATGAAACCTTTCATTATAATCAAAGACAAGCATAGAATTTGCAGATCATAGAAAGATAGTTTATGAGTGTCACGAGCCCATGCTCAAACCTCATGGAATACTCTTCTAAATATTATAGAATAGGATAAGAACAAAGGAGAATATTGTCAATGCTCTGCAAAATATCAAAGAGGGATGAACATTTTGAGTTTTCTATAAATGTCAAGTTGGGAAAGAGAGTTTGATTTGGATGAGTGTTATAAATAAGAGTCAAACCTAATAAGTAATTTTCATCCTATAATTAATGGTGGTCATATTGAAATGGCTATTAATTCTCCTTTCTGCATGGATGTCCAGTTTTTATAGAGTGAAGACTATGACAGTAATGAAGAAGATCTCAATGAAAAGTAAAGGACAAAGAATTTGTAGATGCAGCAAAAGCAGAGAAAATAGCACAATAATCATTTTCAAGTAGTGATCATATTCTCAATCCAGCATATGAAATTGAAAGAAATAGTATAGAAACTGACTTTGAAGTGTACCTTCGTTATTATACACCTTCTAAAAATGACTATTTTGATAATACATCTATTGACAGTTCATCTAGCAGATGTAGTAGCTCGAAAACTAGAAAAAATTGGGAAGAAGTGAGGATGACTCAACAATGTTGCAGCAATGTTTCCATTTTTAGGATATTTTATGAATCTAACAGGTCAAAGTCCATATGAGAAATGTTTGGTCACAAGACTTCAAAAAAACTCATCTTGACACTTACTCTCCTCTCGACTTCTATACAAGGGTTGAGATCAGGTGTGCCAGCTAATACAATAATGAAAAAGGAAAAGATTAGAACCACACAGCTGGTTTGTTCAATCTGGGCAATACTTTCCTTATGAACTCAATTACTCAATGTTTACATTCTGTTCTAGAACTTAAGTCAGCACTACAAAAGTATATTTATTCTAGGAAGAGCAATGATTTAGACCCATCCCCACGTCTTTTGACTATTGTTGCAAGGGATTTATTTGGTTAATTAGATTGAAGTGTTCGACCTGTTGCTCTCATGAAATTTTTAATGCTAGAAAACAATATCCCCAGCTTGGTCAGCAACATAATAGTTATGGTGTGTTGTATTCAGGTCAATGCTTCAATTTGTGTTTTAAAATTTGAATGTAGAACAGTCACATCTAGAAAATAGTGTCAAGAATAAAGAGAGTATCATTTGATGAGCTTAAATCCATCAATAATGATTCAATGAATCATTTAGCATAAGAGGTTTCCCCAGATGACACTCTACACAAAGCAATTTTCAACATGGTCCATGGATTAAGAAAGGCCAAAATCTTGGCAAATTTCTTTTAGCTAAAACCCGAACCGCAATAATGCTTCAATGGTGCAAATTTTTTAAAGAACAAGGATATCTGACTTTTGAGTTACCTTTAAAATTTCCTAGAAAACTGGCAGCAAATGTCACTAATAAGTGACTATTTATATCAGATAGCAATAAGGGAAATTTTTGCAAGTTGGAAGTAATGAAGAAGAGGTTCTAAGAAATGGTTCATTTGGACAACATATGGTCCCAAGAAAAATATATTGTATGTTGCAAACAAAAAAAACCTTGGAAGGATTGTTCGTACTCTTGTTGGAAATGGAGTGAAAGGTTCTAACTATAAAGGAGGAGCAAACTTGAATGAAGGCTTCGAGACATGTGTAGAGAAAAGAGAAGATTGGAGTGTCATGGATTTGGTGGCTTGCTTGCATAAGGAACTCATATTCCACTCACAAACATTCATTTTGTGACTTTCCATAATAATCCCAACAAAATCTTGGAGCATACCAAAGTAGAAGAAAGCTTATTGCTGATGAAGTTTTATTCTTTTTCTTCTGGCATTGCAAACTAATTACTTGGACGATCTGGTATAGGAAAGACAACTGGACTCACAATGAAACTTCTTCAGAAGGAACATCAATTGTGTCTTGCTATTCATGGTTTCTCATGGAATAATTAGGGTAACATAGAAAGCAAAGATGAGGAAAATGATTTGCAAGAAAAAAACTAGCAATTATAGTTTTAAAGGAGTGCAAAAAACCAGAATGCATGTGTAAATAGCAAGTTTGAACTACATACTTACAGCAAAGCATCAAGACAAAAAATATTTTCCAATGGTGGCTGAAGACCAGTGAAATCCTTTAAGAGATTCTCCAGTAATCTCATTCATGGCAACCAACAAAATATAGAAACTCAAAACCAACAAATCCCTTTCATTGCGACTTCAGAACCAACAAATGCATTCATGGCGGCCATCAAACAACAACAAACCCTCATTTCTCTCACCTTTTCCAAACTCTTCAAATGTGCAAAAACAAAATGAAGATTATTTAGGGTTACTAAGATTTAGTATCTCCTATTCTCTCCATTCTTTTTAATTGCATTTGGGCAAGCATTTTTATCCTATTTTAATTTTGCATTGTGAGAGTGGGGGGCTTTTATGTTTGCACCTTGGGTTCTTTTAAGGGTGTTTGATTATTTGAATATGATTTCTATTAAAGAAAAAAACAAAGAATATTAAAATGACATATCATTTTAATATCTCTTGTTATTTTTAATACAAATAAAAGGCATTGTTCAATTATTTTCTTTTTGCATAAGTTAGTAGCTATAAAGGATTAATATTTTAATGATAACTTTATGAATCATTAAGTATTATTTCCTATTTTAAATGCAAAAATAGAGTATATGATTTGACCTTGAATATTATAATTATTTAAGGAAGGAGAATTGGTTTGAAAACATTAGGAGGGAATATAGGGTTCTAGGGTCGAATTTGACTTTGCCCTGACAGTTGAAGGATATTTATTGGCTATTAGAGCATTTTTAGGGCAGTTTTGAATGAGTCATGGGGTTCATTATGAGATAGTGGGACTTTCTCAGGGATAGGACTTAATTTTGCGAGTCTTTAAGTCCTCTTTTTTATGCTATCTTTCTAAATTCAATCTAAGGGGCTGAGATTGTAATTAGTGAGTATTTTGTACTCATTTTAGGGAGTTCTAATGATGTAGAGAAGTTTATGTGACTACCTTCTGAGTCCTTAACATTTTTTGCAGAGTTTGTAATTCATTTTGGAAGCTTAATACAGGTGACAACAATTGTGTTTATGCTATTTGTGTCAGTGTTTGAACCTTCTTTCTTTTTGCAAATTTGTGTGTAATGGCAGAATGATTTTGATAAAATAATTTGTGAACTATTCTTGTTCCTCATTAGTTTGTCTCATTCCAACACCTAGTTGTAGAAAAGTAAGTCTATTTGCAAGTTGTAATCTGTGTTTTTTAAAGGTGAAATTGGTAAGAGAGAGGCATATGTATTCCTCCTTTTGCTAATTCATTCCTCAAACCTTATTACAAATTACTTATGCAAGTCTTTATAGAAAGAAGTGTTTTGTTTGTACTTCAAATAGCTGAATAATCCTTCTCTGTCAGTTGTATCTAAACTTTCATATCTCTTTTGGTGTATCACCCATTTGTTAGTTTAACTATAGGTTTTAGGTTTATTTCTAGTAATCTCTCTCCCTTTTCCCTACAAGTTTAGATTAATTTCATGGAGATTTCACTGAATATTTAATAGGAGTCAGCCTAGAACTCGAAGGTCTCACTTCATTTGCATGGCCCACGTAGTGAAGTGATTCCCATGTTAGGTTAGAATTACTAAACTTTTCCAGTTCAGTACTTGGTGCAAATTCTGATACTTAACAGTTTTGGCATGCCTTGTGGGACACAGAGGTCATTGTTCTCATTGTTCTTTCTAGTTTTGATATGCATCCAATAGGTTATAGACCTTTGAGAGGTCATTATTTTGCATATCTGGTGACTCAGAGTTCATATCTACTGGTTTTAAGCAGATTCAGTGCTTAAAATGGACTACCATCCTCCATTTCCTAGAATTCTCTCTCCATTACCTAAATTTCAGTCATCTCATAATAGTTGTATCGCTGGTTTTATGCCAGGATTCAAAGGACAACATTCATCTTATGCTTACCACCCACCCACCCCTACTGAAGGATCTTGGAAGCATCAACATGCATACCAGCAACCTCATGAATAGATGCATTTTTTGGAAGAGCAACATAGATTTGATATGCAACAACAAGAGCCTATTTTTCAAGCTCATACCCAACAACAAGAGATGTTGGTTATTCAGGAGCAACATCATAAAGAAATGGAAGAGCAAAGAAAATACTATGAAGAGCTATTGGAGACATAGAAAAAGCATATGCAATCACAAGCGAAGGAGAAATTTGATGCCAGATGGAAGTAGTATGAAGAGGTCATTATAGGACAACAACGAAGTCAGGTAGCCCTTACAAGCAATCTCGCAACATTGGAAAAAGTTTATGAGGAAGAAATGATAAAGGTTACTACTATTGTAGCTGCAAAAGAAGAAGAGTTTCAAAGAACATTAACAAGCAATGAAGAGTTTCATGCAAAAGAGTTAGAAGCACAAAAGTTGCAGCATGAAAAGAATGTTCACCAAGCATTAAGAGTTCATGAAGAATTTAATGATAAAAAGCTAGAGGAGTATAGTGAGAAAATGGAACTCCTAGTTAATGAATTCATGAAGAACAAGGAAACTCAGGCTCATCATGAAGAAGTACTTGCTCAACAAATTCAAGAGAAGGAAGAGCAAATGAGATTGCTACTTGCACAAGTACAAGAGCTAGGGGCTCAATCAGCAATCCATTTTCCTATTCATCCTATGAGTGAAGAAGTTCCTAACCCTATGATTCCAAGTTTTAAGGTAGAAAATTCTTCTCAGTCCCCAACTCAATTTTTGAAGCCAAACGTTCCATTTTTCAAGGCTCGTAGTTCAGCCAATCCAATACAACATCCCCTGAAAGAACCCTTGAATGAGCATAGACAGCCAAGCCATATTGTTAGTTCCCCTATTCAATCATGTCAAGAACCTGTTAGTAATCAAGATGTTCAACAAACATGTCAGTTTTCATGGACTAGGTATCCTGGTTATGAAATGGAAAATCTTGTCAAGGATGCCCCATGTAAGCTAATACAAAGTCAAGAGATTGAAGATGAGGTCACTTCAGCTCATTCTGAACTACAAAATGAAGAAATAACTATGCAAGCCTAGTTGGAACAACAAGATTGTGAACAACATGATGGAGAAGCTCTATTAGTTGTAGGAAAAGATGTGGGTAAAGAAGAAACCATTATGTGTTTCTCTGATGAGTTACCCCTATTTATAGAGCAAGAGGAGAGTATTGATGTTCAAAACATATCCATCCAAGCTTTGCACAAAAGGACATAAATGATGAATTTACACTTGACAAAGTATCCATTCAAGATATAGAAGATGGTGAGGTTCTAGGAGAGGAGTGTTTTGATAGCATTATCAAAGATTTATGTGAAAATCTTGTTGTTGAAATTTTAGGATGTAAGCCTATTGAAGAAAGCCCTATATTGGAAAACACTCTTCTTGAAAATTTTCTACCTGAGTTCAAGTTTGAACCCATTATTGAGAACTAGAAGGAAGAAATGATATGACAAGAAATTATGCAGGGGAATCATGATGAACTACAACAAGGAGCCAGTAGGTTAAGTGCAAAGTTTTCCATCTCTAGAGGTTGTCCCATTAGGCACTTAGTAAGAATGGAGGCCAACCAAGAAAAACCAATCATGTTTGTGCTCAAACATGCATATTCAAATGAAGCTGAAGCTGAAGGTCAACTCACTTATCTACCCCTAGACAATGGAAAGAAGAATTTGTTGATGGAGGTGAGTCAATTTGTTTATGTTTTTCAAGAGATGGTGCATCAATTCTTTACACAACTGCATGTACTTCATTTCTTATTAGCTGTCCTCATGCATGTAAAGTATTATATCCTAAGGAGGAAGGGTAGTTGTTTTAATTATCCAATGAATGGATTTGTTTGATAAATCTTTTAGGCTGGTTAGTTTAGGCTAGTTTAGGTTAGTTTCATTTTTCCTAAGTGTTGTCCAAGCACATGTCAGGTTTGTTTTCTATTCTAGGTTAGTTTCCTATTTTGTTTGGTAGTCTAGGTTAGTTAAGTTGCTGGTTTATGTTGTTAAGCAGCCATTTTCCACCCATTTCATTCATGTATGCATGAATGTATGTGATTCAACACATACTCATATCCAATATACACATACATATGCATATACATATCGCTGCAAATAAGTATGTCTGGCTACCAGCCATACATATATGCATATCCATGTATCCACTACATACATGCATCCATTCAGCCCATTCATTCATCCACACATAAACCAAATGGTCAACTATGACAATTTTGACTCCTAAAGTTGATACTTGAAGTTTTGACCCTTCATACCCATCAACCCAATAAGAGTTTTAAGTCTTATTAAGCTCATGTGCATGCACTATAAACTGAACCAACAACTTTAGAAGTCACTTTCTATCAGGTCTCGGTGCTAGGAATGCATAATTTAGACTCTATGCCCAATGAATAAGAGCAAACTGGTCAAATGTCAAGCATGCAAACATACAACAAAGGTCACCAAAAATGTTACTAAAATTTGACACATGTTGAATTTTACTTTAAGTGACATTGTAGAAGGAAATATTCATTTTCTATTCGTTTACATTTCATCATTTTTCAATCATATAAAAAGTCATGAGCAAAAGGAGATACAATGTTTATTGTATAAATCATCAACTGATATGTACAATTTTCATTTTTACAAAGTATGAAATGAATGGAAAAATGTTGGAAATGAAAAATCTCACACAAGTCATGAGTCTAATTACTACTTTTATACATATTGAGAATAAAAAAAACACAACACAAGGAGGTAGAGTCAAAGGTAACCAATCATTTCCTTTTAGCCTTTGATTAGTTAAATGTTCTTTGTTGCCACTGCTGGTCTAGCTTCCGATCTGACAAGCTCCAAGTCTTCATTCTCCTGCATGGGAAAAGTGGGGTTAGATCTTAAAAGATCTAAGCAATGACTGATTATCTGCAACTATGTACCCATACATGCAATATCTTGCCTATTTTGAATACATATAAAAAATAGCAAAATGTATTCTAAGTGCTCAAACGACAAAAATCACAAAATATAATGTTAAAGGGACATATTATTTCTAATATGAAACCTTTCATTATAATCAAAGACAAGCATAGAATTTGTAGATCATAGAAAGATAGTTTATGAGTGTCACAAGCCCATGCTCGAACCTCATGGAATACTCTTTTAAATATTACAAAATAGGATAAGAACAAAGGAGAATATTGTCAATGCTTTGCAAAATATCAAGAGGGATGAACATTTGGAGTTTTCTATAATGTCAAATTGGGAAATAGAGTTTGATTTGGATGAGTGTTATAAATAAGAGTCAGACATGATAAGTAATTTTCATCCTATAATTGATGGTGGACATATTGAAATGGCTGCTAATTCTCCTTTCCGCATGGATGTCTAGTTTTTACAGAGTGCGAAATATGACAGTAATGAAGAAGCTCTCAATGAAAAGTAAAGGACAAAGAATTTGCAGATGTAGAAAAAGAAGAGAAAACAACACAGTAATCATTTTCAAATAGTGATCATATTCTCAGTCCAACATATGAAACTAAAAGAAATAGTACAAAAAATGACTTTGAAGTGTACCTTCGTTATTATCAACACCTTCAAAGAATGACTATTTTGATAATACACATATTGACAGTTCATCCAACAGATGTAGTAGCTTGAAAACTAGAAAAAATTGGGAAGAAGTAAGGATGACTCAACAATGTTGCAACAATGTTTCCATTTTTAAGATATTTTATGAATCTAACAGGTCAAAGTCCATATGAGAAATGTTTGGTAACAAGACTTCAAAAAAAACTCATCTTGACACTTACTCTCCTCCTGACTTGTATACAAGGGTTGGGATTAGGTGTGCCAGCTGATACAATAATGAAAAAGGAAAAGATCAAAACCACATAGCTAGTTTGTTCAATTTGGGCAATACTTGCTTTATGAACTCAATTACTCAATGTTTACATTATGTTCCAGAACTTAAGTCAGCACTACAAAAGTATATTTATTTTGGGAGGAGCAATGATTTAGACCCATCCCCACATCTTTTGACTGTTGTTGCAAGGGATTTATTTGGTGAACTGGATTGAAGTGTTCGACCTGTTACTCCCATGCAATTTTTGATGTTAAAAAATAATATCCCCAGTTTGGTCAGCAACATAATAGTTATGGTGTGTCATATTCAGGTCAATGCTTCAATTTGTGTTTTAAAATTCAAAGGTAGAATAGTCGCATCTGGAAAATAGTGTCAGGAATAAAGAGAGTATCATTTGATGAGATTAAATCCATCAATAATGATTTAATGAATCATGCAACATAAGAGGTTTCCCCAGATGACACTCTGCACAAAGTAATTTTCAACATGGTCTATGGATTGAGAAAGGCCAAAATCTTGGCAAATTTCTTTTAGCTAAAACCCGAACAACAATAATGTTTCAATGGTGCAAATTTTTTAAAGAACAAGGATATTTGACTTTTGAGTTACCTTTAAAATTTCTTGGAAAAATGGTAGCAAATGTCACTAATAAGTGACTATTTATATCAGATAGCAATAAGGGAAATTTTTTCAAGTTGGAAGTAATGAAGAAGAGGTTCTAAGAAATGGTTCATTTGGACAACATATGATCCCAAGAAAAATATATTGTATGTTGTAGACACAGAAAACCTTGGAGAGATTTTTTGTACTCTTGTTGGAAATGGAGTGAAAGGTTCTAACTATAAAGGAGGAGCAAACTTGAATGAAGGCTTCGAGACATGTGTAGAGAAAAGAGAAGATTGGAGTGTCATGGATTTGGTGGCTTGCTTGCATAAGGAATTCATATTCCAGTCACAAATCTTGGAGCATGCCAAAGTAGAAGAAAGCTTATTGCTGATGAAGTTTTACTCTTTTTCTTCTGGCATTGCAAATTAATTACTTGGATAATCTGGTATAGGAAAGACAACTGGACTCACAACGAAACTTCTTTAGAAGGAACAACAATTATGTCTTGCTATTAATGGTTTCTCATGGAATAATTAGGGTAATGTAGAAAGCAAAGATGAGGAAAACAATTTGCAAGAAAAAAACCAACAGTTAAAGTTTTAATGTTGTGCAAAAAACCAGAACGCATGTGTAAATAGCAAGTTCAAACTTCATACTTACAGCAAAGCATTAAAACATAAAATCTTTTCCAATGGTGGTTGAAGACCAATGAAATCATTCAAGAGATTCTCCAGCAAGCTCATTCATGGCAGCCAATAGAATATAGAAACTCAAAACTAGAAAATCCCTTTCATTGGGGCTTCAAAACCAACAAATGCATTCATGGCGGCCATCAAACAACAACAAACCCTCATTTCTCTCACCCTTTCTAGACTCTTTGAATGTGCAAAAACAAAATGAAGAGTATTTAGGGTTACTAAGATTTAGTATCTCCTATGCCTTACTCTGTTATTTTTAATTGCCTTTGGAGTCCACATGCATTTTTATGGGATTTTTATCCTATTTTAATTTTTGCATTGTGAGAGTTGGGGGGGTTTATGTTTGCACCTTAGGTTCTTTTAAGGGTTTTTGATTATTTGCATATGATTTCTATTAAAGAAAAAAACAAAGAATATTAAAATGACATATCATTTTAATATCTATTGTTATTTTAAATGCAAATAAAATGCATTGTTCAATTATTTTCTTTTTGCATAAGTTAGTAGCTGTAAAGGATTAATATTTTAATGATAACTTTATGAATCATTAAGTATTATTTCCTATTTTAAATGCAAAAATATAGTATATGATTTGACCTTCTAAATTATAATTCTTTGAGGAAGGAGAATTGGTTTGAAAACATTAGGAGTCCTTCTAGGAGGGAGTATAGGGTCCTAGGGTCGAATTTGACTTTGCCTTGATAGTTGAAGGGTATTAATTAGCTCTTAGAGCATTTTTAGGGCAGTTTTGAATGAGTCATGGGGTTCATTATGAGGTAGTAGGACTTTCTTAGGGATAGGACTTAATTTCATGAATCTTTAAGTCCTCTTTTTTATGCTATCTTTCTGCATTCGACCCAAGGGGCTAAGATTGTATTTAGTGAGTATTGTTTACTCATTTTAGGGAGTTCTGATGATGTAGCGAAGTTTATGTGACTACCTTCTGAGTCCGTAATATTTTTTGCAGAGTTTGTAATTCATTTTGGAAGCTTAATATAGGTGACAACAATTGTGTTTATGTTATTTGTGTCAGTGTTTGAACCTTCTTTCTTTCTGCAAATCTGTGTGTAATGGCAAAATGATTTTGATAAAATAATTTGTGAACTATTCTTGTTCCTCATTAGTTTGTCTCATTCCAGCACCTAGTTTTAGAAAAGTAAGTCTATTTGGAGGTTGTAATCTGTGTTTTTTAAAGGTGAAATTGGTAAGAGAGAGGCATCTGTATTCCTCCTTTTGCTAATTCATTTCTCAAACCTTATTACAAATTACTTATGCAAGTCTTTACAGAAAGAAGTGTTTTGTTTGTACTTCAAATAGCTGAATAATCCTTCTCTATCAGTTGTATCTAAACTTTCATATCTCTTTTGGTGTATCACCCATTTGTTAGTTTAACTATAGGTTTTAGGTTTATTTCTAGTAATCTCTCTCCCTTTTCCCTGCAAGTTTAGATTAAGTTCATGGAGATTTCACTGAATATTTAATAAGAGTTGACCTAGAACTTGGAGGTCTCACTTCATTTGCATGTCCCACGTAGTGAAGTGATTCCCATGTTAGCTCAGAATTACTAAACTTTTCCAGTTCAGTACTGGGTGCAAATTCTGATACTTAACAAAAGCATTAGGGGTTAAACTGATCTGGCATTTAGATTCAGAAAGAGAACATAAATGGACCAAGATTTTGTATAATAAGTATCTTATTGCAGAAGATCCCAGTTCGATTTTCAGAATGAAGTCTCTTCCGAAGGGATTAGAAAGCTAGAATTTTATGGTTAAGTGTCGTCATCTTGTAAGAAAATATCTTACTTGGGATGTAGGTAAGGGAGAAGATGCTCTATTTTGGGAAGACTTGTGGGATGGGCATCCACCAATTGACAACAATCTTGTTCCTATCAGTCTCAAAAGAAAAACTTATCAGTTGTTGGGCTAGGAGAGTTAGTGAATATAAAATTAAGGCTAACTTGAAAAATCAATTGTCATGGATATGGAAATCCTTGGAAGGTGTAGACCTGGATCCTAAGGATATTAAGGCTTACAAAAAGATTATTTCCACAAGGAAAGTCAAACAAACGAAGAGGAAGGACAAATTGATCTGGGTAGCATCAAATGATGGCAAATATAGTGTTAAAAATGGATATAAAGCTTTGATTAATTCTAAAAGATGGGATGAAGTGGAGATACCGCTTAAGCTATGTTGGGACCCAAAATGTGTGCCAAAAGTAGGCTTTTTCTTATGGTTAGCTTTTCAAAGTGGGATTTTGATGGCAAACAGGCTTTGTAAAATTGGTCTAGCAGGACCGTCAAGATGCATTCTTTGTAAGAATGATTGCGAAAATGTTGACCATCTCCTCTACAAATGCTCTTTTTCAAGAGTGTGTTGGGAATGGTTCATTCAAAAATTAGACTAACACTCTCCTTTTTCTAAAAATCTTAATGATTTTCTTATTGGATGCCCCTTTGATCTCTATAAGGGAATCTATAGAAAACTTTGGAATATTAGTCCCTCTATACTTATTTGGGAAATTTGGAAAGAGAGTAATAGGAGGATTTTTTGTGATAGTGAGATGTGTGCAGATGAGCTAATTCCAAAAATAGAAGCCAACATTGTGGAAAACATTAATTCCCATCTCAGGAAATCTAGTAAGGAAGAAGGTTCCTTTTCATTGTGGGATGGTTGAATCAAAAAGTCATGGCCTAATCTGATCAATCCTCTGCTTGTTTACTTTAAGAGGAATAAGGAAGCAAGGAGAAATTGTAAATGGTCTCCCCCTTTGAAGGGTTGGGCAAAGCTTAATTTTGATGGAGTAGCTAGAGGCAATCTAGGGGTTGCAGGCATTAGATGTATCATCAATAATGACTCAGGAAAGTGGGTGGCCAAAAAAGCTATGTCCATATCCCCAAATACTAACAATTTGGCGGAGTTCATAGCTTTGGAAGAAGGACTAAGATTATGTCATCAACTAGGTATATCAAAACTCATAATTGAGGGTGACTCTCAAATTGTTTTAGATGCAATCAGGAATAGATCTACTCCTAATTGGATACTCAATTCGAAATTAGAAGAAGTCATCCATTTGATCGATAAGTTTGAGGAAACCAGGATATGTCATATTTACAGAGAAGGTAATTATAAGGCAGACTCCTTAGCCAATGTAGGGGTAGATGGCGCTAATTTTCAAGAATTCTGTAAAGGGACTTAATGTATTGTCGTGTCTTTGTTTATTCCTTAATTTATCACTTATTTCTTTTAACTATTCTTGGTGTTCTGTAATAGGTATGTTTAAGGAATTATATAAGATTATTTATAAGGATAGTTAGTCTAAGGGATATTAATCATTATTATTAATCCATCGCTTCAAATTATATTGGGAGTTGTCGGTATTCAAGAACTACATTATTGGCTCGCTATAGTTTAAGGCTTGATTTAGGAATGATAGTATGACATCATTATCCTTTAAGGTAGACAACTCTCTATGTATTATAATTAAGACACCTAAGGTTGGGGCTAAGTGTTTAATTAATTAAGCCCTATGTCGATAGCCTGCCCATTAATCATGGCATGGTGATGGACAACTCATATGTTTATCTAGGCTTTCTAGGTAATTCAAGATCATTCAATTTAGTAAGTCATCTGTTATTAGAATTTTTGGTTGCTATCAGGTAGGGTTGCAAAATTTGAAAATGGATACCAATATTTGTGTGTTTCACACCTTTGAAGTTCATACTATGGCGTTTTGTGGTAATGCGAAGCCAGAAAGGTGGAACAAAAATCTTAGGGTAGTAGATGGCATGACCAAAATTGCAGTGAGTAGGGCGATTGGAGAAGGTATTTTTAACTATGAATTTTCATGGAGGACTAACAGTGATGTTATAGGTACTTTTATAGGCTACATGGCAAAGGCTGGTTTTTAAAATGGGCCATGATTCGGTTATGTCTAAACATCTCCGATTCAACCTGATGCAGAGGCATTGAGGAATCTATAATGGGTCTGGATGAAGAAATGCATGTACCTCTCCCTGAGATGTACATGGATCATCCCTCGGGGAGTCTCATTATAGCCAATATTCCCAGATGCCCAACCCTAATTATTAGGGATAAGGTTGCCTTTAACATGGAATGACCCAAAATGGAATCTTGTAGCCTTTTTGCTTCATTGCTTCTTGCATGTCTGGTTATCATCTTTTGTTTCTGGTAGGGTTTATTGGCGTACGTATGCAAGATAGGGTTGGATGGCTTATTTTTCTTGAATACTCTTAGATTCTTATTCAGAGTATAATGGGGATGCTAGATGATGAGGTTTTATGTTTTAGACTTAATCGCCAATGACTTGAAGTGAAGGCGATCTTAGCAGTTTCTTTTTAAGCTGCTATTTAAAGATTAAGCCTATTAATCTTACAGGTAATTAATTGAAGACGTAGAATGGTCATCTTATTATAATACTACTGATTTATGAGGTTTTCATATTTTCTTAGCTTGAAACCTATAGAACTGATAACTTACGCCTTTAAGCATATTGGCTTGCTGGCTAACTTAGACAAGTTAATTGTGTTGGATTTTAGATTCTCCTTTTGATATCTTATTATCATATGCATGATACCTGTATCAAAAGAGGGGAAGGATGCTTGTTTTTTTGCAGTTCTATGATTCAAGCTAAGTAAATTTTGTTTAATATAAGATGGATGTCTAAATATTTGGTAGATAGGGTCTATGCTTATGAAATCATTTAGCAAGTTTGGCTACTAAATTTCCTACTGGATAATTTACAATTTCTAGCTTCTCAGATCTGTTATGATATTTTGGTTGTCTCTCTATCTGCCTTATTCTAGTAGTGTTAGTTGTTTGGCCTTCGTTTTAATGCTTTGAGTAATTGGTGGTAGCTTTATTTTTCTGTGATATGTTATTTTTGATGAGATGTCTAGTATTCTTGCTTTGGAGCTCTCTGTTCGATATTGTTCTCCTATTCTTAATAAGTGTTGTTCGTAAATCTCTTGGGTTATTTATGAATATTAGGAACCGGAGTCTAGTTTTTGAGTGTTCTCATTTCAGTCTAGATATCTAGAGATTTTGTGGTATGTGTTTCTTCATCGGTATGCTAGGCGCTCGGGGTTCTATTTACTAAGCTAATGTTTTGGATGAAGGATTCAGATATTATTTTGTAATTTGTTTCTTTCTCATAAACTATGAAGTAGGTATTTCTTTCTAATCATTAGTGTTATTATTATGCAATGTGTTGGTGGTATTTAACTAATATAGGTAGACTAACGTTTGGTGACTTTCTAAGGTCTTCTTTAATCAGCATGGATATTTGTAGTATTTTTTCTAACCTTGTTGATTGACAAGCCAAGAAGAAGGGATGAGTGCCTTACTCTGTTTGGATGGAATGTTTAGCTCATTAGCAAGAATGGCTCCAAATAATTGGCCATATATGGTTTGACAAATGGATTGTTCAACTTTGTAATTTTTCAATTGAAACAATAATATATGATGTAATATTGACTGGGGTATGCCCCTTTTATTATGTAATAATATAGGATGAATGTCCCGGGCTAGATTGGAGGTTTTCTTCTCCGTTCTTTCCTACCAGTGTCCATTTGAACGAAGAACTATTGTTGTAATTTATTTGTTTAAATTAATAAATATAATCAAGGCCTTGGCCGTTTACTAATCAAAAAAATAAAATCATATTTCCTATCATTACAGAACAAAAAATTTGTGAATGGAGAGTATTTTATTGGGAAAAACATGTTGGCAATTGAAAATAGATATTTTCGTGCTCTAGATATTCTCAATATTTTTTAATGATGAAACTACATCTTCTATTGGTTTGAAGTTGCATGTAGGAAAGCATGCAATTACTAGTGATTTACATGGTTGTCCAAGATATGCAAATTGATTTGATTGTATGAGATCATGCAAAACTTTATAGACATTTAAAATGTATTTTTAGCACTCATATTTCTAGTTGTGAATTTTACCACACTTTGTGAAAACGTTTATTATTCAAACTCTCTTTGCAAATGTGTGATGAAATTCTTAAGCTATATGCAATTTCATCATGTCCATTGATTTTTTTTTTTTTTGCATAGAGAAATTCATCTATTTGATACAAAGTTGAACCTTGATAATACTATCATATTTCCTATCATTACCAAACAAAAGTTTGTGAATGAAGGTGTTTATGAGGAAAAACATGTTGGCAACAAACATGGAGATTTCTGTACTCTAGATATTTTCAACATTTTTTTTAAGAACAAAGTCACATCTTCTATTGCCTCAACATTACATACATGAAAGCATGTGACTACTAGCAATTTACATGCTTATCAAAGATATTAGAATTGTTTTGGTTGCATGAGCATGCTCAAATTTATATGCATTTATAAATGCATTTTTAACACTCATATTTATAATTATCAATTTTACTACACTTTGTGAAAAAAGTTTATTGTTCAAGCTCTCTTTGCAAATGCGTGATGAAATTCTTGAATTATATGCAATTTCATCATATCCATTGATTTCTTTGTATAGAGAAATTCATCTATTTGATATAGGTTATCAATAGATCGAGCTTTGAAGTGTATGCAACTTTGTGTGCAATAATTGTGCTTCTGATTCATAAAATTTAGTGTTGTGTATATAGCGAACTCACATCTTCTATTGATTCACCATTGCATGCACAAAAAGACATGTGACTACTTGTGATTTACATGATTGACCAAGATATGAGAATTGATTTGATTGCATGAGCATGCAAAACTTTATAGCATTTAAAAATGCATTTTTAGTTCTCAATTTTCTAATTATGAATTTTTTGCACTTAGTGAAAAAGTTTATTGTTTAAGCTCTCTTTGCAAATGTGTGATGACACTCTTAAGTTATATGCAATTTCATCATATCCATCAATTTTTTTTTGTATATATAATTTCATCAATTTGATATAGGTTATCAACTGGTCTAACTTTGAAGTATATGTAACTTTGTGTGCAACAATTGTGTTTCTAATTTATAAAATTTAGTGGCTTTTTTTTTCCAATAGGTAATAGGCTCAAAGGCCACAGATTGTGAAGAACATCTTAAAAGACCCATCTCAATTGAGCACCAAAGATAAGAGATGGGTAGGTACCCTTGGTTTATCCCTTATAGAATTTCACATAATCAAATTTAATGTTGTGTATATAGCAAAATCTTTAATTTAACTTTTGTGTGCTCATAGTTTATAATGTCTATTTTGTAGCTAGAAAATGTGTTTGTGCCTTAATTACAATTCCTTTTCTTACAATCTTGTGTTTTCTATACTGTATAACTTTAGTTTTAATATGACACTACCCACGCCTTTATGATACGAGTCAACTACTTGTTTCAATGTATATGAACAAACAAAATGAACAAGCTAAAACTCTTTCGAAGCTCATTCCATACAAAAAGTGAATCATCAACTTCAAAATATTCACAATCATAGATGCTACAAGTCTTATAAGCAAATGTGCTACACAAAGATTTTTCAAATGTTTTAAACAATATAACATGTATCTTAAGTGGTACTACAAAATCACAGAGATTAAAAAAAAAGCCACATAATCGAATTTAGAAAATACTAGTAATTGATTTAATGGATTGTGAAAATCTATTTACTTTTATTAATAGAAAAAATGGATATTTAATGTACAAAATCATATAGACAATACAAAATATGAATATTTAACGTGCAAGTACCAGTTTTAAGCAGCTACATTTGATGTGGGCTACATTGGCTCATGCAAATGGAGGCTTCCATAAAAAAATTCACTAGGTGTTATTGATTTTTTAAAAAAATGGTCAAATCTCATAAATTGTATAATGTAATTTCAAGCTTATAAGCTTTTAAATAAAAAATAAATGTATGTTGTTGAATTTTTTTAAAATTAAGTGATCTAATAGATTTTATAATATAATTCAAACTTACAAATATAAGCTTTTAAATTTATTAGGTTATACATTATATAAATTTTATTATTGTTTAATTATTAAAAAATATAATTTACTGCCATGATTTTTTCTCACTAATTTTTATATCTTTTACCACTCAACAATTATTGAAAAAAGGCAAGAGCCTACAAAACATTAGTAAATATAAATCATCTAGACTTTGGCCATAACTTTTTTTATTATTATTAACAATGCCTTAAGTTGCTTGGACACCTTCTGTCAAGCCTTTGGATTTGCTATTGAATGACATAAAACGCTCTGCTTTCGACAGTCATTCTTGCCAGCTCCACCTTGGCTTAGCCAGTTTGAATGGAAATGGGTTACTCACGGGGAGATTTTCCACTTTCTTGTCATTCCTTTTGCTTTCCAGGCTTCGCCTGTTGAGCTTTGGAATGTTGTGCTTGCCAAGATCACCAAGAAGCTTGATTATTGGCTCACGAAACCACTCTCCCTTGTTGGCAAATTCCAAATTTGCTTGAAGGTTATTGCGGATACTCATGTCTATTATTCTTCTCGTTGGGCTCCCTCCAAAGCCTCCTACTAAAAATTGGAAAGATTGCTCAGGGATTTTCTCTGGGCTTCTAGTTTTGATCATCATGGCTTTCACCAAGTTGCCTGGGATTTTTGTTGTCTCCCAAAAGAATCTAGTGGTCTTGGCCTGCTTTCCACATAGAAACAAGACCTTTTTCTTTGTGCTAAATGGATTATTCATGACATCACTAGAGACAAAGCCTAGAAGATTTTGGTTCGACATTGCATATCTTCCAGCTTTCTCGTCAATAGGCCTGCTTGGAAGGGGATTGGTTTCCACACCCTGCTCATCATGCATGAGCCAATGATCATTCAAGGCTCGTTTGTTATCAAGAGCATATGGAAGGCTTGGGAAGCAATAAAGCCTTGGCTTTGATGGGTTGGGGATGAGTTCCGCAATGGCCTCTCCTTGAATCAACAGAACATTTGGTGGTCTCCCCTATTTGCCATTCAGGGTACTCCCCTTGCCAAGACTCAAGGTGCTAGTGCTTTGCGTTTTTTCAAACGAGGCATCAAAACTTTCAAGGATCTCTTCTCGAGGGTTACCATGAGTTTCAGATCTTGGGAAGACATGCAAGTACAATACTGCCTTATCCGTTTAGATCGACAGACTTTTGACCTATTGCTCTCTTCAATTCTAGTTCACTTAGGGTCCATTTGGTTCATGGAATTTAAAAAACTTGGATTTCTACAAACCTTGGTTTAGCCAAATCAAGGTTTTGTATATCTTCATTCCAATTTTTGAGATTTTATTGAAATCGTTTATTTCACTTGGAAGATGTGTGTGAAGACACATTTTTATGCATAAGCTTGGAGTTGAAGGCAAATTTCAAAAAGTAGTCTAATCTATTGTTTTTGCACTCATCAAAAAACAAAACCAGGTTTTGATTTTCAATTCCTACTTTTTTTAGGAAGTTGGAAAACTTGGTTTTGAGGCAAAATTGGAAGTCCCGTATGCTAATTCCATTTTGCAAATTTTGAAACAAACGCACAAATTTTCGAATCCAGATTTTGAAAAAGCCAATTCTTGTCATCTTCCAGGAACCAAACGAACCCTTAATTCATAAAGTGGGTATTCAGTCTGTTCGACCTTGGTGGCATGATTGGAAGTGGTTTCCTGCCACTCCTTTCTCCAATTATAAGCCAAGTTTGGGTTATAGATGGTTTTTGCCCCATCTTCCGATGGTGGACACACTTAATTAGAGATGACATTTGCAATCTTCTCTTTCTCAATGGAGAAAACACTTTGAAACCATTTGGAGTGCTATTACAGAACCCAAGATTGCCCATTTTGCTTGGTGTCTTGCCTTCCAAGGTCTTTCCCTAGGGCCTCGGCTCAAGCATATTGGGGTTCCTGATCCTAGATGCCCTTTTTGTGGGCAACCAGAGTCTTTCATACATATCTTCTGGTTTTGTAGGTGTGCCCAAAATTATTGGCACTAGATTCATGACTCTTTCAAGCCATTCAGGCATAAACCCTTTTCTTGGTTTATGGTTATTCTGGGGGATTCCCCCAGAATCCCTCGAAAATTCACCCAAATTTGGCATACCTTCAGGATGGAAATTTTGTTTACTCTGTGGAAAGATAGGAATGCTGTTCTTTTCACAAACAATTTTCTAGATATTAATATTGCCATGTACACTAAGGTGTGCATTTGTAATAATGTAATTATGCAGATTTGAATGCAGATTTTTAATGTGGCTCACCTATAGGAGCTACTAAATCACTGGGGCAATGCCCCTTGCACTATTGCCAGAGTTCCTCCGGATGCGTCGGTTGATACTTCGATGCCTCGTGGCCTCCGTCAGCGGCGCCATTCCTCAATTTGCCACTCACACACCCCGCGCTCCTAGGCTTCCCGGTGGCGATGGTGGATGGAGGTGCCGCTCAGCCTCCCCGCCCTGTGGTGGCTCTCGCTGGTCCCTAGCTCCTCTTCCTGGTGCTCGACGAGCGCTTTTTGGGAAATGGCCTCACCTGGATCTAGCGATTTCTTTTCTGCGACCAAAGATAAAAGATGCGAAGGCTGCCACTGATCCTCTTGCCACTGTTGCCGATGATGGCTGGACTGTTCCCAACCCGCCCCCCAATCCCAAAGATGATTGGGGCTTTTATGATCGTGATGAAACACCACCCTCGGTTGGCACTGCTTTGGCCGCCTGAAGTTGCTTTAAATATTTTTTTTGATGAATAGTGTTTGATTCCGGCTGCAGCTGTATGAACTTATTCGCGAGGTGATCTTATATCTCCTGACCTTTTTTTGTGAATTGTAATCTTAGTGTATTATTTATTTATTGATAGAAAATGACTATTCAAAAAAAAAAAAATGACTTTTTAACTTCGGCAACTTTACAAAATTAATGGAACGACCTGCCTCAAAATACCCTACTTCATAAAGTCAAGGGAACAACGATTTTGAGGTTTTAGAGTAGAAACCCTACTCTCTGGCAACGCAGCATCCTGTTCGTATCCATGCTTGCGGAGACCAATTGGAGCAATTTCCCAGAGCCTGATGAATGAATCCCTGTAACTTATTTCTACACAGTTCATGGAACTCCAACAAAGGGAGTTTTTAAAATTCGGAAGGAACGGGAGCTTTCAACTCGTTGAAATTAAGATCAATGAAACTCAAACGACGGCTCACAACGAGAGAGGAGGTATCTGCCAAGAGCAAGCATTACCCGAATTTTCAGGTGTTTGATGCTCCTTCTTCTTCATCCCACGCCTTGTATTTCTCCTCGGAACAAATTATTCGCCATATTCACAATTTGTGGCTCTGTTAAATGAGCCAGTTGAGAAGGCAGGTGCCCTGAGAAACGATTGCTTTGGAAGTAGAGTGAGGCGGATTCTTGCATACGCCATCTTTCTTTCTTTGCCACCGACGCTACCAGCGCCACATTTATCAGAGGATATTCAGAACATAGAGGATTGGTTGATGGGTGGCTGCATTGCTTAGACTCACAGAACTCGGAAATCATATTGCTAATGGAGAACACCCTTTGCAATGTTTGTGGATGCATTGGAATGTGTAATGGGGGAGATGGATTCTATTACTGTCAAGCATGTGGAACACAATCTCAACATTTAATGGAGCAGGCATTAGGGGATGATGAGATGGTCAATAATGGCATTTACAATGCTAATTATCAAAGAAAGGTACATGCCCCCGTTGAGTCCCAGGCTGATATCGATATGCAAGCACAAATTGACGTGTTCACACAAATGCAGAGAGTTAATAGGACCACTGTTCAGAGTTATGGACAGCTGGACAGTGCAAGTGACTCAGGTGATGATACTATTATGCGGGATTTTGGATCCCATACTGGTGGTGCTATCATTGATCCTGAAACTTTAGCTTGTAATATAAGAGAAAAATATCTGGATGGCATGCAAATGATGATTCAAATGCAATGTGAGACCTTAGTGAAGGAATTTGGAGTGAGCCCTTTGATTTGTGGGGTGACTGGTCCTATCTGGCTGCGTTTTGTCGCCTCGGCTCATGTTCTAGAACCAGAATGGGCCGATGAATCACTCGAAGTTGCAGATGCCTTATATGAAGATCATAATGGGAGGAACCACAGTAAGATGAGATATTGTTGTACATTATTCTGTAATCTGCAACATTATATTAAATGAACCTGCAAATAAGAGCTAACGTCTTTGGGATTTGGACATCAAACAGAGCTTTGTTTTTAATTGCATACCTGTAACCTGGCTCTCTGTGTAATAACAGATGAACTAGATAATAACATGCTTAAACCACAACTTGCGAAACACATAGCTGCCCATTTGGAATTTGTCACTCTGTTCCAAAGCAATTTATGAATCTTTCCTATTCACAATCTCTAATGGAAAATTGCGTACAAGATTCCTAATTGTTTTTATTGGAATATCTATCTGCATATCAGGCAAATGTAGGATTCTGCTAAAATAATCATTTTTCCCTGCTCTCATATATCTTTCCAAAGAACGAGATTCCAGTTGCCTTGCTTTTTCGCAGAATTCTACCCGTGATTAGTGCGTTCTCTGTTTTTCAATCGTCCTAAATGTATCACATACTAAATGGAACAAAAGGACTTTTTAAATTTTCAGTCGCTTCGGTTTCTTTAATGGTATTGAGCGCTGTAAAAACTAGAAGATATTTTAAAAACCATATTGAAATTTTACAACTGCTTTTGCAGATTTTGAATTTCAAACTAAATACCAGAGGAGGAAGAAATTCAGTGCAGAGCCTCGTTCTCTTTTGTATAGGAAAAAGGCACAGGTTGTGTGGCAGAGGTCTTTGAAGAATCGGATTCCACTGTACATTTCTTTAGCTATTTCATTTTTGGCCTGTCATATTGCTAGGGAAGCAGTTCTGCCTACAGACATTATTAAATGGGTATTGGAGGGGAAGCTTCCTTATTTGGCTGCTTTTGTGGACATTGAAAGAAGTTTGAGCTCAGTGTCAAGTGAATGGCCATTGAGTGCAAAGTTTTTGCTGAGGCCAGGTCGAGTGATTTCAGCACGACAATTAGAGTTGACATCAGGATGCCTCGCAAAGCGAATTGGTCTACAGCTTCCTCCTGTAAATTTTCATATAATTTCTTGTCGCTTTGTCAAACAATTATGTTTACCAGTGGATAAGCTTTTTCCTGCATTATCAAACATGCATGATTGGTTATTGTCTCCTGGTTTATGGCTGTCGGCAGAAGCTGCTGACATCCCAACTCGTGTTTATGTAATGGGTATGTTGGTTGTTCTCATAAGGATACTATATAATATTAATGGTCAAGGATACTTTGAAAAGAGTGTAATGGCCAATGCGGCAGTTTCTTCTGTCTCTTCTAATGACAACTGTAATAAAGAATTCTCAATGGACCAGGACAGATCAGCTAGGTCTTGTCTGAATGATTTCAATAATGAAAACAATCGTCTTCGTGTACATCCGAGTGTGAACCAACTAGGAGATACTTGTATGACTGGGTGCATGGCACATCTTCAGGATCAAGAGCTAGATGCAACAATTATGTTGCAGAATCTTGAAACTTGGCATCAAGATAACACTGATCGGTTTGGTAAGTGATTTATAGTATTGTTTCTTGATCGCTTTTGCCATACCTGTTCGGTACAACTCATATTTTAATCTGAGCATTGCTTAATTCATTCTAGTTTTGCTTGTATCTGTGTACACTTCTGAACTCCACCAAAAACAGCGTGATTATAAATATATATTTTTATATATAGTTTTCTACCTTTTAGTTAAGCTCATTTTGATCTAAAATAATGGGAATACAATCACATGAATTCAGAGTAGTTCGATGCACCTCTGTCTCTCCTTAGTTGCGCATATTCCTTTTCTGTATATGTATTATGTATACATGGCATGGATACAAGTTGGTTGCCATATCCACATGCGCCCAAAAAACCTTGATTTTCCAACCTTTCTGGATACCATGATTGGGTTTTTTCAAAATTTGACATTAATTTTCCTAAATAAAATTTAAAAAAATTTCAATCATGCAACTTTTTTTCTTTTTAAGTTTATTGTAGAAATAAAACCTACACCAAATGATGTTGACAAATGAAATGTTTTTCTATCTGAGCAACCCATATTTTTGGCTTATTTTCCAATGCAACTTTACTATTTTAATTTTTTTTTTTTTGCATATTGTAAATTGTTTAAATTAACTTATAATTATGTCTGTAGCAACTATTGACTATTTTGCTTTTAGAGTAATGCAAATCTCCTCTTTAACTTTGAAATTTGTGTTAATGTGTCTGGGTTTTTTATGAATGTTATATCCACTTGCATCTGTACTGGGGATCTTAAAACATGGCTATTTTGCTTTAAAGTAATGCAAATCTCCTCTATAACATAGAAGATTGTGTTAAATATGTGTCTGAATTTTTTTTTTATGAATGTCATATCCACTCGTACCTGTATTGGGGATCTTAAATCATGGCCATATTTGTATCCAATTTCTGTCAATTATAAGCATATAATATAAAATATAAACCTTCTTTATAGTATACAGCTACAAATAATTATAGAAACAATCAAATTTTGTGAAAGTAATGGCATGCAAATAATCTTAGAATTACCATTCTCTTTTGTACTGTGTCTTTCCTATGCATACATATACATGCAACTGGAGAACAACTTGGTAGAGGATATCAAAAACAAGGGTGAATTCAACTGGTCTTTGTTGCCTATCGCTGCCGGGAAGATAAGTGCCTGAGCGAGTTACCCTCTCGATATGTACTATATTAGTATATAGTAATTATACAGGGGCAATGTAATGCTGTTAAATGGTAAAAAATGCCTCTCTTTCAGGATATGGTATGTAAAAATTCTCATGGGTTAACAACATACACCCAGGAAAGTAGTTAAACTTAAAACCTCAGTTTTCAAACTCAGATAATACCTTGTCTGTTTCCCAGGAGCTAAGCTTAACTAGTCTCTTGTCCAACTCTGCTGTGACTGCTGCCTGTTGCCTTTTATGGGGCTTTGTTATACAGTCAATGGTCATGGAACCAATCTTATCAAATGCCACCCTTAAACAATATAATCTATTTTATTTAGTAAATAAGAGATGATGATAGAAACACTCATTAAGAAATTTAATCTATTCCATTTTGGCACCTTCAAGTGCTCTGGGTCAAAAATGTGATATGCATTGTGATTGCAAAATATTGATCATGTCTCCAACTTGTTGAACTGCCAGTAGCTGGTTCTCATTTATCTACAATGTTAATTGCAGAAAGCACTGCTGAATCTTACCACATTAAAGCCTTCCATTTTTTTTTGTTAAAAATTAAAATCTTGTAAATTAAAGAGTAGAACCATATCACTTACTTCCTACAAGTGCAATAATAGAAACACCCTACAATTTCCTATGCAGTTAAAACTCAATAAACTGATGTTTTCAAGAATGAACCAATTTATGTCTATGGTTAACATCAAAGTCTATGCTAAGGAATGACTGAACACAAACCTTGAAGATACCAAGGCAACCCTGAAGTGAACATTGGTTTTCTCACTGAAAAGCAGATCTCAAACCCTCATTGTAGTCTATTGAAAAATCCTCAAGGAAACATACAAAAAACTTGAAGTAATAGAAGGCATCCAGAATAAGGGAAGAATAAATATAGACTCATCTATGTGTTGATGTGAATTTTAATCCACTACAACATGCAAAATCAAACACTCATTATTTCGAAGTGAAACATCAAATACTCAACTCTCTCTTGATAGAAGGTCACTTCTTATGCTAAGTTTGCAAATTAAGAGCTCAAGGTGACTTCAAGGTTCTCTTTATTGTGTACACCTGCTCAGTGGATGTGATGTGATTTGCTGGATCACCAAGGGGACTTATGCTAGGTCATTCAAGACTTGTTGACTTGACTCTACTGATTTGGCTTTATAATGTGCAATAAAAATATGTGTTTGGCTTTCAACTCTTGAACTTAAACTCTAACTTAATTTCTACTACTACTTTTACTTCTAACTAAAATGCAAGGAAGTATCGATGGATGACTCTATTTGGTGTAATCTTGCCAGTGACTCCACCCACCTAGTGCAAGCTTCTATATTATTTCGAAGTGAAACATCAAATACTCAACTCTCTCTTGATAGAAGGTCACTTCTTATGCTAAGTTTGCAAATTAAGAGCTCAAGGTGACTTCAAGGTTCTCTCTATTGTGTACACCTGCTTAGT
Organism: Cupressus sempervirens; assembly: GCA_028749045.1. Lineage (NCBI taxonomy): Eukaryota > Viridiplantae > Streptophyta > Pinopsida > Cupressales > Cupressaceae > Cupressus > Cupressus sempervirens. The sequence continues at coordinate 654,384,566 of CM053788.1, forward strand.
AGATGTGATGTGATTTGCTGGATCACCAAGGGGACTTATGCTAGGTCATTCAAGACTTGTCGACTTGACTCTACTGATTTGGCTTTATAATGTGCAATAAAAATATGTGTTTGGCTTTCAACTCTTGAACTTAAACTTCAACTTAATTTCTACTACTACTTTTACTTCTAACTAAAATGCAAGGAAGTATCGATGGATGACTCTATTTGGTGTAATCTTGCCAGTGACTCCACCCACCTAGTGCAAGCTTCTATGGTAGATAGTAAAGGTTTTCAAATCAATATCTCACCTCTAATCTCATCAAATGGATGCAAACTAAAGATTTGACATCAATTGAAGTTATGTGTTTTGATCATCGACTTATTGCGCAAGGTAATCTTGACAATCCACAAGAAGCTAGTGGCTCGGTTTTGTTCAAGACTAACAAGTGAACATCCACAATATCTTTTATCCACATAAACTAAATTACTGAAAGAAAACTTTGTTCTAACAACTTGAAGTGAAATCTAATCTAACAACTTGGAATGAAAAACTATTGTAAATGAAGGATGCAGATAACCATGCATTAATGCAAATCATGCAAGACACAACAACGAAGTGTAGAGCAAATTTGATATTATACATTAGTTATCTCCATGGCAGTGATAATTTGGATAAGCAACTCAAAAACTTGGAAGAATCAGAAGAGTTCTAATGAGCTCTTATGTGATATACATATTGGCTAGGAAGACAAGGTATGAAGATTGAGGTGCAAGGGGCCAATAGTAAGTGGGCCAAGCTATGTGAAAGTGCAATTTCCAGTTGTAGCTCTATGCTAAGGATGACTTCATGAGGGCCAACAATGCCTTTGCCATGTACATTGTTAGAATTTTGTAAAACAGCTTCCATACATGCCTTTCAGCTGAGGCGATGTAGTTGGTATAGAAGTACAGAGCATGGTGCATCCAATTTTCTATCTTCTTCTACATTAAGCTGCCAGGGTTTTCATCAGAACCATATAGGCTTCAAAGGTATCTGACTGACAAATGGTACTGTTGGAAGTTACCTGGTAGCTGAGGGCATATGAAAAGACTCGTAAGAGGAAGAAGTAATTGGGAATTGAATTCCCAATTGCCATAGTAGATAAAGATGAAATGTGTCCTTGTCTATAGGGAGTTGAAAGCTCAACAAATGAGCTACATTTATATTGTCTAGCATTTTACTCAACAAGATTGGATTATTAGAGTGTTGGCTGGGGTAAAATACCAACACAAGATTCACCTTGAAGATTTCTGGGCCAACACTGTAAATTAGTACAAGGTCAAAAGGAGGATGTTTTCTAGATTGCCACTCACCATACTCAAGCCATGCAAAATCATTCAAGTATCAGCCCAAGTAGAAGAAACATGGAAAAGAGAAGATAATCCAGCCATATTATTGGTCCAAAATAGAAATACTGGTTCTTGATTCAATAGGATCAATCTTGGAATTTACAAAATGGTGGGTTGAGCGTCAAATTGACAAACTGAAGGTGGCTAAAGATAGCTCGACTTATAAATTGATGAGACATTAGGCGTCGAGGGATGATAGACCAAGGCAATCACCAAGGAAAAAAATCGAAGTAGGAGAAATCCACCAACGAATACTGAACAAGAAAAAAGAAAGGGTATTCCTTGAGCAGTAGAGTCAAGAAAGAGCCTCAATGCTCATAGTGAAGAGCATTTGCATAAGAGACAAAGGCTAGTAATAACACTGACATCCTTTAGGTGGACCTCAAGCCTACAAGAGATTGAGCCTTTCATTAGTGAAGAAGTAGGAACCAATGGGAGAAGGATGCCACAAGTGTTATTGTTTTGCCCAAAAATAATGATAAATAACAATAAACAAATAAGAATGAAATAAGTACAAAAGAGACAAGAACGTATCCTAGGAAAACCCTTCAACTTGAAGGGAAAAACCCAACCACACTAGAAAAACATCTCTTTTATTGATAATAAATGTTGAAGTGCAATACTTTCACTTAATCACACACATATATAGGATTGAGAGCCTCTTCACATCACAAACGAAGGTCTCTTCAATTTCCAAAGAATAAGTCTTTTCATATTTCCAAACGTATGACTCTTCGCGTGCCACATGTCTCTTCATATAATATTATCTCAAATATTATCATAAATATCTTCTCCAGCTGTAAATACAATACATAGGTATTATCTCAATTTCAATATGTAGAAAAATTAGAGAAAAAGATCTCTATCACAACTACAATCTTCAACACTCCCTCTTAGCAAGAGTGAGATCTTTAGTATAGCAAGCACACAAAGCTATAACTAAAAATGTCAATGATAAATTCATATTGCATAGATTCTCATAAAATTATGTTATCCCAGCATAACATAATTCACCATAGTTACTTCATAAGCACATAAAATTAATTTCATGGAGTCAGACACATGACTTCCGCCATGCCTACTTGCAAAGGGTGGAGGGCTATCACCTCAAACCTCTCTAAAAAAAGAACGCATTTCCACCACACCTATTCGCCAAGGGTGGAATGAGGGCTTTCACCTTAGACTTCTCTTAGAGAAGAATGCATTTCCACCATGCCTACTTGCAGAGGGTGGTCCACCATACCTACTTGCAGAGGGTGGAATGATGGCTTTTACCTCAGACTTCTACCAGAGAAGAATGCATTTCCACCATGCCTATTCACAGAGGGTGGATCCACCATACCTACTAATAGAGTGTGGAACAAGGGATTTCACCTCGAACTTCTCCTTCATAGAGAAAAACCCATTAACAACATGCATGAGAATGACACAGATTCTCTCTCTACAAAGACTCCCTCTCAGTAGGGACAACTTTGATCACCACAATAAGATGGCTGATTAAAGACATCTCCTTCTGTCACGTAACCTCCCCCTGAAGCTGAAAAATCTCCCTCTGAATATCATTTCCTATATTTGATCTTCCTCTTTTAATGAAGACATGTAAGATTAACTGAGTCCCATGACTGCAAGCAGCATATAATCTCTCATCATCTCATTGCTTCTTGTCCTGCAATCAAGAGGGATTAATAATAACTCATAAAAGCAGCTTATTATGAGGAGGTATATAGCATACACTATTCTCAGTTATATAACAAAAATTTATGATCTTTCATAGAATACTTATTTCTTTCTAGTTCATAGTCATGCTGAAAGATGAAAAAAGGGATACGAACGAAGTTTCTTTGCAAAGATTGACAATCTTTGCATTATCAACATCGTTTGCAAAGCATGCCAAGGCATGAATACAATAGACTCTGACAGTAGGGATCTAGCTCTGCATTCTTCTTTGCATGCAGTCAAAGGCCTCATGCCAAACTTCATTACTCACTTTTGCACTATCTGGTAACTGCATAATCATCTTGGACAAAATTTGGCATGATCTGAATTGTATGGCCTTGTGAGAGACTTCCAACAGAAAGAGTGAAATCCCACAAAACTTCCTTCAAGAATGCATCACATTCTTCGTCAGGCTTTTCATCTCTGTAAGTCGCAAAATCTGCAACAAGTCAAGCAATCCCATCAGCAGCCGGTACACTCACAATATAAGATAAACAAACTGACTGAATATCGCATTATTTTATTGTTGAAGAAACATATTCGACAGAGATCCACAAGCTGATGGAAATTAAAACAAAAAAAGATACATATAATATTACACGAAAAACCAAAATGAACATCACATATGGAAATGGACATCACATGTAAAGTGAGTACTAAAGTTAAAACCAACAACACAGAGTCATATGAGAATCACAGATAAAATATCATAGAAAATATTAACACTGCAGATGCCAAAGAAAATGACACGATGCCTCCACAAGGTGAAGTGATGGGCTCCATAAAGGACACAAGCAACGTAAAAACTGCAGGCACAGTCTCAAAAATAATTTCTATTGATACAAGGGATACTCAACCCAGAGACGGATGTCCGTGTTATTTTATTTTAGAAACAATGAACAAGATTCATGTCCAATGCAATCACGACTAATCAGAACCTTTGTCTTCAATCTAGAGAGGCCATACCGTCTTGAGCACTGACAAGAGATATGTCTTAAAACAACACGACACCCACACAAGAACCGACAACTCAAATCATCTATCATAAATAAAAGACACAAAGAATTCAAAAATAACTGATGTATCAAGAAGGCCATTCTAAACGACGACAAAAGGTTCCAGTAAAGAGTTCCCAACAACGATGCGTCACACACATGATGCCAACAATGTATTAAGACGACAATTTGACAACATGATGCCAGTAAGGAATTAAAGCAGTGATTTGGCAAATGACCGGTCTGCAATAATAGTATGCACAACTTCTGAGTGGAAGACAAGAACCTGGCTTGAATGGAGAAGCTGCTGGGCATGCACAAATAAATATTACTCCAATTTTGAATAGCTGAACCAGAAATAAAGATTAATAACTAAATCATCATAAATCTGCAACTCCATAGCAGCTAAAGAACATTGGAAACTAACCACAATTATCTAACAAAAGCACGAGCACAACCGAAAACTGAGTCATCGCAGGTAGATTGATTTCTATGGCAGCTACCAAAATCAACTTCCAACATTAACAGTTTGCCTATGAAACAGCAATCTGAGACAAATCCGTTGTCCTCCATTTTGTCATCACAAAATGGAGATAACAATACAAAACTTTTCCAATTAAATTTCGCATTTTTCTTAGGCAATTCATTATTTTATTGGCGAAAATTGATCAAACAATTGTTACCAATTCATATAATGGAATGTTTTACTGAAGGTTCTCATCAAGTATTTTTCATTTTTTCAGTTTGTTAGCCTATATTTGAGTTTTGAGATGTTAAAGTCTATTTTTTTGCATTTTTAAGTGTTTGTTTTGATTGTTTTTATCTTTTTGTTTTCTTCAATCTCTTGCTTTTGATTTTCCCTTCGATTCGAGATATCGTGGGACTTAATCGGAGTTGTTAGTCAAAGATATCAAGGATTGAGTCCCTAAAAAGTGGGTTCTCCATGTTCAATTGCATGTTTAAAATATTGCCCTTATATCCTAATGTTGAGTTGCACCTTTTGAAAAATATAACTTAAAACAACTTTATGTTATGTTTTTAACTTACTTTAGCACTTTAGATTTATCACTTGCACTTCATGTTATAATTTGATATTTTCTTTTAAATTTATCACTTACAGCGACTTTATTACTTTATAGTCTGATTTGATGTTGAAATTTACTTCAATGTTTTAATTTAAAACATTTAAGTGAAATATCACTTTTGAACATATTTACACATAATATATAAAATATATAGTGTAAATATGTATTTGACCCCTTTAAGTGATATTTTCAAATAGACATGTGTTAAACAAAAAAATTAAGTGATGCAATTCCATTACATGTTATTTTTGAAATAAAATAATGCATGGAATGCATCCAAGAGAACCCAAATTTTGGCTTCAACGTCCAAATGCATGTAAATGCATTGCATATTTAAAACATGCAATCACTCCTAGAGAATCCGATTTTTCAAAGAAGTGGAGCTTTGGCCAAAACACATGCAAATACATTACATTACAAGGCGTGAAAACACAACATGCAATGGGCTCTTCTAAACCCAATTTTGGTCTACAGATGAGTTTCATGTCTTTACATTGTACATTTAAAGCTTGCATTTGAATTTTCTAAACCCAATTTTGCTCTTGCATTAAAAAACACTGCATGTAATCTCCTCTAGAAAACCCGATTTTGGTCCACAAATGGGTTACATGCATTTTCATTGCCCATTTAAAACTTGCATTTGAGCTGGAAGAACTTGATTTTGGTCTATGAGCAATTGGTTTGCATGCAGTCCATCCTCATAAACCCGATTTTTCTCTTGGAGGAAAAACGTTGGGATTTATGCTTTGCCAATGCATATTTTAAACATGCAATCCAACCTTATAACCCAGATTTTGGTCCTCGAGCAAAAATGTTAGATGTATAGCCTCTTTCTAAACTTGATTTGCTCTAGGCGTTGGAAAGAGAAAGTCTTGCAACTGCATTTACATGCAAAAATGCTGCATGTAATGCATTCCTCTAAACCTGATTTGGACTTGGGAAAGAGTTACATGTGTCTTCATTGCATATTTTTAAAGTATGCATTTGTCTTTAGAGAGCCCGATTTTTCTCTTCCAAGGCAAAAAAGTCCATGCAATAAGATTTTCTAAACCCAATTTTGGTCTTGGAGAAGAGGTGTTTCATGCAATGGGGCTTTTTAAATCTGATTTTGCCTAAAAAGGTTGGCAGAAAAGGAACTTTCAAAGCATTTGCATCAAATGAATGCACATGTAAGGCAAGTTGGAGAACCCGAATTGCTTTGAGGAGACATTTTCAAACATGAAAATCACTCCAACAATTGTGATCTGCACTTAGGAAGATGTTTTGAACAACACCGGCAACATCTTGCACATGCATTTGCATCTTCCAAACCTGATTTAAGGCTGAGGTTTGAATCTTTCAGAGGCTTTTGGCTATTGCTTGTAAACACACTTGGAGAACCCGATTTTGGTGAGAACAAGTTAATCTCAACTTTTTCTTCTTCCAGACATTTCTCCTTGCTCTCCAAGTAAGGGTAAGAGTCTGGTTTTGCTTGTATATTTTCATCTTTTTACTAATTTGTTGCATTCTTAGGCTCTTTATAATCCATTTGTTCAAATGCAGCCTTAGTTTTTTGCAATAAGTTATTTAATAAGTTTTAAACCTTCATTTTCTTGCAAATGCAAAAGCTATTCCATTTAAAAACTGAAATTGCATGCAAAGTGAAGTTTTGGAGTTTGTCAAAGTTTGAGTCAAAGCTAGAGGTATGCTTCTCTTTTAGTTTTTAGTTTTTGTATATACTTTGTTTCTTGTTTATTAAGAAAAGTTGGAGATCTTCCCTCAAGAATGCAAGTGCATTTCCGTGCTTTCATCTTGCATGTTCTTTCATTATCCAAATATATCCAAACTCCATATTCTTACATATGTAATCACATTCTACAAACTAGATTACATATTTACACCAAGTCAAAATAATGAGTTTTTACCACATGTAATTGCATCTCCTAAACCTGATTTTGGTAAAAAATCACATTTTTAAATACCAAAATTCTCATTTTGCACACATCCATATGCTTCCAACTTGCATTCTAAGCCATCGAGAGCAAAAGCCCTATTTTGCTCACATGCAATCCACCATCTAAACCCCAGTTTTGGCCATTTTTGCCCAAAATACAAGTTGGTCCATTTATTTCCAGTCTTCAAAAGTGTTCGATAAATATCTAATCCATACTCTGAACACCTATCCTTAATAGATCCGTCATTGAGATTTGAACCCGGAAGATTATATGGATCCAATCCTGTTTGATGTTTTCATTATTTGGAATCTTCCTCTTGCAGCAAACTTTTCAAGTCAAGATATGTTGGAATATCTTTAAAGAATAGAGACATCCTGTCAAGAAGAAATGCTTTGAATCAAAAGAGGCAATATTCATTTAGTCTCCACTTTCTCAACGATTGCTCTAGAACTTGAGTTCGTAAGGGAGCACCAAAGCAGAGCAGAGAGAGAGAGAGAGAGAGAGAGAGAGATTAATTGAAGATGCTGATGGGAGATTTGTTTCGGGTTTACATCCAGACATCATTGAAAATATTTTCAAAGTGTTTCAAATGACAACTGACAACCGATAATTCATCAAAGAAAATATTGTGGTGTGGAATACAATAATTCCTCATTTGGCAGTCACCCACAATTTCATCACCAAGTACAAGGCCTTTACTGATAATCTTCAATATTGATTCAACAATTTTAATTTTTTTCACAAAAACATTTTGCATTTTGTAGTTGTAGAAGATAGATTACGTGTAATCGAATTGCATGTAGTCCGATTACATGAACCTTTAGTGCATGTAATCCAATAAATCGTCTTTCCTAGTTTGACTCAGTCAAGGTGGTTGAGTTTCTCCCACCTTTTTCTCACTCCTTTTTCGTAGATAAAGGAGTGCCCCTCATTGCAAAAATCATCTTTTATTTATGCAATAGATGTTACATCCCAATTTTGGCTCAATTTAAAAATGTTCATGTAGCCATTGAGATTTCATGTGAAGTCAGTTGACAGGTAAAATTAGTTATGATCATGTGAAATGGGCAGTTGGTTCATCGTTATAATTTCATATGAAGGTGACGTGTTAGTTAATCGTTATTATTATTATCTTGAAATCTTGAAAAGATGAAGTAATATGGTGGTTAGCCATTGTGATAATTTATGAATAATAATTTGATATAGTAATTGTGATTATATTGAGAAATATGATATTCTTGTGGATAATTTCTTTTCTGCAGGAGCATGTTGAAGGGGGGGAAGCATTGCAAGAAAGGAATCGGACACGTGGGGCACCACCATCATTGGGCAAATAGGTATGAGTCATGAACCACTATGGCTAAGGGAAAGCGACTAGACAAGCAAGAGTGTACGGTGGATGACCATGAGCTAACCAGTTAAATTATATATATCACTTCATAATAAAAGATATCATTAAGCATAAATTTAACTATGAACAAGTTTGTACCTTTGTAATTATGTTGTTGGAGCCTCTTGGTGTATAAGCATGTCTTATCAAATCGACATCATGACACCTAAATATCTATAAGAGATAAAGGTCTCTATTGCAGCTACAATCTTCAACAACAAGGAGATTAGATAATTGAACCATATTGCTGGTCCAAGAAAGAGAAGATAATCCAGCCATATTGCTGGTCCAAGAAAGCAATATTGGATCTCGATTCAATAGCATGATTAATCTTGAAATTTTCAAAATAGTGGGTTGAGTGTCAAATCAACTAACTAAAGTTGGCTAAAGATAGCTTGACTTATAAATTGATGGGTAATTAAGTGTCGAGGGATAATAGATCGAGGCGATCATCAAGGGTCAAAATCAAAGGAGGAGAAATTCCACCAAAGAACACTGAACAAGAAAAAGGAAAGGGTATTTGTTGGGAAGTATTATTAAGAAAGAGGCTCAATCCGCATGGTGAAGAGCCTCTGTAGAAGAATCAAAGGCCATTGATAAATTGACATCCCAACTGGACCCCAAGCTTACAAGAAATTGAGCTTGTCACAAGTGATGAAGTTGGAACCGACAGGAGAAGGATGGCACAAGGAGATCAAATGACTCAGCCAATATAAGATAGGGAAAGCTTTAATTCGTATTAGAAATCTGCCCAACAAAAAAATCAAGAGCAAGGGGATTCCATTGAGGAAGGCTTAAGACCATATTAGATGAAGTGATAGTAGAGGCAAAAGGTCCCATTGCAGAGATAAATGACCCTACCACACGAGCAAAAGTTACCATTACAAAAATAGAAGTTCCTATCATAGAGGTTGAAAGTCCTATTGCAGAAGAGAAATTTAATGAAGGGATGATCCAAGGACAGGAATTATTATCAGTTTATGACCAAAACACTACTATTCCAAGTTGGCTAAGGGAAAAGGTGCAGAGAAGGCATGCAAAGGAAGTTGATTTTCCATTGGAGTTACAGGAAATCCTAAATTGAGCAATAGGCGAGAGGGAAAAGGAAAGGACATCCCAACTGGACCCCAAGCTTACAAGAAATTGAGCTTGTCACAAGTGATGAAGTTGGAACCGACAGGAGAAGGATGGCACAAGGAGATCAAATGACTCAGCCAATATAAGATAGGGAAAGCTTTAATTCGTATTAGAAATCTGCCCAACAAAAAAATCAAGAGCAAGGGGATTCCATTGAGGAAGGCTTAAGACCATATTAGATGAAGTGATAGTAGAGGCAAAAGGTCCCATTGCAGAGATAAATGACCCTACCACACGAGCAAAAGTTACCATTACAAAAATAGAAGTTCCTATCATAGAGGTTGAAAGTCCTATTGCAGAAGAGAAATTTAATGAAGGGATGATCCAAGGACAGGAATTATTATCAGTTTATGACCAAAACACTACTATTCCAAGTTGGCTAAGGGAAAAGGTGCAGAGAAGGCATGCAAAGGAAGTTGATTTTCCATTGGAGTTACAGGAAATCCTAAATTGAGCAACAGGCGAGAGGGAAAAGGAAAGGAAAGCAGCTAGTAAAGATTAGAATAGAAGAATAAGGTTCGAGGACTCTACAAATTGTAGTACTCACAATGGATAAGGCCAAGGACTAGAACACCTTAGAAGAGTACAATGTGACAACATTTGATCTGGGATATATCACTAGGGAGCAAGCTATTGAACAATTTGAGGACTTTGTCCCTGTTATAGAGGAGAAGATGAGAAAGTTGGAATTAAAATCCTAGAAGGCAAAAAATGAGAACATGGCTTTGTGTGTGTATTTGAACAACTTATCCTATCTTGTCAAGTAAGAGGACTAGTCTTTTGTTCCTCTTAGTCCTAATGTAGTTCATTGAAAATATCGACAAGTGAGAAAAGTTACCTAGGGCACAATGGTTCGAATGGAAGGTATTCAAAAGGAGGTAGAGAAGTTTATTGAAGACTTGGCGCAGATGAATGAGAGGGCATTAACTATTATCTCCATAATAAAAGGTATAGTTGTGTTGGACTAACAACCAATGTCCTCTTTCGAGATTCGTGACATGGCTTAACCGCCTCTAGTGTTTTATAAGTCTTGTGGTTGTATCGGGCATTGACAGGTTGATCTTTTGGTGCAACCACAAGCCTAGCTTGTAACAAGTGGTATCAAAGCTTGGTTACAGGTTCAAATCTTCTTGGGTAATGCTAAGGGGGGGATTGTTGGACTAACTGCCAACATTCCCCTTTGGGATTCGTGGCATGGCTTAACTGCCTCCAGTGTTCTATAATTCTAGTAGTTGTATCAGGCATTGACAGGTTGATCTTTTGGTGCAACGACAACCCTAACTTGTAACAAGATGACCTGTGAGAGGGTCAACTTCTTTACCAAGATGAGATAATCTCACAACTACAGGCCCTAATGGAGACTCCCAGGCACATGTTGGTTAATGATGGATTGGTCAGAGAAGAAGAGGCAAATAATTTTGCTCGTTGGTATGGTGTAGTAGTCGTGGCAAAAGAGATTATTGAAAATTCCAGTGAGGAATCTTCATGTAATGCCTCTCCCATTTGACTTTTGTAAGTCGTCCTAATGGATGCAACCTTGATGATCTTTTGTTGTGATGGGATCATGATTGTGACCCTGAGTAGTCTACACCGTTGAGGTGTTTGGATTTATGTTTCTGTATTAGTTGCTTTGATTATGATTTTGACCGATCTTTGAGATTATGATGTGATTTTTGGTTCACTGAGGTTTGTGCCAGTGGTTATCAGGATCGATGTGGTATCATGAGGTTGTTCCGTGATTACTTTGAGATGTGTGCAGAGATTGCACTGTGTACTTTTTACCGTGCTACACTGGACTAGGTTCCCGTAGCAGTGGTTAGTCATGTTTATGACTATGTTTGCTTATGTGTTTTAAGTGCCTTATTAAATGCTTAAGTAATTAGAATGGATTGTTCATGTGGGATTATTTGGTTATTTGTTGTGGGCATTTACCTTGTTATATTTTTGATTAGAGAGATATTTGTTACTCATGTTATGTTTACAGTTGAGAGGACCCGAGGGTCAGATGTTACTCTTTGAGTTCAGTATCATAGATATTAGACTACTATTTTGTTCAGTTAATCATATTGCATGATGATGCCATTTTGAGATGACAGTGTGTTATATGATGATATCTAGTTATCTGGTATTTGGACATACCTCTGATTTTGTTATGTGATGGATTTAATGCTATGGTTATTTACTTCATTCCTGCGTTGCTATGCTTTTTGCGAACGTGAGTGATGTAAATAGATTATTTTAATATAATTAAATAAATGGTTAAATTAGGTGACTTAATGCATTTATTGCTTCGGCTATGTTATTATATGCAATTGCACTTGATCGTTTTGTTTAGTGTGTAGGATTATATCCCTGGCAGTGACACATGGAGTTAGTGATTCAGCCTTTCATATTTTACTAATGTCGTCCTTGTATGGTCGACATATCCTTTATTAAATGTTTAAATTAAACCTTTCGGTGATTATTAAATCCGAACTCATTGCATTATGTGATTAGACCAGTAAGCGTGTTTGTGCATTTAGAGGTTCGCATTATCGCGAAAGTTGTTTAAGGAGATTTATGTGTTTTTGGGTTTTCGGGCTTTTTAATTGATTTATTTTAATTTCTGGCAGCTTTGCCATAGATGAATTCCTATTTATAGGAATAGCCTGTTTTCGTTTGGGTCGATTCGGAGTTTAACTAGATTGGTTGGTTAAATGCCCTAATCGATTATTCACCCGAAAAGTGAATAATTATCCAAAGAGGAATTTAATTCCTCACTTCTCACTTTCAAATTGGAAAGTTGGAGAGTAAAACCCAAAATCCTCTTCATGAGGATTTACTGTTTTGTTTGTTGTGGGAGCTACGGGCGTGGGATCGTCGCGAGGTTGAGCTCGTTGGATCCCGCTCGGGGAAACCTTGGATTGCCGCGATTTTCAGCTACTTCTGTGAGATATTTATTTTATGGTTTAGATTCCCGTTTTGCCCTTTTGGCTGTGAGGTAGGGCTTTCCTGTTTTATTGTTTTTGCTCCGTTTTTGATAGCCGTTTGTTTGGAGGCTGAGAACTAGTGTTCCCCTCCGTTTTTGTATGCTAGTTCTACCCGGTTGGGCGGGTATGAACATTTCCTTGTTTTTTGGGATGAGGGTTTGGGATTTTATGACGTTATGCTGGCCGTTTTTGCATACGGTGTCCGATTCCATTTATTTTTAGATTTTTGGGGTTTTTGAACCCAAAGGCCAAATGGGTTTTAATTTTGAAGTTTTTCAAATTTTTGGAGTTTTTACCTCGTTTTGCGTGCCGCCTTGTTTTCTCGAGTTTTCTTGGCACAATGTGGGTCGTGGACCTGGATGATCCGTTTGGATATCAATTAGACCACTATTGCACCTTTTGTTGCATTGGGATGCGTGTTGCATCCGTACTTCCGACGTTGTGTTCGGTTGAGTGATTTTATACTTGTTATGGTTTTTGTTGGACCTTTGCTTTTGTTTCGTGAACGCTAGGATTCGTGTAGAATCCATACTCTCGGATTGAGGCCGGTTGAGTGATTTCATGATGTATGATTTTATTGGCTTTGGGATTCGTGTAGAATTCGTCCTTCCCGTATTGCTTTCAGTTGGGTGTTTTCTTTGCATTGTGTTCTCATTCCTGTCCTTGTGTTATGATCTTCGTGATGGTGGTGTGCCACACACGAGTACGTGCGTGTACATTTGTTGGGTGACTTGCGAGGCCCGATCTTCCGTGGATTTGCTGGAAGTTATGATCATTGGGGTTGGGATGGGAGTATGCATGCCCACGGGCACTTGTTGTAGGATGAGCATGGGTAGGGTAGGGTAGCATCTGGAGGGGGCTTCTATCTCGCACCTAGGCGTTCATGGCGCCGGAGGTTGACGGAGGATAAGAAGTTTTAAGCAAGTGATAACTAAATAAAATGTGTGATTGTTAATAAAACTTAAGATAAGTAAAATGTGTGAGCACTCGATTAAGTTCGAGGACACAATGTGTGAGCACCCGTTTAAGTTTGAGGACACATGATCCGAGCTTTGGCTTTTCGATGCCAAGCGACTCTCCAGGATGTCAGCCCCTACTTAGCAGCCTTTTGAGTGTCTGACTAGGACCTGTACTCCTTGCATTGTCTTAGGTTCTTGGTTGCAGCCATCATACTGTTTGGCATGAGTGTTAGCCACGGATGTTCTTTTGTGTATTTTTGGTTGGATCATTATCTCCATTAGCACGGCGGGTGTGAACCTACGGGTGCCACGTGGTTGGGAGGCGTAGCTACCTTCACCACTGCTAGGGAATGGTGTACAGAGACGATCTTTTGTCCTAGTGCGACCGTTGCTGGATGTCTTCACTTGGTACTTCGGGTTCCGGAGTATGCTTTCTTGTGTTTTATGCTTTCATTGGGATGCTTGTATATCATGTTTAGATGATGTTATTTTATTTGGCGCATTCCCTTATTATGATGTTTAGCATACGATTAGATGATGTGATTTGCTTTAGTAGTATATCTGTTGCTTACTGTTGTTCAGCATGTGATAGGTGATGTTATCTACTGTAGGATTATCTTATGCGTTATCACTAGCATGTTAGATTTCTTTATGCTTTTAGTGTTGCATGTTTTAGTAGTGACGTCCCTATTACGACAGTACCGACGATCTGGTCGGTGGCTTGGGATGTTACGTGCGGGGGATGGCTAGGACCCACGATGGTCTTATGATGCTATTGACGGTTGGGAGGAATTGCGTACTTTGTTGGTTATTTTGCTCATTGCATTGTTAACTATGTTATTGCGATGTTTCTTTCAGTTGAATGTGATGTTTCCTTTGTGTACTTTTTCCCTTCTTTGTTTGGTAGATGGTTAGATCGTAGTGTTCTATCTTTCAGTTACTCTATTATTGTTCGAGTGCTCTCACCTCGAAATGTGGATCCGGTACTCCTCGGTGTGGAGCTTTTTCTGTGTGTTTGGCCTTTTTCAAGTTTCTTGAAGTGTTTTTGTTTTCTATGGGCGACATTTGTTCAGCATTGTGCGACACTGATAAAGTATCGCACACCCATAGAAAGAATGTCGTACGATACTGTAAAGTATCGCACACATTACTGGAGAAGTATCGTACGACACTGGAAGAGTGTCGCACAACTTCATGAGAAATGTTTCGCGATACTTTTCCAGTATCGCACGCCTTCTTGAGAAGTGTCGCATGCACTATGGGAGAAGTGTCGCCCTCCTTTAGTAAAAAGTGTCGCACGCACTTTGGTTAAAACCTGCGCGTGCCATCAGTGGGCACTTTTTGTAGCATTCTGATCTTTTTGATAGTTGATCTGGATACCGTTTTGGGCGTTCTTCAAGCCTATGTTGTTGCATTTTGTATTCAGGAGGTTTCTTTGTATTTCAGTTTTTGAGTTTCTGTTGTAGTCCTTCGAGATTTAATATATATCGTTTAAGTAATTTCTTATACTTAAGATATATTTTAATATATGCGACAAATCGTTTGAGATAGGTTTCAGACCTCTCAGAGATAAGTTATGGATTCTAAGAAATTTCAGGGCTTCAAAAATCCAGACTTAGCCAATTTTTAGGGCTTCAGGATTTCAGGCTTAGCCAGATTTCAAGTTTCTGCATTTTACCCCAGCTTGGTGTTTTGTTGATGAGTGGTTGTTTCTTGTGCCCTCATCATGTGCGTTGTCGTTGTTGGCTTTGTTTGTGTGTGTCAGTTTGGTAGTGGCGTTCGGAGATTTGTTGGTTGCCGGCATTGTGTTGAAGTCTTCTGTTGCGATCTTTGTGATCCCTGTATGATGTCATATGCATTCATACTTGTAAAAAAAAAAAATCTTGGCTTGATTTGAATCCTTGTTTCTAAGGATCTCCGGGTGGGGCATTACATCTGGTATCAGAGCCCATGTTCAAACATTAGGATCTCTGTGTTTATGTTGCCCATGTAGTTGTTGTTGCATTGGTTGAGTGCGAGTGTCTTGGTGAGTACTCGTGATCTTGTTGCTTTAGTATTTACTCGTGATGGACTTGCTTGTCCAGTAGATGCAACTAGAGCAGTTTGTGGAGAAGGAAGCGAGTCTTCCTAGTTTTGTTAGCAGAATCGATGTGCCTTGGTTGATTGGTTGCTTGTGTGACCCTTTTTGGATGGAACTGCTGAGTGGTGTCCATGTGTTGGCTTTGAGAGCCTCTCTTTGTTTCTCCTTGTGGAGTTAGGTGCATTGTTCCTTGCTTTCTCCTTGTTGTAAGTACATAGATGAATCTTTTTGTGATTCTTTATTTGTTGATTATAATAATAAAATAGTTTTTTGTCTTTTTCTTTGAAAATGAGTGTTTATTGTGAATCATTGCAAAGAGTAGGTTTGCATTATATCCTTGGGTTAATGACTTAAGTCCCCAATCTGATTGTTTCTTAAGCTCATGTAAAATTGTATTAATTTGATGGATATCTAAATGTTGCATTGCATGGAAATTTTTGTTTTTTCCATATGAATGAGATTACTGATGGTATACTGTTTGATTTGTGTGAGTGTGTTCTCTAACATTGCTAGGATGATGTATTCCTTAGCATTGTGTGGTGATTTATCCCTCTTGTGTGACTGTACTCAGACATCACCTGTAATGTGATTTGTTTGATGCCTTATTTTATTTGGCTGGAGGTACTTCCTCATGTTGTTGGGCTAGCATTGGTTTATAGTATTTTCCTCTCTTGGAGTAGTCATCAAATTTTATCTATTGCTCTCTTTGTGGCAGTTGTCACATTTGACTTATTGTTGAAATGAGCTCTTTTTGTTACTTACTGTTGGAATCAGCAATTCTCCCATTTGGGCTTTTTATTTTGTTTCATGATGACTATTTTGGATGTGTTTTACTGCTGCCCAGTTGTGTGTTGTGACTCTATCATGTTCATCTCGAACCTCTGGTAGTACGTTCAAGGGATAATATCATGGAGAACATGCTAGTGTGTCTTTGTTAGATCTAAAGTTGTTATTGTAACTGAATGGTTTAAATGGTGATTAAACTTAATGTTATTTTTGAAAGAAATTGAAAGGTATGTACTTGTTCTATAGTGACTCTTGGACCCTTGCTTGAAAATCTTTCAGTTCATTATGCATTAGTGCTTATGTTATGCTTACTTAATGAATTTATGAAAGAAAAGTAATGATGGTTTCAATGTGTGATCTACCTTTCATTCCATGTCTTATGTTATTTGGGCATGTGTGTTCTTGAGTGGTTCTCGACGTTTTGTCCGTCGCTTGTCTTGGTGGCCAAGACTGTTGGTTTTGTCTTTGTTGTTTTGAATGGTGACTCAATTGTAGGTCTTAGGTCTCTCTTAGCTTCTTCTTGTGGTAGTCCTTGTCGATATCTTTTCGACGCTTTTCAAATGGATTCAATTCGAGTCTGGATGTGAAAGCTATGGCTTCTGGAGTTGCTGATTGATGTTCCGAGTACCTTTTCGAATAGAGGCCAATTCAGTCATGACATATCATTTTTATGGCCATTGGAGAAGTTTTGTTAGAATCTGAAAAGATTAATAACCCAAAAAACTAGTGCAAAGAGTAAATATCTAAACTATGAATGCAAATGATACAAAATCAAAATAGCATCATAGAGTTAGTCTCCAAGAGAGTAATGCAAATGCTGGAAGCAAAATAGCATTAAGAGGATGCAAAAATAAGAGATACAAATACAAGCCAGGTAGCATGCTTATATAGGCTAGGAAGAGGGAGGAGGTGGCAACACCAACCAATAAGGAGCAACCATCTATCGGACTAAAGATAGCAAAGTATCTTCCCAAGATAGCTAATTGATGCTCACATGTAGGAAGGTGACACCTCACAACCATTCACCTAATAAGACATGCTTTATTAACCTAAGCGAGATTATTAAAAGTGTAGGAAAAACCTAGCAAAATAGGAAAAATAAAAAACTACACTAACACCCCCCCATAAGCGAAGCTTAGGTGGATGTAGAAATGGGTCCCGACAAGTCAAGCCTGATGAGGTACCCATGTACATAAAATTCCCTCAAAAGAGAGAGAAAAGAGACTCCCCAAAGAAAATTAGGACTCCAAGTGAGAGGAAGAGCCCCCCCCAAAAGATGAAGCATCCCACACCCCCAACAAAGCTTGCAAATTTTGTCCGGTAGATCCACTTACATCGAACAAGTTTTATTCCCTTAGGAAAACGGACAACATCCCAAGTGTGGTTCCTCATCAAGGAACTATACTCTTCCTGCATAGCTATATCCCACTCAGAAATACCAGAAGCCTCATGAAAGGATTGTGGATTTGAGGCAGTAGCAATGAAGATATGTAGAGCATCCTTGAATTGTGAACGAGTCTGCTTGGTGTCTGATGGATCCCCAACCCAATCACCTGCAAACTGCAAGGTCTGTCTAGCCCAAAGTGGACCAGAAGATGGAGAATCTAGAGGAGAATCATCAACCTGTAAATGATGACTAGGAGAGGAAGGAGGTGAGTCCTCTAAATCACTCTCTGCATCAAAAGTGGAGGTAGAAGACTGCTCAAGTGAATCTGACCCATCAAAAGATCTATCATGTATTCCAAGTGACTCCAATGTCAAAGTAGAAGGCAACCCTGTGACCATGTTCTGCTGGTTAAGCTGATGCAAGTAGTGGAAGTTAAGATGGCCAAACCGCTCATGCCATAATCTGCTCACATCATTAAAGTGAGTGAGTGAAACAGTCAAAGGAGGATCAGGAACAAAGTGAGAAAACATATAGAGTCGTGATTGATGATCTGCTCTCCCAACTGCAACTGTAGGATCATTGTGCAACTCACATATCTCCACTGAACTAGGAGTGAACTCAACCCACTTGCCTAAACCTGTGTGAGTGATCTGGTGTACCGATTGGAGATTAGTTGACAATGAGGGTACATAAGGAACATCATGGAATGTACCATCCCCCACATCAACAGACCCTCTCCCACACACATCAACAAGAGTGTTATCACCCATCAAAATAGAAGGCATAGTACACGGCTCCAAGGACGCAAGTTCTTCCTTAGATGAAGCCATTTGGTGTGAAGCACCCGAATCAAGAACCCAAGTGGATGGTGAGGAAGCAACTGCAAAAAGGGGCTTGCCCTTTCCTTTCCCCTTGCTGTTTTCTTTTTCCTTGTTAGACCCTTCATTAGAACTTTGTTTGATAGACTCAGGAACACTGATATTATTCTTCTCAAGAATGTATGTCAAGTGATTAAGTTGTTTCTGCAAACATTTATGTTCATCATGACCAGGTCTTTTACAATAAGCACATTTGACCTTTTCTTTCTTAGGCTTATCGCCCTTGGAAGATGGTGTATCAATAGTTGCTTTTTAAGAAACCGACATCTGATCCTTCTTCTCCTCGCTATTCTTTTGTTTCTTGTCCTTACTATTGTTGTTACTACTTTGTCCTTGTTGTTCTTTTGTGCCTTGGTTGGTAGCCAAGGCATGTGACTTAGAGGACTTAAGAATGCCCATCTAGATTAGCTTGTCCTGTTCTCGAGTGAGATTGACAGCAAAATCATCTAAAGATGACATGGTGAATTGGGTACCAAGTGCACCCTTAGTAGCATAGAAGGTAGAGACAAACACAGAATATTCTGAACTTAGCTTAGAGAGAATACTAAGAATCAGTTGTTCATCTTTCTTTTCAATTCCACATTGTTTTAACTGCAGCCTTAGTGATTTCAATTTGGTGAAGAAATCTTGGATTGTGTTGAAATTGCCTGGACTCAAACTTATTAATTCATTTTCCAACATATGACCCCTCATTGAATCTTGTGTGCCAAATAGTGTTTCTAGCTTTGTCCATACTTCATTTGGTGTATCCAAAGACTCAATATGAAATAACAAGTCAGGAGAAACAGACAAACACAATGTTCCAAATGCCTCATCACATTTGTTAAACCACTTAGGCTTATCTTCATTTTTAGCAGGTTCAGTTTCAAGTCCCATAGTTATCCTATTTAATCCAGCTTTTCTTAAGTGAATTGTCATGTGTGATTTCCATTCAAAATAATTGTATGGAGTTAGGATGGGCATATTTGTTTGATCCATGATGAAGAAATGCAGAGAAGAAATGCTAGAAAGAAGAGAACCCAGCCACGACAATGCCCCCCCCCTTTTTACTCAATCAAAGAACCCCCCCCCAAAGAAATATGATTTGACACTTTATTTTAGTGCATTTACAACTACCGACTTGATTTCAATGCATTACAAACCCTCATGAAGAGCATATGCTAAAAGTGAAACTTGGGCACAATAATCAAGGAAACAAATAGCACCACTGCAATCTACTCGAAAAATCATGCACTTTCAAAAAAAGAATCGCCTCGATACGAGGTCGTATGAGAAAGTTATAATCCTCCGAAGTTTCCAAAACGAGAACTGTGCACAGTCACGGCTGAGAATCTGCAATTTCTGAAGAATTCATGCATGAAAATCAAAAAACAACTCCACTAGTGGATAGAGCACAAAAAAATAGCCAAGTTCATAACAAGAATCATCAAAATCGGAGTCTGTATGAGCAAGAACGAGACATTTGAAAACTGCATTCAAATCTGTGACTGTCAACGGAGAGGGGTATGGCTGTAGCTTTGCATGCTCGATTCTGAAAAATATACAGCTTGCATGCAAAATCTAAAAGATACCCAGATGGTTTTTCGGGGCTGCGAACAAAACCCAGAAAGCGTTTTTCTTGCTGATGTACAGAAGATGTTGCTGTAGTGTAAATCAGACGCCTTTAACACTAAAAACAAACTCCAAAAATCAAAAAATGACCCCAACAACCAAAATATGACATGCAAATGCTAGATTAGCTTCTTAAGTCCATCAATGGCATGCTGGAACCTGCAAAATTGATTGAAAACTCCAAATATGCAAGTTGGTTGTCAGATTTGAGATTGAAACCCCAGAGAAAAACTGTTTTTGTCAAAACTTTTCTGATTCTCAGGATCATCCAAAGATGCAAGAGAAGAGCATACTTCGTTTTTCAAAAAACTACAATAAAGTTTATTTGCCCCCCCCCCCGAATTTCTCAAATAAAGAAACTAAAATCTACTCTTGCACATAGAAAAACTCTGATACCATGTTAGAATCTGAAAAGATTAATAACCCAGAAAACTAGTGCAAAGAGTAAATATCTAAACTATGAATGCAAATGATACAAAATCAAAATAGCATCATAGAGTTAGTCTCCAAGAGAGTAATGCAAATGCTGGAAGCAAAATAGCATTAAGAGGATGCAAAAATAAGAGATACAAATACAAGCCAGGTAGCATGCTTATATAGGCTAGGAAGAGGGAGGAGGTGGCAACACCAACCAATAAGGAGTAACCATCTATCGGACTAAAGATAGCAAAGTATCTTCCCAAGATAGCTAATTGATGCTCACATGTAGGAAGGTGACACCTCACAACCATTCACCTAATAAGACATGCTTTATTAACCTAAGCGAGATTATTAAAAGTGTAGGAAAAACCTAGCAAAATAGGAAAAATAAAAAACTACACTAACAAGTTTAACTCTTCATGTTATTCATAATGGAAGAGTATCTTGTCTTCATAATCTACTAGGTACCTGATGGAGTTCGTGCTTGGGTTTTTTGTGTTTCCTATTGCACTGAATTGCCCTTGTGAGGTGTAGTGTGGTTTGTGAGCGTTCCTTGCTCAGGGTTGATGTTGCCGTGTTGTTTGGGAGTGACTTAGTTCCTTGATGAGTCTAGATTCTCCTTTTTGGATGTTGTCTTGGGCACATCTCCGTATTCTTTCTCTCTTGGCAGAGTAGGCTAGTGTGGTTATGCCACTGGCTCAGTTAGTGTTCTCTTGTGAGTATGTTGATGGTTGGGGGAAATGTGAGTTCCCTAATGCATCTTGGACTGATTTTGTGCAGAGGTTGAGACTGACTCCCTCTCAGTCCTAATACTCTATAGTATCCTTCTGCCTAAGCTTATATCTTCTTGTGGATTGTCTCAGTCAAGTTTTCTCTTTAACTATTGACTTGAGGCTAGAGATTGAGTTTAGCGGTAGATTAGGTGTAGTTTTCCTAGCATGGTGCTAGAGGGACATGGTATCGTTGGACACATGTTACCATCTCGTGAGTTGGTATGCAGACTTTTCATGATTGTGTTCACTAACGAAAGTCTTTGAACCTTGTGAGAAGGTGATATCTTGTCTAGTTGGGTTATGTTACCCTAGTTTCTAGTGGTAGTTGAGCTTTTGTGCCTTGGTGAGGTGTTGTGCTCCTACGCTTGGTGGTGAGTAGTCCTTTGGAGTGTGTCCTTTTGTTGGTAAACTTTCATCCTCTTTGTTCTAAGGGTGAGTTTACGTGGATTCCAGAATGATCATGTGTGACATGATAGTATTCTTGGGAATTTGGGATGGTTATTCCCCATGATTCCAACTCTTGTTGGAAGTGTGTCGTGTTTTGACCTGGTTTTGTGGTCATGGGGTTGGTGCATGTCGTGGTTGGGCACTTGTTGACAAGGTAGAGTGGCTTGTTCCTTACCTTGTATTGTTGACTCTATGGCTAGATAGTTTTTTTTTTCTAGCGCATAGAAGGTTCCTTGTTGGAGGAACTTGTGTCTGTGTGACACCCATTCTCTCGTGGTTAACCTATTTGGGGGTTAACGTGATGGGTTGAGAATGTTGGAGTGATTTGGGTTTGACTTGTAGAGAGTTTTTGAGTCATTCCTATTGCTCGCTTCTGATTTTGGTTCTTGTGTGTTTAGGTTTCTATTCTTGGATTGCAGGCTTGCAGGAGTAAGCCTAGTCTTTGGGGGGGATGATGTAGTGCCTCTCCCATTTGACTTTTGTAAGTCGTCCTAATGGATGCAACCTTGATGATCTTTTGTTGTGATGGGATCATGATTGTGACTCTGAGTGGTCTACACCGTTGAGGTGTTTGGATTTATGTTTCTGTATCAGTTGCTTTGATTATGCTTTTGATCGATCTTTGAGATTATGATGTGATTTTTGGTTCACTGAGGTTTGTGCTAGTGGTTATCAAGATCGATGTGGTATCATGAGTTTGTTCCGTGATTACCTTGAGATGTGTGCAAAGATTGCACTGTGTACTTTTTACCATGCTACACTGGACTAGGTTCCCGTAGCAGTGGTTAGTCATGTTTATGACTATGTTTGCTTATGTGTTTTAAGTGCCTTATTAAATGCTTAAGTAATTAGAATGGATTGTTCATGTGGGATTATTTGGTTATTTGTTGTGGGCATTTACCTTGTTATATTTTTGATTAGAGAGATATTTGTTACTCATGTTATGTTTACAGTTGAGAGGACCCGAGGGTCAGATGTTACTCTTTGAGTTCAATATCATAGATATTAGACTACTATGCTGTTCAGTTAATCATATTGCATGATGATGCCATTTTGAGATGACAGTGTGTTATATGATGATATCTGGTTATCTGGTATTTGGACATACCTCTGATTTTGTTATGTGATGGAGTTAATGCTATGGTTATTTACTTCATTCCTGCGTTGCTATGCTTTTTGCGAACGTGAGTGATGTAAATAGAGTATTTTAATATAATTAAATAAATGGTTAAATTAGGTGACTTAATGCATTTATTGCTTCGACTATGTTATTATATGCAATTGCACTTGATCGTGTTGTTTAGTGTGCAAGATTATATCCCTGGCAGTGACACATGGAGTTAGTGATTCAGCCTTTCATATTTTACCAATGTCGTCCTTGTATGGTCGACGTATCCTTTATTAAATGTTTAAATTAAACCTTTCGGTGATTATTAATTCCGAACTCATTGCATTATGTGATTAGATCAGTAAGCGTGTTTGTGCATTTAGAGGTTCACATTGTCGCGAAAGTTGTTTAAGGAGATTTATGTGTTTTTGGGTTTTCGGGCTTTTTAATTGATTTATTTTAATTTCTGGCAGCTTTGCCATAGATGAATTCCTATTTATAGGAATAGCCTGTTTTTGTTTGGGTCGATTCGGGATTTAACTAGATTGGCTGGTTAAATGCCCTAATCGATTATTCACTCGAAAAGCGAATAGGTATCCAAGGAGGAATTTAATTCCTCACTTCGCACTTTCAAATTGGAAAGTTGGAGAGTAAAACCCAAAGTCCTCTTCATGAGGATTTACTGTTTTGTTCGTTGTGGGAGCTACGGGCATGGGATCGTTGCGAGGTTGAGCTCGTTGGATCCAGCTCGGGGAAACTTTGGATTGCCGCGATTTTCAGCTACTTCTGCGGGATATTTATTTTATGGTTCAGATTCCTGTTTTGCCCTTTTGGCTGTGAGGTAGGGCTTTCCTGTTTTATTGTTTCTACTCCGTTTCTGCTTTTGTTTTTGGTAGTCGTTTGTTTGGAGGTTGAGAACTAGTGTTCCCCTTCGTTTTCGTATGCTAGTTCTACCCGGTTGGGTGGGTATGAACATTTCCCTGTTTTTTTGGAATGAGGGTTTGGGATTTTACGCTGTTATGCTGGCCGTTTTTGCATACGGTGTTCGATTCCATTTATTTTTAGATTTTTGGGGTTTTTGAACCCAAAGGCCAAATGGGTTTTAATTTTGAAGTTTTTCAAATTTTTGGAATTTTTACCTCGTTTTGCATGCCGCCCTGTTTTTTTGGGTTTTTTTGGCACAATGTGGGTCGTGGATCTGGATGATCCATTTGGATATCAATTAGACCACTATTGCACCTTTTGTTGCATTGGGATGCGTGTTGCATCCGTACTTCCGACGTGTTCGGTTGAGTGATTTTATACTTGTTATGGTTTTTGTTGGACCTTTGCTTTTGTTTCGTGAACGATAGGATTCGTGTAGAATCCATACTCTCAGATTGAGGCCGGTTGAGTGAGTTCACGATGTTTGGTCTTGTTACATCATTGGGATTCGTGTAGAATCCATACTCTCGGATTGAGGCTGGTTGAGTGATTTCATGATGTATGATTTTATTGGCTTTGGGATTCGTGTAGAATTCGTCCTTCCCATGTTGCTTTCAGTTGGGTGTTTTCTTTGCATTGTGTTCTCATTCCTGTCCTTGTGTTATGATCTTCGTGATGGTGGTGCGCCACACACGAGTACGTGCGCGTACATTTGTTGGGTGACTTGCGAGGTCCGATCTTCCGTGGATTTGCTGGAAGTTATGATCATTGGGGTTGGGATGGGAGTATGCATGCCCACGGGCACTTGTTGTAGGATGAGCATGGGTAGGGTAGGATAGCATCTGGAGGGGGCTTCTATCTCGCAGCTCGGCGTTCATGGCGCCGGAGGTTGACGGAGGATAAGAAGTTTTAAGCAAGTGATAACTAAATAAAATGTGTGATTGTTAATAAAATTTAAGATAAGTAAAATGTGTGAGCACCCGATTAAGTTCGAGGACAGAATGTGTGAGCACCCGTTTAAGTTTGAGGACAGACGATCCGAGCTTTGGCTTTTCGATGCCAAGCGACTCTCCAAGATGTCAGCCCCTACTTAGCAGCCTTTTGAGTGTCTGACCAGGACTTGTACTCCTTGCATTGTCTTAGGTTCTTGGTTGCAACCATCATACTGTTTGGCGTGAGTGTTAGCCACGGATGTTCTTTTGTGTATTTTTGGTTGGATCATTATCTCCATCAGCACGGCGGTGTGGACCTATGGGTGCCACGTGGTTGGGAGGCGTAGCTACCTTCACCACTGCTAGGGATCGGTGTACAGAGACGACTTTTTGTCCTAGTGTGACCGTTGCTGGATGTCTTCACTTGGTACTTTGGGTTTCGGAGTATGCTTTCTTGTGATTTATGTTTTCATTGGGATGCTTGTATATCATGTTTAGATGATGTTATTTTATTTGGTGCATTCCCTTATTATGATGTTTAGCATATGATTAGATGATGTGATTTGCTTTAGTAGTATATCTGTTGCTTACTGCTATTTAGCATGTGATAGGTGATGTTATCTACTGTAGGATTATCTTATGCGTTATCACTAGCATGTTAGATTTCTTTATGCTTTTAGTGTTGCATGTTTTAGTAGTGACATCCCTATTACGACAGTACTGACGATCTGGTCGGTGGCTTGGGATGTTACGTGCGGGGGATGGCTAGGACCCACAATGGTCTTATGATGCTATTGACGGTTGGGAGGAACCGCGTACTTGGTTATTTTGCTCATTGCATTGTTAACTATGTTATTGCGATGTTTCTTTCAGTTGAATGTGATGTTTCCTTTGTGTACTTTTTCCCTTCTCTGTTTGGTAGATGGTTAGATCGTAGTATTCTATCTTTCAGTTACTCTATTATTGTTCAAGTGCTCTCGCCTTGGAATGTGGATCCGGTACTCCCCGGTGTGGAGCTTTTTCTGTGTGTTTGGCCTTTTTCAAGTTTCTTGAAGTGTTTTTGTTTTCTATGGGCGACATTTGTTCAGCATTGTGTGACATTGATAAAGTATCGCACGCCCATAGAAAGAATGTCGTACGATACTGTAAAGTATCGCACGCATTACTGGAGAAGTATCGTACGACACTGGAAGAGTGTCGCACGGCTTCATGAGAAATGTCGC
Source organism: Cupressus sempervirens (assembly GCA_028749045.1). NCBI lineage: Eukaryota > Viridiplantae > Streptophyta > Pinopsida > Cupressales > Cupressaceae > Cupressus > Cupressus sempervirens. The sequence continues at coordinate 654,410,690 of CM053788.1, forward strand.
GCGATACTTTTCCAGTATCGCACGCCTTCTTGAGAAGTGTCGCACGCACTATGGGAGAAGTGTCGCCCTCCCTTAGTAAAAAGTGTCGCACGCACTTTGGTTAAAACCTGCGCGTGCCATCATCAGGCACTTTTTGTAACATTCTAATCTTTTTGATAGTTGATCTGGATACCCTTTTGGGCGTTCTTCAAGCCTATGTTGTTGCATTTTGTATTCAGGAGGTTTCTTTGTATTTCAGTTTTTGGGTTTTTGTTGTAGTCCTTCGGGGTTTAAAATATATCGTTTAAGTAATTTCTTATACTTAAGATATATTTTAATATATGTGACAAATCGTTTGAGATAGGTTTCAGAGGTCTCAGAGATAAGTTATGGATTCTAAGAAATTTCAGGGCTTAAGAAATCCAGACTTAGCCAATTTTCAGGGCTTCAGGATTTCAGGCTTAGCCAGATTTCAAGTTTCTGCATTTTACCCCAGCTTGGTGTTTTGTTGATGAGTGGTTGTTTCTTGTGCCCTCATCATGTGCGTTGTCATTATTGGCTTTGTTTGTATGTGTCAGTTTGGTAGTGGCGTTCGGAGATTCGTTGGTTGTCGGCATTGTGTTGAAGTCTTCCGTTGCGATCTTTGTGATCCCTGTATGATGTTGTCATATGCATTCATACTTGTAAAAAAAAAATATCTTGGCTTGATTTGAATCCTTGTTTCCAAGGATCTCCAGGCGGGGCATTACACTTCATAGTTGAAAAAAATGATTGGGAACATTCAGAAGAGAACCTTCAATACAATGGTAGCTTTGTTTACGCATAGGATGACCGAGGATGACATGATTGCAAATAACTTCAAGGGCAAGCACAAAGAATTATTTCAATCAAACTCCTCAAGGGATGCCTTTGAGAATTTTTGCATATTCTCAAGTATCATGCACATTGCTCAAGATTCAATGCTAGAGTAGAGAAGAATTTCAGTAGATGTGAAAGAGACATGACTATTCTGGAATTTAAAGGAGAAGCAACACTAAGTGTCAACATAGATGAATTAGAGATATTGTTGTCCAAATTTCAAGCATTGAAGGAACAAAATCAAGCATAGGCTATTTTGGAAGACAAAGCATTTAATGCTAAGTGGGAACCTTTGGCCATTGGGTTATCTTTGACCACTATCCCACTATTTGGACACCCTTCTTTTGATTGGTTCAAGAGAAACCCTTCTCCCTCCTAGTCATAACCTTAATTAGGGTTGGGGTGGCAAAATTTGGGTCATTAGTTTGTTCAATCTTGGCTACTCATTGTGATTTGAGAACTATATATAGGCTTCACTCCTCATGTGTAATGGACAAAATTTGGAGATTTTTGCTTATGAGCTACCAAGATAATAAAGTTGTCATTCTGTTGGCAAAGTGTTTCGTTCTCCCCTCAGGATTCACGATAAGGGCTTAATCGCCTCTTGTGTACTATAAGTTGAGTGGTTGTATTGGGCATTGATAGATCAATCTACTAGTGCAATGACAACCCCACTCCAACAAGTGGTATGAGAGCTTGGTCATAGGTTCCAATCCTCAGACCCCTGGGTAATGTTGAAGGGGAGATTGTTGGCAAAGTGTTAAGCTCTCCCCTCGGGATTCATGGCAAGGGCTTAACCGCCTCCTGTGTGAAGGGTGTCCTTGTGGTCCAATCAAAAGAAGGGTATCTACTTAGTGGGAGAGTGGTCAAGGATAACCCATAATGGCCAAAGGTTCCTACTAAGGATGAATTGCTTTGTCTTCCAAAATAGCCTATGCTTGATTTTGTTCCTTAAATGTTTGAAATTCAGACAACACTATCTCCAATTCATCTATGTTGATACTGAGTGTTGCTTCTCGTTTGAATTTCAGAACAGTCACGTCTCTTTCACATATACTGAAACTCTTCTCCATTCTAGCATCGAATCTTGAGTAGTGTGCATGACATTTGAGAATATGGAAAAGTTCTTAGAGTCATCCCTTGAGGAGTTTGATTGAAAGAACTCTTCGTGCTTGCCGTTCAAGTTATTTGTAATCATGTCATCATCGGTCATCCTATGCGTAAACAAAGCTACCATTGTATTGCAGGTTCTCTTCTGAATGTTCCCAGTCATTTTTTCTATCGGCATTGATAGATTGGTCTTTTGGTGCAATGGCAACCTCACTCTAACACATTCAAGTTTGGTAGTTTTTTGATGTATTTTAGTGCTTGCATGTTCTCTTTGTTTGCTTACTTAGAGTAGATTTGTTTTCAAGTACATATATAAATGTGATTGATAATAGTGTTATGGTACTCATACCTTTTGTACTTAGGTGATTCCTAAGCATAGTGTAAGGTTGGATCTGAGCTATTTTGTAAATGCATTACTTCTGTCTTTGATGCATATTGTTAATTTTGATGGTGTTCATTGGGATACGAAAATTATTTGCACAACCCTTGAAGATTGCACCAACTTTGTCTAGTTGTCAAAATCGGCCTAGATTCCACCAGAGCAGTGCTCATCTATTAAGAGGAATAGAATAGAATTCCTAGACCCTACACTCGTTTACTTTCTACATATCACAGAGAACCCAAAAAAGTACTTTTGTTGCAATATCTTTTGATATCTCACATAGTTAATATTTTTTTGAAGTTGACTTGAAGAATATAATGTAAGTGCCCTCGTGATGCCGATATATCACATTAACCATTGAGCTTATCTGCAATCAAGATCTGACATAAAAATAACATTGGCGTCAATTGTGTGATCTTTTACAATGTTGGCATACACACGATTTTGATCAAGAGAGAATAGGATATCTCAATATTTTATTCTACTGTTGGTACAATCATAAAAGACACAGTTAAAATTGAAGATTGCACCAGCTTTCTGTAGTTGTTGAATTTGGTGATGCAAAGTTTGGTAGAGTTCATTGTAACAATATTTATCTTTCAAGTTCTTAGGATTAGAATAGAATTCCTAAACCCTATTCTCATTTACTTTCTGCATATCATGAAAAACTCAAAAAAAAAGTATTTCCATTGCAATATCATTTGATATCCTTCATAGCTCATATTGTTTGAAGTAGAAATATTATGTAAGGCCCCTCGTGATACCAACATATCACATTTACCATCGAGCTTATCCAACCTAAAAAGAACCTTGGATATTACCCGAGCGGTCTTTCTTGCAGTCTTACCATTCATGGAATTATAAGATAAACATTTTATTCTACTGTTAGTGTGATCATAAAACACACATCAACAATATCCAACATAAATGGACCAATAGTTGAATACTAAAACCTTTTTACATTCCCTTACATTATATGGAAAAAGCAAAATATTTAATGTCCTCACTTTATATATTTGTGATTGGATAAATTACTAATATGCAATACTCTTAAGGCTTTTGCATTGCTACCCCAATAGTTGTACACAGTTTTGTTTTTTCACTGTGACAAGAATACTTATTTAAATGAGCATTTGATTTTATAAATGCCACTTATAGTGGATAGTTATGATATTTTGCTTGAAACAGAAAATTATCTGTTTCACTTATTTTTTATAATTGCAACATTCATAGGTTTTCATGTGTTAAAAGTATCCGTCTTGATCAACATTTGGTTGTTTTTTGATTTACAGTGAACTAGTTATTTACAATGCATAGTATAACCACACGGGCAAGACTTTATATTATGCTCAAGTCGTTATACAACAATTTAACACTGTACAATCACTGGTCCCTCTCCCATATACCAAATAGATTAAAATTGTTGTTGTTGCTGGTGGTAAAACCGGGAAAAATCTATGTACTCAACAACACATCTTTGATCTTTCAGTTTGCTTTTGATCCCCAAATTTGTGGGACAGGAGTGAGGTAGGACTTAGTTTTGGTGCATTTTCTTAGGTGCAAGCTTCTAGGGTTTTGCTACCCATAAATAATTTAACTGCCAAGGCATTATCATTGACCTCAATAATTGACTGGTGTTTTTCATCATTTCTTTACCATTGCTGTTTTGCCTTTCTCTATGCTCAAATCAGCTTTGCCTTCATCATTTCTCAACCGTTGGTGTTTTGCCTTTCACTGATCTACATTATATGCCCGAATAAGCTTTGCCTCATCTCTTAGGTCCTATGATTGCTTGTTCCTGTGTATTATACATTTTATTTACTTTATTTCTTATTAGATTTTTTTCAGTCTTTCATGCATTTCTGGGCATAGCTCATTCGAGTTAGTAGTCTATGTTTGATTACCATATTAATAGTGTATGCTTGGCTTCTTTATATACTTATGGTTGTCTTCAGTGTATGTTTGATTGCCATATTAATATTGTATGGGTGGCTTCTTTGTATACTTATGGTTGTCTTCATTTTATTTATTACATTTCTTTGTGCTCTTTACTTTCCACATCGCTTTAGATGTTTGGAATGCTAATACTCTTTTAAGTCATTCATACAAGCCATTTTGTGCAAATCATCCTTAGTTTTATTTTTGCCTTGCCTTCACATAATGGACTCAAAGGTATTTGATTTGGCCTATCCCATATTGTTTGGTTCTTAGATCAATTTCTTAGTCACAGATTTTGAATTTTTTCTGCCTCAACTATTCTTTTTAACTGTTTGCTTAAGCTTCTTTCAGATGCTCTGACAGTGTCAGCTGTGTTAATTGTATTAGTTATTGTTTATCTTGGCATTAAATGACATCACAGACACGTAATGACTTGATGTCTGTAGTGTAGAGTATCATTTTTTTTCCTTGAGCGGACATATTGTTAAGAATTAATCTTGATGTCTGTAATCTAGAGCATAAATTTTTTTGAAGTAGACACATTACTGAACTCTCACTATTTTTTATGGCAGATTATGCAAAGGATTTACCAACATATTTGAAATACTGTAAAGATGTGATTTTTGCTGGTGCAAAGATGACATATGATGAGGAGCTCCTTTATAAACATTTCTGGCAACATTATGAGAAACTGGGGGAGGAGGCGAGTACATTTCTTCAACAGCTATATTAAGCATCTCTTTTTTTTGGCCTAAATAATTTAGTAGTCCATCTTTTCTTTCTTTTAAAGGGCAAGCCGGCCTGAGGAACTATTAAACTATTCTAAGTTGCATTATACTTCATTCGGGTTTAGTGGAAGGGTCAAGAACAAAGACAGTTATAACTGCCTTTGATTTGATTAATTTATTGTGTTTTTTACATATGAATGCAGCATCATTCCAGTCATCAAATTTTCTTTTTGGGTTTGCAATATGTTTTTGTATTCCTCAATTTATTGTTTCTACGTCCTTTGTCACTTAGGTTAGCATGTGCTAAGTATTGTAGGTCTGTGTGTATCTGAAATATGTCTGTTGTCCATTTATACCTGTTTTTTTCCATCAGGCAAACTGTCCCTAGTTTTGTATATCAGCTCTGGATTTTCTACTTCCTTTTATCTTTTTAATCTGCTGAAGGAATTAATATCGCGTTCCCATGTTGCTATTTTTGAATGGGTTAAATTGCATATTGGAAGGAATCAAAAGTTGTTTATACTATATAAACCAAAATAAGACTGAACATGGAAAAAGTGGTTTGGCAATACAATTTAGGAGATGCATTTTGACAAGAACTAATTGGTTGCCAGTTTATAAGCAATTGTGGTGTTGTGTAGCATGTCTCTTTATGCGATGTCCCCAATTTTAATGTAATAATTCAATTAATTAATTGGTTCCAGAAATAAAATAAAATAATAAAGGGGCCTTTAATTTATTAATAAAAATGGGACCCAAATTAATAAAATGACAACAATTATTTATGTTAGCCCGTTGTAAATTTCTAGATGTTTGGAGGCCTTTAGAAGGAGATGGCTGTAACAACTAAAAAATTTAAAGGACTAATAACCTTAAAATATTCTTTCTTTTTACCGAATAGAACGGAACAAACTACCTTTCACATGAAAAGGAACTAACAAAAAATAACTATCCTGCAATTTTTTATCCTGATGATGGATCATGTAGTGTGATCCGAAACGTTGATGAAATAAACAAACACAATCAAATCCAGAAAACTTAGCACTTTACAAATGGATTGTGGAAATCTGTTACTGTTAAAAAATAACTGATTAACTGTTGAATCATAACTGCATTCTCATGAAATAATTTAAACTAAAAACTGAACGATTTAAACTATCTTTTTGATTAATTAGAAAGAGTGATTTCATAGAATAGATTATCTATCTATCTACATTACACATGAAAAGTAAAATAATAGCTAACTGCAAAATCTTAACTACCATTTCATATGAACAGGAAAGTAACTGCATAGAATATAAAGCTGATGCTGAAGCTGAGATAAAGATGCGATTGAAAGAAAATAATGGAATACTAACAAGGTTTAGATTGCACCACATCAAGAGTAGGAACTGGTTTGTTTTGTGCAAGTCTGGGCATTTGGTATGTGTACACCATCTTGTTTTGCCCTCTTTTTTTCTACTGAGAATGACCCTACCCTACACGGGATAAGGTATGTGTACACCATCTTGTTTTGCCACCTAAGCAACCTAGTGTTTGAGCTATCAACTACATAGCCGGCTAGACTGTGGGTACTTCCCAATAGACTATCCATCTGACTATGAGTTGTCTTGACCTCTGCTGATCATTGCAACATTACTTGCCACTAAAGCTACCCTAGCCCGGGATTTCCAAAGGACACTATGTGCCCGATCACCCACCGCTTGACTTGACAGACTTAATTAATATCCAATTCCCACTATGAACTGACTGGATTTTCTATTTTCCAATGATTCATATAATTTTTCCTAGTTCTGTTGCATTATAGATAGTCTATCCAATTCGTATGAACTACACCACTTAGCTCAGCCATTCTTGGCTATCCTTGATGTTCTTTGGTGTGATTTGACAACTTGCATTATATAATATTCAATTTCTTTCTGCACCCATAAGTCAAAAAAGAAAGAAAGAAAGATTATGATTTCTGTGTGGCCAGATTCTTTCAGCGATGGACAATCTTCCATAAATCGCAAGGACATAGTATTAATGTCACTATAGTTTGGAAGTATAAATGACATTCTCAACCAATTCTTCTTGACACATATAAATAAGTTTTAGAAAACATTATGTGATAGAGGCAATAAACAATCTATGAGTGCTCTTGGCACAGATGGTAAGATAGTTCAAATATGGCTCAAACAGTCTTATCATACTGCAATCAATGATCCGACTAAAACTTTTGTATGCATGCTATGAATGATGATCTAATGACTTCTATTATGACAATAAAATATACAATCTTAAGGCAATTACAACCTGAATTTGGAGCTTCTAATTTGTAGTTCACTTGCTCTTCTAGCTCAACTTGCTCAATGATCAATGAACTTCAATGGATCTTCTTAATTGGAATCATAGTTTTTGGGGTGCTAGTTGAGTATGGCATGAAATTTGAATGAGCTACCACTATTCACAATTGCAGATACGGTTGATATCATAGTTGGAAATCTCTCACTCGGCAAGTGTCAAAAAGTTTAGTTGGGAAAAAATTGGCCAGTTTTCCAAAGCAACTCGGGATGAACTTGGGAACCTAGAAAGAAGCTCAAATTTAATTAAAAATACATTTATTTTGCAAAATTCAATGAGAATATGCATGTAATGATTTAATTAAAGAGAACACAAAAGAAACAAGCAAAGTTTAGATATATATAAATGCATAGTGCATATAAAATCACATTTTCATGTGGAATGCTGATGGCAAGAGGCAAAATAGTAAATAGTTTCTGTCAAACTAGAAGTAAATACTAAATACATCAATACAATCACATCTTCCTCTTCCCAGCTCTACTAGCAGAAAAGAGAGGGGGTCTATGCCTCGAAGAGGTGCCTCACATTGGGAGTGGGCGTGACTGTGAAGTCCGCGGCTGTGCCTCCCTGCTTGGCATCCCTACTAACTCGCTCTGTGTCCTGGAAGTGGATGTATCTCCTCCTATATGTGGCACTAGCAATGCCTCCTTTGAATCCTCATCATCCTCGTCCTTAATGTCATCCATTTTGAAATGAAAATCTGTTCTAGCCTCCCCCCAATGGCTTGCCTCTCCAAATCAGCGATCTCATTAACCGAAAACAATGGACTTGGCTCCTTTGCCGTCCAATTAGAATAAGGATCTATCTCATCCAGGTCAAGTGGACCAGGTACTATTGAACTCTGTGCCCTTTTTATGCACAACATAAGATTATAGTGCACATAAACAAGGTCATTGAGTCGTTTTTGAGTCAATTTGTTTATTTTCTTTGTGTGGATGGACTCAAATAAGCTCCAATTGCGATCACAATGAGATGCACTATAAGGTTGGCACAAGACTCTGAGAGAAAAAATCTTTGAATTGGGGGTATTGCAACCCAAGTTGCCCACCAACCATCTGCAAAAAAAATTATAATAAGTTATAAAGCAAATCAGAAAACATAACTCACCGATTTGCAAAAGTTTTAAAGATTAACTTGAAACTTTTACGGTTTAGCTAGGGCATAAGTGCCTCTTGCTCTCTTTGCTAGCATAGAGGAGAACAAATTACCCCTTGATTCCACGTAGACTTGTTGTTCGGTCAAAACAAGGTCTCTCTCCGCTTCATCGGATGAACAAATTACCCCATGGTTCTACATAAACTTGTTGTTCGGTCACAATAAGGTCTCTCTCTGCTTCATCGGATATCATCCTCTCAATGTATCTAGAGAGACCTCTCCATTAGGATTTGAATAGGAATCGTCAACCCTAAAAAAATAGGAAATGAAATCAAGTCTTAGTACACAACCTTAAAAAAAAAGTAAAATGAAGTCTTAGTAAAATCTCAAAGAGAATCATAATACCTGAAATGGGGGTTGAGGAAGTATCTTGCTGCATGAATGGGTTGGTGGAGCATATTGTTTCACCTATCAATTATTTCCCAAATGGGGTCAAATCTGAGTCTGTTTGCATGATAGTAATTTCTAACAACCTCTTTGGTCTTACCCATGACCTCATAAAGACATCCTGTTGGGGATTGCTGCCCATCACATATGCGCAGGGCTCTAACCAGGGGCATAGACATCTACATTTGAATTTGAAAACTACAAATTAGTTACTAACATAGCGATGTACAAATTAATAATGAAACTTGAATCAACTAAAAAATTAATTTATTGATTCTCGAAGTTACCTTCACAATCTTAGTAGCCTTTTCAAAAAAACTATCATCAAAAACTATTCGTGTAGCAAACTCTCCTTGAAGCTTCTTTGTGTAAGGTGAAGTAACCCAATTAGGACACACAAACATTTGTTTCAGAGGCAATATTGTGTCAATAATACTTTGCAACGTCAAGATCACCATTGCAAACCTTGTGATAACGTGTCTCATCAAATCTTTGTCTTTAATGATCCATCTTATCAAATTGAGAACTCATGTGTGATTATAGATAAACTTGGCGACTTGCCTTGCATCTTCCACAACTGGACTCACCCAATCAAGTTTTCTTATGTCCTCCAAAAGAAGGTCAAGGACGTGCTGCACAAAGTGACCAAAAAAGTGGGGGGTGCCTCTCTTGGAGGATTCTTCCTAAAATATTAGTAAAAAAACAATAATTAGTTGCAAATTTTTCACACTTACATAAAATTTAAATTGAATAATACTATAGAATTAGATTCATGTTTCATATTGAACAAATAAAATTAAATTTACCTGCTGCCGCATTATTTGTAATGATTTGTACCACATTCTTTATTATCACCTCCATGACAACATTCTCCAAGATCAAAGCCAATGTGTGTGCATTTTTCACTTTATTGGAGGCATCAACAAATTTCCAAAACACCACATCATCTTTGCAAGCAATCAAGAAATTAATAATGGTTCTACTTTCATCTATCCACCCATCAGATAAAATGGTGTAGCCATATTTCTTCCGCTCTATCTTTTGGTCTTCCACCAATACTCTTGCCCTATCAACCGCATTGTCAAGCAACCTACAAAATTAAAGTGAAATCAAGTGTTGGTAATAAATAGGAAAATAACAATTAAAATCTAAAATATAAAAATGAACTCAAGTGGATTTCAATTATTTACAGTTACCAAATAGTAAAATACTAACCTTCTACTAAAATCCTTGCAAGAAGGCAGCTTGTACCCTTTGGCCGATATTGTAATTACGTTCACCAAATTCAGCCAGTAGGGACTATCAACCACATACAATGAGAGATTGTTGAAAAATCGAAAGTTAGCACATGCAATATTAGTTTGCTCATGCACCTTCTTGTTCCATCCAGTGCTTTTTAATGATGTTTGTGATCTAGCTGTGTTCCTTGACACAAAATAGCTCCCTATCCCTAATGCCGATGGTGATGAAGAACTAGGCAATGTAGAAGAGGGAGTAGAACTGACAAAAGAGGCACTTTTGTTTGCAGATCCGTGGGCCCCGAAGAGATCCCGCTATGTTCTCGAGTGCTTCTTCTTCTTCTTGAACATTTTTAGGAGTTCCTTCAGATTCAGCTATGGCTGCCCTCATAGCTAATTTTCCCCTCTCCTTGCTGCAAGTAGGGCATTAATGAATATTTTTTCTTCTTCAGTTACCTTGCGACAAAGTTGAATCATGTTTCTTTATGCCTGCAAGGTGGTATTTGAAGTAGTTTATGCCTCCAAAAATACTTTCTTCACATTAAATGCATATAACCTTCCCAACATCATTTGGAGCTTCATAGCAATACTGCCATGCCTTATCTCTTGCATTTCTAGGTCGAGTGCCTATATATCCATATGGACATGTATTTGTGGCCACTCTTCCTGTGAATTTGCCATGCTTATTTAATGCTTAACTATTGCCCTACACATAAATTTAAAATACAAATTAAAATTTATAGAAAAATAATTATACAAAGTTATAACTTAGAAATAGAAACTAGGTAAATTAGTTTGATTTTTTTTAGACTTCAGTCAACATTAAACGTTAACTACATAGACTGCTAGGGTTTGTTTAAAACATATTCTTCAAAAAGATAGCAATAGATTAAAAAATAAATGGCAATCATAGAGTTGAAATGCTTTCAAATGATTCAAACATAGAGTTGAAATGCTTTCAAATTATTTGAATTCATTTACATGGAACAAAAAAACAATAGAACATTTTTTAAAAGTATAAAAACAATCTCAACAAATCTAGCTGGGAAAGAGATTTTCTCTTCTAAAATTGGTTGGAATCCTCTTAAAATTCACTCAAATCTGCCTCCAATAGCTTGCAGGCGGTTTGTTCATGTGGTCAAGTTGTTGCTAAAAACTCGACGATTAATTTGTCGGAAAACTTGAAAAATCGGTGAGTTTTAATCCTAGCCAAGTTGTGATTTTTTCCATTATTTACTTGCCTGATTGAAAAACTCGGTGATTAGTTGCTAATCACTGATTACATCATCTATGGTTGCTATAAAGAGTGAATTGAGGTCTGGACAATAAACAACTGCAACTGATAATTATAATGACAGATAGCTTCAACTAATCTACAACTGGTAATAAAGAAGGATGCTCTTGCAGAGGAAGGAAACTTTGTGACTTGAGGAGAATGATATCCCCTTTTCCTTCGGCCAACATGGGAAATAAATGAGCAAAAATGGAGTTATGATTTGCATGAAAGAAAAGGGTGGTCGAGGAATGTAGCTATAAGTTACAATCTTGGCCAAAGGAACATGCAATGTTGGAAGAAATATGAAAGGCCTTAATAATAAAAGAATTATAAGAGGTCGATGGACTTTTCATGAGTTAAGATTTTATTTGATATGGAAGTTAAATTTTCACCCATACTATTATATAAATAATACTTATACTATTTATGTATACTTGTACATATTATTTTGGCTATATATATACATGCTATATTAAAAAAAAATTGTATATATATATATATTTCATACGCCAAATATACATTAATACTATGGGTATTACCTATATAATATAATACATCCGACATCAGATAATGCAAAACATCCAGATTCCAATTTAAAGGTAATAATTTTATTTCATTTATTATTTATATAAATATGTATATATATATTTTTAAATTTGATGAGCTAGTTAGTTCGGAGTAGAAGCTTGTTAGTCTACCCTAGTTTGTTTTTCCCTGGCCAAAGTGGTTTGAACTTTGGATGAACACCTGATAAATTCGGTGGTAGCTTAGTGTTCTTGCCCTAATCCCCCTTTGTCAATGCTTTCCCTCTTTGTCGTGCACCTACAAAAGAAAATAACGTAGTGAAAGTACATTCCCAATAAATTCCAATGCAAATAATAACCAATTTAACCAACCATTTCCAATTCACATGAAATTATAACAGATAACCAATTTAACCAACCATTTCCGATTCACATGAAATTCCAATGGCTATAATTTATATTAAGAACATTTTTAAATTATAATAAAATATGGAATTTAACATACCCTCCCCCTTTTGTTTCATTGTCCTCGATGAACAATTACAAATAAGTATATAAAAATAACAATAATAACAAGTAACATAAGAGCTGCCACAATGTCTTAGAATTCTCAATTTAGAACACAATATAATAGTATCATTCCAAAGTTCATATTCTCAAAAAAGACAGGGAAATTTTTGGAAGATTTCATCATAATCTTCCCAAGTAGAATTTTCCTGAGCATATTGGTCTACTGGACCTTGGACTGAGTTATATTCCAATAAGTGTAGCTTACGCACCTTGAGTGTTCTGAGTGGTTCTATTACGACCACCCTTGGATCTTGCACTTGCAAGAATTTCTAGTCAATGGTATGCCCAACATTGGCTATATATTTCTTAAGACAGGACACATGAGAGTCTCAACGAACTTCTCATACCCTGAGAATCATTCATACGAGAAATAAGTGTCTAATCTAAACTTCCAAAATTCAATTGATTAAAAACTAACTATATTCAAGAAGAATCACGACTAATCACTAGAGGTATCAGAATAAATAATACTGGCAGAGAGACTCAAGTATTTGTTGTGAAGTTTTCACACCATCGCCCCAAAATTTTTGGGGACCCCCTTTTTTTTGGACCGCCTTAGCAAATTTTTTGACCTTGTCCAAAAAATTTCGATTTGGAAAATTTTACGTCTTGGATACCTTCAAGCCAGAAGGAAGAGGGTTAGCTTCATTCTCACCTGCTTTCAACTTGATTTTTCAGAATGACCAATTTCATCTTTAGGCCGGACAAATTTCAAAGAACCACTCTTGGCAGGATAAAATTGTAAATTTTGTACTTAGATGATTTTTTTTGAAAATTTGGATATAATTGTGTGAACTTGAGTAATTTTCAAAAATGAAATTTTGTTAGATTTAAAGTTTTTTTGGAAAATCTTGAATTTTTCTTTGGTGAGAAAATTAATTTTGTGATGATGAAATCAAATTGCAAAATCGATTTTAGACTCTAGAAATGATTTTATTTTTGTCAAAAAATTTAAGTTGCTTTGAAAATTTTTAAGCCTTTAATGAAATTGGTAATTTAATATTGAAAAAATGGCTTTTGGCTAGCCAAAATCCGATTTTAATGACGTATTAATTACTAAATCATCATTAAATGGAAACATTTAGCATCTCCAAGGCATTGTTTACTTTTTTTTTGCAATTTTGGTTCAATTGGCAATTTAAAAAAATAAATTTCATCTTGGCAAAGTTAATTTTGGGCTAAGCATTTAATTGGGGGCCATGTTTTGTGTTCTAATTAATTTATTTTATCTCCTAGGGTCCCAGTCGGCCAGCGAGGGAGGATGAGCAAGTTGGGTATAAGAAGAAACTCTTTTCTCTTATTTCCTCATTCCTCACTCCTCTTTGGTGCTTAGGTGATTTTTGGCTCAGGGCAGATTTCTTCTTCCTTGGACGATTTTTCCAAGGGCAGATTTCTTTTTCCTTGGACAATTTTTGCAAGCGCAGATTGGTATTTTCCTTGGATGATTTTTTTTGCAAGAGCAGATCTGCACTCTTCTTGCTTGGCAAATTTTGTGGGAGCCGAAATTTGTGGAAGACAAAATTCTGATTTTCAAGAGGGGCTGCGATTTTCTCCTAGAGATTGAACGATTTTGTTGGTGAAGAAAACAAGTGATAAAGTCAGATTTTTTTGGCACATGCATGGGCAATTTCAAGAGGACTAAATTCTGATTTTTCCAACTAAGGCCTCAAGATTTGCAAGGGATTTGAAATTCTCAAAGTCTGATCCTAAATTCCAAAAGAAAGATCCGGCTATTGGTAGAGGTAACTTTAAATCATTTAGAGTGGAAAGGAGTCCTTAAGCTGATTTCCTTCTTTCATTCTTGTCTAGATATTGTCTCCCTTGGTTCTTCTTGCATTCATTGTCCACCACTTTACCATCCTGTAGTAGGGTGACGAGATGGAGGATGTTAGTGCAAGCAAGAATCCTAAGGGAACAAACACTAAGAAAGACAAAGAGGATATGATGCCCAAACCAACTTTCTTCTCAAAAATGAGGCAAATAACTGATACCAATGTCGGTACAATAAACATGATACAAGTAAAGTACAGATTAGAGGAAGGACAATCCCCCTCCGGCTATTGGTAGAGGTAACTTTAAATCATTTAGAGTTGAAAGAGGTCCTTAAGCTGATTTCCTTCTTTCGTTCTTGTCTAGATATTATCTCTCTTGGTTCTTCTTGCATTCATTGTCCACCACTTTACCATCCGGTAATAGGGCGATGAGATGGAGGATATTAGTGCAAGCAAGAATCCTAAGGGAACAAACACTAAGAAAGACAAAGAGGATATGATGCCCAAAACAACTTTTTCTCGAAAATGAGGTGAATAACTGATACTAATGTCGGTACAATAAACATGATACAGGTAAAGGACAGACTAAAGGAAAGACAATCCCCCTTGGCAAAGAAGAGATATAGAAGACAGTTGCACATCACATCCCAAGCATTGACACTTCCATTTCAACCATGATGAGCGACGTTGGGGTGGCACTTGATTTTGAAGATATCAGAGAAGAGGATATCAATGAGACAAGACTTGGATCAAGATTGGATGAGTTAGGAAAGGTTGCTATCAAGAAGAAACATCTGAACACCCTTTCCTCCCTCAATGCCTTTATTGGATTTGCAAAAGAATATGAGAAGGATCATGAGAAGGCACTACAGGTAGCAAGCAGCATGATGAAATCCTCTGAGCTCAAGATAAAGCATACACCTTGTCCTCCCATGGAGGAAGTCAATGAAAGGCTAGCTAGGTTCATTGCCTTAGCTAAAAGAACAAAAGAAAAAGGGATATTTGTATTAGAAGATCATTTAATGTAAGCCCAAGTGTCAATTTCTCTTTCTTCTAGGGTAGGATAAGTGTCTAATCTTGATTGGCCACCATTTTGGTGCCTTTTCATTGGTTGCTACTTTTCCACTTTTTTCATTGGTCCATTGACGAGGTGGCCTCTTCTCATTGGCCGATGGGGTGGCAACCTTAATTAGGGTTTCTACGGTTCAATCTAGATCCTCGGTTTTACCTCTTTATCTCTACTGTCGGTTGTAACTTTGGCCTCTATATAAGGCCATTTTGCTCTCATTTGTGAGAGAGTTATGTTAGAGAATTGTTGCCAAAATACTATCAAAATTGTTCTCTATTCATTGTTGTGGCTTGCATGGTGGATATACATGATCATTTTGGTGTATTGCATGGTTCTTCTCATCTCTCAAGTTAAAGTAGGATTTCATTTCATATTGTTAGAGTAGAAGTAGATGGCTAATTGTATGGTGATGTTAGTGAATGTTTGATAGGGATCTACAACTAGGCCACTACCATCTTAGCTGCTGGTTAGGGAGCCTTGTGTGGTAAACTAGTTCTCTTTTCCTTTGAATCACTGCATCTATGGAGGTGGAGCCGTTGGTTAGCTTTCATTAGATTCGATCCCCATCCATTTGCTAACCTTTCCATTCATAGGAGTAGGAGTAGAATAGTGAGTAGTTGAAGGGGTAGAAGTAGAATAGCGAGTAGTTGAGTAGTCGAATTTCACTCTAAGAAAGTGAGGAAGGTAGAAGTCATTAGAACCATTATTGCCTCCTCGCGCAATCAACATTATTTGGCGCTACATCCTCCACCATCATTGTCACCATCAACATCACTCGACACTCATACAAAATCATCACCATCTCACCAAAAACCCAAGTCATCCTTGAATGAATAGCGTAAGGCTGCCTACGTGATTACCAACAAATCACATCGATAAAACTAAGCGAGTGTCCACAAGAGTAAGGAATATTGGAGTAATTCTCATATCCTATGAGCAATAACTTTTCAAGAGGGGAATTGTATGTTTGATACTCCATATTAGATATTCAATTGCTAATATGTTATGTAGTGATTCAAAACTCGCATCAACAGTATTGAATACAAATTCACACAAGAAAGGGAAGAAAATAAATTTTAAATGAAAAAGGGGAAAAGACAACAACAAACATTCATTCAAAAGAAAGAAGGATATGTCTAAGGTACAATGCTATAGATATGACAAGTATGGACATCTCACATAAAATGCCCAGAAAGACTCAAGACTCAAGACACAGTAGCAAAAGTCAAGGATATAGAGAGAATGTGCCCGAAAAGACTCAAGAATCAAGCCTTACTAGCAAAAGTCAAGGATATAGAAAGAATGGTTCTTTTCAGTATTATCAAGCAAATTAATGACCAACATAAATACTTGGGTCATTGACAGTGGAGCATCCCGTCATCTAACCGAATTCAAAGAGCAATTGGATAGTCTTGAAGAGAATTCAAATTAAGAAATCACTATTGGAGATAACTCCACCCATCCTATGAAAGGAATTAGGACCTGCACATTTCTATTAAATTCCTGAGTTTCTTTACGACTAAGTAGGGTGCTATTTGTACCAAGCATCAAAAAAAATCTACTATGCATCTCAACCCTTGAAGACAAAGGAAATTGAATCACCTTCTTAGATGAAAAAGTTTTTACTTGGTTTAAGAACTAAAACATCAAGAATGCATATATAATAGGAGTTCGTGATGGATCCTTATACAAACTTTGCAATGTTTCACATCAAGCCTTAACCCATGATATTTCCACTACAAATGAGATATGGCATAGAAGGTTAGGACATCTTCACTTTTGTGCCCTACCTTCCATAGAAAAACTTGTTACAGGACTATCCAAATCAAACCCTAGACATGATGGAATATGCAAGGGTTGTGCATTAGGTAAGAATTCTAAAGGGACTTTTCATTGTAGTGAGCACAAATCTAAAAATGTACTTGAACTTGTTCACACTTATTAATGTGGACGAGTGATAGTACCCTTAGGAGGATTATTTTACTATGTTACTTTTGTTGATGACTACTCGAGGAAAACTTGGATTTATTTCCTAAAACTTAGAGTCAAATGAAGTATACATTTGCATTCCCAAGGAGAAAAGGTCCAAACTAGAACCATCAGGAAATAAAGGAATATTTGTTGGATATAGCGAGTCATCCAAAGCCTACAAGATATATGCTTCTAGTTAGAAAATAATTGAACTCAACAAAGATGTAACTTTTGAAGAAGACATCGCAATTAAAATTTCTAAAAATATTAATGAGATAGATAATGAGTCTCCTCTATGACATGGAAGAGGATCCTGGCACCAAATTTTAGGAGATACTTGTAGAAAATAATGAACCTATGAATTCTACACCTGAACCTCTTGAATTTGCTAATAATAGATAAAGACCACTCTAGGCAAGGAAAATAATTGAAGAAGCAAAAAACTATGCTGCACCTATGGACATATTTATAGAAAGCAAGAAACCAAGAGGTTATTCAAATTATGTCGCTCTTATGAGTGAACTCATCAAGTTTGAGCCTCCAAATGTTGAGGAAGCTATAAAACATCGAGTTTGGAAGGACGCCATGATTGGAGAGAATCAATCCATTTGAATGATGTTTGGAATATTGTGCTTAGGCCTAAAGGAAAATCAATCATCTCATCCTTACAACTATTTAAAATCAAACATTGTAGTAGATGGAAGTATTGAAAAACACAAAGCTAGATTTGTTGCCAGAGGTTTCTTCCAAAAGGTAGGAATTGATTACGGAGAAACATTTGCCCCAATTGCTTAGTTCACTTCAATAGGACCATAATTGCTATCGCTGCCTCAAAATGATGGAAAATACACTAGATAGATGTAAAGACTGCATTTCTAAATGGTTTCATAGAAGAGGAAGTATACCTAGAGCAGTCTAAAGGGCTTATTATTCATGATAGTACTTCTAATGTTTGTCGATAGAAGAAAGCTCTCTATGGCCTCAAATAAACCCCTAGAGCTTGGTATGTAATGGACCCATTTTTGCTAGCATTAGAGTTTTAGGGATTAGCCTATTATCTTGATCATTGTAAGCTGATTGATCCCTTGAGGCAGAGGCTTGGCTATGGGAGGGTTTTGTTTTCTTTGCAATTCAGTATTTTTGAGTTTGGTCTTCATCTGACTTAGATTGGACTTTTCTTGGGCTTTGTTTCATGCACCTAATAATTATGGAAAGTCTTGTGTTGATTGAGAGAGACCCCTTCTATTTTAGGAAAGTGCATTTGGTCACATGGGGAAATAATAGGTGTGACTCCGGTTTCAAACGAAATATTTTAAGGATAAGCATTTTGGGAGTTATTATTATTTTAGTGACAAAATTATTATAAAATTATTAAATGGGAGCTTTTAATTGAAAGGTGTATTGGTGAAGGCTCTTTAATGAAAAATGTGAGGAAGAAGCCAAGTTGCATTAGTAAGGAGACTTAATGGAGAAAAATAATTCATTCTTGCCTATTGATTTTCATTACATTGTGAAGTTGATGAAGGGTTTCTGCAAGGGTTTGTGAGGACTGATTCCTTTTATTCTATTGTTACACTTTGAGCCATTGAAACACATGGTGAATTATGTCAAACTCTGAATCTGATTTACTATCAAAGTGTTATTGTTGTATAACAATTTGATAAATGTTTAGTTTGAGAATTCACGTCCAAAGTGTTGGAATCACTGTTGTCGTTACACCAAGAGCTCGAGCTGTGAATGAACGTCACAACAGCTAGAGACAAGGATCCATAGGAAGCAATTAAACACATGTCACAAATCCATTAGTCTATGTTGGATGGTACCTTCACCTAGAGGGGATGGAGGCATCAATTTCCCAATAATTCCCCACTCAGCATGACCTAAGGGATTTGAACTCGTAACCTAGCGCTCTGATACCACTTGTGGAATCATCGTTTTCGTTATGCCAAAAGCTTTAGTTGTCTGTTGGTGTTTTGAAACATCGCAGTTTCAAATTACCCCGATGAGAACAAGATACATCTAGGGGCAGCTACTTCCCATTTTCAAAATACCCTTTCAGACATTGGGCCAACTATAAAGCTAGTCCCTTCTTCTACTTTAGGCTCTGCAAAACTTAGGCGGGTGGACCTATTAGATTCTTCATATGGTACTAGTTGGCAAAAGCATAGACTGAATCTAAACGAAGCAGATAAAACCTTAATCTTCTAACACTTATGTAGAGATCTCTCGAACATGGAATAGCTAATAACATGGCCAAAAAAATTGCTAAGCTAAGTGAAGGTATCACATTTCAATTCTTCAACAGTAAAGGGAAAGATATTTGATTAATGATGTTGATTTTAGCAAATCCCCAAATATGCAGCAGTAAGAACAAGTTGATCCTATAGCTGATCAGTGCTTTATCTATTGGGCAATTTTATAAATTAAACACATACGATCTATGATACTAGTGACATATTCCATACACCAAGATATCAGATCTATCCTATCACCTTGTGAATCAGATATTGGTGCTCATAAAGATCTCATTCTCATGAAGTATCCTTCTCAAAGTAACCAGCAACCCTGTCAAATACATCAAGCATTTACTTGGCCCTTTGTTCCAACAACAAAATATATTAGACATACAACCTTAAGGGGATGTAAATGGGTCTTAGTTCTTTGTCCCTAAACCACATAAGATTGTAGATTACAGAGATAGGAGGCGAGAATTAGAATGAAACTAAGAGATTCCTGCTCATTTGTATTCATTTCTTTGAAACTATACATTCAGATGCATGTAAAACAACTCACAAAACCACTAAATAGATCAAAACTAGCTATATTATCTTCACTACTGCTGTTCATATAAGAGAAATATGCTGAATAATGTGGTATCACAGTGATGAAAACACATCAAAACTGGAACCCTAGTCTCACAAATATGAGAAAACTCAAGATTGGAACACACATGGTATCACAACAATGAGAAATTTTTTCCAAAATTGGAACCCTTACAATGAATCAGAAAGAGAGAGAGATATAGGAGAAGAATGAAATCTTAGATTTGATCTGGAAGTGACAAGTGTCCACTTGAATCTTCATTCTTTACAGTTGTAAAACATCTCACCTCTTTCTACCCCTACAATCTAATTTGGTTTTCATCATTGTTTTGTAACAAACCCGAAATATCTCTTCTTCAATGATGAAAACCCTTGTGTTATTAAAATACCTGAAATGCATCATGAAATGCTGATATTATCTTGATTCAACTATCTTAGAGGTGACCAAACTTGACCCTAACTGCATTTTTACTATATAATGGCCCCATGCAAAAGACCGAAACCATATTTCCATCATCTAGCTGATGCTTTGCCGTGCTTACCTTTCACAAAAGGATATGTTGTCGCTGAGTGTATTATGGTGAAGGTCAGGTGTGTGGTTAGGCCATTTTATTGGAGGGTTGCTTCAATGTAATACTATAGTTGGTGTTCGATCAAAGGGTAGTTCCTTTTCACTCCCTGAACCATCCTCGGATAATGGCAACTCATTTGGCGGATTATCCCAGTGGAAGCATTTTGAAAAGTGAGAATTCTGTGATAAGATTAGTGGGAAATCGTGACCTTGCTTTAGCAAATGATTGATTGCTCAAAGTGTTTGCAGAATACTTATGGATAAAATATGTATTGCAGTAGAGGCACCACTTCTGGCATATAACGGTTTTGTCTAGACTATCTTTATTTGGAATGATTGCCATGCACATGCTGGTCACCATGAGACAACTCAGACCTCATAGAATGATCGTTGGTTGTTTTCTTGAAGTAGTTGCATGTGGAGACAACTAACATTAAAGTCCTTTTTGTTATAGACTCATGCTCGTGTCCAAACACTTCCCTTATGATTGTTGGGACTTGCCGCCGACTCATATGCAGGCTTCTCAATATAATATGCTTATCTTAAAGTCTTCCTTTGATGGCATTTGTAATCGGCACTTCAAGAATGGTTGTTAAAAAATGTATTTCATGATGTGTGTGAACATCCCGCAAGGAGCATGAAATAATTTTTATAGCAGAGTTTGTCAATATACCCATAGCAACTGTGATTGATGGTTGGAACGAGTTTGCTAGGGCGCAACAACTTGTATGCATTGCAGGGTTCATTTTGTTTTGCGTTGAAGAAAGAGCTCCACGGGAAGATGTAGAGCAATCCACGACTGGAGTGGCATAGCGGTGTAGATGGAAGGTATTTGAAGGATAAGCAATCAAGCAAGACGAATGAAGATAGCAAGTGGGACAATGCCAACAGCGATAGGCATTTGGGATAGATGTTGGATACTTTTGAAGGAATTTTTTCTCTCTACTGTCGTCATCATTGCCATTCAAAGTACACTAATGAAGATATGTTTAAGCAAGGAAAGGCGTGTCTATTGCGCAGGAAGATGCAAAGGAAAGAACAAACTCTTCAGCTTCTAACATTTGTAGAGAAGAAAAGAAACGTTTTGAAATGGAAGCATCTCGAGCATTTGAAAGAGGTTTAATTCGTCGACATCGCTACCTTTTCCTTCCCTAAAATGCATGTACGCTCACAGTCAAAGGAAAATAAGAAGTGTTTAATTCCACATTGACAATGCCTTTTGAGATGTGAGGAATGATCGTGCGGGCCCATGGTGAGCTGGAGGCGACTATGCCAAAATTTTGAACATGTTGATGTCATCAAATGATGTGGAGTCCGAACAAATAAAAAATCGTCGACACGTGGCGCCAGAACAACGAATCTTGTATTGACAGACGTGGCATGGGGGACACGTGTCGCAAAGGCGCATCCCTGCATGCACAATCAGCAACTGTTGACTGTAATATGGGAATGCGCCTAGTTGACACATGGTAGTGGGCCTTGGTCAACGGTGATGTAGTAGGTATAGTTAGCGGATGACACATTGATGACAGGGCGGTACGGAGAGCCAATGAGAAGCTAACACATGGCGGTGACATGTCGACCAGTCAGAAGGTGCCACGTGGCACTCGGATGGATGATGACGTGGTAGACGCCGACCAATGGCGTACTGCCACGTGGCAGAAAATGTCAAACTTGGTTGACTCGGATTCAGGGGTAAGGCAGAAAATAAAAAATGATTTAAAAGTGATTTTTTAAGTGTTTTGAAATAATCACATGCAAAAAATTTTTAAATTCAAAAAGGATATAACTTAAAGTGTGAACTATAGGTTATTTTTGAATTTTTGCATAAAATTTTAAAAGGCAAGTGCAGATCACAGAGCTATAATAGGGGAATGTTTTTCAAAATGGGATTTTGGGTGTTTTTGGTGAGCAAATATAGCGATATTATATATCGTCGGAACTGGGAGCGAACGAACTTTCCGTTTTTAGAGTTTGTTTTTGCACAGGAAGCCATCTACTCAGGTTATATGAGGTTTTGTCCCAGATACCCAGTTTGCAACCACATTCAAGTATTGAAGATCAGATTTGTTTTCTAGCAAGGTGATGAACTGAATGTGTGTAAAAGACAGTAAAAATGCAGTAGGGTAAAGTTTCGTCACCTCTAAGATAGTTGAATCAAGATATTATTAGCATTTCATTATGCATTTCGGGTATTTTAATAACACAAGGCTTTTCATCATTGAGGAAGAGATATTTCGGGTTTGTTACAAAACAATGATGAAAACCAAATCAGATTTCAGGGGTAGAAAGAGGAGAGATGTTTTACAACTGCAAAGAATGAAGATTCAAGTGGACACATGTCACTTCCAGATCAGATCCGGGATTTCATTCTTCTCCTATATCTCTCTCTTTCTGATTCATTGTAAGGGTTCCAGTTTTGGAGAAAATTTCTCATTGTTGTGATACCATGTGTGTTTCAATCTTGAGTTTTCTCAAATTTGTGAGACTAGGGTTCCAGTTTTGATGTGTTTTCATCACTGTGGTACCATGTTCTTTAACATATTTCTCTAATATGAATAGCAGTAGTGAAGATAATATAGCTAGTTTTGATCTATTTAGTGGTTTTGTGAGTTGTTTTACATGCATCCGAATGTATAGTTTCAAAGAAATGAATACAGATGAGCAGGAATCTCTTAGTTTCATTCTGATTCTCATCTCTTATCTCTATAATCTGCAATCTTATGTGGTTTAGGGACAAAGAACTAAGACCCATTTACATCCCCTTAAAGTTGTGTATCTGATATATTTTGCTGTTGGAACAAAGGGCCAAGTAAGTGCTTGATGTATTTGATAGGGTTGCTGGTTATTTTGGGAAGGATACTTCATGAGAATGAGGTCTTTATGAACATCGATATCTGATTCACAAGGTGATAGGATAGATTTGATATCTTGGTGTATGGAATATGTCATTGGTATCACAGATGTATGTGTTTAATCAGCTAGAGACAAGGATCCATAGGAGGCAGTTAAGCACAATCACAAATCCATCGGTCTATGCTGAATGGTACCTTCACTTAGAGGGGACGGAGGCACCAACCTTGGGATGGAGGCACCAACCTCCCAACACAAAGAGGGTTTCATATGCAAGGGAAAAATCACTGCTGAAGCCGAAGAACAGTGAAGGAATTCATTCATCTATTTGGGCATTTAATCCTGCTGTTAATCGCTGCAACAACTGAAGCAGCGTTTGGTATTTACTTCATCAATTAAGGGTTGAAAAGAAATTGTTTTGGCAGCGAACACTGGCCGAAGCAGCAGCTATATATATAAGGAACTCAAGTTATTGTTTTTAGTCCAAAGGCCACATTGGGAGCTCTTTTTTGCATTATATTTTGTGAGCTGAAAGTGGTGTTTCTTTCTTCCAGCCATGTCAGCGATCGACCTCAGGTTACATTGTTTAAAATTAAATATATGTTGATGCATCGTATTGTTCATTGTAAACGTTTGGATTTGAAATAAGGGGTTACAAGGTTGTACAACAACTGTTTGATGAAATGCCAAGCTGTAGTTATATGTGTTTCAATTATGTATGTGTGCGAAGTGTTTGAAGAAATGTTTAGTGGCTGCATATTGGGAGTGTGGCAAGCATTTGCCATTATGTCTATTGGCTGTAATAGTTAATTTTCGTAATGTAGATGTTTGCCAAAGGTTGGAAACAACTATTAAATGATTTCTATAACTACCGTGCATTGTCAAAAGCATTCAATAACTTTATTTACAGCCTACAAACTTAAAGAACACAATCTGAAAATGAAGTAAAACAAAATAAAACTTGCATGCAAAGTGTTTGATGAAATAGTGTTCTCAAAGTGAAGTAATTTGATGTTGTTGGAGTTGGAACCGATTGGAGTTCTTCACAGTGATAAGGATCGTTTTTTAGATGTTTGACATTTCGTGAAACACTTTGCATGCAAGCTTTATCTTGCTGAACTTTAATTTTTCAGATTGTGTAATTTTAGTTTGCAGGCTGCAAATGAGTTAATGAATGCTTTTGACAATGCAAGGTTGTTATAGAAATGATATTTAACTGTTTTTAACCTTAGGCAAACATTTGCATTGCTGAAATTAACTATTACAGCCAATAGACATAATGACGAATTGGCACACATCCCATTATGCACCTACAACCACTAAGCATTTCTACAAACACTTGGCATGCATACTAGTTGATTCAGCATAACTGAAACACATATAACTACAACTTGGCATTTCATTAAACAGTTGTTCTGCAACCTTGTAACTCCTTATTTCAAATCTAACTATTTACAACGAACGATACGATGCCTCTACATATATTTAATTTTAAACAATGTAACCCGAGGCTGATCGCTGGCATGGCTAGAAGAATGAAACACCACTTTCAGCTCGCATAATATGATGCAAAAAGGAACTCCCAATGTGGCCTTTAGACTAGAATCGCTGCCTTGAGTTCCTTATCGTAGTCTATGTATAGCTGCTGCTACTATGCCCAGCTACCTTATTTCCTTCCGTTACCTCTTAGGAAGGGATCACAACCTTTGCTAGCTGCCAAACCAATTTCTTTCGAACCCTCAATTGATGAAGTAAATACCAAACACTGTTTCAGATGTTGCAGCAATTAACCACATGAACAAACCCCCAAATAGATGAATGAATTCCTCCATCAGTCTTCAGCTTCAGCAATGATTTTAACCTTGCATATGAAACCCTCTTTGGACACCAATTTTCAGACTAAACAATTATCAAATTGCTATACAACAACACTATTTGATAGTAAATTAAATTTAAAATTCAACACAATTTACCATGTGTTTCAATGGCTCAAAGTGTAACAACACAGAAGAACCATTCCTCACAAACCCTTGTAGAAACCCTTTAGCAAATTCACAACGTAATAAAAATCAATAGGCAAGAATGAATTGTTATTCTCTATGAAGTCTCTTTTATAGTGCAACTTGGCTTCTTCCTCACACTTTTTATTAAAGAGCCTCAGCAATACACCTCTCAATTAGAAGCTCTTATTTAATGATTTAATAATAATCTGACCACTAAAATAAAAATAACTCCCAAAATACTTATCCTTTAAATATGTCATCTGAAACAGGAGTCATACTTATTATTTCCCCATGTGACCAAATGTACTTTCCTAAAATAGAAAGGGTTCATCTCAATCATCACTAGACTTGCCAAAAATAGAAGGTGCATGAAAGTAAGCCCAAACGAAGACCAAAATGGAATATATTGAATTGTGAAGAAGACAAGACCCTCACATAGCCAAGCCTCTACCTCAGGGGACCTTCCATCCACAATAATTAGCCTACGAGGATCACAACAATAGGCTAATCTCTCAAAATCTGTTGCTGGTAAAAATGGGGACATTACATGTTATGAAAGGATAGACAATTATCTCACATGTTGGGATTCTCCAAAAAATGAAGCAGATACGAACCTCTATTTCAAGGTAACAAATGGTGATATGTTAATCCTCGTTCTTAATGTTGATGATTTACTTATCACATGTGAAGATCGTCTCATCATGAAATGCAATCAAGATCTTGCTTTTGAATTTAATATGAAGGACCCAGGTCTCCTGCATTACTTCCCGGGATTAGAAGTATGGAAAGAAGAAATTTTTATCATTCTAAATCAAGGGAAATACACTATTGATATTCTAAACAGATTTGGAATGATGAACAACAAACCTATGTCTACGTCCATGGAAACAAATTTACATAAATATAAAGATGCAGCCCCTGAGTCAAAATTAGCTCAACCTACTCTCTATCGACAGATAATTGGATCCTTGACGTATTTAGTGAATACAAGGCCAAACATTTTTTATGAAACAAACAATCTCAGTCAGTTCAAGTGTGAACCCAGGAATATACACCTTGTAGCAGCAAGACGTATTATGAGGTATCTACGTGGAACTTTACTCTATTGACAGATAATTGGATCCTTGATGTATTTGGTGAATATGAAGCCAAACATTTGTTATGAAACAAACGCTCTCACTCAATTCATGTGTGAACCCAAGGAATACACCTTGTAGCAACAAAACATATTATGAGGTGTCTACACGGAACTATTGGACTGGGACTAAAATATGATAATGTAGATATACATTTACATGGATATTCTGACTCAGATTTGGCTGGTAGTTTTGTTGATTGAGAAAGTACCTTAGATTGTTGTTTCAGCTTAGGATCTGCCATGATATCCTAGTTAAATAGAAAGCAATCTTTAGTTGCACAAATCTCTATGGAAGCTGAGTACATTACAGCATTATTGGGTTCTTGAGAAGCAGTATGGTTGAGGAAACTAATGGTAGGATTATTTGGACA
The DNA here is from genome assembly GCA_028749045.1 of Cupressus sempervirens. Classification (NCBI taxonomy): domain Eukaryota; kingdom Viridiplantae; phylum Streptophyta; class Pinopsida; order Cupressales; family Cupressaceae; genus Cupressus; species Cupressus sempervirens. The sequence goes on from CM053788.1 coordinate 654,437,748, forward strand.
ATCCATGGACCCCACAATTATACACTGTGATAATCAAAGTGGTACAAAACTTTCAGTGAATCCAATATTTCATAACAAATCGAAGCACATTGAGATCGCATAACATTATATCAATGACGTGGTGGAAAGAGATTTCATACAATTCAGATACATTGGCATGGATGATCAAACTGCTGACACTTTAACCAGGCCTCACTCAAATTAAAAGTGGATCACTTCAGAGATAAATTTGGTATGGTAAAAATGTAATTGTATTTTCTAAGACTCTCTCAAATAAATTTTAATGATGAGTAATATCTATGTTTATACTCTTTTCTTATCATGTGAGTTACCACCTGATTTTGTAGAAACATTATGGTTACTATTGTAAGGTGTTGATCTTATCAATACTTTAACCTGCTATCATGATGGATGTTGGATGGATGATGTCTATGGAGGTCATGATAGTGCTTATCTCTAATGTAACTAACTAAGTAGTGTTCATACTACAAGTTATACTATTGAGAATTGGCATTGTGGATACTATGAGATGTAGTATCATTGGAGACACCCTGTTCAGATATCTCCTTCAGTAGACATCATGAGACTTTATGCTAGTGCACATACTGAGGAAGATATAAGTACGGTGAATATCTTATGGTTGATATTCATGAATGTACCATACTTCTGATTATACCGTAAGGTAACATCTAAATGATGGATCTATGTTATTAATCAGACCATTCTCTAGAATATCATATTGAGATGATATTTCTCTCTCATTGCTTGTGAGTACAGTGTGTCGATCTTACAAACAATCAGCCCTGGCTTGATCAAGAGATAAACTGTTTTAATCAGTCATTATGTTTACCAGTTAAACATTATTATCTCTGATCAATAATAATTAGATAATTCACACACACACACACACACATCATTTGTATTATGTTAACATCATCTGATGATTATTAATCAACACACACACACATCATTTGTGCTATGTTAACATCATCTAATGATTATTAATCAATGGCTATTGATCAATAATACAAATCTTATTGGATGGATAATAATAAATCTGTGTGGAACAATTATCATACAGATTGGTTATTGCAATTACTGATTGACATAATCATAAGAGGCAGATCATATTCTTGGGATTGCTTAACAACAGTGATTACTATATGATGGAATGAACACCTTAATGATCATTATTGTCATGAATCGGTGGCATTGGGCCATGTAGGGACCTATCCCTCCATGGGGCAGGGCCACATAGAGACATGTCCCCACATGGGACATGCCTTCTTACCACACATATATACAATCAGATTGCTGCAATTTGAAACACAGAAATAAAGCAGTGCTATTACAAGTTACAGAGATCTCTTAACACTTAAATTTGCGTTTTATATTAAAGGTAATCACAAAAATATACTTACAGGTTGGCAGCCAAATTGCCTGTACAAACCTGCAAGAAGAATTTGGTCAATCACATCAACAAGGAGATTCAAGTTAGAGTGCATCCATCACAACAAGAGATATATATAAAAATAAAAAAAGGGTGTTAAATCTGATCCTATTTTCCTTAACAGTTACTCTGTTCTAAATGGATATAAATTCTAAGTACCTGTGCTTGCTCATAGAGAACAAAAAAGGTTCATTACCACAAGACAGTTGACCACCTTATTTGCTTCCCATCTTCTATGTTTTTATGGACCTGATTATAGGCTTTGTTGAAAATGGAAATAAATCTATATAAATTATGAGAGGATTTGCTGAAAACGAAATGATGTTTTATCAACCTTTATGAGTGAACACAGTACAAGTCAGCGAAGATGGAAGAAGAGGTGCCTAAAGCACCAGTCCATTTCAAGAGAAAAGTTGCACATCATCTCCTAAGCTTTTTGATGGTATATATGTTGAGCTTGAGTCTGAGGTTGTTGACACCATAGTTCACAGACTCGGACTCTGAGATTACTGGTCAAGTCCAAAATTCTCAACTAGGAAAAAACTCGACAAATACTTGAGAAAAATTTGGCAGAACTCAGCAACTTAGAAAGTACTAAAAATTAAAGTCACTTAAAGAAACATTTTTTTGTAGACTCAATTACTAAATGTATTAATTTGAAAACCAACATCACAAAAAAGGACATGTATGGTATTATGGCAAAAATGTGCGAAAAACACATTTTAACCAATGTTTTGCATGTGTCAATATTTTTACCCATGTTTTTTTGTGCCTGTAAAAATGCAAGAATCAAACATGTGAAAACACGCTCAACAAAATATAGAGTACTCACAGAGTTTGCAAATTATGGTTGACACTATGGCTCTATGCTAGAGTCGATCACAGTTTCCAGATCTTATCTGATGTCTTTTTTTTCCCTGAGAATTTATAAATGACATTATGTTCAGTGGGAGCTCTATTGTAAGCAGAACTTGGCATTCTGACTATTTGGCAGATAGTTATGCTTTTCTCTTAGTTTTGTTACTTGTATTTGTTAGCATGATTTTGTGTGTATCTTGACTTTGCCAATATCTTTGTGTGCTTTGATCTGAACATCAATGGATCCCCTCTGTAAATTAGATCTTGCGTCAGTTTGGCATTCATCTTTGATGTTTCACATTAAGATTGCCTTTTTGGGCTATCCATTCTGTTCACGCAAACATGCATTCGTTCATTGCTTTACCCTTATTTTCCTGGGATTATTATTTGACATTTTCTGAACTCTCTTTCTGACACCTTTCTTAGTCCATTGGTTTGCCCTTCCTTTTGAGGAACATATTCTTGAGTTTGGAATGTATCCTAGTTCAGCACGATCTCTCTGATGCTGCACTGTATACTTGCTGGTCTAGGCCTTAGTTTCCTTGGTTCATTCTATAGTCATACGTTTCCTTGGTTCATTCTATAGTCATACTTAAACTACTTGTATTTTGAACACAATCCCAGATTGCAATATATGTACTATATTCCTTAACCTCTAGTATACTTGTAGGCTACAAAGAACCTTGATTCATTGGCAGATGTGCCAGTTGGCCCTGATATTTTACCAGTGTATCACCTGCCGTGGGTTGAAGCCTTAATAATGGCCAGCCAATGTTAGATGGAACTACACTGCATTCTTGCTTTGATACCTAGGGCAATTTTATGATAATTATTGTTAGTAAGTTGGTTTGTTACTTTCACGCAGATGCTGGAAATATTTTTTTGTTTTCCTCTACTATTAGCTGTTATTAATGATAAGGAGTTTAGGTTCTAAATTCTTTAAATTTCTCAATGTCAAAATCCATTTAGTGGAAACATACTTGTTGAATGGAGATGACAATCTATGTCCATCCTAACTCTGTTTGTTCATTCTTTTGCAGGACCTTGATCTGAATGCTGTGGGAGACCCTCTCATTGACTCGTGTCTTCCCAATACAAGACATGAAAACATACCACAGAGTGTGCATAAAGATAATGCAAGTTTATGTGGAAATGATTGCACAAATATTTCCAATATGACAGGACAGAACTCTGAAATCCAAATGTCAGAAGAAGATATTGCTACAAATTCTGAGGAGACTCCTTTGGAGGGATCACTTAAATTCAAAGTTACTGGAGGCAATAGGTTGGGACATATTATTTATGATATGGAACAAGATGGGTTCCAATATGTTCCTCCATTGAGAAGTTGTCCTCCTGACTCTTATATGAGTTACATGAAGAAGAAAGTTACGGGTGAGAAATCTCATATTGGCATACATGCAGATTACTACATTTTGCTTCGTGCTTGTGCAAGGGTTATCAAAGTGAATGCATTTGTTCTACATCGATGTATATTGAAAATTGAAAAAGAACTTGGTTCCATTGAAGAACGTATTGCAGGGATTTTGAAGGAAAACTTATGAAAGCTAAAATTTAGTGGCAAGAAGACTATGATCTCCAGAAAGTCTAATGACACCTTCGTTAGTGTATTTCAGGATCCTAGAAAGTTAAGAGTGGGAAATCTCATATTGTCATGCATGCAGATTACTACATTTTGCTTCGTGCTTGTGCAAGGATTATCAAAGTGAATGCGTTTGTTCTACATCAATGTATATTGAAAATAGAAAAAGCACTTTGTTTCATTGAAGATCGTATTGAAGGGATCTTGAAGGAAAATCTGTGAAAGCTAAAATCTCGTGGCAAGAAGATTATGATCTCCAGAAAGTCTAATTATGCCTTCGTTGGTGTACTTCAGGATCCTACACAAACTGAGATTCTTTGTGTAGTTCATTAGGATAGAGGATATGGCTGGTTATATTTGTTAAGACTTTGTTAGCATCGTTACTGGCTAAATTGAATTATTATTTTTCCTCGAGGACACATGTATGATCAGGGATAACTTGAAATATTCATAGCATGCAATTTGGTTGTCATCCATTATCATATTGCAGGGATTTTGAAAGAAAATTTGAAAAGGTGAAAATGGAGTGGCAGAAAGGACAATGGTCCAGGAAATTTGTTGATGCCTTCGTTGGTGAATTTCAAAATCTAACACAAATGACATTCTTGGCTTACACTTGTGTGCACGTGTTGGTCTAGAAAGTGAATAGGTATATATATGAGTATTGACAAATGTATGCATGTACATATTCATAAATACACAAATATAGTGTAATTGAGTTTTTCTGTTTGCATTTGTTTTTAAGTTTCCAAAATCCTCCAATCAGATTCTTTTTATGTATATCCTGCAATCATTACATCTGATGAAACTGCATATCCCCAAGGCACTTGGTCAAGGTGATCATATGCCCTTTACAAGAGTTATATGTATATTTTCTTAGTGACATATTTTCAAACAGTACTCATGCCACGTGCATGTTGCATACTTTCACAAAATTTACAACTGTTTTTATCAGCCTACTCTTTCCCTATTGCTATAAATTAATTAAATTGTCTACATTGATTCCAATTATAATAAGCACAATAATATACTACAATCCTGTGAGAAAATGCATGGGAGGATAATGTTGCTATTTCTGATTTTGTTAGCATTTATGGTTAAGCAGCTCTGTGATGCAAGCTGAATTAGAAGTTGACACACACACATCTGTATTTGATTTTTCATGCATAACAGGTCAGCAATGTTAGTTAAATCAGAAATAGCAACATACAGACTTACATGCATTCATATATAATACTTCTTATTTTTGAAAGATTCACTTATTCAGCAAGTGCAATTGAGTGAAAAGTTACGTCTGTTTTGAATTAGTTTCATGTGATAAGCTATAATGAAAATTTCAAACTGGTATAACTATAGTCAGAATATTGACATAAATTTTATCATAGTTTCTTGTACAAAGAAATGTGTATATCCTCACATTTATTACTATTGAGTATAGATGAGCATACACATGTAATTACTGCAAACATATTTTGATCATGGTAGAGGAACACGTGTCATTAATCCCATGTAACAAACTCCCTGTAAAATAGATATGTGGGACTGAGAGTTGCTAAATTGCCCAACTTGTAAGTAATGTTCATGTGTCAAATTCTTAGCTGCAAATTAGTCCCTGCTTGTATAGGCAGAGACCAATGTTTTTGTCTCCACCTAATGCAATTAATTAATTTGAAAATTGTGGCCTTCAAAACATTAAACATTTTCCCTATAGTTTGAACCATTCTTTATTTTCAAATCTAATTTTTATTATTTCCTAAATTTTTTCTGATTGGTCACTTGCAATTTTCCTGGGGTTTCAGGATTTTCTCATTAAAAATTTTGACCAAAAAATTCCTAAGCAATGGGCTACGAGCAGTGAAAAAATCTGAAACATCCACTAAGGTTAAAAATAAATAAATTGTTTTACAGATTGAGAACAGAAACAACATTGGAGAAAGGGTAGGAAACAGAAACTAGCGCCCATTGAGTCCATGGATGTTGTAACTCTTGTTGTGCCATTAACCAGAAGCTCTCCAAAAAAACTAGTGTAAGCTTCTGGTTTTTCTGAAGAGCTTCTGGTTGATGGCATTACCAACTAAAATAGTGATGCAGGAGCATCCTAGGCTTTCCTGCAATCCTGCATGTTTGGAGGGATTTTTGAGGAGCATCGAGCTTGGATTTTGGTGAAGTTATGTTTTCATGGTTAGGGATGTGTTGGAGACACATTGGGGAACCTTTCCTCATGATTTTATAGAGATTGGATGGATTTAGTTGAAGTTTGAACTATTTGAACCTTGTTGTTGGAACTGTGTTTTTCTGGTTTTTGGGTGTCTGTTGTAGAGCGTGTAACTAATTTTTTTTAATGAATGAGAAGCTGCGCACTTCAGGGATTGAAGAGGGCCTAGAGTACTTCCTTGTGTCAAGTGCACAAGTTCTAACTCTTTATGGATTGGGAGATATGGCAATTCTCCTACAACATCGATGTTTGGCAGTTTCGTGCGACAATCTACTATGGGTGACTTTCAGGATGGATGCACACTTTTCCTTGGGGAATCAGCCTTTGCGCATTTAAGGGTTTGTAGAGGACCCAGATTTCTACTTACGGTTCGAAGCACGAGTTCTAATTCAATCGGAGCTAGGAAATATCACAATTTTACTCGGATATCAATTTTTGGACATTTAGTTGCTGTTGCAGGCTGACTTGTGGCATTTAATTTATGTATTTGTATTTAATTTGTGTTTTGAGCTGACTTATGGCTTAGATTAGCATAAGTAGGGGTCTTGGGGAGTCTTTTAGTCATGATGGAATTGGGAGACGGAAGGATAGATGCGAATTTGTAAAGCTAGAGCTGCGGCTTAGGAACTAGAGGATCTCTTGGTGGACTTGCGGGTATAAGTGTGGATTCTTCTTGGTTTTCTTATCCAGTTGTGTATCTGGACTAGCTGAGATTGGTTGTAAGTTGGATCATGTTGGATCTTGTAGAATTGATTTTGTAATTTGCTATTTGTATTTGGCCCTAACCCGGAAGGCCTTATAGTCGGGCATATTGCATGTAATCAGTTATTTTTTATGAATAAGGGATTGTAATTTGGTATCAGATCTTGCATTATTGCTCCTTGTCGTTGTGTTTCCGCTATGTGGTTGTATAGCTGGGGGCTAGGACATCTCCTTTGGGGATTCTCATGCCTTGCACTGCATCAGGTGGTATCAGAGTGAAGATTGTTCCTGAGTGTGTAGACAGATCGCCGAAGCTGAGGCAGTTTGCACCAGGACTTGGGTTGGAGAAGGTTGATCTTGTGGCTGATTGATCTTCTGGATTGGTGGATTTATTGCTTAGGTTTTGCTAAAATTTTGGAAGATGCCTCCCAAAAGATTGGACCTTAGGGAAATTGTTGATCTTAGTGATACTGAAGAAGAACGGATCTCAGAGAAGATGAGAGTAGAGTTTAGATCTGAGATTGCATTGATGAAAAGTGACATGATTGCTGAAATTGTAAGTGCTTTAGGTGGTGTACCTAGACATGTGGGTACTAAAGATGGTTATGAGGAAGCTGCTGAAGACTTTGATTTTGCTGAATCACGTGGTGAGGCCAAAACTGATCGTATGGAAAGACCTATGGGCAATAGGGCTGGTCAGTTTGCTCGACCTGGATCTCAATAGAAGCTGCAGCATAAGATGGAGGTTTCTAATTTTTCGGGTACTTTGAATCCTGAAGATCTGATTGATTGGATTGGTGAATTGGAAGACTACTTTGAGCTTGAGGATATTGAGGATCCGCTCAGAGTAAGGTTGGCACAAACTAAGTTGAAGGGACATGCTGCTCTTTGGTGGAAAGAACTACAAAGAGATAGAGAAGAGGAAGGTGAAATGAAGATCACTAGATGGAAATTGATGGTGACTAAATTGAAGGCTAAGTTCATTCCTGCTGATTATGAATTTGAGTTGTTTAAAAGTTTGCAGAATCTGAAGCAGAAGGATATGACTGTGAAAGATTATACAAAGGAGTTCTACAAGTTGACTATTCGCTCTGGGCATAGAGAATTGTCAAAAGAGAAGGTAGCTCAGTATATTAATAGTTTGAGATTCAATATTCAGGATGAGGTTGGTATGCTGAATATTTCTTCAGTTAAGGATGCTTATTAGTATGCTTTGAGAGCAGAAGAGAAGTTAAAGAGGAAGAATCAAGGTAGTTCCTGAGAGAAGGAGAAGCAGGATAGTTCAGCACAAGCTAAACCAAAAGAAGAAGGTGAATCAAAACCTGTTGATCAAAAAAGAAGGACAAGTGGAGGTGGGTTCAGAGGTAATTGTTTCAAGTGTGGTCAAGAAGGGCATAGATCTTTTGAATGTCTGATTGGTAGGACAGTTGCTGTTGTAAATGAGGTTGAAGTCTAGGGTAGTCAGCTTGAGCAAGGAGAGAGTTTGTTGGCTCGGCGAGTACTGATTGGTGAGAGGACATTGGATTCTTGTCAGAGAACTAGTTTGTTCAGGACTTGTTGTAAGTTTGGTTGTAAAGTCTACAAAGTGATTGTGGATGGTGGTAGTATTGATAACCTTGTTGCTGAAGGGATGGTTCAGAAACTTGGTTTGAAGAGAATGAGACATCCTTATCCTTATAGGATTGGTGGGTTGGAAGGTGAACATGCTTTGGAAGTGAGGGAGCAATGCCTTGTTGATTTCCAGATTAGGCAGTATAAGGATCAAGTGTTGTGTGATATTGTGGATATGAACAGTTGTGATGTGTTACTTGGCAGACCTTGGTAGTATGATTGCAGGGTTGTGCATGATTGTGCTAGGAATGTATTTACTGTTGAGAAAGGTGGTAGGGATTTTTCCCTGATTCCTTTGCAGAATGAAGAACTTGGTAGGAGGAACCTGAGTATTGGCAGCCGAGTTGAGTTGGCAGATTTTGAGAAGGTTGGAGATTAGCATGGAAAGTAGACTTATGGAACACCTATGGTGGATGTGAAGAAGAAGAAGAAAAACAAGGGAAAGAGTGTGCAAGTTGAAGACTTGGAGGACGTGTATGTGAAGAACCAATTTGGAATTTATGTGCTGAATCCTAGAAGATGTTCTTCCAGTTACTAGAACATCTTTTTAAACTTGGGGTGTCTGATGCAGGAGCATCCATGGTTTCTTGCAATCCTACATGTTTGGAGGGATTTTTAAGGAGCATCGAGCTTGGATTTTGGTGGAATTATGTTTTCATGGTTAGGGATGTGTTGGAGACACATTGGGGAACCTTTCCTCATGATTTCATAGAGATTGGATGGATTGAGTTGAAGTTTGAATTGTTTGAACCTTGCTGGTGGAACTGTGTTTTTCTGATTTTTGGGTGTTTGTTGTAGAGCATGTAACTAATTTTCCTTAGTGAATGAGAAGCTGCGCACTTCAGGGATTGAAGAGGGCCTAGAGTACCTCGTGTCAAGTGCGCAAGTTCTAACTCTTTATGGATTGGGAGATATGACAATTCTCCTACAGCATCGATTTCTGGTAGTTTCACGCCACACTACTGGGGGTGACTTTCAGGATGGATGCACACTTTTCCTTGGGGAATCGGCCTTTGTGCAGTTAAGGGTTTGTAGAGGACCTAGATTTCTACCTATGGTGCGAAGCACGAGTTCTAATTCAATTAGAGCTAGGAGATATCGCGATTTTACTTGGATATCGATTTCTGGACATTTGGTTGCTGTTGCAGGCTGACTTGTGGCATTTAATTTATGTATTTGTATTTAATTTTTTTTTTGAGCTGACTTGTGGCTTAGATTAGTATAAGTAGGGGTCTTGGGGAGTCTTTTAGTCACGATGGAATTGGGAGAAGGTAGGATAGATGCGAATTTGCAGAGCTAGAGCTGTGGCTTAGGAACTAGAGGATCTTTTGGTGGACCTGTGGGTACAAAGTGTGGATTTTTTTTGGTGTTCTTATCCAATTGTGTATTTGGACTAGCTGAGATTGGTTGTAAGTTGGATCATGTTGGATCTTGCAGAATTGATTTTGTAATTTGCTATTTGTATTTGGCCCTAATCCTGAAGGCCTTACAGTTGGGCATATTGCATGTAATCAGTTATATTTTGTGAGTAAGGGATTGTAATTTGGTATCAGATCTTGCATTATTGCTCCTTGTTGTTGTGTTTCCACTGTCTAGTTGTATAGCTGGGGGCTAGGACATCTCCTTTGGGGATTCTCCTGCCTTGCACTGCATCAAATAGTGGAGCACTTCCAGGGCAGGCTGAATTGACCTCCAATGGACAAGCAGCATCACCTTGAAAATAATCAGCGTTGAATGAATTTGTCATGGCTCCAGCCAAAACTGTGGGGCATGATATCTCCTCTTCTTGATGGCGGCTGTCCGGTTTCAGATTTTTTAGATTGTATGCAGAGCCTTGATGGACAGGACAATTACATTTGGATAATATAGATTTTAATTCCATCTGAGGTAGCAGGTAAATGACACTAAAGTAACTCCATTCTCTATGGCATGGAGGAAATATCTTTTAAAATGCAACGCAAATACAAGCTGTCCCTTCTTAACATGACTGAGAAAGAGAAATAGGTTCTGAACTATATTTTACAAAGTCTGGGATTTATTTGAATATTATTGAGGTCTAAAGAAGCCCTTCTTCCACTAGAGCTGTAAGCTTTCTCACCTGTGCAGGGTAAATAAAAAAAAGAAGCCTCGCGACCATTGAATTTTGCCATTTCTCCGAACAAACCCTAAACCCTGAATACCCTAAATTCTCCCATTCAAAAAACAGTTCACATCCTTTGTCTCTGCTAACAGATTTTGCATAATGTCTGTTGTATTAATGAATCCAGGTACATGGCATTACAACATTCTTAATGTTACATTCCAGACTCCACAGCTAACATCCTTGAAGGCAATCTTTTCTTTTTTCGGTAATAATTTTTGTTTTATTAATAAAGTAAATTTGTTCTTGCAACTACACGTCTAGCGAACCCCTGGTACGTGTCCTTCATTAAACAAATCAGATGTTCACAAATAGGACTGCCAGTGACTCTGTTCCAATTCCTAGAGAGAGAGGGCTGAAATGCACATGACTCATTATATTCGCCCTACTATTCTAAAAGTACAAAAAGTCCTCGACTTTCAATTACATCACTAGGATCTGTAGAAAGATTATCAGCAGTCCCTAACCCAGACCAACAAAAACTAAACAAGCTGCAGTGCAAAATTTTCTTTATAGCACAATTGCAAGCTCTAAGCATACCCACCAGGCCACTACATTGGCATTTCATTACAAATTTGATGTTGATAGAGCCAGAATTACACCAAAAATAAGGAAACCTGGCTTCTGCTCTCTAATCTCTCGTGCATTCATTCCTTCATGTGTTACAACTGGATCAAAACATCATTTTGCGTAAATGACAAAAAATGGTTACCAACCTGCTTCCACCCAGATCTCTGTGAGACTCCAAAGCCCCTTTGCCGATAAGACAAAATTGGCAGCACACTGCCATGTATAGTGTTCTCCATGAGCAAATAGACTATTATTGCCAATCCCACGTAGCCCAGACCACCCTAAAAACTGCTAACACCATGCCAACACCCCAATTTCAGTCACTAAATGTCAAAAAGAAGAAAATAGAGAGGAGCTCATGAACTTCAAGCTTTCATTTCTGGGTACCTGCTCCAGTGATAGTTTCCAAAACTCATAATTCTAAATTTGTTCTTGTAAAGCAATGCAGAGAGCTCTCCTCTGGAACCCCTTTTTAAGGAATAAATCGACTAGAGAAGCTTCAACAAAGGGCTCAAAGCATCACAAACAAAACTTTAGAACAAGCTCATTATCCAAATCTGCCTATTGAAACACCATCTCAACATTCAATTTCTGATTGGAGGATATTAAACTTATTCTTCCACTCAAATGTATCATCCCAATAATCTTCCTGTAGCCAAAGTCCATTTCTATTAAAAATCCAACTGTTATACTATTACTGAACAATATAACACTTAATCTCATTTAAACACTCCAATCTTTAATCTTCTCAACTCACTAAAAAATCTGGCACTTGTACAAAATCATATGTTTCTTACTTCAAAAAATCAGAAATTTTCCAAAACCCAAATCTTCATTCAACTCCAACTTCATATATAACCAATATCAACATTCCCAAATCACATTTCAATTTAATGCCACAATGTCATTCATATTCAATTTAACTGATAAAAAATGAACTTTAAAGCATACTCTCCAATCTTGAATCAATCAAAATTCCATAACAAATAAAATCTGAATATTTCAAAGAAAAATCTGATTTGTACCATTTCAAAATAGATACCATTTCAATCCATGGTTTAACCATACTAGTCTGAAACCCCATTCAATGACAGAAATAAAGAACCGATTTCATCTCCTTAAAAATCAGAATTTATAATAACAAATCTGCTCTCATGTTTCTTCTTCAAACCGATATGAGCATGCATAAAATTCAGATTTTTACATCAGAAATAAGCATTGGGTTTCTTCACATTCTTAAATCCACTTCATTGTATTGAAGTTGTTTTTTAAACCCAATATTGTTCAAGAATTAAAATCAGCTTAAGTAGAGCCATAATCATTTCTTGGCTGTTCAAATTTATAAACAAAAGGAATTGATAAAGTGCATATAACAAGAATATCGAGTACGAAGTTTTGAACAGAGAGAATCATAAAATTTATTATCAAACTCCAAATGAAATAAATTCAAACTTCAAACAGAACCTATCGTTATCATAGTATTTCTTTGGAGCACCTTTTGGACAGCCTTGACTATTGATAGCCAGAGAGCCTACATTTCTAACTTTCTTTCACTCTTTCTCTAATCTATGGTAAATTAATACATTCAACCCCTTTTTATAATATTTGAGGGCGGTTACGGAGTATCGGTTACAAGATCTTCAACTCCTCAATATTCCCTATTACATTTGGCAATCTTGCAAGATTTTGCGGTTAAATACATTAATAAATAAAACCATTGACATGGGCTTCAACATTATTACATTGGACTTCATGAAATTTAAAGTCATTAATCTATTGGTGCCCCTTCACCATAAAGGCAACTTTCTAGCAATCCCATAGAAAAATATCCACATCTCCATTATTGCATTCGGGACAAAATAACATTTGTACAGGAAATACAACACAAAAAAAACACCTAACTCAAAGCCCTATCCATAGACATCCCAAATTGAAGGACGGAGAGGAAGCAACATAACCTTGCATCACCGTAAGGCCCTAGGAATGAAGCTGTCAATCCTTGTCATAGAGTTAACTCTGGCCTTCTACCAGTTGTTATCCCTTTTGTTGATTGCCTCTTGAGCTCTTTGCCTCTCCTCAAGATGGGCTTCATTTGCCTCTGACTCGCCCTTTTGCAAATGGGGACCCCCTCTTTTTGCTTTAACAAGTAGGAGTCTTTGTCTTAGGTGGTTTTGGTTGGCAACATTTTCAAGTCGCCAAGTTTGGGATGAGTTTGAGCAATTGTGGATCATTCAGAGGCAGATTTTGCCCAAGGTTGTGCGAACATTTTGGTCCCTTTTTGAGGAATTTTCGTAGCCTAAGTCTAGGTGGAGAGTGGGATTTTTGGGTTGAGGAGAGAAGGGTTTGCGTGTTTGAGAAATGAATGAAGTTTGTGAGAGAACCAAGTCCTGGGGGAAATCTCCCATCTCTTGGAATTTTCTCTCCTGGGTCAATTTCCCATCTCTTGAAATTTTCCCTCCTGGGGAAATTTCCCATCTCTCAGAAATCTTGCTCCTAGGGAAATTTCCCATCTCATAATTCTCTCTACTTAGGAAATTTCCCATCTCTTAAAAATTTCCCCACATTGAGTCTGTTGAGTTTTACCATCCTCTAAGGCATTAGAAGATTGATTTATGGCATGAGGGCAACACTATGAGCAAGAATAGAACAAGGAATCACCAAGGAATGTTGAAATGAGAAATTTTGAGAGCACCATGTTCTAGGGGAATTTCCCATCTCTCGAAATTTTCCTCAGCCAACTCTCATCCTTTGTTGATCGCCAAAACCTTCCTACTTATCCCTTAAAGAAAGAAAATAAAAATTGAGAGTGACGAAAATTAGAAATAAAAAATAATAATAATAAATGGTTTTGGATTGTGATGAGATTAAAGTTTGGCTCGACTTTGCAAAATTGTTGGTTTTAAATTGGGATGAATTTTGTTTATTATTGATGTGATTTTCTTTTCACAAACTTAATGCCTGTCTCCTTTTTTTGCAAGGTGAATTCAAGGCGGGATCAACCAAAATTCATTCTTGGAAAATCTTGGAAAATCATAGTGTTGTTGGTGCACACACCCTGCATCGTCACGCTAGCAGAAATTGGCACAAGAAGGAGAAGCTAGAGGGCAAGGTGATGATCAAGGCCTCAAAACTTCAAGTGGATACTACAAGCAGATGGCTCAAGCCCGAGGACTCAAGAGAGAAGGAGGCTTCATGATCAAGCTATCAACCCGCAAATTCAGATTGAAATTAGGAAGACATTCAGGAAAGCACAAAGGATCCAACCATATGAGGACATATTCAAGGAAAATCAAGAAAGATCAAGTTCATAGGGTTTTTGAAGGTGCAAGTGGTTCTAGTCAATTCCATGAGGAAACTTTGAAGGATGGAGGAAATCACAAATGTTGAGAGATGCTCTACAAGCCAAGACTAAAAGCACGAGATAAGGATGATGAGGTGGTGATTGGGTGTCTCCTCCAATTAGAAAAATTCAGTTTCAAGCACACTTAATCACAATGTGCCAAGTGTCCTATTTTCTCATTGGCTATCAAAATCATTGTAATTTTCTTATTGGACCACAAATTGACGCCTTCATGTAATTGGTTGTGAATTGGGCAACCCTAATTAGGGTCTGTGGGAAGAAATCTCTGCCTTTGATCTTGAATTGATCTTGGCCCTTCATTGTCATTGAACTACTATAAAAGGCCAAGGCCTTCTCATTTGTAATTCATTAGATTAGAGATTAGACGAGATTAACTTAGAGATTGGAGGTTAGTAGAGAGATAAGAGATAAGAGTAGGATAGCTAAGGAAAAGACTTGATCAAATAGTTGGTATAATGCATGTCAAAGTAATGGATAATTCATTGTTGGTTCTTCATGGTGGATTACTTAATATTGCTTTGCAATATTGCATGGTTTCCTCAATCTTTCTCTTGGAGTAGATTTCTTTTCATGTTGAAGTAGTTTAGTTGAATGGAAGTTGTGAATGTCTACTTGTTTGACTCGCCTCTTGCTGATGGTAAGGGTGCCTTGCTTGGTAAGCCAACGAAAACACTTAATTTCAATTGATGTTCAATCTTCGGTTTGCATCCAGATGATGGAACTGGAGAGAGGACATTGATGTAAAAATCATTTGTGTATTCCTTAGAAGCTTGCAGTAGGTGGGTGGAGCCATTGGTGAGATTACATCTAGTAGAGTCCAAATGATCCATGATTTCTTGCATTCACAGTTAGAAGTAGAGTAGAAATAGAAGTTATAAGTCTAAGTTGGAGTTGAAGTGGAAAATTTGGAAAATCAGAAGCAATATTTTCATTGCACATTGTGAAGTCAAACCTTTAGAAGTGCAAGAGTTGATATCCATTGAATGAATAGTGTGAGTCCCTTTGTGATAACCAACATATCACATCAAAAAACTGAGTGAAGTCCATGATTAAGAAGGAACCTTGAAGTCATTTCATGATCTTACTTTGCAAGATTAGCATGAGAGATGATCTTATATCAATAGAGGATTGAGTGTCTAGTGTTTCTCCTTGAAACATTAAGTATTTGATTCTGCATGTTGTAGTGGGACAAAACTTGCATCAACACCACCCAATCCTATCTTTCATTTGGGCAATAACCTAATCAATGATGTGATGCATCACCAAGAGTATTAGGGCATACCATGCCTTCCAGCCTTCTTTGAACCGTTTGTCTGACTCTCCACAAACCGCCACACAAAGGGGGTGTATTTTGTGCTAGGAATTTTAATCAATGCCTGTGGCCCTTTCCCCCTAGTTAATCCCCAAGCCAAGGACCAGAATTGCTAGAATTTCCTCCAAGCCAATCAGGGCTTCCACCCAAATCAGCTGGTGCATCATAAACCTGATTATGTCCTCGTTTTCTCCTAACCGTAGTGCCCAAGCAAGGATCATTGATTAGATGTCTTTATTTGTGCATTAGCAGTTCTTCAATTGATAGTACATTTCTCCCGGTCGTATGTCAACCACATCCGTGAGTCTAGAATGAGTTAACCTGAACACTTTATCCACTCTTATCCTGTTATTGTGTCAATGGAAAGGGCTTTACTTCTTACTGCAATGTAGAGTGAACGAGCACTCCATTTCTTGTCACTCAACAATCTCTTTCCGTAAATGGTCTGCAACTAATGAAGCTTGCAAGCTTGAAAAGAAATGCTTGAAAGACTGAGCCAGGTGTGGCGAATGATGTCTTCATAAATGCTAGTCACATCCAAACTAATGTTGCTTGAGAGTGGCATGTTTTAGACATATCCTAAAAGCATGCTTCTTTTATGAGGTTGTGGATGTGTCCTAGTGTGGTGAAAAGAATAAATGTTTGGTGGATTTTAATCATTCCATCGAACATAAATGAAGTCCTCCATAATTACTTCAGACATGTTGAGAGTCAGAGCCCAATTTGACATTTTGTCTGCTTCCACATTACTGGCCCTTTTAATGTGTGTGATTCTGAAGTCCTCCAGGGTGGTTAATTCAAGTTTTAATGTTGTGGATGTAGTTTTGTAACTGCCATGCATCCATGTCACTCATTATGATGGCATTGATAATAATGAGAGAGTCCCCTTCCACAGGCAATTTTGTAGCCCCCAACTTCTTTGAAGCTTTGATAGCCAAAAGAGATGCTTCAGCTTGTGCAACATTGTTGGTGCCATCTTGAAGTCTTTTCCCACCCAGTGCTAGTAAATTACCATTAGCATCTCTGATAATGAAACCTGCCCCTGATGGCCTTGGATTTCCTTTTGAAGCCCCATTGAAATTGCATTTCCACCATCTTTCATGTGGTTTCTCCCATTGTACTAAAGCCGATGGGCTTAACCTCACCAAACCCTTTCACTGGTCCTTAAAGACAATCTTAAAACAGAAAGGAAGGTAGAGTAAAATTTGAAGGCATCTATTTGAACTCTCATCATCAGCACTATGGTTTGAGCAAGAATTCTGGTTTCATATCTTTGGCTGCAGGTATGGTGACTGTTTTTCTTATTTTTATTTCTGCCTGTGTCGTCCATTTATGATTTAAGGTTTGATTGTAGCATTACACTTTGTTTAGCTCTACACGTTTTAATTGACAAAATTTTGTTACTGTAATTCATAGGCAAGTTGAGTAGAGTTCCAAGTGCCAAAGCCTAGATTCATACATATACTAAAAAAGATTCCTCAACTAATTGGGTAAGTATTGGCCTAGTTCTGAAAATGTAGTGGACCCTCATTGTAGTCAAAAGATTGGAGTGAAATTATTTTGAATACATTATTTCTTTTGAGTTTAGTTGCCGCTTTTCCCAAATGTGAAATCAGAGATCACAAGGTTGCCCAAATTTGTGAGTTTCAGCAGATATACATGTCTTTTCTGTCAGACAAGTTAAGGGTGCAGACTTGCCAAACTTAGTTTGGTCAAAGATCAATGACTAGGACAGCTGAAGAATCACATCACAGTTTTTGTCTCTCTTAATCATATTTTAATTTATCTCCTTTTGTGTTGAACAAGACTTTACATGTTTAATAGTGTTTTTGATGTCGGTCTTTATGCATGGGACTCTTGCTTTATATTTAAGAACTACCTTAAACTAGACATGTTTAAAAGTGCTTTGAAATGTCTAATTGTATCTACAGAGATAAAGAATGTACCAGGTACCATAGTTATACTATAAACTATCTAAAAAGGGGGAAAATGCTTTATCAAATTACCGTTGGACATGTGTCACTTTGGAGAATATCCTTTTATTCTTGATTGGTTTGTGTACTTCCAACATGCAGCTCCTTCTCCTTGATTCTCACCCTTCGACAACCACTTCAATCCTCCATTTTGTAGACAATATCAGTCTATTGCTAACATACTTGTTCCTGATATTGGTGACATATTTCAGTTTTTATTTCAACCCACTTAGGAGAGTTTTTAAACTGGATACACAGCAGTACTTCTGAGTGAAATGAATTTCTACACAAGTTTGACCATTAAAACTTTTTGCTATGCCCTAACCCATAGATCAACTGATTAGAAAATTCAAATAATTCCATTGGGATCCCAGGCTAGAAAGATTTAAAGCCTCGGATTTTTTCTCTGCATCAAACTCATACTTGTTGACTTGCTACTTAAAGAATAAAGTTGTGGGCTATGTTTCAAAGTGGGGTGGGTGTCACTTTGAGATCTATCTCAAAGTTAAAATAAATTAGAATGGTTATTAGTTTAAATATTAGTATAAATCTTCTACATTTTGATCAAGAAACTCTGCAATTTCTCAAGGCCCAGCCTGAATTTAGGAGCGGTGCCACATGAAGTTGGTGTACAACTTGCACATTCAGTTGTATCATTGAAATTTACTTTCCAATGTGGTGATTGTAATATTTTTGAGGTCTCATCACAAATTGTCTCATAGTTTTGGCATAGGTTTGAAATATACACAGTTACAATCATTTTAAATTTCATTTCTCCAAATAAAATCAACATTGAAGATAAATAACAATGTCAAACATCCAAGATTAATGTGTCGATCATTTACATTGATTATCACATGGTATCATTTTGCCAAATCATTGCATTGAGCAAAAGATAATGTTATCATACATGACATGAAGTCATGAGGGTAAAATTTAGAATTATTTTTGCAAAATGAACTTTGAGATAAATGCTAAAATAGGAAATGCAGTTTGTATTCCTTTGGCTTATTTATTACAGCATAAAACTCTAAGCTACCAGAGCCGAGGGCAATAAAGGGACTTTGTCACACTTGCCGCTATCACATTTGACATCAAGTTGTGATCATTATGGCATAATTAAGAGGCTAAAATTGCTGTAAGGGAAAAGTCCATGAATTTTTGGCTACATTGTTTGTAGTATATGGCACATTTCTCTAAACATGTGATCTCCCCTTTTGAGATATGCACAATTTTGCCCAACTGAACAACAACTCCAAAGATATGGCTTGTTTGTAAGAGTATTCTTTCACTAAATTCAGTCAGGCCTGATTTCTGATAATAGATCGAATGTTTCTTTCCATTTGAAGATCCCCTCTTGGATGCAAGGATAACTTAAGTGGCGAATATTCACCAATTAGCAAATTTCACTCATCAAGGACCCAAAATTCAGTGAAAAATCTGCACTTTTTGGGTGGCCATGTTGCCCACAATTAATAAAAATTGGTTCCCATGCATAGGCTAATCGCCAATAGTGATACAAAATTATTTGTATTTCAATGATGACTTCGCCAATAGAAACTAATCTTTCCACACAACAAATTCAAAAATTTTGCCTTCAATTTCCAAAGCTTGTCTTAACGGATGGTCATATTTGCTAATATTTGGTAAAAAATTGAGTTAGGCTATAGCTTAAGTACATAGATTTGCCACATGTCTCTATTTTGGAGACTTTCCATGGAACTTTTTATCCTTTCAAACTTTGGCCTGAAATACATTTGATTGCGGACACATCTTTATTTCAGAGACTTTCTCTAAAACTTAGTGTTCTTTAAAAGTTTGGTCCGAAATCGGAGTTATGCCATTGATTTAGGATCATTCAACGGCTATAAATTTAGGTTTATTGTATGTTAGATGATATAAAATTAACTCAGGACACCTTACTGAAATATTAATTAGGCTCCATATAACAATAATAGTGAAATGATGGTTGCTAGGTATTTACCTTGGGCCTAGAGTTTATTTAATAATGAAAGATTTGCTAGGATTTTATAGAATTTTTATATGATGAAAAAAATTGCGAGCACAAATAATATTTTTTCCTTTCAAATTAAATTTTTTGCTGCTACAAATTAAATTTTTACTCCTAAATAATGTAGGATTTGCCAAGATTTAACACTTTTTCTAGGGAGGGAGTTTCTTAAAATTTTTCCTACTTGGATGCCTATCTAATTGACTTTTCTTCCCCCTTATATCTTCAAGACATGAGGATTCATACCGCTTCACTAAATATGTTGCCCTTGTAAGGGATACAACCCTTCATCTAAGATATTGGATGTGCCTTCCTAGAGGTGGGATGTGAAAGCGGATGCTTCCTGATGTGGAGGTGGAGACGCTTAGGAGCGGATGCTTTATGATGCATATTAATGCTTTTGTCTGACAATCTTCTCCTTGAAGAACTTTCTAGCCTTCGCGTCTGCTACTTTGTAATTTGAAAACTTTGTCATTCTCGGCATAGTTTTTGAAAGTGAAGTTGAAGC
Source organism: Cupressus sempervirens (assembly GCA_028749045.1). Taxonomy (NCBI): domain Eukaryota; kingdom Viridiplantae; phylum Streptophyta; class Pinopsida; order Cupressales; family Cupressaceae; genus Cupressus; species Cupressus sempervirens. The sequence goes on from CM053788.1 coordinate 654,458,062, forward strand.
AATAGGGATTGAAGGCCAAGGCGGGACTGTTGAAACCATAGATGGAAAGCTTTCACTTACAAAAACTCACCAAGCCCAAAAAACACCTAGGGAAAAATTCAGCCAATTTAAAAAAAACTCAAGAACCTAAAAAAGAGTTAAGTTTAATTTTTTTTTTTTTTTGCAACATTCAATGAGAAGATGCATCCTATGCGTTAATTAATGAGAACACAAAAGAAACAAGCAGAGTTCATATACATGTATATGTATATGTATGCAAATTTAGGTACAAAATCATATTCTCATGTGGAATGTTGATGCTGAGGAGCAAAATAGTAAATAGTTTCTATCAAACTAAAGTAAATACATCATAGCAAAATAGTACAAGAGCGAGTTTGAGCAATTTTGGCTTGCTGGAAAGTAATTCTTGTCTTGGGTGTGAGCAAGTGGTTGAGCTAAGTCTGTCAAGACTCAGGACTATAGAACTGAAACCAAGAGATTTATGAGAAAATGAGTTAGAATCATTAGAAAATCTTTGTTCCAGCTTCAAGATGACCTCAACTAGCTAGGACAAGTTGTAGGAGATAATATTGTTGAAGGGATGTCAAACCTTGAAATTTGGCTAAGCCTAGATTTTTTTGAAAACTCCCAAAATCTAGATTTTGTATTTGAACTCATATGAAGCTGAAATCTATCTTAAACATCTTGAGAATATTTATACAAATATAACATATACTTAAATGTTATTTTTGTGTAAATCCTCTTCCCAACTCTAGTAAAAACTAAGGGAAAGGTAGAAGTAGAGGTCCAGTCCTAGAAGTTTGTCTAATGGGCATGACTGTGCGTCCTCACTGAGTATATCTAACTTAGTTTGTGGCTTGTCCTCCATCATGGATGTAGCCCTACCTCTAGCTTTGCCTAACACTAGCAATGACTACTAATTCAACTCAATGTTATCCAATGTGAAACTAAATCCATCACTCTCCTCCATAGACTACCTCTCCAAATTGTTGATGTCATCTTCTTCAAAAACCACTAAAAATCCACCTCAAATCTGCCTCAAATCCATAGAAATAAGTTTGCAAGTGTTTGGAGTAGAAGGGTTTGGAAGACTATTTTCCCCCTCTTAGCAAAATACAAGTGAAGAAATGAGAAATAAAATTAGTTTGTGCCGTTCTTTGCCTTCAATTTCTATTATAAAACTATAATTACCAAAGATTGTTTTCCCTCAAGCAATCAAGATCTGCATGCTACGACCATGATGCCTGGGTCCCATATCAATCTCAAGTAAGTTGCTCAAACAAGCCATTGCGTAACTCTGATATAAACATCTCCAAAACTATAAAGCTGCTCATTAGTTCCCCATAATAGTAATACATCAATTGTACCAATACCAAGATCCAAATCACACCACGTGCATGATCAGTCAGGACAACCTGCCATGTGCTACTATCATATACAAGAAGATCCTCAATCCATCTGAGAATCTCACTCCAAAATGAGATCACCAACACCACTGTGGTCAGATGACTGTGGGAACTCAATCGTGTGCCAACCAACTCCTCGAACCCTTACTAACCATGGTAATGTTCCCCTTGGATCCCACAAACAAAGGGGCCATTCATCTTCCCAACTATCTGTAATATCATGTTGCTTTGTGCCTATAATGGGTGGAGTATCCAAGCTATCCAATTGCCAGAACATTGCTCTTCTAACTGTATGCTCTCTAGCTATACTGTTCACCACATCTCTATCCAAGGTTGATTTGTAATCTACATTATGTCCCTCTATCAAAGCAACAACCTCCTAGCTACAACACATATCAATTTCAAAACCATGATCAATATCAACAAGTGTTCCATCATTAAACTCGAATAGTGGATTCTCCAATATCCAATCAACATCTACCTCAAAAGGTGAATTGTTATGCTTTGTCCAATCAACTTTATGCAAACTGTGACTTTATGCAAACTGTGAGTAATGTCATTAGCATAGGCCTTAATCTTCTTGTTCATTTGATTTGCATGTAAAGGAAAATCCATTGCCACATCATTATCCTCATGCAAAAAATCATGATGTGAGGATTCCAACATGCTATTATTTTGAATAGAATCAACCTCAACAAATGTAATCTCCAAATTACCAATGTAGAAACTTGTATGTTCCTTATCCATAGCTGAAATCATCTCATCTATATCTTTTCCATCACTGGTTTGAATCTCTTTAGCTTCCTCTTCATTTCTACAATTCTTACAAACATGATGAAGTCTTCTAGTGTCCTCACATGTCAAGCGGATCTATTCCTGCCTTATAAGAGTTCCTTTAACTTGCAAACCTATGGAGATTAGCTCACTATCCATCATGCAACCCTGAAATCTGTTGATTCTATGCTTGATTACTTCCTCCACAAGCTTGAAGGCTGCAGATTAGAGCATCAACTTGAACAATCCTTCACAATATTTATGTTCCCTCCTCCAAAAAATGAACAAGGTTGTTTGCAATATCTTGCAAATCTTAACATCTGCATCAAAAATTGATGATATAATGGTATGCATGCAAGCCTTTGCTTTTTCTGAAAGGTGCTTCCCAATTCCAAACAAGAAGCATTATAACAACTGAAAAATTAAATTGTTGTATTCAAGGTCAATCATAATGTAAATGCTTCTCTTCTCTACCATAATATCTAAAAGCTTAACTTTCTTGGCAAAAGCAGGGTCTCTGTCATCATATAATCTCTCTAAGTTTTTCACAATCAGCTCCAAGCTTTCTTTCAACACACATCGTTATAGGTTGCTATAGGGGCCGTTATTTGCATAATCTCACTAAGACATGAAGCAACTGCCAACCTCACACCTTTATGCGGATGTTCCATAAACGTGGGCTAGACTAAGCTTACCATTGTAGGCTGTAAGGCATACGTTAGGAGCCTACAATCGACCTACTCAACTCAGATCAAATACATTTCTATCACCTCCAACTCTAAACAAATGACATCTAATGAGTTCCTGGAGTCTAACTGCAATCCAACCAAATATAGCAGTTCCCCATTTCCATTTCTTTCTGCAAGTCTCTCTTTTGTTTGTCACTGAAGGTCTCATTAAATTCAAAAGAAAACACCTTATTTGTCAAATTCTCCATTGTCTATTTTGCACTAACTTCCCTCAAACAAATTTTCAAATAGTTTTCTTGTTTGTGATAATGGAGATAGTTTTCAGTTTGAGAAGTGGTATCATGATGCAATCAGGGTTTTGTTTCTGAGCTAGGATACTTCGGATAAATTAGTTGAAAATCTCAAATTGTTCCTTGTACTTAACAAAGGTACCTCTCAATTTAGAAAAATTCAGAATATCAAAACATTGCTTCCAACACAGTTCATTTGAAGAATAGATTTCAAAAATAATCTTAATAAATCGAAACCGTGGAATAAATATTGGTTCAGAGTTAAAACTTGTTCCGAGCCACTATAGGAACTTGTAATAAAGGTAGATGCTTTGAATATATTTCACCAACTTAGCAAAATTCCTTCCAACCTCCTCAATTAGAGAGAAACAATTCAAAGAAGTCCTAACACCTTTTCAATTCTTCACAACAAACCGATATCCTTCCTTCCTAACTACAATTCTTATTGTAAACCTATTGCTAATAGAGCATCAAAGAACTACTCCAACTATTAACTCTATGTAAGGAGAGAACTTTAATCCACTAACTCTTATCTTTTCCTATAGACATCCTTAGGAGAAGGTTTGTTATGTCTGTTGGAAATTTGTTTAGCGCTCCCTTCGGGATTCATGAGAAGGGATTAATTGCCTCCTGTGTATTATAAGTTGAGTGGTTGTATCGGGCATTGACAAATCGATCTTTTGGTGCAACACCAACCCCACTCTAACAAGTGGTATTAGAGCTTGGTCACAGGTTCGAATCCTTAGACCCTTGGGTAACACTGAGGGGGGAGATTGTTGGAAATTTGTTTAGCCCTCCCCTCGATATTTATGACAAGGGCTTAACCGCCTCCTGTGTACTATAAGTTGAGTGGTTGTATTGGACATTAACAGATCGATCTTTTGGTGCAATGACAACCCCACTCTAACAATGTCTACGTATTGTGGAAATGATTAAGAGACATTAAAGTAACTCCTAGCCAACATTGCTAGATGACATAGATAATCTCCCAGGAGTTGTGGTTAACCATCATGAACCCACTACGTAGGCTCTAGGCTCCCGTGAAAATGACCATTTACCTATGGTTGCAAAAATTTATCATCGTACTATAGTCATAGCTGTTAACCAATGTTCATGCTATTCTCCTGCAAATTCTCACTATTTTTCTATTACCGACTCCTCTAAATCTCGTGCCTTCTAAAAATGTTTAGATAGCAAGTCTAAATGCTCAGAAAATTCCTTAAGCAGACCATAGTAATTTTGGTTCATGAAATCCTGTTCAATGAATGTTGTTTTCCTTCACTTATTTTTAACATTAGCACAAAGATGAATTTTGAAGATATCATTGTATACTCATTTGCTTTCCTCCTTTCAAACTTAATTCGTGCCTCTTAGAAGATTCCTTATGATGCTCGATAACAAAAAATTCTTGGTTTTCCAGTCTGAAAATCACGACACAATATTTCCTTTCAAACCAATAGGATTAATCCCTTGGAGTGAGCCGGTGTAATAAGATCATCACAATTGTTAATGCCAAAACGTCGCATGACTCCCTCTACCGTTGATGGTCGCTCAAAATTTCCTAATTCATGACAAAACTCTTCCACCCGTAAATAGTTTTATTGAATTGCGAACACTTGTTTCATTGCTCGACTACCCAATAATATTTGGCATTTCAAACTCGACATGACAGTTACTTTTGCTCCAAAACTTCTAACATAATGGAATACAAGCAAACTTTAGCTAACACCCCTATCATTACAACACTCCAACTTGCCACAACTTCTCTATCCTCCAACACACGAGTGTCGTTTCCAACTGGTACTAAGTTTGTTGTCTAAGACCATCTTACGACACCTTTGGGTATTGAATCAATTCAATACTCAATGAAGAATGAACTTAAGCAATAACTCATTACCTGATTCAAGCTTAAATCAAGCAAGGAATTTCTTGCAATGATGAGAATATACAAAGATTTTCAAAGCAATAGACCCCTTAGCTCTTTCTCTGAGTCACAATCTTCCCCCTTTTCTTTCTATGTTTGTTCTCCTCTGTAAGTCTCTATTTGTTGTTGTCACACAACACACGACCCCATTTCCTTCACGACCATATACCCTCAAAAACTCTTGTTGTTTCCTATTCTTCACTTAGCTTCCGAACAGATTCACGACAATCATTAATGTTCGTCACTATTCCAGTGTCTTCAAGATAATAGAGGCGCACTATTTGACTAGCTCAAACTGTACTCATTTCCTACTTCCTTCTTTGTTGTTAACATGCACTATATGCTCAGATTTAGTGGATACTCCCTTACAAATTTTGACAAATATACAACTCGTATTCAAATATTATTCTACATAAACTTTTTTTTTGACAGTTCTACAATCCTTGGAAATATTTATAATTTAGAATTATTTTACCGAACCTGTGCCTCTCAATAATGGCTTCCCCTTTTTATTGTTGTGCTGACAAGCAATAATTGATATCTTTCAATTGGTGCAAAAAATAACATTCCTATCAAGCTTTAACAATCGTAGAGTCTCATGGTGTTCTCTGTTATTTTTCCTTCACTAGTTTGTGTATTCTTTAAGCCATCGGTTCCATTTCCAAATAATGCTTATACACCATCCAACTTACCAGTATTTTCTGTGGATGGAAACTACACATAAACTAGTCAGCTCCTTTCAAAACTTCAGATACAAGGCCCAAAAAAAATACTTCAAATGGAAGAATATCATATGAAGATCCGAGCATATGTATCACCTGCAAAAGAATCTTTTGCACAAAACTATCAATTTACCCCCAACGTTTAAAACGCCATATACATACTACCCAAAACATGAATTTCTCCACAAAAGCCCAGATCAATAGAGTAAAATTCAATAAGGTTACTAGCACAAATGTTTAACATTTTTCCCTTTATTCTGGCCCACAAAATTTCCAATCTTAATATCGCTTTCAAAATCAAATATATCCTTGATTCACCACAATAGAGAATTTATCTCATGACTACAAATGTTCAATTTTTGCATTTGATAACCCTACAGGTTGGCATGATACACAAGCCCTGATATCACTATAGTTTATTGTGCGTGTTGTTGCTATTGCCGCTAACAGAAGGTTTGACGGCTTATTGAAACAAATTCATGCGTACATAATTAAGTCCTTTCCAATTTCAATTGGCTCACCAATTATTTTCGATGATTAAGATTTGATTGTGTCCGCACCCCTCAATGTTCTACTAGTGACTTGTTATTTCTTGGTCTTTGATATTGTTCCCAGAATATTTCAATCCTCCCCACAAATTAAAATTGTCTTCTCAAACTAGATAAAAACTATTCCTGAAGTTGCAAATTCTTTTAAATTTGTTACTTAGAAAACCACACAGGCTGGCAGGAAGAACAACTCTGGTACCACTGTAGTATGCCGACTGGGTATCATCTTTAAACTCTCAAATGAAATCTCAAAAAATATTGAACATAAATTTCATGCAACTCAATTTAACAATTTTTAACAAAAATAACCAACAATTCATCCAATATAACAATTTCTATAACCTTAGGTTCGTTATTGCATTATACATCAGCAATACAATAATTTATTATTACCACAATCCAATCTTAAAAACAATATTACAGTCAAACTGGCACTACTAGACCATAAATACAATGTAAGTGAGACACTTGAAGTGATGCCTCCACCATGATGGATTTTTTTCCACTAGCTTTTGACTTGTCGGTTTTCGTCCTCCAAGCAGGCTGAAGCTAAAGCTTCCAACTGACTCTCCAAGAGAGATCAATAACCAAACAAAACTAAATGTATATTGAAGCATATCCAAAATGAACACTTGAATGTCCTTTTATAACTATCCCCTACGTCTATTCATTTTCCCCCTACTTGTCTCTTCATATTTCTCCTTGTGTTATTATTCCACTTTAATTAATGTCTCCATGTAATAGGAAAGTGGGATAATAAATAATCTAAATGCATCTATGGCATAAAACAAAAAAATACCTACTAAACTCAGAATAACTGGTGTGACAACTTGATGGAAAGCTCTAGATGAATTGGTCCACGTCCAATAATGAAATACCAAAATACATAACCAACTAACTTACTATAAATAATAAATATATGGGAAACCTAGCTAAATCACTTTGTTTGGACCAAAACCCACTTTGATACCTCAAAGATTCCTGGTTGGCCCATAATGGCATAGTGGAAAGGGCTAGGAACATGACAAGAACGATGAACCAGAAAGGGGGACATTATAGATAATGTTTTTTGGCCAACTTTTACAAAAAAATCAAAGAGTTTTTGGTGCTTGTAAAAGTCTCAAAAACTCACCAGGCTAGAAAAATCAGCCACTAGAACATCTATGGTTGAAACCCTTGGTGTATTGAGAGAATTTATTGGATATGGAAAAACCCTTGTTAGATTATTTTTTGAACGAATTTTCGGTTTCCTGTTGTTGGCCCTTGATTTGATAGAATTTAAAGTACCTTTTCTAATATCATAAAACTTAGGAATTAGTTAGAAACCATATTGGGTGTTCTGAAAAAAAGAGAGGACAAACTAACAAGACATTAGAGTCTTCTCCACTTTGAACTCTGCAAGATTTAGGCAAGTTTACTTTAGGAATTCAATCTCATTTACTTTAGACTAAAATTCTCAACATGAACTCCAGAAATAATATATTACTTAGCCTTCTTCCTTCCAACTCAATGGCAATGAAGAGGTGATAACTAGCTATTTTGCCAAACCCTAGACAACATGAATCAAGTACAAGCTGGCAAATATTACTTAGACAAAAAAATATATTAAAAGATTGATTGATTATAAGTTTTCTGCATTGTACAAAACAATCCAATCACATCAATTCACAAGGATAGCTAGTGCCTTATCCATTGGGCTATAACTCATAGAGTTTACACACTTACTTCCAGATCTTACTTTAACACTTTGTGTTAAGATTCATCTATATTCATTTCCAAATCTCATACTTATCATATCTTTGCTTAAAACCATAATGTTCTTTCAATTCACATCAAACATTTACATAATCTATTAGATTATCAATAAAAGCAAATTGAAATATAACTCATAATGAATTACAACTAAGACTTACTAAACTTTTCTATCGCACCCCAGAAAACAAAACAATGATAAGAAAAGAGACAAGATCTGGGATGAAATATGTTCTCTTTATATTTGTATTAATTCCTTTGAAATTGTATACAATTTTAGTGACCATCTCTACTAGAAATAACACACATAGACCAACAAATGTAACTTTTGTATTTAATCTTGGAATTGATTTATAGTATGCATGGATTGACTCAAAATTTACATAGATTCATGCAACAAAAGAAACTCAGACCCTCCTTTAGCCTTGGGAACTCACTTATATAGTGTGAGTTGCAACAAGCTTCATGCTTAGAGGGAAAGGAAAGTTGTCCTTAAAACAAACATAATTACAAAAGGAGAAAATTGTCACCATCAAAATTTGCACGAGAAGAGACATAACTATTGGTCTTTTTCTTAGTAACATAATAATTCCTTTATTGGTCACTTTGTGGTGGGGCCAATTCTGTTGTAGCAGTTTCTTGCACATCCATTGCACTCGATGATTGATCTTCCTCCGTTTGTTGTTCTTCAGGTTGTGGGACCACTTTCACTTCTTCTTTTGTGCTAGGGGTTGACATTTGGACATGTATTACAGGTTGTTGATTATCTATCAAATCATCAGTTTGGGTGGCTATATCAACTATTGCATTTTCTTGATATGCTTCTATGTCATCCATTTGAACAACTTCATCAACTAACTGTATTTTCTTTGTGATAGTTTCCTTGCATGCAACTTTCTCTTTAGCTTCCATTTGCAACAACTCTATTGTTAGAGAGTAGTCTGTCATCCACTTGTTGAAAAGTGTGTCATCTGGCCAATTATAGCTCAATATTTCTCTCTATTTTCCAAATGTCTTTCCCAATTTTTTTTATCTCAACAAAATCTTGTTTGAAAGAATAATTTTTTTTTGGACTTGTACAACTTCTTCAGTGGTCCTTGCAAACCAAATGTAATTATCTTTATTTACTACCTTATTCCTTCTTATACTCATTAATTCCTTCAATTCATCTCCCCATTCCTCTTTACTTTTTATAATACCCAAGCCTTTGTGTGCATGGGGGAAAAGATCAAAATCTTTGCTTAGATATTTCCCCAGGCAAATTTTTAGTCTTCTTTGTAGCAAGTCCCTTTTGTTAGTGAATAGTTTTTCTCTCCCAGCTATTTAAGTTTAATTCACAAGAAAAACTAACTTCCACAACAAATGAGTCTTGATAATTGCAAAGACTCTCTATGTTCAAAGGCACAACTCCCTTCTAAAATTATTTTGCAATACAACTCTTATTATGAAACAATTATAATTATCATTCTTTGAACCGTAAAGAATTTAAGGAAAGATATAAACATCCCTTTATAGCTATAAAAGAATGCTGCAAATTTGAATAATCACTATTAGATATATGCCACATGACATGCTACTTCAAAATTTCAGAACTAAGATCAAGCTCACTAAACCAAATGCAAAGAGAACAATAACATCAGAATCAATGAAATAACATCTACACAGACATGAATCTCATAAAAATTCCATTAACCAGCAAGATAACCACAAAATTATTAGATAGATGCAATAGAAACAACCATACGATTGATATGCATTATCATTAACTTTACTGTTTTCATTAACAAAGGTAGATAACTACTTACGAACCAAAAGGTATTATGCTATGTCTAGAAAGTCGACCTCTTAAAATATTACATATATAGCCACACATGTCTATCTAAATTCCATCAAAAATTAACTCTCACATGGAAGTTCAAATGTAGAGTTTTAAAACATAATTAACTAAAATAAGAGAAAAATGATGTGAGTGACTCCTCACTTCTCTTTCAGGCTCCAACTATATTATTAGTATTGGTATGAGATTCTTGGGTGTCAAAATAGCCGCCACCACCTTCTTTCTAGACCTTGTGCACTGCAAGAAAACTGACTATCTCCTTATGCTGTAGGAAACCTAGCTATTCTAGCCCGAGCTTCCACATCTTCATGATTCGACCAATATGATCCAACTTTTTATCTTGAAATCCCAAATGATTAGTACAAAGGATCATCATTGAGTCTGCTATGGAAAAAATAGTTAGATTACGACCTGAAACCTTGTTCATTTCCTGTAGCAACTTCATTTTGGAGAAAAATGTTGTGTCCACTTCTTTAGGGGGCTTTTCATTTCTGTCCTCATTTCCCATGATTTCAAAATCAATACATTTTATGTCAACAATCAAGATCTCCTTTAGACACCCAACCTCTTTAAGCAACTCAGAACCCTCCTCCAACCCCTATTTCATCACAATGTTTCTCCACTCTAAATTGGCACGAGTGATGAAAAAGAAATCAACGTTGATATGGGCTCTAGGGACTTCATTTCTAAATTAGTCTACATCATATTCTTGCACTTCAGAAATATCAATTATTTATTCATCCCACCTGATATTCTTAGAGTCCCAAGCATTCATCTTTGACTCCAAGGCTATTGTTAGTTTATTTGCTCTAGCACTGGTATTGGTGAAATGGGAGAAATAATAGGTTGCCTGAGTATGAACAACACTCAACCATTTTCTATAGGCTTAGGCGATTGAGTAGTCTCTCTTAACCTACTCAAGGAAGCCTTTATTCAGGGAGAATCTAAAATGATATACAAAATAACATTAGGCAAGGCTTCCACATGTGGGCTCTGTAGCTCATGAATGTATTTGGCTATCTTCTACATCTATTTCTTTAATTCTTGCTTGTCTCTTTGATCCTTCCATATTCGCTAAGAGATCTTGGTCCATTTGATAGAAGAAGGGAGATGAAATGAACATTGATTAGGAGGTTCAAGTTCAGTGGACTTTCTCTTTCTTGCATTAGAGAAACCAACAACCTTATTAGAACTAATAATAACCAAGGGTGAACTTGAACTATCATGAATCCTCTGAACACTACAAGTCATTGATCTTTTCTACCTTTTGCACATTAGCCATTGCTCTGTTTTAACCAGGATGGGTTGGATTATTATTTGTAGGTCATCCTCTCTTGCCTTAGTTTAGTCAATATTTGGTAAGGGATAAGATTCTATCTTCTTGATGTAGGTAGGGTCAATGATCTCTTCATCCTTCTCTTTAGTCACCCGCAAGACATCAAAAGAGAGATTGAAATATTCAATTTTTGCAAAGTTAGCCTAGACCAGAGCTTCTTTCTAACTTCAAAGTCATATTGACAATTTTCTCGAAAATCCTCTAAGTGGGGAATGTGTGGGGTAGAAGAGGTTGCTTCAGAGTACTTCATAGAAATTTCTTGACTATCAAAATTGGGTCTAGTAGGATAAGTTAGTAAGCTAAGGGATTTGATCTTGACTTTGAGCCTGAGGGTGTCTTGAATAGTTTTGCATTTATAATGTCCAAGCTCAACAGAAAATGAGTACCCTGAACCTTTCCTCACCTTACAATGTTTATCCACCTCTGCCAACTGTCTACATATTTCAATTAATACAAAATGATCTAGACAATGCCGAGGCAGCCTCATTGGTTTACCTTCATAGCCTCTAACCTTGAGATAGGTGAATTGGGGAAATTGGGTGAAGTAACTGCCTGTTTTCCTTTCCTTGCAATTCAAACACCAATATGGATAAAAATGTGTCTTGAACTATTTTGAATCCATCCAAGTTTCTATTCTTTAGCAAGAGAGGGTAATATTCATAAATAGGCATACTTGGGTTTTAGTCTGAGTGGGGTAGACCTTTCCATTCTTTACTAAAAGCTAGGATGTAGAACAAGTAGGAGGTCATGTAAAAGCCAGAGGATGTGAAACAAGTAGGAGGACACATGGCATGGAAAGTGTGCCAAAATGTATTGCATAAAAATGTAATAAAGGAATAAACACTAAGCAACTAACATCTATTCTTACATGATTATGCAAACCTCAAAATATGCAAGATAACATGTAAACAAAGTTAACATGAAATCATAATGACTCAAACTACTAATGCAAACCTCATGAAATCATCAAGTGTAGATGATTTCATTGTTGTGGGATGTGGTTGCTCACAAATCCAGCATCATAACAATGAGGTAGATAGTGCTTGTGGAAATGAGGAGAGGGCTCTCCTTTTATAGGAAAAGAGATGAAATGGATAATTGAGATTGAAGGCAAGATGAATGGCTAGGATCTCTCAGGATCAATGAGGTGTCCATGAGGTGGAGGCCAAGTAGACTCCAAGTGGATTAGGGTTTTGACCAGTCAAAGGGGGCAATATGCTCACACATGTGTGAGCAACTTTTGATGTGACATGTCTATGACAGGTGTAAGAGGTGTGTAAGATCATGTTTCCTCACACATGTGTGAGACACCTTTGAAAGTGATGTGTGAGCAACTTTTGATGTGACATGTCTATGACAGGTGTAAGAGGTGTGGAAGATCATGTTTCCTCACACATGTGTGAGACACATTGATTCATGTGAAGGGGGACAAAGTTGTAAGTGTGTAAGAGTCACATGTCACATGTGACTAGGGTTTGTTAATCCTTTGATTAGGATTGTGCAAATGATCAATGATTTGATTAGATGAGAGACTAGGATTAATTAATGGATAAGTGGATTGACCTAGATTAGAAGGATGGGTTAAGTTAGGAAAGTGAGTTTAGGTGAGGGTTAAAGTTAGGAGCCATGTGCTCAAATAGGATTAAATGTAATATTTAATTCTAAGTGGGATTAGGAGAGGATTAATTAAGTAAACGAAGTACTAAATTAAAATGGGTGAGTTAGGATTTAAATAAACCTTAGTTCATTTAAATCAAGGAAAGACAAATATAATTAAATAAATGTAAATTTATTTAATTAAAAGTAGGGTAATTAAATAAATAATAAATATCTATTTAATTGGTCAAGACACGTGATTTGGACAATTTTAGGTGTCTACAATATCAAGAAGGATACTGCTAATAACTGACTCTCTATCCTTGTTAGGTAGTTTTGGGGGGGGGGGGGAATAGTGGCCATGACGGAAATAAAACTAGAGAAAAATGATATAGAAGAATCCACAACTTCTCAAGAAATGTAGAAGGAAAAGATACATGCAAAATTAAAGTTTAGAGACTCACCGAGTTGAGCACATGCAAGTTGCAAAACAAATACTTCAACTATTGTCGTGTACACTAGATGAGGCAAAAGAGTTTTACCAAAGCCGAGATGGTAGGGGAATGAAGATAAGGAAAGATTCATTTAAAACATAAGACCTAGCTTAAAGTGTGCAAATGGATGACAAGATATGTAACGCCCTACCAAGGGATCCAAAATAACTAACCTAAAGTTTTACTAAGTTTGCCAAACTTTTTTTTTTTAAACAAGAAGAATAACATACACAAAAAACACATAGTAGCAGAAGCAATAACATACGATCAACTATAAGCATACATAATAGGTTACATTCCTTAAGGATCCCAAGACATTGAGTCACATTTAAATTTAATTAATTCTAAGTCTAATAAATACCACATCCACATGAAAGAATAATTAGAAAGTCCAATGTCCATTTTAATAATATACATTTGTTCTGAATGCCTCTTGGCAAATGAAATTTGGAATGCTCAATCATCTACTGTACATGTCACAGGGTATGAAAGGCTAAAATAATATACATATGTAGAAATAAAGATACATCCTCCTCCTCGAATCCATGATAAAAAGTACAATAAAATAAATGAAAGCATCCACCATGAAAGATATTAACATCCATCATAAGATATAACCATCCATCAAATGATACAAGATAGAATGAGAGGATATGTAGACAAGGAAGCTCTAGCAATGATGACTACATATGGATCTCAATGGTAAGAGTAAAAAGCACTACCACTCGGCCACGTGGAACCTAAATGGCCCACTCCCACTGTGCTAAGGAGATAGTCTCTAGTCCCAAACATGATATCAAATCACATAACACAAGTAGTCTCTAAGTCCAAGAAATCCTAAAAGTATTCTAACTCAAAGGTTCCAAAATAGATCGACATCTAGACCTAGAGACACACAAGACATGTAGGAAACTACTACGTAAGCGGGCAAGTGTCATCACATGAATCATGCTAGAGTAACTCGAGTAGTCTCTTAGGACCCCTAGGTCCCTAATGATCCCTATGTGGCCACTAGTATCCTCTCGTACTGACAAGGCATACTACAAAATGCAAGGTCGCAACCAAACGTTCTCTCTAGTCTCATCCTAGTTTGTACTAGCACTCAAGGCATGAGCGATAACATACAAGACTCTTATTAGGTTCATTTTACTCTCATTTAGTATAATGTTTTCACTTATTAAACAACTGTAAGGGAAACTTGGCAAGAAAGAATATAACTGTTTCCACATAACCCATAATAGATCTAAAATAAACACAGAATTAAAATCCACATGTAAGAGAATAGAAAACATACGCACAAAATTATGACACATGATATACCCTGGGAAACCCTCATTGAGGGAAAAACCCAACCTCCAAAAGCATCCATCATCATGTATTATTCAGCAAAAATACCATTGCAATACAACCATGGAAGCCTTCATGGCCATAGCCACAACCGAGAAAACTATGTGAACAAGCATGAATCCACACATCCCATGCCATGCTTCCAACCTTCACAAATGCTCCCTTGGCTAACCTGTCAAGCCTTGTCCCGCTCGACTCTTGCCTTTTTCACTCTTACTATACAACAACTACCCTTGTGGCTACTTATATAGTAGCAAGTCCCACAAAACCACTAAGTGGTATTACATAAACCATGTGCTACCTAACCCACTGACCCCACATTTAATATTGGGCATTTAATTCTTTTCCCCAATATTAAATAATTACATGAAATATTATCACAATGTTACAATACAACTCATCAAAAATATTTCATGGGAATCTTTACATGTTGCACGTCCATCTAGGTGGAACATTACATGATAAAATAAAATAATAAAATATAACAATATTATGCAATGTGTGCAACACCCATTATCTCAACAACAACTTACAATGGGTTACCCTGGGAACCACTTAGGGCCCCGACCCCCATTGCAAGCCACTTCCCGACAACACATAGATTACCTACCCTAAGCTCATGAAATCACAAATCAAAGAATCATAGTAAAATCACCTTAGTCCTATACAAGTGACTCAAAAGCATTATAAAGATAATCATAATATTCACATCAGTTCTCTGCGAGCAATTAGAAAGCATCCCAAGATAAATCACAATACCCATTGGTTCTCAAAGAGCAACCGGAAAGTATCCCAATAATACTGATCAACAACTCAAAATGGTTAAGTCCAACATGTCACAACATGACATCTCCAAGAACAAGAAAACAAACACCTCAGTCCTATCAAAGTGACTGGAAAACAATTCAATTGTAACTGATTGGGGACTCAAAAATGGTTAAGTCAAGTAGGTCATACATTCACCTCAGTGTCACACAAAAACACTGGAAAGCAATAATGAATAGTAAATACAAACATATCATGGAACATGCCATCACATTACCATGGTTGGGTATAAAAAGATCGAAATCAAAACATCAACATGACATCACAAACTCATAACCCCCGAGCCTCTAGTAACATCCTAAGACTGGTCAATACTAGAACAACCTGAAACCCCAAAGCATAGATAGTACATAGAAAACATAATAGTCTCACGGTTCAGTTTGATTTGAAAATATATTGTTAATTTGGGTTTCAATTTTTGTTTTGGTGTATATTTTAAGTAAAAAGCTTCATTGTTTACCCCAATAATTAAACCCATCCTGATATTCAAATAACAAGCACCATTACCCCTATTCGACTTTTAAGTAAATTTTCTCCAAAATAACCTAAGGGTGGTCATTAATTAAATTATTAAAATAATAATCATGGATGTTTCAAAAATACCACTTTATTAAAAATCAATTTTAATAATAATAATAATAAGATAACTCTATATCTTCCTTAAGCAATATTAATCATTAATTAAATTAAATTAAACTAATTTTAAATTAAATTAATTAATAATTATACAAGACTAGTATATTACCATTCATTAATAATCTATTAAAATTAATAATTATTAATAAATAAAAATTCATCATTAAACTTAATAATTACAATTAAACAGTCTTATATTAAAATTGATTAAATAATTAAATATCAATAAATTATTATTTCATTAATAAACTTATTAATAAATAATAATTTAATTAAATATATATATATTTTTTATAAAATTAAATTATAAAAAAAATTATACAGATTTTAAATTATAAAACAAACAAATGTATTTTTATGCCCCACTAACCCTCATATTAAAAAAATGGCTACGACCATTGTGAAACACGACAACCCTATCGTAACAGGCTGCTGCCGCAATAACGGCAATAAAGGCTGCCAGTTATAAGGTAAGGGGGTAGGGTGTGGGTAAAACTCGCCCCTCCCCAAATTTAATATTTAATTATTTAAAATATGTATATATACATATTTAATTTTTTTTAAAAATATATATTTAACAAAAACAAGACCCCCTCCCAAATTTATTAATTAAAATATATTTTTTTATAGAAAATTCTAGCCTTAAATTGATAGGGGAAATATAACCAACTGGTTAAATTCTTTATTTAAATATTCTACTGAAATTTCTTTTTCAAAACAAGACCCTCCCCAATTTAAAAATTAATTTATTTCAATTGCAGGACAAGGTTTTCTAAATAGTTTTTCAATCTGGATATACAGATGGAATTGAATAGTCAAAGACTCAGAACGAAGGGTGGAATGATTCATACAATGAAATTTGAGAAAACAATCTTTTTTACAATCACGAAGTAGACAAGAATGTCAAATTACATATTTCATTCAGTGATCAAAGCACAAGACCCTACCTGAACCTGATGCTAATACACAATCACCCAAAGATTGTGAGAATTCGCTTCTATCCAAAAACTTCTCTCTGAAATATTCCAAAAAATTTCCTTCCAAAATTTCACTTCCAAATTTGCTTCCAAAAATCCGCATCCCTCAAAATGAACCTTCAATTGGTGATAATGAGTTTTCTCCTTAAATCAGGCCACTAATTATGCATTCACCCTAGATAATTCTCTACTCACCTGACTTCAACTCTAAATTAACTTTCCTTTATCTTTCCTTTATCTTTTCCATGCACATTTAGTAATTACTTTATTTAATTTCCATTGGACTTTAGTTTTAATTAATTTATTGAATTTTAATCTCATGCGCACTTTATGCAATTAAAATATCTTTATTAAATTCACTTGTTTTATCTTTTAATTAATTTTCTTATATTTTCATCTCATGCACGCATCATGCAAACTTAAAACTCTTAATAAATTAATATCTTTTCACTTTTTAATTTATTTTTGAAACTTAATTGATAAAATATTTATTAACTTAAATAATAATAATATTTAGCATTTATTTAAAAATGAACTCTGAATATATTATTATTAAATTAAATAAATATCATCACATTCTAAAATTATCCTTATAACTTTTATGTTCAAATTTAATTCTTTTTATTGAATTAATTTCCCAATTAATTAAATAAAATTAAATATTAAACTATCATAATAATTTTCCATTAAATTAAATCATTAATATAATCTTTTAATTAGACTTAATTAATAAAAAATTCACTAAAGACTCATAAAGTAAAATACGAAAATCTATCATAGAAAAATACATACAAAATCAAACTAAAGGGTTATAATCACGAATTAACGTCATCCAGCGCATTCAGAATGTAGACAACTCAGATACTTTCATAACTTTTTAGGACAAATGGCTTAAAGGTTTAGGATTTGGACTTAAGAATTTATCTCCCCTCTCTTACCATTGAGATAATGCAATAAGATACGCTCATCCTGGCAATTCAGGGAAGTTGATACCCGGTACCTACAACCTGCATAAAATTCATGCATGTACAAACATAATATTCTAAGCTAAATAGGCAATGGCAGGAAGTGGTGCATCATGTAGATCTCAACTAGCAGGTGACTACGACTCCCTTCCTTAACCACATCAAAAATGCCATACATAAAGAAAACAAACACACACACACCATACACATGCAGTATGGGGTAACTATCCATAAGAAAACACATATAATCCATCTAACTAATCATCATCAATAACTAAAATCACTAAATACTGATCATGCATACATGAAATATAGAGTACCAAGTAATCTCATCATTTAATAAATTGAATCTAAAACAATATCTAATAAACTCAAAACAATACTACTAATCATCAAACATAAAACTAGCCTAAAAGAGTTTGGCAATGATAGCAAAATGCAAACTAGGGGCAGGCACTACATTCACCCCCTAGACTTAGGCTTACTCCTGGAAGCCTACAAGAATGACAACACTAAAGGACTCACTGTGCATGTCTCATTGGACCTTTTCCCCTCAGTAGGAGGATATGACTCCACTAAAAACACTACACCAATAATATTTGATATAACAAGGTAGTATGATAACCATAACACATACTACTGTAAAGCATAGATAAAAGACACATGTTTTGAAAATAATTTAAGTTCAATTTTCAGTTTACCTATGTTTAGGTTTACGTATAATTTTCAATTTTGAAGTCTCAAGTGTTGAAGTATGAAAAATATACAACTAAAAGTTTAAGTTTTGTTTCAGTTCAACTAGTTCAAGTTTCAGTTTGAAAATAGATATACATAACAGTTTTAAGTTTCATTTTTGTTCAACTAGTTAACAACTAGTGGCATTCCAATATACCCAGAGCTCCCAATGTAGAAACTTGGGCTCTGATACCAGATGTAACACCTCACCAAGGGATCCAAAAGAATTAACCTAAAGTTTTACTAAGTTTGCCAAACATTTTTTTTAAACAAGAAGAATAACATACACATCAAACACATAGTAGCGGAAGCACAAACATATGATCAACTATAAGCATAAATAACAGGTTACATTCCTTAAGGATCCCAAGATGTTGAAGCACATTTAAATTTAATTAATTCTAAGTCTAATAAATACCACATTGACATGAAAGAATAATTGGAAAGTCCAAGGTCCATTTTAATAATACACATTTGTTCCGAATGCCTCTTGGAAAATGAAATTCAGAATGCTCAATCATCCACTGTACATGTCACAGGTATGAAAGGCTAAAAGAATATACATATGTAGAAATAAAGATACATCATCGTCCACGAGTGCATGATATAAAGTACAATAAAATAAATGAAAGCATCCACCATGAAAGATATTAACATCCATCATAAGATATAACCATCCATCAAATGATACAAGATAGAATGAAAGGATATGCAGACAAGGAAGCTCTAGCAATGGTGACTACAGAAAGATCTCAATGGTAAGAGTAAAAAGCACTACCACCTGACCGTGTGGAACCTAAATGGCCCACTCCCATCATGCTGAGGAGATAGTCTCAAGTCCCAAACAAGATATCAAATCATATAACACAAGTAGTCTCTAAGTCCAGAAAATCCTAAAAGTATTCTAACTCAAAGGTTGCAAAATAGATCGACATCTAGAGCCAGAGGCACACAAGATTTGTAGGAATCTACTATGTAAGCGGGCAATTGTCATCACACGAATCATGCTGGAGTTACCCAAGTAGTCTAGTAGGACCCCCGGGTTCCTTGTAATCCCTATGTGGCCACTAGTATCCTCTCGTATTGACAACACATACTACGAAATGCAAGGTCACAACCAAGCATTCTCTCTACTTCCATCCTAGTCTGTACTAGCACTCGAGGCATGGGAAAGAACATATAAGACTCTTATTACATTCATTTTACTCTCATTTGGTGTAATGTTTTCACTGATTAAACAACTTACAATGGGTTACCCTGGGAACCACTTAGGGCCCCAACCCCCATTGCAAGCCACTTTTCGACAACACATATAGATTACCTACCCTAGGCTCATGAAATCACAAATCAAAGAATCATAGTAAAATCACCTTAGTCCTATACAAGTGACTAGAAAGAGTCATAAAGATAATTATAATAATCACATTAGTTCTCTGCGAGCAACTAGAAAGCATCTCAAGATAAATCACAATACCCATCAGTTCTCAACGAGCAACCAAAAAGTATCCTAATAATACTGATCAATGATTCAAAATGGTTAAGTCCAACATGTCACAACATGACATCTCTAAGAACAAGAAAAAAAACACCTCAGTCCTATCAAAGAGACTGCAAAACAATTCAATTATAACTGATTGAGGACTCAAAAATGGTTAAGTAGGTCATATATTTACCTTAGTGTCACACAAAAACATTGAAAAACAATAACGAACATTAAATACAAACATATCATAGAGCATGCCATCACATTACCATGGTTGGGTATAAAAAGATCAAAATCAAAACATCAACATGACATCACAAACTCATAACACCCTAGCCACTAGTAACATCCTAAGACTGGTCAATACTAGGGTAACCTGAAATCCCAAAGCATAGACAATACATAGAAAACATAATAGTCTCACGATTCAGTTTGATTTGAAAATATATTGTTAATTCAAATGTAAGGGTTTCAATTTATGTTTTAGTGTATATTTTAAGTAAAAAAATTGTTTACCCCAATAATTAAACCCATCTTGATATTCAAATAACAAGCACCATTACCCCTATTCAACTTTTAAGTAAATTTTCTCTGAAATAACCTAAGGGTAGTCATTAATTAAATTATTAAAATAATAATCATGGATATTTCAATAATACCACTTTATTAAAAATCAATTTTATTAATAATAATAAGATAACTCTGTATCTTCTTTAAGCAATATTAGTCATTAATTAAATTAAATTAAACTAATTTTTAATTAATTAATTAATAATTATACAAGAATACTATATTACCATTCATTAATAATCTATTAAAATTAATAATTATTAATAAATAAAAATTCATTATTAAAGTTAATAATTACAATTAAACAATCTTATATTAAAACTGATTAAATAATTAAATATTAATAAAATATTATATCATTAATAAACTTATTAATAAATAATAATTTAATTAAATAAATAAATAAATATATATATATATATATATTTATAAAATTAAATTATATTAAAAAAATTATACAAATTTTAAATTATAAAACAAACAAGCGTATTTTTATGGCCCGCTAGCCCTCATATTAAAAAATTTCTATGACCATTGTGAAACATGGCAGCCCTGCCGTAGCAGGCTGCTACCACAATAGTAGTACAATGTACTACTGCTGCTACAGTAGTACCTATAGCGACAATGACAATAAAGGCCACCGGTTATAAGGAAAGGGGGTAGGGGGTGGGTAAAACTCACCCCTCCCCAAATTTAATATTTAATTAATATATATATATATATATATACAATTTTTTTTAAAAAAAAATATATTTAACAAAAAGAAGACCCCCTCCCAAATTTATTAATTAAAATATTTTTTTTTATACAAAATTCCAGCCTTAAACTGATAGGGGAAATATGACCAACCAGTCGAATTCTTTATTTAAATATTCTATTGAAATTTCTTTTTCAAAACAAAACCCTCCTCGATTTGAAGACTTATTTCTTTCAATTACAGGATGAGGTTTTCTAAATAGTTTTTCAATTCGGATATACATATGGAATTGAATAGCAAAAGATTCAAAATGAAGGTTGGAAAGATTCATACAACGAAATTTGAGAAAACAATCTTTTTTACAATCATGAAGTAGACAAGAATGTCAAATTACATATTTCATTCAGTGATCAAAGCACAAGACCCTACCTGAAGCTGATGCCAATACCCACCCACTCAAAGATTATGAGAGAATTTGCTTCTATCCAAAAACTTCTCTCTGAAACTTTCCCAAAAATTCCCTTCCGAAATTCGCTTCCAAATTTGCTTCCCAAAATTCATGTCCCTCAAAATGAACCTTCAATTGGTGATAAGGAGTTTTCTCCTCAAATCGGGGCACTAATTGTGCGTTCACCTGAGAGAACTCTTTACTCATCCGACTTCAACTCTAAATTAACTTTCCTTTATCTTTCTTTTATCTTTTCCATGCACATTTATTAAATTATTAAATTACTTTATTTCATTTTCACTCGACTTTGCTTTTAATTAATTTATTGAATTTTAATCTCATGCGCACTTTATGCAATTAAAATATCTTTATTAAATTCACTTGTTTTATCTTTTAATTATTTTTCTTATATTTTCATCTCATGCACGCATCATGCGAACTTAAAAATTTTAATAAATTAATATCTTTTCACTTTTTAATTTATTTTTGGAACTTAATCGATAAAATATTTATTAACTTAAATAATAATAATATTTAGTATTTATTTAAAAATGAGCTCCAAATATATTATTATTAAATTAAATAAATATTATCACGTTCTAAAATTGTCCTTATAACATTTATCTTCAAATTTAATTATTTTTATTTAATTAATTTTCCAATTAATTAAATAAAATTAAATATTAGAATATCATAATAATTTTCCATTAAACTAAATCATTAATTTAATCTTTTAATTAGACTTAATTAATAGAAAATTCAACAAAGAATCATAAAGTAAAATACGAAAACCCATCATAGAAAAACACATACAAAATCAAACTAAAGGGTTATAATCACGAATTAATGTCATATGACACATTCGAAAAGTAGACAACTCAGATACCTATCCTGACTTTCTAGGACAAATGGCTTAAAGGTTTAGAATTTGGACTTAAGAATTTATCTCCCCTCTCTTACCATTGAGATAATGCGATAGGATACGCTCATCCTAGTAATTCAGGAAAGTCGATATCCGATACTTGCAACCTGCATAAAATTCATGCATGTACAAACACAATATTCTAAGCTAAATAGACAATGGCAGGAAGTGGTGCATTGTGTAGATCCTGACTAGCAGGTGACTACAACTCTCTTCCTTAACCACATCGAAAATGCCATACATAAAGAAAATAGATACGTGCACCATACACATGCAGTATGGGGTAAGTATTCATAAAAAAACACATATAATCCATCTAACTAATCATCATCAATAACTGAAATCATTGAATAATCATCATGCATACATGAAATATAGAGTACCAAGTGATCTCATCATATAATAAACTGAATCTAAAACAATATTCGATAAACTCAAAACAATACTACTAATCATCAAACATAAAATTGGCCTAAAAGAGTTCGGCAATGATAGCAAAATGTAAACTAAGGGCAAACACTATGAGACAAGAGTTATGGTCATTAACAAATCACCCAAGTTCTGAATGTGTCACAACATACTTCTTTGTTATTACTCTTAACTTCACATTAATGAGAATCCCTTATGTAGATTTAGCAATATTGTGATGCTGCAAAGCTGTCACCTAAGATACATGGCATTCTGAGGCGTCAAACTTTATGACTGTAAGTGAACATGATGTTGGAAATATCCAAGATATGATAGGTTACTGAGAGGGGAGGGGTGAATCAATAACTTCAAAACTTTAAACAATTCAACACTTTAAATATTCACCATTCATCTATCTAATCTATTGCATATATGAGAAATCAAACATCCATAACACAAGTACAAAGTGATTTGGTGACCCAGAAACCTTCCAAATAGAAAGTAAAACTGGGGTGGGGATGATATCCACAAAACTTCATTACTAAAGTATGAAGTTGGCCTATTAAGGCTTACATTGACCACTTTTGGTGATCTTCCCTGTTAGGAGCACAAAAGATTGCTAGGTTCACCTTGTTAGAGGATTTACAAACATACACTGAAGTATGCACTCTATTAGGAGATTTATACAAAGACTGTTAAGTCTACCATGTTAAAGGATTTATAAAACTGATTCACCTATTAGGATGAAATAGTGGATCTACTTACAAACTTGATTTGTTGATTAGATCCTTGAAATATATATCACCTCTTGTGATTGATGAATCATTATTGCTCCTTGTAGACCTTGATGAATACCCTGCTCTGCTGCTGATTCGCTTTCATTCTTCTCAAAACATTACATGTCTGTCTTTATCCATACATCCATAACTTGTTACTTGCAAATGATATAATACATTAAATATATACCATTCCAATAATTACAATTGCAAGGTCAGCCAAAACATAAGTGAACAAAACATTACTGAGTCAGCCCAATAGAAAATAACTCTGGTTTACTGAACTGACTCGGTGACCTTCTGATACTCAGCATCCACTACATTACTCGACATCATCATGCACTCGGTAGAAGTGAAGGCTCAGTCCATACTAATCATTGATGTAGTTCTAAACTCGGTAACCACAGGTGACTTGGTAGATGTAGTGTCACTCAGTAAACATTTGATTCCTTTGTTTACCTTGTTTTCACTCGATAAACACTGCGCTTCCATCACTCGGTAATCACTACACTTCCATCACTCGGTAATCACTGTGAAACTCAATGAACACTGGAATGCTTGGTGTGAACTGTGAAGCTCGGTTAACACTAGAATGCTCAGTGTGAACTGCGAAGCTCGGTTAACACTAGAATGCTTGGTGTGAACTGCAAAGCTCGGTTAACACTAAAATGGTCAGTGTGAACTGTGAAGCTCAGTTAACACTAGAATGCTCAGTATACATTGTAGACTGAGTGATGAGCTCGGTAGCTATACTGATACAGATAAGTGTTGTCACTAATGGCAATAATAAGTTAATGCCAACACATGATCCATTGAACTATAAAACAATTTAATGTTCAAGTTAAATAGTTGTGATATATTGGAGACTATGCTCATGAGTAGACCAAAAATGAAAATAGACATGTGAACCTTGAACAACATGTTAAATGTTCAAGTTAAACTTCAATGACGAGTCTTAGCATCCAAACAAGACCGACGTTCATAACTTGACTAAGACACTTGATGAACCTATGAACCTTGAAGCTTGAACCTTGAACAACATGTTCAATGTTTAACTTCACAAATTTGTTCAACTAAGAGGCTAAAAGAAAGGAGCGCCGAAAAAGTTAAGCTTCACAATGAGACTTCAATAAGAGATCACCTCTTCACATAATCAACTATTACCATAATTATGTATACAATAAATGTTGACCATACATGGGTAAACCTTTTATGATCAATATTTAGAAGATCACTAGCTTGATCAAAAGTCTTCTCTATTTGGTCATTAGAGTTGTTAGTAACAAAGCAACATCGGGTAGTGATAACATCATCTCTGCTAATCCATTTATTCAATATTGGTCTCAAGGTGGCTTCATTATTATTCAACTCTTTCCATATATCTACCAACCTTGATAATTCCAAATGAAAGAGAGGCCGATTGATTCTATCCACTAAAAACAAAATTGTATCTCTAATCTTATCCTCATGTTGGATTCCCAACTCCACATGCAGTGACCAAATTTTGGATTTTTCCTCATTTAGCTCATAAACTATATAAAGTTGAGGTGTGGTTAAAATTTCCACAATAGGACAAGGACCAAAAGGTGGCAATGGAATAGGAGCAACTTCAATTCTAAGCTAGCTAGACTGCCTACCTACTTTCCTCTTTCCAATTTTTTTTTTTCATATTTGCAATCTTGTTCTTCAATTGGTAGATTCTTTGCCCCTTTCATTGTAGAATTCCAACACCTTCTCAAACTTTTCGTTCATTTCTAGGAATTTATTTTTATCTTTAGCAGCAACCACTAAACCAAAATATGTTACCTCTTTATTCATGAGAGCTACCTTTTCACTATATATTTCCTCCACCTTATACACCATGAGGCTCCCTATATATTCAATATTTGAAACCTCCTGGATTATGACATTATCTCTTTTTTGGATTGTCCACATGACTAGGACTTTATGGTCATCACTGTATTTTACCCCTTCATAGAGTTGCATTACTTCATCTTCAGTCCTGAATTTAGTTTCTTTCACCTTCCTCACTGCATCAAAAATCATTACATTAGCACTATCTCATTCTAGCAGTATCATGACTCTCAAATCTTTTAGTAACTATCTTCCCCCCTACAAGCGCTATTTGATTGAACACTTCTATAAGGTTAGCTTTGACCCCCTCTTCAATATCAGAGTCATGTCTAGAAAGTTTCTCTGCTTTTATTTTCTTGCACCTACCCTCAAAATTTTCAATGTTGTTCCTCCACAAAAATTGAATAAATACCCTAGATTTTACAAAATTTTCCTCATCTAGAAACTTCTTTGTTTCCTTCTCTACAATAGGATCAATCTCCATCCCTCCAAAATTCTCTACTATGAGGGCTAGGAGTGGCATGGGGGGCTCTTTAGGTGCTCCTTCCTCCACCTCTGCTGTAGTTATTACAATGTCACCTTAGCCTCCCATTTGTTTCAGCTTCTCCCTCAAGGAGTCTTCATCATCAATGTGAATGGGGGTTTATGAGGGGGAGTACTCCTCACCTCTAGATGAAGATCCCTATTCTAACTTCTTCCTTTCAATAGCTTGTGTTGAGGGAGGGCTTTATGAAAGTTTCCTCTTGTATAAAGGGATAGGCTATATATTCACACTTTTGGCCACAACATAGCTTTCCTTCCTTTGTAAGGTGTACTGACTCATGCTTATGATGACTTTTTTTGCTAGCCTCTTCTCAATTTCTATGGCCTAGTTTGGGTAGGCTTGTATCGAAATTTCCTTTTTCTCATTTATGGTTTGCATGAGCCCAAAAAAATTAGCCATAAGCTCATTGATCTTATCTCCCCAATACTTAATATCAGGTAAGGGATCATACTTCTTATCTAAAGCATTAATAAACTCCAAAACCCTACTATACACTTTCCATTTTTCATTTTTTACTTCCAGTTCTTGCAATGAAAATTGATTTCTAATAATGTCCTCAAGAAAGTAAAAAAAATTATCATATGATCTAGCTTTGATTCTATCTTTGAACATATCTTAAAAACCTTCAAGATCAATGAAACATGAATGAGATTGAGCTATTTGGTATTTATCCAAAAACTTACCTAGATGCCTCCAACCTCCTTTCATAAGCACAAAATTGTGGATGATAGTGAAGTTTGGGAAAATTGTACCTTAGACCTTCCCACCAACTCCTTTTCTTCTAGTCCTCCTTTCTACCATAAGAATTAAATAATTCCAACCTTTAGTGGCACTTGATATGGAAGGACATGTGGCTTCCCTCGGAAGCCATACACTCTAAAGATAGTGGATATTGAGTATGGGATGATATCCCCCCATTTGTGGTTCACTTTTAGTCCCTTGGCATGATCTTTGGGCCTAATCAACTCTAGTAAGGGTTGGGGTATTCTGGGATTGTCTCTTGTTAGAAAAATCCTTAGCTTTGAGGCAAAGTATCTGTCAAATCTAACAAAATTGGTATCGATGACCTCCCAGAACATTATCAGACACATTCCTCTATTTGTAATCCACTTTCCTAGAAAAATCCCTTCATGGAGGCATCTTAGTAATTTAACACACTTGATACTGGAAATTCTCAGGTAATCAAGAGTTTCAAGTACTTACCCACAAATTTCTTTCTTCAGCTAACCACTCTATTCACAATGATTCACTGTGTGAGGAAATGAAACTCTAAGCTTCTGTTCTTTATGCTTCAAATTTCTTTCACTTGGTAATTGATTATGAATTGAATTTCAAGTTTATGCAAATTTCCTTCACATGAGCTCACATTGATACATCATTAATCCTGTAATAGTTAGATTGT
Source organism: Cupressus sempervirens (assembly GCA_028749045.1). Classification (NCBI taxonomy): domain Eukaryota; kingdom Viridiplantae; phylum Streptophyta; class Pinopsida; order Cupressales; family Cupressaceae; genus Cupressus; species Cupressus sempervirens. The sequence goes on from CM053788.1 coordinate 654,486,019, forward strand.
CTGTTGCGCCAAAAATTTAAAATTTGGTTGTTGATCTGGGCATGATCGGATGATGTTGTTTTAAACTTTAATGAGTGCATCACTTTTTGGAAAGTTAGACACTTGTCACCTCCTTCTATTCTCACTTTGGCTAAACAATGAGCACTTTTATAATGTGAGAATATGATCATCGTTGTTCCATTCACATCCTACGATCACAAAATTAATTAGCTATTTCTACATTTCTTTTAAGACCTAGGTCCAATGAACCACATGTCATCTTATCATAACCTTGCTTTGGCTAAAGATCAATCACTTTTGTTTTGTGAGGTTGTGACAACCATTGATCTTCTAAAGATCTATGCCTATAAAGATGCATTATTTTCTGGCTCTTTAGAACGTTGCATGGTCTCACATAGACACTTGTCAACATGTTGTATTGTCACACTTTCTAACCACCTTACATCTTGAATTTGGAGAAATACAAGAACCCTTGATCTACAATCCAATAAATGGTTGGAAAAGATTCTGCTTATTACATGCTTTAGGGATCCACAAGGATAGGTATCTATTTATCATATTTTCACACCTAACTTCAATATGAAACTATACAACAACCTTTGATTATGATCTAGATCAACGATTAGGAAGAAGAACACATTTTGGCTTCAGAATCAATCTGGATATGATAACTGGCAGATTTCAATAGAAATTTCAAAGCAATATTTTATGGAGCCCACTAGGAAACTCATCAATATGTTGCATGTTTTCACTTTTTAAACAACAAGCAACTTCACTTTGCGAGGATGCGACATTCATTGATTTAAAAGGAGATCAATGACTGTTATGAAACAAAGAACTTCTGCACTTCCTTAGGTTCCATTGGATAGGTGTCATGTTGTTGCTTTCTTGCTTTAGTTAAACAATCTGTATCTTCATTTTGCAAGAAAGTGACATTCGTATATCTAGGAAGAGATCAACGGTTCAAAAAGTAACTCATCCGAAGGTTTTTGAACAAGGAAAAAACAACACACAGGCTAACTAGAACACAACCTTGGGTTAAAATATGGTTTATGAGCTAGGGTAAAATGGAAGTTTTGTGAGAAATTTCAAAAATATTGTAAAAAAAACCTTATAAAAAGGAAATTTTAGAATGTATGAAGGCTTATTTTTAATCTCCCGTGTAAAATTCAAAAATGTGATCAATGCTAACAATTTTAAAAAAGAACCTAGGACATAAATGATATTAGGGTATAACAATTAGGGATTTTCTAGGGCATAATTAATGAAGAGACATACACACTCTAATCATAAAAGGACAACTAGATTTTTCACAAAAAAATTGAAGGGTTTATTACTAGGTTAAAAAAGTCAGGCCAAGTGGCTTTGTTTGGAGATGACAAATGAAACAAATTCATACAAGGGCTTAGAATCTTTGGCAAAAGCAGACCACATACTTGACAAAATGACAGCTTTTTAGAGAGCAACACAAACTAGGGACTAACAACATATATAGAGGGACAAGAATATATACAAGGATTTATAGAATATACAAAACTAGACTACTGTTCATGGAAAGAAAAGTATCTTCAAAAGAAGTACTTCAAAAATTATCCACGAGCTGACAATTCAAGAATGTCACCTAATAATTTCTTTAAAACATAAGAATCCTCACCTGATTTAGAATCAATCAAAAATGGGCCAAGCCAGATGGGATAAAATTTACCATGCTTACCCTTATCCACACTCGATGTAGAATCAATCAAATATGGGCCAAGCCAGATGTGATAAAATTTACCATACTTACCCTTATCTTTAATTCTTGCGTTCCACATTAGAATTAAGTCTTCAGGCTCAAACTTTCTTTCTATTGCCTTTTTGTCATATAAGTGCTTTGCTTGCAACTATAATTTTGTATTTCTAACAAAGTCCTCCTTTCTGTTCTCAAGTAATCCAACCAATTAATCCATTCTCTCTTGCATCATCATACATCTAGATATAATTGTATAGGCCTATATGGTTATTTCAGGGCATTCTTTCCTGAATCCCATATACTGGGTCAAAAGGTGAAACACCTATTGCCTTCTTAACAATTACTTTGTCAAGCCATATTGCCAGTTACAACTTGGAATCCCATGCCCTTTTATTTTCATCTAATGTCATTTTGATAATATTTAACAAACTTTTGTTTGTTGATTCTGTTTGTCCATTTCCCTATGGATGGTAAGGAGATGATGTTGATCTTGTAATAGCATATTTGTCAGAAAATAAGCCTCTGCCTCTACCTATAATGCTTAACATTTTCTTTAAGGGGTATTACATGCTGAAAAAGATCTTCCCTATATGCCTTAAGGTCATCATAAGACCATGCAAAAAAATGCCTAAATTTTCTTAGCAAATCAATTAGTGACTTCCTAATCGTAGGGGACAAAGTCTTTGGGTGATTAAGTTATTCCAATGCTTACTTCTTCAAGTTCCTATGGTTTCTTATCCTTGATGTCTGAATGCACTCTCTCTTGATTATCAAAGACACTTTCAAGTACCACTAACCCTTTAGGTACCTTGTTTTATTTAGCTGTACAATTTCTTGGTAAAAAATGGTTTCTTTTCCATCTACTATTTCAACCAATGCACTACAATCCAACTCTTGGCCATCATATTTATCTTCATTGAGGATAAATTTAGAATATCCTTATTATCTTCAAATACTTTCCAATTCTCTATGTCATTAGGAATTGATGGTCTATTCTTCATCTCAATCTTAGATACACCAACAAATGATATATCATCAAGCTTAATTGCCACATTGGCCAACATGTCAGCCATCTTATTGTTGCTTTTGTCCATCCAAGAAATTAAAAAGGCATCAAATGTTCCAATTTGATCCCAAACAACATTCCTATACTATTTTAGCCTCTTATTCTTGGATGCATACCTTTCATTGGTTTGAGACGCAACTAGTTCTGAGTCACCAATAACATGTAATTTTTTGATACCATGATTTGCTTCTACTTTTAACCCAAGAAAAAGTGCCTCATACTTTGCAATGTTGTTTGTACATGTGAAATTTAGGATGAATGAATACTTATATGTATTCTTATCTCAAGTTATGAAAACTACCCCAGCCCTTGACCCATCTTTAGAGTTAACCCCATCAAAATACATAGTCCAGAGATTATGAGAATCTAGACATTTTGTTGCTTCTTTTGAAATCAATGGGATTGACTTTTCTATTTCTTGAAAGGTGATTTCAACTTTGAAAGCATTCACCTTAGTGTCTAAGAAGCACATAGCATTAGTGTCAATATTATCTTCAAGCATGTGGGAAACTCTTGGTTCTCTATCCACCTTAATGACTTTGTCTCCTAGGTGAAATCTAAAATAAGACAAATCCTATTGTAGGCTACCCTTCATTGAATCAATCCATTTTCTTGAGAGAAACATTTCATACTAGGGAGGAATATAAACTACTGAGACTGTTATAGTTGTTGGGTAGATATTTTACAAATGAGAGTTTTGGATAAAAATTCAGTCACAAAATAGGATGACCAACCACAACGTGTGAGACACAGTCTCTCCTACCTTAAAGGGAAGGCTCCCCCTTCTCACCATTACTTGAATCAATTGAAGGTAAGAAAGAAGTCGAGAGATTTTATAAAATGGGTGTTACCAATATCCTTTCTTCTTATCTTTCAAGAAAGAATCCACTTACTCATGGAGCAAGTAATGGGTAGGGTGAATCTCTAACTATACTTCTATCAAGAGTTGGAAATAGTGACATCGATAAACCTTCACTAACTTAGCTTGTCTTTAAGTCTAGTCATACTTCTATATGAAAAGCTTTATAATTAGGGAACAAAGACTCCTAAAAGTAAGAATAACTTAAATATTTTATGAATTAATAAAGAAGTATAAGCTACAAAAAAAGCTTCTAGCTATACACTTCCACAATTGCTCCTGGTAAAAGCTCTGGCTCCAGTTGCTTCTTAATTCTTTTATATTCAATTCAGGAGATACAATTACCAAGAACACAAGATAAAATGAATCAAAGATAACTTAGAAAAATTATAGACAAATCTTATAACTCATACAAGTAACAATCTCACTTAATCAAAGTTAAGTCTCAAATGCTACTTTGTACTTAGTTTTCTCTCAAAATAGTGCTAAACAAATAAAGTTCTACTGGCACAATTTCTCCAGAGCTCTCTTGCATAAATATAAAGATGATCTTTAAAATGAGGGGGTACTCCTTTATATAGGCACAAGAATTGAGAAAAAAGGTGGAATAAAAAGTGGGAGCAACTCAACAAACTTTGACCTAGTCAAATAAGAAGAGAAATTATAGGGTTACATGCAACTATACGTGCAACTCGCATTACATTTAATTATACATGTAAGTTGTATTACATGTAATTACACATTTTCATGTAATACATTCTCTTCAATTACAAACATGAAAGAAGAAGAAGAAGAAGAAAGATGAAAGAGAATTGAAACAATCCTAGGGATTGTCCAGAAAGGCCTTGGACTTGGTGATGCTATCCTAGATGATAAAAGGACTGTGCCTCTACATTCACCTTGATAACCATGGTCTCATGTCTCTTGATAAATTTTGACTCTCTTTGATGAATTGTCCATTGTCATTTTAAATCTTGATGAGATCAAACTTTTTGTCATTCAAGTTTTCGTGAATTCTCCTTTGTAGATTAGCACATTCTAGATTCTTTGACTCTTTAAAAACCTTCCTGATGATGTATGGATGTAAACTTGGAATAAATTTCCATCAAAACCTTTAAATTTTTTTTTGAAGTAAAGTGCTTGGTGCATGTGAATGCGTGCAAGTGAAGATTGCTAATTTTCAAACATGACTTAGGGTTTTCAATATGTTATTGCATGAAAAATTACTACTTGTAAGTGCAACATGGAAAGAGGAATAGAAAGTGAGATGAGATGCAAATGTGGATGGAGGGTGCACTTTACATGCAAGTGTAGATGGAAGATGAGATGTGAAGCATGAAAATATGTGGAAACATGTATTTTCTTATGAAGGCGCAAATGCATATGGAGAGATGAAAATGGAAAATGGAAGAGGGACAATGAATTTTATAGTCATCTTTGGTCAGAAAGAAAAGTCAAAGTACATGGAAAATGAAAATGACATCTTTTTAACTTTTCAAAAAGTGTCTTTAAGTCAAAATCATGATTTTGAGATGCTATTACACGTAAGGCTTTTCATGTAATCATGTCATGTGAGTGGATGCGAAAAGTAAGATGAGTGAAAATGGAAGTGAAAAATGGGATTACATGCATGTGCGGATGGTGAGTGAGATGGAAAACATGTAATCACATTTGTCAGATGAGATGTGAAGTGTTGTGACATGGAAGATGGAAGTGAAACATGATGATGCTTTCACATGAAGTGAAACAACAACAAGTTCTTGGGAAAGAACTTGTAACTTCTCCAAAGTGGAAAAAATTGGAAAGCAATTTCGAATTTGGAGTTTGGAGGAAAAAAATAATAATATGAAAATGATCAATTTCTTCATTTTTAAAGGAAAAATGCACTTTCCATGGTATTGATTTCAAAAAGTGGCAATCATCAAGCAATAATGTGCATAAAATCAGCAAGATAAGCACAAATTAAATAGAAAGAAAGAATAAGTCCACTTACATAAAGCTTAAGTGCCAAAAATGGTGGAGAAAGATGCTCCAAATTTGAAAAATTCTTCAAAAACACTTGAATCTTTCAAAATTTTGCAAATTCGAATGGGAGAAGGTAAAAAACAAGGCATTTTAGGTGGAAGATGCCAAAATTTTCACTTCATGTTATAGTTTTAAGTTGAGTTACTTTATGTCAAATGTGAAGGCTTATGGTGCTCTTAGAATCTTATGTGCAGTGAGAGGTGCTGAGAAATTTCCACCACATACTTGATTATGAAATGAATCCAAAAGTTATACTTGCTGACTTTTATTAACACATCTTAAAAAATGTTCCATCTATTTCTCTCTTGTAAAGACCATCCTCCCACAGAACAAAAAATGAAGCTTTCAACTTGAGAGTCCTCTGTTCTTTGTATGTCAAATGTGGAGGACATTCACCATAGCTTAAATAATATGCCATGTCAGAGAACCAATCATCTGTACTGCTAACGAATAGTACCATAGGAAGTGATGAAGAATTCTCATCTTCTACCTGCAAAGGTTCATTTTCAGCCATAAGTTGACAAAGTCCCTTTCCACAAACTAACTTGGTAGGTCTTATCTCCATATCATATTCTTGAATCTTGGCTATCCAGTTTCCTCTTTTAGTTCAAAAATCCTCCTAAATCAGGATAGTCTTGACAATAGTATCTGGAACTAGAGAAATGATATGATAATTTAAAATGTAGGACCTTAAATGCTTTATTGCCTTGAAAACAACATAAGCATGTTTCTCCATTTGACTTTATTTTAGTTCACGAGCCTTCAAAGGACAACTCATTAATGAAATAGGTGATTTAATTCCTTCATTGTTTCTCTACATCATAATAGTAGAAAGAGTATGCTTTGAAGTATAACTGTACATAATGGAGCTTTTTATATAATTAGGACATAACAACATAGGAGCACTTGCTATACTGTCCTAAATTTATGCAAATTCTTTCTTTCCTTCTTGGTTCTAATGAAAATCATTTTTTTAAATTTTATTGAAAAAATTTAAACAACATCCAAGAAAACTTTTCAATTTGAAAAACAACCAACCCTCAATACTTATACAAAATTGGAGGGATGAGTTAACCAACTATAGGATTGTAAATAGAGTTTCTAATATGAACATCCAGAAATGTATATGATATGCCAAAATTCCTCATTAGAAGATACATGCACTATAGAACTATAATTTATGATAATCATGATTTGGCTAATCAATATCATTAATATGTGCTAAAGTGGATCCAACACATGTATTTGTCTCCATATCAGCATCCAGATGACACTTTTCTAGGAGATTTCTAAGCTTCTCAATTTTTGCTTGTGTAAGGAAAATTTGGTATCTCTCAATGTAATGTGCAACTTTAACTTCATCTTTGTAAATCAACAACATCCCATCATGCATTAGCTTCATGAATCTGGGCTTTGTAATCTCCAAGCAAAAGGAAACTTATGACATGATGTAAAAATGTGTGAGTTTAAGGTTAAACTCAGTAGGGAACCTTCTCACATTTTGAAATATCTCCATGTTCCTTTACTTCCAAAGAAACCATAGTACTTCACCAGTAAGAGAAAACCAAAATCTATTAAAATATAAATTAAAAGATCTGACATAACCAACCAAGATTTCACACCAAGAAAAACCATTATTTTTTTCCAATCAATAGGATAACCAAAAAAATGACTGAAATTTTAGATGCATAAATACACTCAAATAAAATATGTTCACAGGTCTATTATACAGATTGTAGGTCACAGACTCAACATTAATGGATGACAATACTAACCCAATAGCAAAATTCTTAATCAATAACAACCATCTAAAATGAATAACCTTAGGTTCACATGGACCCTTCCAAAAGTAATCAAAGAAAAAATGCTAGTTTGAGAAAGGACAGTCAAGACCCCAACAATTAACTATATACTATAACATACATTGATCCATTTTAAACATATCATAAATCTGTTTAATAGAGGTGTTACCAATACTAGTGCCATCATTCCATTTTACATTTCTCCATGAACTTTCCATCTTTTTCGTTGCATAAAACTTTGGTCAGAAGAGTATATGTCTTCCTTTGAGAACTGGGGATGTCAAACTTCTTGGAGATCTCATCCCATGACCCAATCCTATTATTAACCATTAAGTCATTAATTAGAGAAATACCTTTCTCATTCCATTTTTTAGCTAAACAACTCTGAGTAAGAGCAAGAGGCTTATCATTCAAAGACAGTCCCCGCCAGATTGATCTGTCAGTAATAATGTAATTAGGAGGACCCCTAGTTGCATTCCTACAAGAGATAAGCTTCCTTACTTGTGACCATGTAGACCATAGGGAGGTGAATAATTTAGAACCAAACAACTTCATATTAAAATCTCCCATAGTAAGATCCCAAAATGGAATGTTGTCCCAATTTTTACCTTTTTTAATAATTGACCTTCCAACATTGGTTCTCACAAGAACCTTCCAAGGTTCATTCCCCCAGAATGCTTTGAAGATCCACTTGGCTACAAGAGAAAGAACTTGAATTTTGATATCTTTAATCCCCAATCCCCCCAACTATTTGGGTAGGCAACACCATTCCCACTTAACATAGTGTCTCTTCTTGGACCCTAAGCCATTTGACCATAGAAAATCTCTAAGAATTTTTTCAAGCATACCAAACTGAGTTTTTCTAAACAACCAAGCCAAGAAAAAAAGATATGATGAGAAGAAAGGACCTTTTGCACAACCTAAACTCTCTTAGCTAATGAAAGGGAGTGAGTCTTCCATCTAATATGCTTTCCATTAATCTTGTTGAACATCTGCACCCACATGTTTGCAAATGAAGGACCTAGGTAGAAATAAATACTCAAATACCTAGTAATAGTTTTAGGTCCAGTGCAATTCCAACCCATCATTGACAACCAATTAGGAGGTACCTCCTTCCAACCCATATCATGTGACTTATGGGGGGCCAGTTTGGCTCCAGAAATAGAGAATTTTTTTAAAAGTCTCTTAAGATCCATAGAAAAGTTATCTTTAGATAGATCAAAAAAATAGTAGTGTCATCTGCAAATTGAGCATTGATCAATTCATTTGCATTAGGGAGGGTGATGCCCTTAACAAGATGCCCTAAAGAAGCATCCCTTTAAATGTAATACAAAGCATCAACTGCTATCACAAATAAGGAGGGTGCAATAGGACATCCTTTCCTGATAGATCTCTGAAGAATAATATGTTTTGACAATTCCCCATTTATCTCTATAAAGTGTGGATGCATCTTTAGATAGAATTTCAATCCATTTGCAAAAATAATAAGGAAAGCCAAAAGATTTCAACATTCCAGTAACAAAAGGCTACTCCACCCTGTCATAAGCCTTCTCAAAATCAAGGAGGATCATAGCCACATCCTACCTACTAGCCTTAGCCCAATTCGTAGCTTTCCAGATTGTGATAAGTTTCTCCAATATATATCTACCTTTTATAAAACTAGTTTTAGTGAATAAAACAATGCTCTTAGTAATATTTGCAATCCTCCTTGCCAAAAACTTAGCAATAATTTTATAAGAAAAATTAAGCAAGGTGATGGGTCTCCAATTCTTGACTAAAGATCTATCCTCAACTTTAGGAAGCAATTTACTGATTCCTCTATTCACAATACTACCTAGAGAACCATTATCAAAAAAATCATTATAGAATAACAAAAACTCTTCCCTAATCCAATCTAGATTATCCTTATAAAATTCAATAAGTAGTCTTGTTGGATACAATTATTCAATTGTGTGTTGTCTTTGATGTCACACAAATGTCATATTAGTCATTAGATAGTGTCTATCGAGCCCATAAGGTCAACAAGGCAAAGGACAGTGTCTACCAGGCTCAGAAGGTTAGCAAGGAAAATGACAATGTCTACCAAGCTCAGAAGGTCAGCAAGGAAAATGACAGAATCTACCAAGCCTAGGAGGTTAGTAAAGAAAACTTGTAGTATCTACTGAGTAAATAGTTTTTACTGAGCTAACTTGGTCATCAAAGGAAATGTGGCAAAAATAGTTCTTACCGAGTTCACTCAATCATCAAAGCAAATGTGGCAGAAATAGTTCTTACTGAGCTCACACGGTCATCAAAGGAAATGTTGTAGAAGCAGTTCTTACCGAGCTCTCATGAAGGAATTCAGTTCTTATCGAGTAAACTCAGAAGCCAAAGGATTTTATGGATATTGCAATGTTAACAGAGTTAAGAAGGTTAACTTAGAAAATTTTTGGAAGCAGTATTTACTGAGCAGGGTTGACCAGTAAAGGATTTCATTGTTTTATGAAATAACGTTTATTTTTTTAAAGTAATATTTGTAGTCGACTAATGTATGGTTTATTGGTAAATGTAACATGTAAATGGGCTGACTTAACAATTTGAATGGTATTAGTAAGAGGTCAAGTTGCAAATTCTAAGAGTGTGGAAGTATGTGGAATGAATGTAATATGAAGATTGATTATTGTGGAAGCGAATTAGAAGGATGATCAAAGATCATTGAGGGAGTTTGTAGAGATCATTGAGGGAGTTTTCTGTATTTGAAGAAGAAAGTGAAGTATTCTGTCAATAGAAGACTTGTTTTCAAATTTAATTCTGCTATGACATATTGTGTTGCCATCAATGCTAAAGAGGGAGATTGTTGGATACAATTGTTCAATTATGTGTTGTCTTGGATGTGACACAAATGTCATATCAGTCATCAGATAGTGTCTACCGAGCTTAGAAGGTCAGCAAGGCAAAAGACAAAATCTATCAAGTCCAGGAGGTTAGTAAAGAAAACTTGCAGTATCTACTGAGTAAACAATTCTTACCAAGCTAACTCAGTCATCAAAGGAAATGTGATAGAAACAGTTCTTACCGAGCTCACTCAATCATCAAAGGAAATGTGGCAAAAATAGTTCTTACTGAGCTCACTCAGTCATTAAAGGAAATGTGGTAAAAGTAGTTCTTACCAAGCTCTCATGAAGGAATTCAGTTCTTATCAAGTAAACTCGACGGCCAAAGGATTTTATGGATATTGCAATGTTAACCGAGTCAAGAAGGTTAACTTAAGAAATTTTTGGAAGCAACATTTATCGAGTAGGGTCGGCCAGTAAAGGATTTCATTGTTTTATGAAATAATGTTTATTTGTTTAGAGTAATATTTGTAGCTGACTTATGTATGGTTTATTGGTAAATGTAACATGTAAATGGGCCAACTTGACAATCTGAATGGTATAAGTAAGAGGCCAAGTTGCAAATTCTAAGAGTGTGAAAGTGTGTGGAATGAATGTAATATGAAGACTAATTATTGTGGAAGTGAATTGGAAGGATGATCCGAGATCATTGAGGAGCAACAAAGCTATATTTGATCAAAGAAGATCTAATGATGCTAAACAGAGACCTGTAGCTAGCAAATTCAGTTGCATCTTGTTCAGGTCATTTCATTATTGCTTTCTAACCATTGTAGTAGTGATTTCAAATCTCTTAACAGATTTGGTTTAACAACCATTTTGTAAATCTTCTAACAAGGTGATAGTTCAGTTGAATTATTCTAAAGACCTCTAGCAAGGCCACTCCTAACAAGGTGATTAAATCCTCTAACAGGGTCACACCTAGTAGTGTGTATTGTAACCTTTAATAGGGTTGGCTCCTAATAGGGCTCACTTCAAAAGTGTGAAAAATTGGTGACTAATTACTTGGTGGTTTTTCCCATACTGGGTTTCAACGTTAAATCCAATGTCTCTTGTGTTCGTTTTGTTTTCAATTGCATGCATGTTTGCTCGAAGATAAGTAATAGTGTTGTTTATTGAGTTACAACATTTTTGTTATGTTTACTGAGTATCACCAATAACTAAATCTTTAAGACATCTAAGGGATCTGTGGATGAATTTTTGTAAGTAACTGATTCACCCCCCTCTCAGCTACTCTACCTTTAATTCCAACAATTGGTATCAGAGCTTTTGGTGCTTACAGGAAAAGATTTCAAGGATCTAAGATAAAGATCAGAATGTCTTACAAAAGAGAAATTGCAAGACTTGACAGGGACAACTTCTCAACATGGCAAGGATTGATGAGACTTCATTTGGCTTCTATTGGTTATACAGGGCTAAAGTACCTCGATGAAAAATATGAAGAATCTTCTGGTACATTATTTGTCAATGATATTGCTGAAAAGAAGACTCAAAACAACATGATAGATATAGCATCTACTCTAAGTTATGAAGAATTTGATGGCATCAAGGATTGCAAAACTGCCTTTGAAATGTGGAACAAGCTGACAAAGATCTATGGAGGAGATGATAATGTAAGAAGAGCCAAAGCAGAAAGTTTGAGAGGACAATTTGATCAAATGAGGATGAGAGAGGATGAAAATATTGCAAAGTATGTTGAAAGAGTTAAAGAAAGTGTTAGTGCAATCAAAGAATTTGGAGGAGATATCAATGAAGAGATAGTTATAAGTAAAGTTCTTAGAACTCTACTTCCCATTTATGCAATCAGAGTCTCTGCAATTCAAGAAAGATGTGAAGCAAATCATAAAATAAATTTAGAAGCCATAGTTGGAAGATTGACTGCATTTGAGCTAGACAACTATGACAATTATGTTCCAGCTACGAAAAATGTTGAATCAACATTTGAAGCCAAGCTTTCACTCAAAGAAAAAGGGAAAAAGATGAAGGATCCACAATTAGAGAGTGATGAAGAATCAAAAAAAAGTTTAGACAGTGATCTTGAGGTGGTTGAAGCTCTACTAGCAAGAATATATTCAAGAGGCAAAGGGAAATACAAAGGTAAGGTTCCTCTAATATGCTTTTCTTGTGAAAAAATTGGACATATTGCAGCTAGGTGCCCAAATAAGAAAAACAAAGATGAGAAGAAAGGTCACAATTACAATGGCAAGAAAGACTTCAAATCATTCAAGGATAAAGGTAAGAAAACATGTTTTATGGCTAAAGATTCTAATGATTCTGATGATGAAGAAGAAGATGAAATTGTCTACATTGCTGTGAAAGATGACTCTGATAATGATGAGGAAATGGCACTTATTTCTCATATGAGCAGGAATGATACATGGATCATAGATAGTGGTTGTTCTCATCACATGACTGGTGATAAAACTAAGTTTGAATACTTTGAAGACTATGATGGTGGCAGTGTAAGATTTGGTAACAATGAACCTTGTTGTATAAGAGGAAAATGAAGAATCTCACTAACCAAAGAACTTGTATGTGATAATGCATATTGGATAGAAGGACTAAAGCATAATTTGTTGAGTGTGGCTACTCAATAATGGATTTAAAGTAGAATTTATGTATGGGAAAACAAGATTGTTGGATGGCAAAGGAAAACTGATTGGATCAGGCACTCAAACAAGAGGTAACTTATTTTATCTTGAACTTGGTGAATGTTCATGTTTCATTGCTTAAATTGAAGAAAGTTGGTTATGGAATAAGAGGTTATGTCATGTAAACTTTGAAAACTTGATAAAGATCAGTAAATTTAGGAAAGTAAGAGGTATTCCTAACATGCAAAAACCTGAGGTTGGTCTATGCAAGAATTGTCAAATTGGTAAAATGAGAAAGACTAGTTTTAAAAGCAAGAACTATCAGATTGAAGAAGTTCTAGAAATTGTGTACACTAATTTGTGTGGACCTATTGGCATTGAAAGTTATACTGGTGAAAAATTCTTTATTTTGTTTGTTCATGATTATTCAAGAATGATGACTACCATGTACCTAAGAGAGAAATCAGAAGCATTTGAGAAGTTCAAATGGTATTTGGCCAGAGTAGAAAAGGAAACAGGAAAAAGACTAAAATGCTTAAGGTCTGACAGAGGTGGTGAATTCATTTCTCATGAGTTCAATAACTTTTGCATTGAAAGAGGAATCAAAAGACAAGTTTTAGCACCTAACTCCTGAACAAAATGGAATAGCAGAAAGAAGGAATAGATCCATCATGGATTGTGCAAGAAACTTAATGATTGAGAAAGACATTGCTATCAAATACTGGAAGGAAGCTATCAGCACTGTAGTTCATACCTTGAACTGAGTACAGCTGAAAAAGGACTCATTCAAAACAACCTATGAGTTGTGGTATGGCTACAAACCCAATGTAAGTTATCTAAAAGTATTTGGAAGAAAATGTTACATTTTGAAAGAATCTAGAAAAGGTAAATTTGATGTAAAAAGTGATGAAGGAATATTTTTGGGATACTCTTGCAAAAGAAAAGCATATAGATGTTTGAACTTATCTACTCACAAAGTCATAGAAAGTGCACATGTAAAAGTTGATGAGTTTGTAGAAAGAACAGAAGAAGAAAGCAAAAAAGAACCTGAAGACTATAGAAGATTTGTTTACATTGAACCTGATACAATGCCAAGTATACCTATTAATCGAGAATTCTCAACTCCAGAGTCTTCATTAACTAAGTCACAAGAAGTTCAAACTAAGTCAGTACCTACCGAGCTATAAGAACCCAAGTTGCAAACAGAAGCTATTGAGTTAGCATCTATTGAGCTTAAGCAACTAGAATCGGAACCAGAAGTTGAGACATAAAAGGATAACAATGCAAGTCATTCAAAAGGAAAGGAGCCCGTGTTAGCCAAGTATGTCATAAAGCATTATGCACCAGATCAGATCATTGGAGATAAATCAAAAAGAACAATGACAAGAATTAAATTTAAAAGGCACTTGTTTACTTGCTGATTTTGAACCTAGAAATGTCAAAGATGCACTAGACAATGAAAGTTGGATTGAAGATATGAATGAAGAGATAGAACAGATAGAGAAAAAAAAAATATGGGCTCTTGTACCTAGACCCAAAGATAAAAATGTGATTGGAACAAAGTGGGTATTTAGAAACAAACTAAATGAAGATGGTAAGGTATCAAAGAACAAAGCTAGACTAGTATGCAAAGGATACTCTCAAGAAGAAGGTGTAGACTATGGAGAAAATTTTTCTCCTATTGAAAGACTGGAAGGTGTCAGAACCTTACTTGCATATGCTACATTCAAAGGATTCAAAGTTTATCAGATGGATGTCAAGTCAGCATTTCTCAATGGCATATTGGATGAAGAGGTTTACATTGAACAACTTGAAGGTTTTGTTGATCTAGATAAGAAGGACATGGTCTGCAAATTGCATAAAGCATTATATGGTCTGAAATAGGCCCCTAGAGCATGGTATGAAAGATTGCATAACTATCTTATTCAGATTGGTTTTCAAAGAACTAATGACAATAGTAGTTTGTACATAAAGGAAGGATCATATAATAAGACTATTTTGGCAGAAATATTTGTAGATGATACTCTGTTCATAGGAAATGATGATCTTTGCAAAGGATTTTTAGAACAAATGAACAAAGAATTTGAAATGTCAATGTTTGGTGAAATCAAATTCTTTGTTGGTCTTCAAATTCAATAAAATAAGAATGGAATCTACATTAGTCAATCTAAATACATCAAGGAGATACTAAAAAAGTTTGGTATGGAAGACTGCAAACTAGTTGAGACTCCTATGTGTACTAGATTAAAACTTACCAAGGATGGTGAATCAAAAGAAGTAGATTAGACATTGTATAGATCTATGATTGGAAAGTTGCAATATGTACTGCACACAAGACTAGACATTGCCCTTGTAGTAGGAATTGTAGCAAGATTCTCAACAAAACCAAAAGAAAATCACATGATGGAAGTAAAAAAGATCATTAGATACTTAAAAGGAATTGAAGAATATGGATTATGGTATAAACTTGGAAGAAAACTAGATTTAAAGGTGTTCACTGATGCAGATTGGGTAGCAAATATTGATGACAGGAAGAGCACAAGTGGAGGAGCTTTCTTTCTTGGAAAAAGGTTGGTTTCTTGGACAAGCAAAAAGAAAAATTGTACATCTCAATCCATAGCAGAGGCTAAATATGTTGTAGCAGCAGTAAATTGCTCAAACATTGTATGGTTTAAACAATTATTGAAAGGTATGAAGCAAGAAATCAAAGAAATTGTTGTTATGTTTTGTGATAACAAAAGTGCAATTAACATCTCCAAGAATCTAGTGATACATTCAAAAACCAAACATATTGCCATAAAAGTATCACTTTGTTAGAGAATTGGTCCAAGAAAAAGAAATAAGATTAGAATATGTCCATACAAAGGAACAAATTGCTGACATATTCACAAAGCCTTTACCTAAGGATGCATTCTTGTATTAAGAGGTAAGTTAGGGGTCATTCCCCTATCTGAAGCTCACTAAAATATAGTTCTAGTGATGCGTCAACAGAAACAAAATTGAAAATCTATTAGTTGATGCAACACACCAATGAAGACATTCAATATGAATTAGTACATCAGGTACAATGCTATTCAGTTGTTTTGAGTTGTCTTTGGCATGTGTTATCAAAGAGGGAGAATATATTGTCATATCTTTCTAAAATTTGCAAAATAATAAGAGTTTGTGCAAGAGGGAGAGATTATTATGAAAGAGTGAGTTTGCTATATTTGAAGAAGAAAGTGAAGTATTCTGTTAGTAAAAGACTTATTTTCAAATTTCATTCTACTATGACATGTTGTGTTGCCATCAATGCCAAAGAGGGAGATTGTTGGATACAATTGTTCAATTGTGTGTTGTCTTTGATGTCACACAAATGTCATATTAGTCATCAGATAGTGTCTATTGAGCTTAGAAGGTCAGCAAGGCAAAGGACAATGTCTACCGCTCATAAGGTCAGCAAGGCAAATGACAGTGTCTACCGAGCTCAGAAGGTCAACAAGGAAAAGGAAAAAATCTACTGAGCCCAGGAGGTTAGTAAAGAAAACTTGCAGTATCTACTGAGTAAACAATTCTTACCAAGCTAACTTAGTCATCAAAGGAAATGTGGCAGAAACAGTTCTTATCGAGCTCACTCGGTCATCAAAGGAAATGTGGCAACAATAGTTTTTACCAAGCTCACTCGGTCATCAAAGGAAATGTGGAAGAAGCAATTCTTATCAAGCTCTCATGAAGGAATTCAGTTCTTATCAAATAAACTCGGTAGCCAAAGGATTTTATGGATATTGCAATGTTAACCGATTCAAGAAGGTTAACTTAGGAAATTTTTGGAAGCAACATTTATCGAGTAGGGTCGACTAGTAAAGGATTTCATTGTTTTATGAAATAATGTTTATTTGTTTAGAGTAATATTTGTAGTTGACTGATGTATGGTTTATTGGTAAATGTAACATGTAAATGGGCCGACTTGACAATCTGAATGGTATAAGTAAGAGGTCATTTTGCAAATTCTAAGAGTGTGGAAGTGTGTGGAATGAATGTAATATGAAGACTGATTATTGTGGAAGCAAATTGGAAGGATGATCAGAGATCATTGAGGAACAACAAAGCTATATTTGATCAAAGAGGATCTAATGATGCTAAATAGAGACCTATAGCCAACAAATTTAGTTGCATCTTATTTAGGTCATTTCATTGTTGCTTTCTAACCATTGTAGCAGTGATTTCAAATCTCTTAGCAGAGTTAGTTTAACAGCCATTTTTTAAATCTTCTAACAAGCTGACAGTTTAGTTGAATTGTTCTAAAGACCTCTAGCAAGGCCACTCCTAATAGGGTGATTAAATCCTCTAACAAGATCACACCTAACAGTGTGTATTGTAACCTTTAACAAGGTTGGCTCCTAATAGGGCTCACTTTAGAAGAGTGAAAAATTAGTGACTAGTTACTTGGTGGTTTTTCCCATATTGGGTTTCCATGTTAAATCTGTTGTCTCTTGTGTTCGTTTTGTTTTCAATTACATGCATGTTTGCTGGAAGATAAGTAATAGTGTTATTTATCGAGTTACAACATTTTTGTTTTGTTTATCGAGTATCAACAATAATTGAATCTTTAAGACATCTAAGGGATTTGTGGATGAATTTTTGTAACTAATTCACCTCCCTCTTAGTTACTCTACCTTTAATTCCAACAAGTCCATCCATTCTTGGAGATTTTTCATTGGCCATAGCTTTGATAGCCTCTTAAATCTCTTCTAGAGAGATTTTTCTACTTAACTTATCAATTTCACTATCAGAAACCTTCTTAGGGATCATCTTCAAACATTCTCCTAGTTGCTCATACTGTTCTTGATCAAATTCCAAAGAGAACAATTTAGAGTAAAAACTGTAAAATGCTTCCTTAATAACCTTTTGGTCATTAGTTTTACCACCCTCAGTTTGAATATTATTAATCTTTTCTGCCTTTTGTTTAGCGCTAATAATGTTAAAAAATTATTTGGACACTATATCACCATCTCTAAGCCAATTCATTTTTACCTAAATCCTTTACCCTTGAATCTTATATCTATGAAGAAATCCTAGTTTATGCTTGATGGAAACCAAAATTTTCAACAACATTGGGTCATCTGGATAATTTTGAAGAGCAAATTCAGCTTCATTAAGATTGAATTGAAGATCATTCTTTTCTTCATTCTTAATCTTTGGCTACTTTTTTCCCAATAATTTGATAACTTTTTTTCCAAGATTCCACTAGATGGCACCACTATTTAACTAGTCTTACAGACTGATTACATAATTTGGATAAAAAAGTCACCACTCTAATAGCCTCTTTATTATCAGGGTCTTTCAGCAAAGAGGTATTTAACTTAAAACTTTTTCCTTTTTTGCTCTCTCTATTAACATTATCAACCTTATTAATCAACATCTTTACAGAAAGAAGAGAATGATCTGACATTGTAGCAGGAGACACAGTAATAGGAGAATGACCCTCTTCAGTCTGGAAGGAGAAAAAGGAAGAATCACAGTATATCCTCTCCAATCTACAATATACTCTATTCTGCCCCCCTTGACTATTGCACCAAGTGAACCAAATGTCATTAAAGTTCTCTCTATTATTCTCCAATGGATTAATCAAGTTACATCTTTTAAATTTACACCAAAAAAATTGCTCATTGCCTTTCTATTGATGCTTTAGACCTCATTGTTTATCACATCTAGGTTCCACCATGTTAAAATCTCCTACAAATATCCAAGATGCTTTTGGAAAGTTAGAAGAACACCAATCCCATAACACAATTCTCTCCCTATAATCATTTGGGGCATAAATGTTACATACCCCAATTATATCCTCCTCAAATTTAAATTTCACCTAAAGTGCCCTTTGACATCTTGAGTATCCATGTTGCATGATGGATTCAACCCATTTGGGCCCAATTAACATGGCCACTTCACTTTTCCTTTCTCATGCTTAGAATGAAACCCTAGAGCTTTATCCCATAAAAAATAATTAATACAAGATGCTTGAAAACTGACAACTTTAATTTCTTGCAAACATACAATATCCTTATCTTTTAACTTATTACACCACTTCCCAACAATATATTTCCTATCAGTCATTTCTAGACCTCTAACATTCAAGCTATGAATGTTTAACATCATGAAGGGGGTTGAATAGAGGGAGTCTTCAAAGCTTTATAGAGCCTATTGAAACAATTTAGGATGACATTCTTACCACTAGAACTACCTGAAATAGACCTTTTCTTATATGTTTACTTTTTCTTTTTAACAACATCAATGAATTGTCCCCCTGCCTCTACATCAAGAGTTTTTTGAACCAAAAGTGAGGGAGAACTGATCTCTTTATGGATACCAACATTATTATTAATAACCTTTGCCTTTTCTTTAATGGATATGATAGAAAGTTGTTGAGCATTCAATCTGGTAGGGATCTCACCAATACTAGCCTCAGCCACCTCTGGTGTTAAAAAAACTTGGGCCATGGGATGAACTTCACCAGGAATATGACTGGCATGTATAGCTGGAATCACCTCAAACTATTTATCATATAAAGGATTATCTAAAGAGACAAACCCACCACATTCCAAAGAATTAGCTTCAAAAGGGATTTTTGACAGCATGGACTGATTAGACATACTGCCATCCAATTTTCCCTTTGGAGTAGATGGTAAACCATCCTTGTCTGATACTTCAACAAAATTAACCCTCTCCAAGATTTTTTTGTTGGTATTATCAACATTCACCTTAGCTTTCTCAAAATACATATTGCAAGTCAGACAATTTTTCTTAATGCGACCATTAAGTTTACAATGAAAACATGCATGTAAATTACCTAATAGAGAAACTTCCCAAGAGAATTTATCTTCTTCTAAAATTAGGGAGATAATATTAGGAAGAATCACATCTGGGTCTAGGGCCACAAGAACATGCACATTTAAATGTGGAAGAGTAACCCTAGACTCTTCAATTTGCAAAACTGACCCAAGGCATTTCAAAATATGAGAAACAAATGGCCAATATTTGGCTTGGAGATTTTTAATTTCCACCCAATAAGGCATGGATTTTTTTATATAAATTCATCAAAATTACCATTAGATGACCAAGGATATGCTCTAAATAAAGAATGACCAACATTCCAAAAACCCTTTTTAAATATTCTTTCCTACATATTATGGGATTTTAAAAAATAATAAAGATCCCTTTTTGAATCATTCTATAGAAGTTAACATGTAACCAAATTTTGTTTCCCCACGTATAATTTAACCAATCATCAATAAATTTACCTGAAGGCAAAGCATTAACATCTAAACAAACAAAGAATATGGCAATATTTCTTAAACTAGTCTAGTATGCTCTAACAACTTTAACCATATCTTCATTGGGAGACAAGGTTAGGGTTTTCAAACCATCAGAAGGGCTCCTACCATCTTCATGTTCATGAATGGATCCTCCACCATCTTCGGCATCTCATCTATCTCCATGGGTTGTGGTCCTCCCACTTCCATTTGAACACTCAAAAATTGGAATCCTTTCAAACCTACTCTCAAAACAAGTCATCTCAGGGCAAATTGGCACATAAGTCTACGTAAGGACTACCTTATATGAAGGCTTTTAACTCTTATTCTCTGAACCACCATTTCCCATGATACCTTTACTAAAATCATCCTTTCCATCATTACTAGAGATCTTCAATTTATCATTGTTTGAAATATTATCAACCCTCAAACTTTCATCATTATCACACATTGGTTCACCTTATGGCTCACTTGTCATGACCACACCATTACCTTCCATCAGCCCTTGTCACACATGCAAGCCAATGTTAGAGTTGAACAAACAACTAAAACTGGCAAAGAAAAAAATGCAAAAACCACACATGAATTCTAGGATAGGGCACACAGGAAAAAAAAATGGCCTAAGGTACACAAGACCAAAAAATATGAAAAAGAACAATATAAAAAGGACACGAGAATAATTTCATGCAATAGGGCAAGCCAATAATGCCACATGATTATAATGCCCTATAATCGTACAGAGTTGTAGACTGCCCAATCTCCTCTCAATGAAAATTATTCTTTCCTTTCATCATTTCAACAATATGACGAGTCTCTTCAAAAAATTTACCTTTTCGAAGAAAGAATGAACTGTTGTTTTACTTGATGGTAGAGATAATCTTTGAATTTTTAGCACCCTTTTAGGATCAATTTTAATACCTTCCTTTGACACAATGTGTCCTAGAAGTTTTCCCTCCATCAAACCAAAAACTGACTTTTTGGTATTCAAGGACACACCATGTTGTCTACATCTTTCTAAAACTTGTCAAAGATGAAAGAAATGATCTTGACATTTCTTAGAATAAATAATCAAGTCATCCAAGTATAAAAAAATATTTTCTTTGATCAAACCATCAAAAGAGAGAGCCATTTCTCATTAAAAAGTTGTTCCAACATTGATAAGACCAAATGACACCTGACTATATGCAAAATTTCTCGAAGGGGTAGTAAATTCTATCTTATATTGATCATCTTCATGCACCTCAATTTTATTGTAACCAAAAAATCCATCTAACATAGACAACATCTTAGAACCAGTAACAACTTGTAAAACTTGATCTATGATCGGAAATAGATAATTATCCTTGAGAGGTGCTTGCTTAAGATTGTAAAAATCCACTCATATGTGAATCTCTCCATTCTTCTTTCTAACAAGAACTTTATTGGCTACCCAAGATGAATGGTGTATAGGAAAAATGATACCTTCTTCAAGCATCCTTTGAATTTCAACCAAAATAGTACCTAAGATCTTGGGATTATATTGCCTTTTCTTTTGGCAGAAAGGAGATGCACCAAACTCTAGAGGAATATCATGTTCGACTTCTTTTGGATGGAAAGACTTGAGATCTTCATAAGAATAAGATAGAACATCTTTGTATTTGTGAAGCAAAGTAATAAATTTTTCCTTCTTTTCCTCTATGCACCAATTACCAATGTTAACCAGCTTTGGGTCTTCTTTCGTTCCAATATTGTATTTCTCATACTATTCCATAGACCTGGTCCTTGTCTTTTTCTATTCTTTAATATATCTATCATGTTTGTCAAAAAGCTTTCTAAGGAAACTAAACCTTTTAGAATCTTATTCCCTTTAAGCTGAATAACTTCATGACCAATTTTAGGATCTATTTTAGAAAGAACTTCATTTGAGGTATGTTCACCTCCTCTAAAGTACATCTTATCAAAACTCTTCCCTGTTTCAAGAAAGTTGATTATCTAAGTATCATCATTAAATAATTGCCAATGTTCACAATTATTTGGAATACTTGGTCAATAGACCAATTGTATTTCATATATATTATCTTCAAAATCTTGATGTGGAAGTAGCAGAGTAGCTGAAACAACAAGTGCATCAACTCTATCATTTAGTTGTCTAGGAATCACTAAAATATTAAAAGAATCAAACAACTTGATGTAATCCCAGGGTAAATCATGCTAGTGTCTAAGTCGGTCATTTCTTACTTGATATTGACCCTTGAATTGACATACTACCAACTTGACCTCTCCTTTTACATGCAAATTCCGAATTCCTCTAGCTTGCGCCATGTTCAAACTCAATATCAATGCTTCATATTCAGCCATGTTATTGGTGTTAGGAAACTATATCTTCTAAGAAAAAGGGAAGAATTCACCATCAAGAGATATAAAAACAACTCCAACACCAAATCCCATAGAAGCACAACTAGCATCAAATTCCATAATCCAAACAGTAGTAGAACTACTTGTACTTGCACTAGAATAGTTAAGAATGATTCTCCCTTCAAGACAATCAGTGGAATCACCTTTGGAATGAATTTATTCATCTTTAAAACAACCCATAGGATCATCTTCAAAAATAGATTTTTCTTTAGGAATAACATCTTTCTCTATGGATTTGACAACATTGACAAATCTTTCATTGTTTGATAGTAGTGAGGAACTTCCATAATCAATCTAGTCTTTGGAAAATTTGGACATTTCATCAACATGTAGGTAGTAATTACCCATCCCCGCTAATTCAAAAAGAATCTAAGCATGTGGATCATTGGACTTGACTACCACATACTTCTTTTCTCTTTTAGGGTACAACTTCTACATAACACCTTTAACAGGTATTATGGCTTCCATCATATCCATATTGAGTTATCCTCCTACATCTTTGCAGAAATTATGATCAAGTAACATAATGTAGGAGGTTGGTACATTAGTGACTAAGATATTCATTTTGATCTTTTTATTTAGGAAAGATGCAAAGGCAAATTGGGCATCTTTGATCTACCCTTTCAAAGGAACTTGTTTGTTCTCTATAGAATAACAACTACCAAAAGACTTAGTTAAAGTAAAACCTAAAGCATTTGCAACCTTGGTTGGCATAACATTATCTGAGGCACCATAATTGATAACATAGTTGCTTAAAATGAAACCATTGATCAAAGAGAAAGATAAAAGGCTCAATCTTTTTTGGAACTAAGGATGGAATGGTTACCAAGCTATTTGGCATATTTTTGACTTCAAGGGCAACCAAATGAGTTTGAGTAGGCTGGGATTCTTTGACAAATTTATCAAGTCTATCTAGCTAACCCAGATAGGCTTTTAGGTATTCTACTTTAGACGTCTAAATTTTAGTTTTCTTATCATGGTCTATGATATCAAAAACTTGGAAAGAATTTGCTAAGAAAAATTGAAAATTTCAGCCTGAGTTTTAGCACTACTATTAAGCATACTAGACTTTGAAACACTAGATGCAAGGGTAGTTTGATCAAAACTTACTTGATTTATAGCTAGATAATTAGGTAGGTTGGGTAATACTATCCCTCTCTTTGCAATAGTCACAAGAATTTGAGGAATGTTCCACTTCTTTTTAGCCTCCTCTTATTGTTGAGCTAGCTTAGTTTGTAAACGTGTCATCACCGCATAAGCTTGTCCAAAATAAATTTCATTATTTTCATCATTATATTGTACGTAACCAATAGTAGAGTCTCCAACTACTTGAAAATAGTCATGGTATAGAGTATAATTATCCTTGAAAGGATATTCATCTTGATTATCATTCATTAGATTAGCTTCAAAGTAATCAGTAGTTGTGTTACTTGGTGGTGCTTTGAGTGCAAGCCTCTCTGGAGGAGGAGGAAGCTTATTTTTATTCTTAGATGCATAATTATTTGTAGCATTAGAATAGGGTCACCTTGGAATATAATTGTAAGGTGTTGCATATGAACCTTGAGATATCTGCTTCTTGAGAGCAAGAAGTTCATTTGCCAGCTTCTGAACTAGTGAATCAGATGTACCTGACGAAGAAGATTCTAGGACGGAATTGTTCTTAAATCAGTTAGCATCTTTGTGAATCTTCCTTGCAAGTATAAGATCATCTTCAATCTTAGTTGCCAAAGATTGTATGAAAGCCAACATTGCAGAAGCAACCCTTCTCAGTAAAAAGATGACTTCATGAAGTTGAGTGTTAATGAATAAACACTTCAAATTTGTGGTAGTGGGCTAAGAAGTAGTAGGAATTCTATTAGCTAATTTATTGAACTTAGCAATAAATGCCAACAGTCCATCATTTTCTCCCTTCTTCATTTGTGTGAGTTGTGCTAGGAGGGCATGCTCATCTTCTGAAGGTTTGAATCTTTCAAGCAACTTAGTATGCAAAGATGCCCAATTTGTGATGGAATTAGGTTCTAGATTATAAAACTAATCAACTGCTATACCTTGTAAAGTGTTGATAAAGATCCTTAGATATATGTATTCATGTTCAACACCAAAGAATCCCACAATAATGTAGAAGGCTTTAATGTGTTCATCTAGATGTTGCTTACCATCCTCGTATAATTTGGGAATTTTTTTTATGAGAACCTTGATGTAATGCATACAATGGTGTTGCAAGATTTAATGAACCAAAAGCTACTCCCCATGGACCAACATCCTTATTGATGACTAGAGGATTAGTACTATCAAGATGTAATTGTGTCGTAGATACAAGGGAATTGAGGAAAAATTAGGAATCTTCACTAGGTATAAACGTCTTTCTTTTAAAAGGAGGGTAGCTTGTAGAATGGGAGAGAGAAGGAATTTTGGTAAGAAAATCAAAATGAGCTTTTTGCACCCAAAATGATATAGTAGAACTTGAAGAACTATCACCCTTCTTTCTCCATGCACATGCTCAAAACTTGCCAGTGTGATAATCGGTAATGCCAATCAAAATAAGGAACTAAACTTCAAACAAAAGCAAGAGGCTTCCGAATGTGTTTGTATCCCAAATAGAGTCACCAAAAAATTGTTGCATGGATATTTTGCAACCAACTATTTTGGGTAAAAATTCAGTCACAAAATAGGATGACCAACGACAATGTGTGAGATAGAGTCTCTCCTACCTTAAAGGGAAGGCTCCCCCTTCTCATCGTTCCTTCAATCAACCCAAGGTAAGCAAGAAGTCAAGAGATTTTATAAAATGGGTGTTATCAATATCCTTTCTGCTTATCTTTCAAGAAAGAATCCACTTACGCATAGAGCGAGTAATGGGTAGAGTGAATCTCTAACTATACTTCTATCAAGAGCTAGAAATAGTGATACCAATAAAACCGTCACTAATTCAAAGGCTAGCTAAAAATGTACCAGTTTGGTTCTAAGTCCAGTCATACTTTTATATGAAAAGCTTTACAATTAGGGAAAAAAGACTCCTAAAAGTAAGAATAACTTAACTATTTTCAAATTAAGAAAGAAGTATAAGCTACAGATAAATCTTCAAGCTATACACTTCCACAATTGCTTCTGATCAAAGCTCTGGCTCCAATTGCTTCTTAACTCTTTAATATTAAATTCATGAGATAAAATTACCAAGAACACAAGATAACTTAGATGAATTATATAGAAAGCTTATAACTCATACAAGTAATAATCTCACTTAATCAAAGTTAAGTCTCAAATGCTACTTTGTATTCACTTTTCTCTCAAAATAATGCTACAAAAACAAAGTCCCGCTGGCACAATTTCTCCAGAGCTCTCTTGCATAAAGACAAAGATGATTTTTAAAATGAGGGGGCACTTCTTTATATAGGCACATGAGTTGATAAAAAGGCGGAGGAAAAATTGGGAGCAACTCAACCAACTTTGACCTAGTCAAATTAGAAGAGAAATTATAGGGTTACATACAACTGCACGTGTAGCTCACATTACCTGCAATTACACATGTAAGTCATATTACATGTAGTTATGAATTTCTATGTAATACATTCTCTTCAATTAAAAATATGAAAGAAGAAGAAGAAGAAAGATAGAAGAGAATTGAAACAATCCTAGGGATTTTCCTAAAAGGCCTTGTACTTGGTGATGTTATCCTAGATGATAACAGGATCGAGAGTTGCTATATTTTCTCTCACTGCATTCACCTTGATAGCCATGGTCTTGCATCTTTTGATAACCTCCAATTCTCTTTTATGAATTTTTAGTTGTCATTTGAAATCTTGATGTGATCAAACTTTTTCTCATTCAAGTTGTGATGAATTCTCCTTTGCAGATTGGCACATTCTAGATTCTTCGACTCTTTGAAAACCATCTTGATGATGTCCAGATGTAAACTCAAAATAAATTTCCATCAGAAACTTTAACTCTTTTTTTTAAAAAGTTAAGTTCTTGGAACATGGGAAAGCATGCAAATGAATATTGCTGATTTTCAAATGTGACTTAGGGTTTTCAAGATGTTATTGCATGAAAAATGACTACATGTAAGTGAAACATGCAAAGGGGAATAAAAAGTGAGACGAGATGTGAATGTAGATGGAGGATGCACTTTACATGCAAGTGCGATGGAAGATGAGATGTGAAGCATGGAAAGATGTGGAAACATGCATTTTCTCATGAAGGCATGAATGCAATTGGAGATATGGAAATGGAAAATGGAAGAGGGACAATGATCTTGTAGTAATCTTTGGTGAAAAGACAAAGTCAAAGTACATGAAAAATGAAAATGACATCTTATTGACTTTTCAAAAAGTGACTTTAAGTCAAAATCGAGCTTTTGATATGCTATTACACGTAAGGCTTTTGAAGTAATCATGTCGTACGAGTGAACGTGAAAAGTGAGATGAGTGAGCATAGAAGTGGAAAATGGGATTACATGCATGTGCATATAGTGAATGAGATGGAAAACATGTAATCACATTTTTCGGATGAGATGTGAAGTGTTGTGACATGGAAGATGGAAGTGAAACGTGATGATGCTTTCGCGTGAAGTGAAACAACAAGAAGTTCTTAGGAAAGAACTTGTAACTTCTCCAAAGTGGAGAAAATTGGAAAGCAAGCACAAAACAAAAAAAATCAAAAAAAAAAAAAACTTTTGGAAAGTGACTCAAATATATCATTATGCAAAACACTTCAACACAAAATTTCAAATTTAGAGTTTGGGAAAAAACCAAAAACTTGAAAATGAACAATTTCTTCATTTTAAAAGGAAAAATGCACTTTTCATGGTATTGATTCCAACAAGTGGCGATATTCAAGAAATAATGTGCACAAAATCAACAAGAGAAGCACAAATTAAACAACAAGAAAGAATAAGTCCACTTACATGAAGATTAAGTGCCAAAAATAGTGGAAAAAGATGCTCCAAAGTTGAAAAAATTTTCAAAAAATTTGAATCTTTCAAAATTTTGCAAATTTAAATGGGATAAGGTAGAAAACAAGGTGTTTTAGATGGAAGATGCCAAAACATGCCCTATTCTTGCTCCAAGATCCAACATTTTTGGAATGCATGCATATGGGACATTTTTGTGAAAAACATTTTTCACCAAGGCACATGATCAAAATTTTTTGATCATTAAACACCAAAATAAGTTCCAAGATGTAATGCAAACACTAAAGGAGACCAAATTGACTCCTCTTGGAACAAAAGAGTGGGCAAAAAATGAATCTGTTTAGAGTTTTCACCAAAAATGTGCTCTAGGATAGAGCTCAGAAAAATGTATTTTTGCTAGATGAATCCATTTTTGATGTTAGAAAATCTATTTCCAAGCAAAAAAACCCTATTCAAGAAATTATCATGCAAAACCATCAAGTGAATCTCTCATAATCTCCAAAATCGGGTTCTTAAAGGCCCATTACATGTGTTCTTCCAAAATCATACTTTTTAGGAGGCACAACATACTTTAAAATATGCACAAGGTTGAAATTGGATCTTTTAGGGAGGAATGCATATTTTAAGTGAATGCTCATGTTTTTGATGCAATGACACATTTCAAGTGAAAGCTCACATTTTTGGTGTAATGACACCAAAATGGTCAACTTTTGATAGTCTTATATTTTTAAGTTGAACTTTATATGCAGTGACATGTAAAATGTCCACTTTTGATAACTTAAAGTTATTTAACAAATATATATCAATTTAAATTCATTAAAATGTTACTTTAATGGGACATTAACCATATTTAATGCCGATAGGCATTCTACAATGGTAGAATGGGGGAGTGAGATGGTGTGAGGGTGTTAATGTCAACTTTTATTCTTCTAGGTTAAATTTGACAACCATCTACATGTCAAAAATTAAAATCTTATTATAAATAGAATATACTTTTAAAAACAATTTAATAAACACCAAATAAAAGATCCATTTAAATTATAATAATTGGAGATATAAATCATCCATTTTTTAAGAAATAAAAATAAAAAGCTTAAGTTAGTATAAAACTAAATAAATGGAGATAAAGGGAATATAAATAATTTAAGATGTAGTAAATTAAATTATAATTATTTTGTAGTGGATATCTATCAACATTTCTTTAGATAGATTTATTTAAGATATCTATACTAGTTATATATCATATTAAAAATATAACATATAAATATCATTTAAAAAGTAACATTTAAATGAGCATTTGATTTAAATGTCAAAAATTAAACTAAAACTATATAGTTAATATAGTCACTTTAAGTGAAAAATCAAAAAGTAACTCAAATTAAAATTATAACATAAAGTGCACTATAGTTACTTTAAGTGAAAATTTTAATGATAAAGTAACTTAAAAACATAAGATAAAATGAATTTAAGTTATATTAAAAAAAAAGTGAATGTCAAATTAAAAATATAACATGATATTTTTAATTTGCGGTGTTGCATAAAAAAGGTCCATTTTTGAGGCACTAAAACAACCATAACTCTTGACTGACAACTCTGATTACGCTCTCAGTTAGACCAAATCAAAGGGGAAATTGAAAACCATGACATAGAAAAACTAAATGACTAAAAACCAAAAAACACAAACTCAGAAACAAAGAAAATGACAATGAAGGCTTCAAAAAATCAAGCAAAGACTCGATAGAGAGAAAAATGAAAAAGATTTGACGAAAGCCTTTAGTAAAAAAAATTGAAATATGAATTGGAGTTGATTGATCGATCAATATTGAGTAATTGAATACAAAATTCAACTTAGCGATACGCAAAACTAGCTTGAAAAAGTTTTGTGTTGTTACCAACATTTTGCGGTGACAAAATGCATGACAACAATAGTCAAGTCAACATCAAGATACGCAGCTAATTTAAAAGGAAATGCATTGGTTGTGCCTATGATAGGGACCTCTCTTGCATCCATAGCTCTAAATCTACCTTGTTTGGTATCTGCTTTCATACCAAGGGCTTCCATAATTTTGAAAGGCATGACATTATTTGATGCTTTTGAGTTAATCATACAATTTTAATTTTTTTTTTACCATTTATGACCAGGCTAAGAAGGGGTCAATGTTTTCTATATAAGCTATGGATGAATTATCCAAATATATCTGAGGTATTTGGGACTCCTTTGCCTTCATTTTCTTTTATTACAAATGGCATCTCATGCCCTAATGGTGACTCCTGTTTAACAACATTACTACTTCCTATTCCTCCTAACCAAGAGAGGGCCTTGTTTTTGTGTTCTTCTATCCTAAACATCTGAAATAGGGGAACTTTAACAGTGATTTGTGACAACATGAAAATCATGTCAACAAGATCATACACAATAGGCTTAGAAAGATTACCTCTAATTGCTTGTGCTTGAACAATAGGCTCTTCCACTTATTTAATGACATTAGGATTTGTTTTCTTCTCTTGTACATTGACCTTGATTGTCTCTACACCTTAGAATTGAACTTTCTTTTTTGGTTCCCATCTTTTACTCTTACAGTTTTTGATTTTAAGTATCACTGGATTGTCCTCCTTATTTCCATCATCCATTTTATAAGTGATATCTTTGATGAAAATACTAGATGCTTTTCCAACATAATTATTCACTATTCTAGTTCTAAGATTGTAAGTGCTATGAACTTGAGCTACCATCTCAATAGTTATTCTATCTATTACTTCATTAGATGGTTTACCAAATTCATATGCTTGACCTCTAATACCATATTGCATGTCTTATCTTCATCTTGATTCTCATCATCTAAAAATACCTACTGATGATGTAACTAATATATATTTCTTTGATTGTAAACATCAATCTCTAAATCTTCCAAGTTAGAATCTTCACTATTGTCATATAGATTAATCATATTGCATGCCACATCCTCATGGTTCTTTTATTCCTCTCCTTCTTCATTCTAGGCTTTTTGGTTTGCTAAAAATGACTGGGCAATAACACAATAATCAAGAGAATGAGGGGATTAGCATATAAAACATGCCAAGGCATATCTTCCATCACATTTACATAATTTCTTTGTAATGGATCTAGTGTACCTTGGGTAGGATTAGGGATGGGTTTACCATCTTTCTGCTATGTAGTGTAAGGATAATTTTGCATTCTGGTCTACTTATTATAACTATTATTGAATTGGGGCTTCTTACCAGTATTTGGCTTGTGTGCATGATGTGTCGATGGATTTAGTTTTTTAAGAAAACTTAAAAATTGATCCATTTTATCATCCTCAGGTTTCTTAGTTACAACAAGCTTGTCAACTTCTTTCCTATTACCTCTTGGATTGAACAACTTTGGATCATCTATTCTCCCTAGCTTACCAGATACTTTTCTATTATTTTTAATGTTTACACCCATCTTATAGGCATCCCTCAATGTTCTAGGATCCTTATCTCTTAAGAATGTAGCCATCTTACTGTCAAAGACATTGAAATAAGTTGTAAGACATACATATCTCCTAACCTCATCACTTGGAACAACTTGTACATTCCCTTCAAAAATCTTACATTGAAGTCAAATGTTGGTTCATTTGAATTCTTTTTTATGTTATTGAACTCATTTAGCACAAAAATTACATTGGTGTTATCACTGTACTGTTCCTTAAAAAGATTTTCCAAATCATTCCATGAGCTAATACTGTCATCAAGTAACCTCCTAAACCCATCTCTAGAATCTTTTGTAAGAAAATGTACAAATAGTTTCATAACTACATCCTCATGTTCTACCATATAGTCATTCAACATGTCAATAAATTTCCTAAGATGCTCTTTACTAGTTATAGCATTGTTGCTAGAAAAGTTGATGAGTTTGTCTCTTAAATCATTAGAAATGGGATGAGGAAAATTAGGTATGCCTATAAAAGACATTTGCTTATATTTTTCCATAGAAATAGGTCTTCTATGAAAACCTACAACATTTGAAGTGCTTGGTCCAGCCCCTTGGGTTTTCATAGGGATTTGAGCTTGTTGGGCAAGAGGTATTTGGCATATTGTTGTGGAATAAGAAGAAGGTGTTGACTGAGACAAGTTTTGACTAGTTGTTGTAGGTCCACATAGAGGAACAAAAGGCATAGCTTGTGAAGGCTAGTTTGGCCAAGATGCTAGGGAAAAAATGGATTTAATAAAGTGTATTTTCCTTTTGGTTTCTACAACCTAAGCTTCATTTTCAACCTTTCAAGCTCCTTAGCTAAATCTTCTTTTTCCTTTTTTTCCTTTTCTAACTCTAAGTCAAGTTTAGACATAATAGGCTTATTAGAAGGCATTTGGGATTCATTAATTTGGATTCCTACTAATTTTTGTTTCCCTTTATCCAGATCCATCATAGTCAAATCTATTGTATCCTTCTTAATAGGTTTGTAAGGTTGGATTTGAGAAATAACAAACCCTTCCTTCTCTTTTAGAAGGTGTTCTTGTTCTTCAATATTGGATCTCAAATCTTCAACATCTCCAAAGATATCAAAATGTAAAGTAGAGGATCTTTCTTCAATCTTTCTATTCTATTATTTCAAGGCCTCCATCCTTCTAAGTAGAGCTTCCCTTTCTATTATAACATTCATTTTGATGGTTGCATTCTCTTTTTCTAAACAAATTCGTTTAGTATCCTCTTCTACAACCTTCTTCCCAAGAGTCTCAATTTCAAACACTAACTCATTTGGGTCTGTAGAAGTATTTTCTGAATCAACTGAGTCATCTAAGTCTATGAAATTTCTCTCAAAATATGGGATTTTCCTAGGATTAAATCCAACATCCAGAGTATCTTTATATCCCCACCTATGGTTCACTTTTCTTGCCATGTTAGGCCTAAGAGAGATGTCTCCTATAGAAGAAACAATTTTATCTTGGTACATCCTCTATTTTGGTAATGGGGTGGTGAATATCTCTCCCAAAAGTCTAGTAGTCTCTAATTCAAAATTTAGGGAAGAGGATTCTCTTTCTACCGCAGGCTGGTATTGTGAATGGACTGAAACACTACCCATAGGCTTCCATGTAGGGTTAAGATCTTCTTTCTTTTTTTCTTGGTTCTTCCTACCCACACGAGGTAAGTCTATATATAGAGGCACTTCCAAATTATCTTTTGTGAATGCTCTTGTATTATTCCTTTCATCCACCATTTTCAAAAGTGAGAAAACTTAGAATGTATAGCACTAGCTACAAAAAATTTGATTGAGTCACCACCCAATAAAGGGAAAATACTTTTAAATGGCTTTGAGATAGACAAATATCATGGGAAAAGAAAATGATTAAAGACATATATGACATAAAACACCCAATCACAAAGAAAATTTAATAGTGTATATTTTGGGAAATGTAACTCTACTTTGCAGACAAGGCACCATTTTAGGCATAAAACCTACATCATGTTTTTCCCATTGATTTGGAATTTTCTCTTTAAATTCTCAAGGTTTTTTACTAGAAAAGAACTAGTACAATGACGAGAAACACACAAGAGACTGTAATGATCTAGAACATGAATTTTTTCAAACAATTCCCCAGAAGAGTCACCATTTTGTTGGCTCTTGATTTGATAGAATTTAAACTACCTTTTATGATATCAAAAAACCTAAGAATTAGATAGAAACCATAATGGGTGTTCTGAAAACAAAATAAAAGAACCAACTGACAAGACATTAGAGTCTTCTACACTTTGAACTTTGTAAGATTCAGGTGAGTTTACCTTAGGAATTCAATCTCATTTACTTTAGACTAAAATTCTCAACATGACCTCTAAAAATAACATATTACTTATCCCTCTTTTGTCTAATTCAATGGCAATGAAGATATGATAACTAACTATTTTACCAAACCCTAGACACCATGAATCAAGTATAGGTTGGAAATTATTACTCATACAAAAAAAATTAAAAGATGATTGAGTATAATTTTTTTGCATTGTACAAAACATTTTGATCAAATCAATTCACAAGGATGGCTAGTGCCTTATCCATTGGGCTATAACTCATAGAGATTACATAGTTACTTTTGAATCTTAGCTTAACACTTTGTGTTAAGATTCATCTATATTCATTTCCAGATCTGATACTTATCACATATTTTCTTAAAATAATAAGGGTCTTTCAATTTACATCAAGCATTTACACAATCCATTAGGTTATCATTTTTTTTTTGAAATATAACTCAAAATGAATTACAATTGAGACTTAATAAACTTTTCTATCACACCTCAAAAAATAAAATAGAGAGAAGCAAAGAGACAAGATCTAGGATGAAATCAGTTCTCTTTGTATTTGTATTAATGCTTTTGAAATTGTATACAATTTTAGTGACCATCTCTACTAGAAATAACACACATAGACTAGCAACTATAAATTTTGTATTTAATTCTGGAATCAATTTATAGTATGTGTGGACTGACTCAAAATTTACATAGACTCATGCAACAAAAGAAACTTAGACCCTCCTCTAGCCTTGGGAACTCACTTGCATAGTATGAGTTGCAACAAGCTTAAGGCTTAGAGGGAAAGGACAACTATCCTTAAAATAAAAAGAATTACAAAAGGACAAAACTATCACCATCAAAATTTGCATGAGAAGAAACAAAATTTTTGGTCTTTTGCTTAGTAACAAAATAATTCCTTGATTGGTCACTTTGTGGTGGGGCCAATTCTATTGTAGCATTTTCTTGCACATCCACTACACCTGATGATTGATCTTCCTCCTTTTGTTGTTCTTTTGGTTGTGGGACCACTTACTCTTCTTCTTTCATGCTAGGATATGACATTTGGACATCTATTACATGTCATTGATTATCTCCCAAATCATCAGTTTGGGTGGCTATATCAATTGTTGCATTTTGTTGATATGTTTCTATGTCATCTATTTGAACAACTTCATCAATTAACTATATTTTCTCTATGATTATTTCATTTCCCATAACTCTCTCTTCAGTTTCCATATGCAACAATATATTGCTAGAGAGTATTTTTCCATCCACTTGTTGAAAAGTGTGTCATCTGGCCATTTATAGCTCAATATTTCTTTCTCTATTTTCAAAATGTCTTTCCCTAATTTCTTTATCTCAAAAAAAATCTCGTTTGAAAGAATAGAAAAAAATTGGACTAGTACAACTTCTTTAGTGGTTCTTGCAAATCAGATGTAATTCTCTTTATTTACTACATTATCCATTCTTACACTCATTAATTCCTTCAATACATCTCCCCGTTCCTCTTTAATTTTTATAATAACGAAGCCTTTGAGTGCATGGGGGAAAAGATCAAAATCTTTACTAAGATATTTAGAGAGACAAATTTTTAGTCTTCTCTACAATAAGTCCCTTTTATGATCAAAATTTAGAAGATCACTAGCCTAATCAAAAGTCTTCTCTATCTAGTCATCAAAGTTGTCAATGACGGAGAAACACAAGGCAGTGATAACATTATCTTTGTTGATCCATTTATTCAAAATTGGTCTCAAGGTGGCTTCATTATTCTTCAACTCTTTTCATATATCTACCAACATTGGTAATTCTAAATGAAAGAGAGGCCAATTGATTCTATCCACTACAAAAATTATTGTATCTCTAATCCTATCCTCATGTGGGATTCCCAACTCCACATGTAGTGACTAGATTTTGATTTTTCTCTCATTTAGCTCATCAGTTGTATAGAACTCTGGTTATTAATGTGTGCTTAGAATTTCCACAATAGGACAATGACTAAAAGGTGGCAATGGAATAGGAGCAACTACAATTCTAAGGTGGCTAGACTCCATACCTACTTTCCTCTTTCCAAATTGTTTTTCTATATTTGCAATCTTGTTGTCCAATTGGTTGATTCTTTTGCCCCTTTCATCATAGCCTTCTAACACCTTCTAAAACTTTTCATTCAGCTCTAGGAATTTATTTTTATCTTTAGCAACAACCACTACACCAAAATCTGCTACCTCTTTATTCATTAGAGCTACCTTTTCATTGTCTATTTCCTCCCCCCTATACACCATGAGGTTTCATGTATGTTCAGAATCTGAAATGTCCTAGATTCTATCCTCATCTCTTTTCTAGATTGACCACATGACTATGATTAATGGATACCACTGTATTTTACCCCTTTATGGGGTTGCATTACTTCATCTTTAGTCCTAAATTTAGTTTCTTTCTCCTTTCTCACTTCATCAAAAATCATTGCATTAGCAATGTCCCATTTTGGCAGTATCATGACTCTCAAATCTTTCAGTAAGTGTCTTCTCCCTATAGGGGTTATTTGATTGAACTCTTCCATAAGGTTAGCTTTAAATTCCTCTTTAATATCAGAGTCATGTCTAGAAGGTTGCTCTACTTTTATTTTCTTGCACTTAGCCTCAAAATTTTCAATGTTGTTCCTCCACAAAATTTGAATAAATGCCCTAGATTTTACAAAAAAAATTATCATCTAGAAACTTCTTTGTTTCTTGCTCCACAATAGGATCAATCTCCTTCCCTCTAAAATCCTCCACTGTGAGGGCTAGGAGTGGTATAGGGGGCTCTTCAGGTGCTCTTTCCTCCCACCTCTGCTACAATTATTACAATATCACATTGGCCTCCCATTTGTTTTAGCTGCTCCCTCAAGGAGTCTTCATCATCAATATGAATGGGGTATGTGAGGGGGAGTACTCCTCACCTCTAGATTAAGAGCCCCATTTTAACTTCTTCCTTTTAGTACTTGGTGCTGAGGGATGGCTTAATGAAAGTTGCCTCTTGTATAAAGGGATAGGTTGTATATTCACACTTTTGGCCACAACATAGCATGCCTTCCTTTGTAAGGTGTATTGAACCGGGCTTATGATGACTCTATTTGTTAGCCTCTTCTCAATTTCTATGGCCTGGTCTAGGTAGACTTGTATCAAAATTATCATTTTCTCATATAGGGTTTACATGAACCCAACAAAATTAGCCATAAGATCATTGATCTTATCTCCCCAATACTTAATATTAGCTAAGGGATCATAATTCTTATCTAAAGCATTAATAAAATAAAAAATCCTACTATACACTTTTTATTTTTTCTTTTTTACTTCTTGTTCTTGCAATGAAAATTCATTTCTAATAATGTCCTGAGGAAAGTAAACAAAATGCTCATATGATCTAGCTTTGGTTCTATCTTTGAACATATCGTAAAAACCTTCAAGATCAATGAAACATTAATGAGATTGAGCTATTTGGTATCTATCCAAAAACTTACCTAGATGCCTCCAACTTCCTTTCATAGGCACAAAATTATGGATGATAGTGAAGTTTGGGAAAAGTCTACCTCTAGACCTACCCACCAACTCCTTCTAATTCTCCTATTTTCCATAAGAATTCTGCAATTCCAACCTTCAATAGCACTTGATATAGAAGGACATGTGGCTTCCCTTAGAAGCCATACACTTTGAAGACAATGGATACTAATTATTGGATGATATCCCCCTAGTTGCAGCTCACTTTCAATCCCTTGGAATGATCTTTGGGCTTGATTAGCTCTAGTAAAGGATGGGGCATTCTTAGATTATCTCCTACTAGCAAAATCCTCAGCTTTAGGCAAAGTATCTGTCAACTCTAACAAAATTAGCATCAATGACCTCCCAAGTCATGC
Source organism: Cupressus sempervirens (assembly GCA_028749045.1). Taxonomy (NCBI): domain Eukaryota; kingdom Viridiplantae; phylum Streptophyta; class Pinopsida; order Cupressales; family Cupressaceae; genus Cupressus; species Cupressus sempervirens. The sequence continues at coordinate 654,523,212 of CM053788.1, forward strand.
CAGTTCTCCATAGTTGAATTGGTAATTTTTTCCCATCCTTCTCCAATTCTAGTTTCTTCTCCTTAGAGAAAGAAGAAATGCTTTATGTAGACACATGTACATCAACATTGGATACCAACATAAGGGCTTCTCAAATTTGGCCTTACTTATACCAATTAATCCATTATGAATTTCTTCTACAAGATATGAGGAAAAATAAAAAATGTAACTCATACCATATTGTAATGTCTAGGCAATAATGAAAACTATGGATTCCTAGATGTGATCTTGTTCATCAATCCCAAAAAGTTTGCAAAGGGAGAAGTACAACGCATGTGCCCTTGGGTTAAAGTATTTCTTTAACAATGGCTCTAGGGTATTAGCTGTCACTAATGATAGATGCCCTATCTTCACAAAATGTTATTGCAGTGACCCTCTCCATAGGTATACCCTCTAAGCATCATATCATGCTTGTAAATCATCTAGGTCAATATTTTCATGTAAAGCATGGTTAGGGTTTAACATGAAGACCTCCCTAATTACCTTAGGTGTAACCCTAAAGAGGTTTTCTCCCGCATGATTCTTCACTACCCTCAGTACTAGATCATACCTCTTTGCTATCATTTTTAACAAATCATCTTCAAAGAAGACACCAGGAACAATCAATTTTCCAATGTCAAATTGCCAAACATTACTTAAATGAGTATCATGCTTCCTCTCAGAAAACCATTTTCTAAATAGCTTCAAACCACCAGTAGATGTTTGAGCATCCCTCAACCAATTTATCGTAAAAACCAATGTAACTCCAGTACTTCAGTATGTTGAGACAAGGGGATGTTGGGACAAGTTTTTGGGATGGGGGAAAAATGAGCCTCATTTTTAGGATGACAGGGGGACAACCAGGGGATGCCGATAAGGGGAGAACATGGTAGGGAGGAGTGTTGTATAGTATACATATAGAACTTGAAATGCTTGTTATGAAATGATGTTTTCGTAGAACATACCAAATTAAAATACTTGAACATAGAAAAATTGCAACATGAACTAGAACCATTGAACATTCAAAATAGTAATATATTACATACCCAATAGTAACATTCAAAAATCAAAAGTCAAATAGAAATCCAAGTCCCCATACTAGTGGCAACATGGTTGCAAAATGACAAAGGTGGGGGTACTTGGGTATGCGAGTACCCAGTGTGGGGATGTTTTAGAGACATGTACATCAAGGTTTGGGAGGGGGTGCAAGTCCCTGTGTAACATTGGGAAAAACCCTCACTAATCAACAATCTAGGATTTTTGGGGACTAATTCTTTTCCCTTAGCTACTTTATTAGTGGAAAGAGGCAATTGTTCTAGAAAATCATTCTGCACATTCCTCTATTGGTAATCCACTTTCTTGAAAAAATCTCTTCGTGTAGGCATCTTAGTAATTAAACACAATTGATACTAGAAATTCTCAGTTAATCAAGAGTTTCAAGTACTTACCCACAAATTTCTTTCTTTGCAATAATTCGTTATGTGAGGAAATCAAACTCTGAGCTCTGGTTCTTTATGCTTGAAATTTCTTTCACTTGGTAACTGATTATGAATTAAATTGCAAGTTTTATGCAAATTTCCTTCACACGAGCTCACATGGATACACCATTAATGCTTTAATAGTCAGATTATGTGTTGCACCAAAAATTTAAAATTTGGATGTTGACTTGGGCACGATTGAATGGTGTTATTTTAAACTTTAATGACTACATCACTTTTTGGCAAGTTGGACATGTGTCACATCCTCATATTCTTTCTTTGGCTAAACAACAAGTACTGTCATAATGTGAGAATATGACTTCCATTGATCCATTTGCATCCTACGATCATGAAACATCTTAGCTATTTTTGCATTTCTTTTAAGACCCAAGCCAACTAAACCATGTGGCATCTTCTCGCAACATCACTTTGGTTAAAGGTTGATCACTTCTATTTTGCAAGGTTATGACAACCATTGATCTTCTAAAGATCTACGACTATAAAGATGTGTTGTTTTATGACTCTTTAGAACATTGCATGGTCCCACATGTACAATTGTCAACATGTTGTATTGTTGCACTTTTTGACCACCTTGCATCTTGAATCTGCCAAAATACAAGAACCCTTGATCTATAACCCAATCAATGGTTGGGAAGCATTCTTCTTATTACATGCTTTGGGGACCCAAAAGACAGGTGTCTATCTATCATATTTTCACACCTTTTATTTAGTGAGTAACTTCAATATGCAACTATATGACAACCTTTGATTATGATCTAGATTAATGATTAGGAAGAACACATTTTGGCTTTAGAAACAATCTAGATATGACAATTGAAATATTTCAAAGCAATACTTTACGGACCCCACCAGGACACATGTCAGTATGTTACATCTTCATACTTTTTAAACAAAAATCAACTTCACTTTGTGAGGATGCGACATTCATTGATATGAAAGGAGATCAATGACTGTTATGAAACAAAGAACTTCTGCACTTCCTTGGTTCCCACTGGATAAGTGTCATGTTGTCACTTTCTTGCTTTAGTTAAACATTTTGCATCTTCAATTTGGGAGAAAGCGACATTTGTATATTTAGGAAGAGATCAAGAACTCAAAAAGTAACTCATCCAAAGGTTTTCAAACAAGGAAAAACAACACGCGGGCTAATGAGAACTCAACTTTGGGGTTAAAAGATGGGTTATGAGCTAGGGCAAAATGGAACTTATGCGAGAAATTTTGAAAAGATTGTAAAGATAACCTTATAAAAAAGAAATTTCAGAATGTATCAAGGCTTTTTCTTATCTCTTGCGTAAAATTCAAAAATAATGCTAAAAATTTTCAAAAAAAACCTAAGGCATAAATGATATTAGGGTATAACAATTAGGCATTTTCTAGGGCACAATTAATCAAGAGACATACACACCCTAATCATAAAAGGACAACTGGATTTTTTACAATGAATTTTAAGGGTTATTACTAGTTGAAAAAATTAGGCCAACACCTATTGTGTTCGAGCTCCTTTTACCTTTGGGCTTTTGAAATCCAAGGATCCTGTAATGCCTTTGTCATTTGTCACCACTATTCATATACAAAAAAGCTTGGCTTCTGTATAGAAGGATGCAACATGGTTGGAAAGGGTATCATGAATTCACAATCAATAATCAACTCTAAATCTATTTGACTAAAGACCCGAAGACATACTATTGATTCCATTTATTCAACCTATTACATGCGTATGGATGTAATATTTAAGACATGTATTCAATTGGGTGTTATAATATTATAATAATAATCACATCAATTATATTTATAATTATATATTTCTGTATGGCTTATTTGAGTATTTGTGAACCATCAGTTAGCATTTAATATTTACCTCAAATATTATATTATAAAATGATATAATTTTGTATATTTCTTACATTTCTTTATATATATAAGCACACCCAAAACCTCTAAATTTTTTTTTATGCCATGGGATTCTCATACTTGCATCCGCATGTGCACTCGAACTTTGATTAAATATATATTCCTTTTGGTAAACTCTTTATTATATGACCTTTTGTTGATTGCTAGTGTCTCATTTTAATTAGCCTAAGTTATACTTTAAGGGCCGTGATCATGATTTAATAGTGACTAAGTTTTTTTTTGTCATTTTTGTGATGTACTTTCATCAGAGCTATAATCTAATAGACTTTTTTGGTGGGGCATGGCACAACATGTACATGAGCTCCCAATTGTTCAAATGAATCTCTTTACTTGAAATAAATTTAGTGTGAACTACTTTAATTTCTTTTACATTTTGATACATGACCCCTAACTCAGAAATTGATATGGAAAATGTTGTCATTTTGGTGCTTGCATTCCATAAATATTCCACTTTTAGTTTAAAGAAACAGGTGTCCCATTTGGCCACACAACTACTAATTGGTAAGTGTTTAAAGTTGATTTATGATTTCATTTTGGTGCTTGTATTCCATAAACACTCCACTTTTATTTTAAAGAAATAGGTGTCCCATTTGGCCACAAGATTGCTAATTATTATGTTTTTTAAGTTGATTTCCTTGAGTTGTTGTGTGAAAATTTATTGCAAGGGATGCTTCTAGATGCAACCTCTCAGTGGTTTCATAAAAATTTGGTGAGTTCCTAGGCCCCATAGTTTTAAAAAAATCCTATAATCTAGACTTCAAATTACATGCGATTTCATGCAAAAGGCTATGTATGATCTTTCATCTCGGACATTATATTTCCATTTTTCATTGTAATAATTTTTAACACTGTTAAATGTACTTGCATTTCCTTTTTCATCCATGAAAAGTATGTAAGCAATATGTTCACTCATTAATAAGGCTCTGACAGCATTTCCCCAAAAAAGTTGTTCTGTAAATGACACCTTTCATGTTATTCTCTTCACAACTTTTATACAAGAAGAGTTTTACCCACTTGACGCTACAAAGGACATTTTCAGGTATTCTTTATTTCTAATTTCTCTCTTAAAGTGATGCATAAGTGGAGACTCATGTTGTTAGCCCTCAAAAACTTCTTGGGTGCATGTATTGCATGAATACTCAATGTAAAGGGATGATTACTATGAAGTATGTGGTTAGATTACTCAAAATTTCTTTGCAAAGACAATGACTGGCCAATGGATCCAATGAACTATTAGGAACATTGTGACGGTCATTTCCCAACCCAAGCTGATGCAAGAGCATCTTGGGTTTTCTTGCAATCTTGCATGTTTGAGAGGGATTTTGGTTAATGGTCTAGGAGCTCGGCATGGTCTTGGGAGCTCAGCATGGTCTTGGTTACTCGGCATGGTCTTTTGCTGCTTGGCATGGTTTGGAAATTTGGTTCCTGTTGCAAGTTGTGTAACTAATTTTCTATAATGATTTAGAGGATTAAAATTTCAATAATTAGAGAGAGCCTAGATTTTTATCTATGGTTCAAAGCACAAGTTCTAATTCATCTATAGCTAGGAGATATCACAATTTTACTAAGACATTGATTTTGGGAATTTAATTGTTGTAGGAGGCCAACTTTGGCATTTAATTTATGTATTTGTATTTAATTTCTGTTCTGCACCAACCTGTGGCTTAGATTGGTATAAGTAGGGGTTGTGGGGAAGTCTTTAGGCATAATCATTTAGAAGGAGAAGTAGAGGAGATTAGAAGAACAAATTTTGAGAAGGGCTAGTAGCCAGGATTTGGGATTGGATCTTGAGGGATCTTGCAGAACTATTACTTGCTTTGTATTTGGCCATAATCGGGAAGGCCTTATAGCTCGACACATTGCATGTAATTAGTTATATTTAATTAATATATTATTATGATTTGGTATCAGATCTTGCATTATTGCTCCTTGTCCTTGCATTGTTGCTTCTTGTTATTATCTTTTTGATGCATGGTTGTATAGCTAGGAGCTAGGACATCTCCTTTGGGGATTCTCCTCCCTTGCACTGTGTCAGGTGGTATCAGAGTAAAGGTTGTTCCTGAGTGTGTGGACAGATTGCCGAAGTTGAGGCAATTTGCACCAGGACTTGGGTTGAAGAGGTAGTATCCCGATTCACAGGTCTATGAAACTGCAAGCAGGGTTGCTAGGGATGGACACATATTTAAAAAGTGTGAACTCATGGTCACCAAACTTAAGACTAAATTGAAGGTAGCTTATAGTCAACCTGTCTTTGCTTGCTACAGGTAGCTTTGCATCCTATCTCACCTCTATCTGTACAAAGCTTAGTTGCTGATTTGTGAAACAAATTCTATTCAGGTACGTGAATCAGATCCGTGGATTCAAGTTTTTTTTTTTTTCAATAATGATCCATGGAGGATTCATATATATACACACACAAAAAAAAAAAAAACTAGGAGAAATCATTTCATAGTATGAATCTATGAATCTAGTATACTTGATAATTGATCTATTTTCATGATTAAAGAAAATCACCACATTCACATTCATGATTTTATGTTTTTTTTCCTTGTATTGCCATGGATTCATGCTTGGATGCTTGAGGATCCTAGCAAGGTCCTTGATTAGATCCACAGGCAGAATCAAGGATCCCACCTAGATCCTCAAGGATCCCAAATCCAAATCTAGATCCGACCTATCCGGCACGAATCCCGCTACTAAGGTACAAAGTCATAACACCCTATAAAATGGAATATTTAGGTTTGACATATAGAATTTGGTGAAAATGAATTTTCCCTTTGTATGTTTTGTCCTCTATTTTTTCATCATCATTGAAATTGCTAAAAATCCTAAAAAAAAATCCTATATTATTGTAGTCTATATTGATGGGAGTTTTGATTTGTAAAAAAGTTTTTAAAATTCATTGGGCTCATGTTTTTGGAAAAAGAAAAGTAATTTTACAAACAATAATAACCACAAGTTTACAGCTCAACCTCCAATAATATATCATCACATTGCTTTGTTAAACTCAGTATTAAAAGTGAATGCCACAAAAGAATAGAAGAAAGACTTCTGCAAATCCCACCCTTTTGCTCATACTAGTTAAATATGTAATCTAAATCTGATTTATGTGAACAGAATGTAATCAATAGTACTAACTTATCTAAAATTTATTAACTTTGCAGGTTTTAGGAAGCAGAACAATCAATAATTTTGCAGTTAACAGTTGGATGGGAAAAGATGAAAAATAATATATTGGAAAATGTCTTCTTTTTATGCTATAAAAAAAAAACTTACCAATTTTGTACTTATGAGGGACATGTAAATATATAATTTGCAACTATTGCCAAATCTCAACTAAAAAATCAATTCTGTTGTCAAGATGTTTATTTATATACTGAATTTTCAATTGAGTTCTTCAATATTAATTTCTTTTCATCATACATGTAAAGATGGATTTTGCAAATTTTGGACTATATTAGAATAATAAATCACTATTCCAGGCAATGTTACATTCAAATTGACAAAAAGCTACGAAGCAGTGCTCCATGGGGATGCATCCCCGACCTTTTTTGGCCCAATCGCATCCTAGGAATGGATTTTTCCCATCTCCGATGCCATCCCCAATTGGCCTTTGTTGGAAATAGTTTTTGAAATGACATTTTGAACTTAGCAGGAAATGGCAAAACACATCGCTGTATCGGGTACAGAAACCCTTTCCCTCGCCCATCCCCGAGATGGAATGTTGTCCTTGATTTCCTAGCAGGGATGGGATGGCATCAAAATGCCAAAATTTTTTTTTTTTAAATTATTTTATTTCATAGCCAACCCCACATTGTTTCTAGAGGTTTCTAAAATATGTGAAACCCTATTGTGACCTTCAAAACACTAACATTTCAACTTCTTCTCATTTGTAGTTTTGACAAATTTGCTAAGAGGAAGAGGAAAGCATATAGCAACAATAATAGTGAGCTAAGATTATAGTTTGAAGTTGCAAAGGGAGGTTTTGCATTCATTCTAGGTATGTATTTCATTTTCCTTTTGCTTTTTTCAAACTATGTAGCTATTTGTTTATCATTTTCCAAAATTTTCATCTCAAAAAGAGGACATTTTGAAGGAAACACACACACACATATATATATATATATTTTAATGACTTGCAGCATTACATCACATTGCAAAATCTAAAAATATGAGCAATAGTAGTGGGAGTGATTATGAGGGAATCAGTGCTAGTCATAGCCTAGAAGTTATGGAAGAAACTCATAGATCACAAAGAAAAACTAAAAGATCTAGGGCAGCCATAGGGGCTTCAATTAATGTGGGTGATCATCCAACAACAACCTCAAATCCAAATGCATAAGCTCTCAAAACATATGTCACAAGCCCATTTGACCCAAAGAAACCTCTCCTACAATTAGCCACAAAAGTGGACAAGGATAAGAAGAAAAATATTGGGGTAGTAGGGAATGGGAGTGCAATATATGTCACACACATTATTTTGGGAGTTACACTAGAGTGTATTGCCACTTTTTATGGATAGGTGGACAAGGGATGAAAGGATGCAAATTGATCACATGAGGAAAAAAAATGAGGCCATTAGATTGCACATTGAGTGGGAGGGACTAAAAATGGGGAGTCCAAGAAAGAATGTGCAAGCCACATACCTATGAGTAGGACAACCCCCATGGGCACAACAACTAACACTACTGGAGGAAAGGGAAAGAAGAGTAAAAGAGAGACTAATGTTGCTGATTTGTTTAATGTGGCTGCAAAAGAGAAGGCTAAAGAATCTATTGGTAGGTTCCTTGTTGCTCATGGCACACCATACCATGTTAATCACTCATTTTATAAAAAAATGTGCAAAGATATATATGTGGCTGGTTCATCATTTATACCACTCGATGAGACAAAAATACGCACCACTATCCTTGATAAAGTAATGAAAAGTAAGTATTTCAATGGTGGAAATGAGACAAATATGGATGACTGATGGATGCTCTATCATCATGGATGGCTGGACCGATATCAAACATCAGCCAATCATCAATATTATTGTCACTAGCATAATAAACTCTCATTTTTTAGAGCTATTGATTGTTCAAGGAAAAATAATGATGCATCCTTTCAATTTAAGATTTTGAAGGATACTATAGAAGAGGTTGGACCTCAAAATGTTGTGCAAGTAGTCACTGATTCAGCTCAAGTGTGTCAGCTAGTTTGATGGTGGAGAGTACTTATAGACGTATTTTTTGGAGCCCATGTGTGCATGTATTGAATAACAACTTGAAAGACATTGGTAAAATTGATTGGATTAAGGCTTTGGTATGTGAGGCTAGAGCTACGTAAATGTTTGAATGCAATCATCACACATCTTTTGCATTATTTAGAATATTTTCAAAGAAAGAATTTCTCAAGCCCATGGAGACTAGATATATTATCTACTTTATTTTGTTGGAGAGGATGCTTGAGGTCCAAGAGGCCTTACAATCCATGGTGGTCAATGCAGAGTAGAATGGGTGGCATGAATTAAGCACCTCAGATGGAAAAAGTGTGAAACAAAAAATCTTGGATGAAAATTGGTAGACCACAATGAGGTAAGAAGCATAGATAAATTAATATTAATAATTGTTATTATCTAATTTGATAAAAATTAAAATTATTTCTGATTTTAGCATTTTCTGATTTTATTATTTATGATGTTTCTCAAATGTAATTTACTAATCACTAATTAATTGCATTTTTAGTTACATTTGCTCCTCCATTCAGCCTATTGTAGAAATCTTTAGATTTGTTGATACTAACTCTCCCGACCTTGGAAAGATTTATGAGACATTTGATAGCATGCTTGGGCAGAACAAGCATGTTATTCATGCCAAGGACCCCAATTTGTTGTTTTATGAGGAACAACTTAAGCCCATTGTGATGAAGAGGTCGAGCATAATGAACACTCCACTTTATATGGAAGCCTATACAGTCAATCCTAAATGGTATGCACCAAGTCCCGAGAGAGTGCCTCCATCTAGGGATGAGGAGGTGAGTCTCTTTTATAAAATCTAAAGTATTTAGTTTTAGTTTTTAATTTAAATTTAAATTTCTAATTGCTTTAGTTGACATTTGGTAATTTTACTAATGTAATATGTTTTTTATTTGTTCAACATAGGTGAAGGAGGGCATCTTCAAGACCCTAACAAAAATGTTTAATGACACTGATGCTAGTATTCTTTGGGAGCAGTGGCTTGACTTCACCAATCTTTGTGGTCCAACATTTGGCAGGCCTAAGGCCAAGATAGATAGAGCTACATTAGCTCAAAGGGACCCTATTGGATGGTAGTCGTAACATGATAGAGATACACCTGAACTAAGGGTTTTTACCATTCATCTTCTTTCACAGGTTGCAAGTTCCTCTACTGTTGATAGGTATTGGTCTACATATAGCTTTATCCAATCAGTATAGAGGAGCAACCTTTCCTCTATATGATTAGAGAAGTTAGTGACTGTTTATAGTGTCTTGCACCTATGTGATCAAAAAACTCGTCAGTATCATTAGACTCCAGTACTATGTTGGGATGTTAATCCCGGGGATGCTATGCAAATTAAGGAGGATGGCCCACACCTCCATGATTGGTTGGGGTTCCATTAGATGAGGACCCTCTGCTATAGCTACCTATGACTTAGAGGATGATGATGCTAATTTAAATTTAGACATAGATTTAGATTCGTAGAGGATAGCCTATAAGCTGCCATATATTTGGAAATGGAATTTATTATTTGACATTTGCAAATACATTATGGACTTTATTTTTGATTTCATGAGACATCATATTAGTTATTACTAATTACTATTTTTTAGTGTTTATCATTTATTTCATGCATGATACTTGGTGCCTTTGGGAATTTTTGCTACATTTACACCATATATATTGATATGATTTATGATTTATGAGGGACTTTGTTAGAATATACAATCCACCAATATAACTAAGAGCTAGGGGAGGGGGGGGTGGTTGGTTGAATCAGCTATCCAACTATTATTACAATTATCAACCTTATTAAACCTTAACCATATGAGCAATATAATTAGCAACCATAGCAAGATACTCATACACAATAACACCAGATATGTTAACTAGGGAAACCCTTAATCAGAGGGAAAACCCCAGTGGGGATGGTACCCACAAGATGATGTACTAAAATAAATATTCCTTTATAGAGTATGGACCCTATTAGGAGTCTATGAAATACATTTAGTACATATCAGCCCTTGTTATGAGACTTTGAATCCCTGTTAGGAGATTCCAACTCTGTTAGGAGTTGTGCCAACCCTGTTAGGAGTTGTAGAAGGCAAATGGATCCACTATCCAAATAGCTTCAATGAAAAGATAAATTAACCCACTACCCAAATGATCTCTGTATTATTCGTTGCAGAATAATAGAATAGAATTGTACTTCTCCTTCCTCTTCCTCTATCCTGTCAACCAGACTCCTGCTCCTTCTGACCTTGAAACTAGATCACCAACTTTGCATTCAATAACCCCTTGGATCACTTACTTGCATTTAAAAAACAATAATCTTTTTTGCACTTCCTTGATTACATTCACATATAATCCTCTTTTCCAAACAAGGAAAACATCTTTCTTTCTTATACTATGTCCTCAAAACAATGCCTTGAGGCTTTCCCAATTAATTATACAAGGACCACATTAAAATAATTAAATATTTCACAATCACACAATACTATCAGCTCACAATCTTTATAACTTTTCACATGTGCAACTCCAAACCTTGTGTACTTAGTGATGTCATCATCAAACTATCCTATATCTGTATAACTTTGCATACTCTGATTTTATCTCGGTTAGGAGATATAATACAAACATTAGAAGCTTCTTTTCAAGTACTTTATTTTTATGCTGCTCTCTATAAATTAAACAGATCTTCTGTACGTCTTTGACTTATGTTACATACACTTAACTTGATCATCAGGACATAATGTAGAACATGTCCTTAACTGTGCTTCTCTTGAACATCAATCCTCTATCCATATGACCATGATATCTATCTACTACTTTTTTGGTCTTCAATTAATTACTGCTATGTTGACATCAATGAAAAACACAATCATGAATGTAACATGTCAATACTGCCACATGCTGTCCAATACTTAGGATACTCATCCAAAGGAATATCATCAATATTCATGCTAGCAATCTCCCCCTTTGGCATTGATGACAACATATATGAAAAACATCCAAGCTCTAAGAATACCAAAACAACACTCTACTGCAACCACTATTGTACTCATCTTTTCAAATCCTCCTCATCAATCAAATCTAAAATCCTCTAGAACACTACTCTGTTCTACATCTTCTTAGGATTGAAATTAGTTGTTCACATGCTAAACAACTCTCATATTCTCTCCCATACACCAATTTGTACTTATCTTTCCCTTTAGGCATTAATAACTTTTCATGCTATTTATCTTCCCCATAGAGATATTCCTTCTTATTGTTTACACGAATCTTACTAAATTTGCCTATTATACATCTCCCTCATTGGTATACATAGATATTTTTTTTCATGTACACATCTCCCCCATTGACATCAATGACAAGGCCTCATTATGTCAACATCTGCTCCAAGTCTTCAACCAGCTCAAGTGTCCAAAGACATAGTTCAAGACCAATTACCAAGATTGCTTAGTGACTCTGCTCATCAAAAATACTCTCCCATATAGGAAGTATTAACATTCAGTCTAGTAAAAGAAATGGTGCTCTGTACTCTTGGACTGATGCAATCTCTACATCATCTACTCTGAAGTAGGCAAGGGCATAACCCCAAACATACCTCTCAAGTACTCAAATGTATCTTTAGGCAAGGGCTTTGTAAAGATATCTACAATCTAATCTTTAGTACTAACATACTCTAATCTAATATCTTAAAAAATGATACTTAATAGACATATGCTTAGTCTTAGAATGCAACATTGGATTCTTAGACATACTCACTGTACTTGTGTTATCACAATATATGATAACAGGTTCTGAAAGTTCAATCACAATATCTTTTAGTATTTGCTTCATCCATATGACTCGATTACAATTGTTTGTTGCTGCTACATACTGTGCTTCAACTGTAATCTATGAAATACAATCTTGTTTCTTGCTTAGCCAAGAAACCAATCTTCCTCCAAGAAAAAATGCTCCACCACTGGTGCTCATTCTGTTATTCATACTGCCTACCCAATCCACATCAATATAAGCACATAAAGTGAAATCACTTGATCTATCATACCGTATCGCATAATTAGATGTTCCATTCAAATACTTGAATATCCTCTTTATTGTTGCATAATGATACTCCTAAGGATCATCTTGAAATCTAACTACAATCCCAACTACATTTGCTATATTTGGTCTAGTGTGAGTGAGATATCACAAACCTCCAATGATGGATCTGTACTTCTTCTGCTCAACTGTAGGTGTCTCATCCTTGCTAGATAACTTATGACCAGTCATTATTGGTGTACTGACAAGCTTACAATTTTCCAAGTCATATATTTTAAACAAGTCTTTCAAATACTTAGCTTGTGCAATGAAAATGCCATCAATGTTTTGCACAATCTGCAAACCTAGAAAGAACTCCATCTCACCAATCATGCTTATCTCAAACTCATTCTTCATTTCTTCAGCAAACTTATCACTTGCTTCATCATTACCTCAAAAAATGATGTCATCAAAAAACATCACTATTATTAGCAAACCATTCTCAATTTATTTCAATTATAAGTTACTATTTGTCGTACCTTTAGCAAATCCAAGCTTTCGCAAATACTTGTCCAACCTTGCATACCAAGTTCTAGGTGCTTGCTTTAGACCATATAGAGCTTTCTTCAATCTACATACCATATCTTTGTCTTCTATCAGAGGGAAACCTTCATGTTGCTCAATATAAACCCCTTCTTCAAGTTTTCCATTCAAGAAGGCTAATTTGACATCCATCTGATACACCTTCAGTTTTTTATTTATTGCATAGGCCAACAATATTCTCACTACTTGCATTCTGGCTATAGAGGCATATAGTCCCTTATAATCTATTCCTTCTTGCTATGAATAACCTTTACATACTAGTCTAGCTTTATTTCTTACAACATCACCTTGTTCATTCATCTTATTTTTGAATACCTATTTATTTCCTATAACATTCTTGTCTTTAGGCCTGGGAACCAATCCCATGTCTCATTCTTCACATTCTAATCTAGTTCTTCCTTCATTTCTTGAATCCAATAATCATCTTTGCATGCTGCATCTGCACTTATAGGTTCAACTTGAGAAATCAAACATAATTCATCATTTACTCTATTTTTGATCATCATTCTTTTGTCTTTTCTTCCAATTATCTTCTCTAGAGGGTGATTCTTTGTCAGGTTCCTGTTAGAGGTAGGAGTTTCTAACTCAACTCTTATCTCATCTCTTGGTTCAAATCTATGTTCTCCTCTTTGCACAATAATTTACACATTATTATGTAAGTCATTGTTAGTCTTAAAGAAAACTTTCACATTTTCATGGTTAAACTTTGGATCAACAATAGTCACCAAAGCTATCTCTTCCTCTTTCTTAACCAATTTAGGCTTATTATCTTTATCATCATTATTATTTAAGAATCTTTCCATACTTGCTTTAAATTCTTCTTCATCATCAGAAAAAAAATTCTTTCTAGATTTTTTTAATTCTCTTAGGACACATGGATGAAAAAATGACCAAACTTTTTATATGTCCAACGAAAGAAAAATTTCATACTTTTTGGCTCCCCTTTCATAGGTAGATGAATACCTTCTTTGATCTTCTTGTCTTCTTTAGATCTAGATTTATCTTTACTTGTGCTTCTATTCCTTTGAATACAATAGAAGGATTCTGGATTAGGAAACTCGATACTCTATTCTTTACATAAATTTTCTAACTCACCAAGAAGCTCTATCTTTTGGGTGTCGAAATTTCCTTTATCAAACTTGAGATTTTATTTTCTAAAGTGACTCCCCATTGATCTCCCAAAGTTGTTAATTTTTCTCTTCAAAGATCTGAAGCTTTGATACCAATTGTTAGAATATATAGTCCACCAATATATCTACGAAGGGGGAGGGGGTAAATCAATTATCCAACTATTATTACAATTTTCAACCTTATTAAATCTTAACCATATGAGCAATATAATCAGCAACCATAACAAGACACTCATACACAATAACACTAGATATGTTAACTAGGGAAACCTTTAATTAGAGGGAAAACCCTAGCAGGGATGGTACCCACAAGATGATGTACTAATATAAATATTCCTTGTTAGAGGATGGACCATGTTAGGAGTCTATGCAATACATTAAGTACATATCTATTCTTGTTAGGAGATTTTGAATCCCTGACAAGAGATTCTAAATCTATTAGGAGTTGTGCCAACCCTATTAGGAGTTGTAGAAGGCAGATAGACCCATTGTCCAAATAGATTTAGGGGCACAAATGATCTCTATATTATTCCTTTTAGAATAATAGAATAGAATTGTACCTATCTTTCCTCCTCCTCTATAATATCAACCAAAATTTTTCTCCTTCTGATCTTGATAATAGATCACCAATTTCACATTCAATAATCCCTTGGATCACTTACATTTACCAAACACTCTTCTCTTTTTCACACTTCCTTGATCACATTCACATCTAATATTCTTTTCCAAACAAGGAAAACATTTTACTTTTGTACCATGTCCTCAAAACAATTCCTTGAGTCGAGCTTGAGGCTTTTCCAATTAATTATAATAGGACCACATTAAGATACTTAAATATGTCACAATCACACAACACTGTCAGCTCACAATCTTTATAACTTTTCACACATGCAACTCTACACCTTTCACACTCGGTTGCATTATTATCAAACTATCCTCTATAATTATATAACTTTGGGTACTTTGATTCTATCTCAGTTAGGAGATACAATTCAAACATCAAAAACTTCTCTTTAGGTACTATATTTCTATGTTGCTCTCTGTAAATCAAACATATCTTATGTACGTCTTTGACTTATGTTAAGTGCACTTAACCTTATCATCAAGAAACATTGTAGAACATGTCCTTAACCACACTTCTCTTGAACATCAATCCTCTATTCATACAACCATGATCTTTGTTTGCTAATCTGCTAGTCTTCACAAAATTACTGCTATGTTGACATCAATGACAAACGCAGTGATGAATGCAACATGTAAATATTGCCACATGCTCTCCAATACTTGGGATACTCCCCCAAAGGAATATCTTCAAAATTCATGTTACCATACTTAGTATTTTTATTTTTTTAATTGCAATTTGTTAAATTTATGTTACATGTGCATTGTAATTGTATCAATGTATTGAGCTTCTAACTTTTTAAATGTCTATGATGAATGGTATATCAATGTTATTTTATGCATATTTGAGTCATTTTTCTATATATAAAACCTCCTATATTTTTTATAGTTGTCCCCTAAGGTCTTGTCCCCTAAATTTTGGCTTTGACCTCGTACCTAAACTGGAAACCCATCCCCATCCCCCAAAACCATCCATGTCCTAGAAACTCCATGGAGCATAACTGTGAAGTATTAATGTTATTATAAATAAATGGAAAAAATTTAACATCTGGCACCTCTTGTTCCTAGATTTAGTAAACATTGGATTGAAATTTCTCTGATAAAGGAAAGGTTCATTTTGCTGAGAGATGTAAAGGCATTTTCGGCAATGATTTTTATAACCAGTTGGTATGTTATTTTCAAGCATTAGCATTGAAAATTATTATGCATGACATTACAAATCATTATCTAGAGGCTCAAAGCATGTCAAATAGTACACAAAACATATAGTGTAACACCCCACCAAGGGATCCAAAGAATTAACCTAAAATTCCACTAAGTTTGGTAGCATTTAAAAAAAAAAAAAAAAAACTTGAAAATAAATACCACTTATAACTTATACACAATAATGGAAGCAATAACAATAACCATCTAAAAGTAAACATAACATACATAAAAATTTACATTCTTTAAGGATCCCTTAACATTGAATTACATCTAAATCAATTAACATTATTGAATCCATCTAATACAACAACCACATGAAATGATAATGATAAGTCCAATGTTCATAAATTACATTTTTGAATGCTCAATCATCTAGTGTACATGTCATAGGGTATGATAGGATTAAAAGAATATACATATGTTAAACCATACATCATACATGATACATCATCATAAGAGATAACCATTAGTAATTAACATAAATTTCTAAGTGCACGGTTCCTCCCAACCGTAAATAGCATCATTAGACCATCGTGAGTCCTAGCCATCCCTCCGTGCATAACATTCCAAACTACCAAAGAGATCATTGGTATTAACATAATAGGAATGTCACACCTAAATCATACTACATCATATGCAGAAAGTAATCTAACATGCAAAGTAAAGCATAAGATATCATCATCTACATATGCAAACCATCAATATAAGGATAAATATCGATCATCATATTCCAAGAATGCATCAGCTACGGTGTCACAAATGGATCTCAAATGATAAGAGTGGAAAAAAATACCACTTGACTGCATGGAACCTAAGTGATCCACTCCCACCACACTGAGGAGATAATCCCAAGTCCCAAACAGGTTAACAAAATCACATAGCATAAATCTCTATAAGTCTAGGAATCCTAAAAGTATACTAACTCAAAGGTTCCAATCACAAAACCGACATCTAATCCCAGAGGCACAACAAAGGCATGTAGGAAACCTACTATGCAAGTGGGAAAGTGTCCTTGCATATATCATGTAGAAGTTACCCTGGCAGTTAGCTAATACTCCATGGGTCCCTACTGATCCTCATGTGGCCACTAGTACCCTTTCATACTAACAAGGCATACTATGGAATGCAAGGTCACAACCAAGTGTTCTCTCTACTCCCATCTTAGTCTGTACAAGCACTCGAGGCATGGGAAAGAACAAAACAATTATCTTTTTAGGTTCATTTAGTTAGTATTAGGTGTGAATGTTTTCACTTATTAAAACAACTTACAATGAGTTACCCTAGCAGCCTCTTAAGGCCTTGACCACCATTGCAAGCCACTTCCCAACACTACAAGTAGATCATTACCTACCATGAGCTCATGGAATCATAAATCACCCCAATCCTATACAAGTGATTTGAAAGAAATATTAAAAGATAAGAACATCAAATATCCATAATAAAAGCATCAAATCTCCATGAGCAACTGAAAAACATCCATAGAAAATCATGACCTCAACAGTTCTCTATTGGCAACTAAAGGTATCACTGATAATCGAAAGTATTCATTGGTTCTCAATAACCAAAATATATCTCAGAATAATATTGATCGAAGATTCCAAAATGGTTGAGTCTAAACATGTCACATCATGACATCATAAATCAACATTTTTGTCCCATCATGGCGACTGAAAAATAAACCAAGGATAATTGATCGATGACTCAAAAATGGTTAAGTCAAATGTCTCATACATATGAATCTCAGCTTCTCACAATAACAATCAGAAATTACAAATATTTCATAGAGCATTTCACCACATAACTATGGTTGGGTTTATAAAGATTGGAAATAAAACATCATCATGACATCACAATCATAACCCTGAGCCTTTGGTAGACGTCCTATAACTGGTCAACACTAGTCAACCCAAAACCCAAAACAAATAGCATGGAGAAAACACAATGCAAGCACATGTTTTGGTTTTGCTAAAATTGCATCATTGAATTAAGTGTGGAGGTATCAGTTTTAGTTTCCAATTTTAGATATTGAATGGAGGAATGTTTTGTACATTTATCCTAATCCATGTATAGGTTTGGTGAATAAAGGTTTCCCTTTATAACTTTAAAAACCGATCTCCCAATGATTGAAATTTTGTTTATATAAACATTGTTTGAAAATGACCCCTATCAATAATCAATTAGCAATTCTAATGATCCCAATATTATCAAAACAATAACTGCATAACTCAAAACTTCGATTTTATAATATATTCCATTGATTAACCTTAATTAAACTAAGTTTAATTAAGTTAATTATTAATATCTCTCCACTTTTAATAATAATTGACAAGCTATTATTAATACCTTAGACCATTTATCTTTTAAAAGAATGATCCATTAACTCAAATCTTTTAAATATAATAATTATTTATAATTAATAATATATACATATATATATATTTACATATATATATATATATATATATATATATATTTTATTATAACAAAATTAATATTAATTGATGAATAATATTCCATAACATATACAATGCTAAACTTTACATGATATATAACATTTTATAAAAAAACTTATAACATTACTACCAAAGCCAAAGGTGAATTTTAATAAGTCGTCGCCAATCTCATAATGTTGATGCGTGACCACAAATCAATAATCCATCACGGGTACTCTGCATACGCAGGTACCCTATGACCACTACATTTAGTGCAACACTTTGTCGTTGGTACACTGCGTATGCAGGTACCCTGTGACCTCTTTAATACAAAGAATAGTAGGGAGGTGGGGGGGGGGGTACGGGGTATAACCCACCCCTCCACAATTTATAATATATTTATTTTAATAACATTTTTTAAAATGTTTTTCGAAATAGTTTCAACTGCATTTTAGATTTAATATAAATACTTCCCTCTACAATTTTCAGATTTTCATTGATACATATATATATATGTATGTATGTATATATGCAGATCTGAAATATGTATATAAACATGTATATTTTACAACGAACATATACACAAATTTTAAAGGCTTTCAATTTTAAAAAAGGATCCATAAAATATTGGTTCTCCAAATTTACTCAATAAAATTTTCTAATGGATTTGGTTATAATTTAAACCCTAGCCCCGTAATCTCTTCAGATCTATGCATATAAGGTTTTCTCAAATAAATTTTAACTACCCATATTGAGAATGCATACAACCAAAATAGGAAAACCCTCAAAAAACATATGGAAGACACGAAGAAGACAGGAAGTGCGAGATGCAAAAATAACATAAGAAAAATCACAAGAGTCTACCTAGATTCTGATGCTAATTCGCTTCTCCTCAGAAACTGTAGAGCAAGCTCCTTCCTTCTCCCATGTTCCCAAGTCCTCCAATGCTCCAAAAATGCTCTCCCTAAGCCTCTAGGAGTGCTCGAATATAAAGGCCTCTCAGAAAGCACCCAGAATGTCTCTAGAAACAACTAGAAGGTGTTGACAACTAAGCATGAGTCTATTCCAACCTTCTAGATGAGTCATAAGGTGGTAGACACCATGTGCTTAATTGGTGCACTAACTCCTATGTTGTTGATATATGAGAAATAAAAAGGTGTGTTAACTCCTAGGCAAGCTTATAATTTTTATTTAATTTTTTTATAACTTTCATTTTAATTTTTATAACTTTTATTATTATTATTTATTTATTACATTATTATTATTTTATAATTATTATTAATTTTAATTTCTAATTCCTTTTATTTAAGTCTTTTCTCAATTAATTCTCATTTAATTAATTATAATCAAAATATCAAAGATCATGATATTATATTAATTTTTTCCAAATAATTAATTTATTAATTAAATCTATTTATTAAGACTTAATTAATAGAAAATTCACCATAGACCTCCAAGATCAAATATGAAAACCCATCATAGAACAATTCATACAAAATTAGTCTAAAGGGTTAAAAATCACGAATTATGTCATCTGACACATTTGGTGGGTGAAATATCCAGATACTTGTCCTATCTTTCTAGGACAATGGTTTAAGGGTTTGGGATTTGGACTTGAGAATTTATCTCCCTTCTCTTATCATTGAGATAGTGTAATAGGGTACGCTCATCCTGGCAATTCAAGAAAGTTGATACTCGGTACCTGCAACCTACATAAAAACCATGCATGTACATACAATATATATAATGCTAAGCTAAACAGACAATGGCAGAAAGTGGTGCATCCTGTAGATCCCGACTAGCACGTGACTACGACTCCCTTCCTTAACCACATTAGAAATGCCATACAATAAGAACAGACACACACACCATACACATGCAAGTATGGGGTAAGTATCCATAATAAAACACATGAGATAATAAACCATCTAACTAATCATCATCAATAACTGAAAGCAATGTAATGATCATCATGCATAAATGAAATGTAAAATCTAAATAATCTCATCATATATCAACTAAATCCATAACATAATGTTTGATAGTCTCAAAACAATACCACTAATCCATCAACATAAAACTAGTCTAACATAGTCTGATAATAATAGCAACAATGTGTCCAGAAAAAGGTAAAAGAGGGCAGGCACTACATCCACCCCCCCTTGGATTAGGCTTACTCCTGGAAGCCTACAAACAAGTAGGGATATAACTCTCGTAATCTAGCTGCATCCTCCCATGTAGCTAAAGAATCATTAGTAGGATCCCATTGGAGCCTCACCTGCTCGATGGTTCGACCCCTAAGGGTTAACTCCCGCTGCTCCAAAATATGAACCGACTCCAAAGACAACTACCCATCCTCTACCTGCAACACATTCCAATCAAGAACATGTACAACATTAGGAATATATTTCCTAAGTACTAAAACATAGAAAACATCGTGAATACGAGCTAGGCTAGGCAGTAGAGCAAGGCGGTAAGCAACTGGGCCAATCTCTAGAATCTCAAATGGTCCCACAAAGTGAGGTGCTAGCTTAGAACCCTTTTCGTATCGGATTAGACTCTTTCACAGATGCACTCTCAAGAAAACCTTATCTCCCACAACAAACTACTTATCTATCCTATGAGCATCAGCATACTTTTTCTACCAATGTTGTGCCGTAGTCAAGTGCTCACGGATATGCACTACCTCTTCCTCCATATCATGAAGCATTTTAGGACCCAACAGGATGCGATCCTCAAGACTGTCCCAACTCAAGGGTGTATGACAAGGACATCCATATAAAACCTGAAATGGTGCCATGCCAATAGAACTATGATACCCATTGTTGTAAGCAAACTCCACTAGGTAGAGATAGTCCTCCCAATGTGTCTACCTATCCATCACATACATCCTTAACATATCTTCCAAAACCTGATTCACCCTTTCTATCTAACCATCTTTCTTTGGATGATATGCTAAACTAAGATTCAATTGCACTCCAAGCTCATGCTACAACGATGTCTAGAATGTGGATGTGAATACAGGATCCCTGTCAGAAATGATCTTTCAAGGAATACCATGTAATCTCACAATGTCACGCATGAAGACATTAGCTACAAAAGCTGCTGTGTAGGAAGATCTGATTGGTGAAAAATGTGCAACCTTAGTCAACCGATCAACAATGACCATGATAGCATCATGACGATGAATAGTCATAGGTAATCCTAATATGAAATCCATGGAGATGATATCCCACTTCCATGAAGGAATGAGATTAGGTTGCAAAAGTCCAGTAGGGTGCTGGTGTTCTGCCTTAACTCTTTGACACTCAAGACATCTGGCCACAAAATCAGCAATGTCTCACTTCATCCCAGACCAAAAGAATAAATGCCTCAAATCAGCATGCATCTTCTTGACACCTAGATGTGCTGAGTAAGGTTTACAATGTGCCTCTACTAGAATCAAGGTGCAAAGCTCATCTAGTAATGGCACATAAATCCTCCCCAAATGTCTCAAAAGACCATCTGACTCTCGAATGTAGCCTACAAACTTACCTTCCAAAGTTCTTCCTGAATCTATCTCTCTGCACACTTCCTGATACCAAGAATCTGTAGGAAGTGCCTGAAGAATCTGACTCCTCAAATCCACATTAAGAGTCATAGATGATATCAGATGTCTCATTGTGACTCAAAGCATCTGCCACCATATTCTCCTTTCCCTGAATGTACTTTACCTCAAAATTATACTCACATAGAAATTCCATCCATCACCTCTGCTGAACATTCAAATTAGGCTGAGTGAAAATGTACTGAAGACTGCAATGATCACTGTGTAGGTCAAATCTGTGCCCCAACAAGAAATGTCTCCACCTTGTCAAAGCATTAACTACTGCTGCTAACTCAAGATCATGTGTAGGGTAATTTAGCTCATGATCCTTGAGCTTGCGTGATTCATACGCAATCACCTGTCTATTTTGCATCAAAACTACCCCAATCCCTTCTAGGGAAGCATTTGTAAACACCATGAAATCACCTTCTAAATCAAGTACTGCTAAGATCAGTGTACTAGTCAAAAGCTCCTTGAGCTTCTGAAATGCTTCCTCACATTTCTCTATCCAAATAAACTTCTTTACTTTCCTTTGAAGAGAAGTGATAGGATGTGCTATTCTAGAGAAGTTTTGGACAAATCTGCGATAATAACTAGCTAGACCCATGAAACTATGAATCTCTGACACATTAGTTGGTGTAGGCCAATCTATTATGGCCTGAATCTTTGCCAGGTCTACTAAAATACCATCACCTAAAATGACATGCCCTAAATACTGAATCTCTAATTTGAAGAATTCACACTTAGCTGCATTGGCATAAAGCCAATTGTCCCTTAAACACTGTAAAAGCAATTGCAAGTGTTCCTCATGCTCCTTTTGAGACTTAGAATATATCAATATGTCATCAAGAAACACAAGTACAAACCTATCCAAATAAGATCGAAACACTCCATTCATCAAACTCATGAAAATTGATGGAGCATTAGTCAACCCAAAAGGTACTACTGTGAACTCATAACGCCCATAGCGAGTTTGAAAAGTGGTCTTGTGAATATCGGCTTCCTTAATGCGAAGCTGGTGGTATCCTGACTTAAGGTCAATCTTGGAGAATATTGTAGCTCCCTTGATCTGATCAAATAAGTCATCAATCCTAGGTAGAGGATACTTGTTCTTAATAGTCACCTTATTCAATTGTCTATAATCAATACAAAGGTGAAAAGAATTGTCTTTCTTCTTCACAAAGAGCACTGGAGCTCCCCATGGTGATACACTAGGTTGAATGCTCCCTTTAGCTAGAAGTTCCTCTAGCTAAAGACGTAACTCACCCAATTCCTGTGTTGTCATATGATAAGGAGCTTTAGAGATAGGCTCCGCTCCAGGAATTAGATCAATGCTAAAATCAATGTCCGTCTTCAGAGGCATGCCAAAAATATCACTTAGAAAGACATCTGCGTACTCTTGTAAAATTGGGTGATCTAAAATCTTCCTCACATGATCTTCCTCATCAAGATCATTTACCATAACAACGAATATCTAACATCCCTTATGGAAACTTCACTTCAATTGCATAGCAGAAATCATCCGTAAAGATATAGGCCTTGGTATACCCACAATCTTCACATCATTCCCTTGGTCATCTTGGCACATTATAATCTTCTTTCTGCAATCTATACTAGCTGTATGAGATCCGAGCTAGTCCATACCCAAAACTACATTGTAGGAACCAAGGGGTATAACCCGAAGGTCAACTATAGTATCAAATCCTCCTAGACTAAGCCCACACTTATGAACTATAGAATCTGTGGAGACCTTAATGCCTGAGGCTAGTTCCACTTGCCAACCATGATCTTGCTTCACCGCATCTAGCTTACACTTAGAAACTATAGATGGTGAAATAAATAAATCTGTAGCTCTTGAATCAAACAATACTGAAAGAGATATACCTCAAATAGTACCTATGGTCTCAACCACTATTTCCTGATGATCTTCCTGATGGTGATCTACTACTATAAACACTCTATGAGCTCTACCTGCATCACCAACTGTAGGCTCTAAAACTATAGGCCTAGGTCTTGAAAATTGAGGTGCTCACTATGGACATTGAGCTGCATAATGTCCAATTTGTTCGCATGAAAAACATCCTGTATTTATGCCAGATCCTTTACCCATAGGTGGTGCATTTGATTGTTGATGACTATTCTTGCTAACAAAAGACTGACTGCTCTGAGCTGGCTGATTGGGTTGATTCCATTTACTACACTGAGTATTGCAGTTGCTCTTGGAATTTGTCATGCCCAAAATTAATAGTTAAAAAACACAAATTTTTTTTTATTTTTTTTATTTTTATAAATGAACTATTGAGTTAAAGATATACTACATTGGATTAATCTAATATCAACATCTACTAACACAATTTATTAGTTTCCATACCTTCAATCCCATAACATATTATAATAGATTTCTTTCCTAACATATACAAGTAACTTTTAATAACATCATAATCCCTCAAAAATTTCATTTACTAAGATATTTACTATCACTTATCTTTAATAATACTCAATCCATTACATTACCCAAAAATTTACTACTACTCAATATACTTATTTAACTATTTTCCACTAATTTGCTTAACAACATATCTCAATTTATTCTCTTTCTACCAATAAGGTTCTAACCTTTTCAAAAATAATATTATGTATTATGTATTACCATACATTGAATGACCTATATAGATTCAAAATGTTAACGATGTGTCGAATTTAATAAATTAATTTTATAAATATCATTCATTAACCAATCTAACCTAGTTGTTGTATAATACTACTTAACACTCTTAAAATTTATACTCAAAACAAATAAAACATTTTAATTGTAACAATATATCATCCTATTTCAAATCTATTCATTTATTATTATTATTATTATTGTTGTTGTTATTATTTTGAAGAAGATAAATAAATAATTATTAACACCTTACATATTCATACACTTATATTCCTTTGTAGACAACATTACATAATATATTATGATGTATCCTATTTTTATCATTTATTAATATTATTCCCTTATTTCTCTAATTACATATAATTAGAAAAATATGTATCTTATTCCTAAATCCATTACCCCCAAACTGAATTCTCACTTACTACATCCCATTAGCTTAACCACCCGTCTACTCAGGCAAGGCCCCTAGACTGGTCAAGACTTTTAATTTTCTTCATTAGAAAAATACTAAGTATTACAATAGAAACTAAACTAATTAATGATAACAACCCCTTAAATCTTAACAAAGTTTCCCACTAAATCTTTTTACCACTACCCCATGTCTTATGATGTAATTCCAACTATTGCCATATTTCTTATTTGTTAAGATGATTTGGAGATTCCAAGAAAAAAAAAACTTTCCCTTCTTGACAGGTGCCCATCTTTTCTTACATAGTTCCCCTACTTTCTTTTTTTTTGTTTCCTTGCAACTACCCATCATCCTATGGCACTAAGACCAAGGTGGGCAACTTGGGCAAGGCATGATCTAAAAACATTATAACATCCCTTGTGTTTTGCATTGGAAAAAAAAACTCCTTTAAGATTGAGTGCCTAGGATGGGACCACCAACCTATTTTCATGATTATCAACTAATGCATGCTTCCTCCCTTAAATAACTAGTACCTAGAGCAGCGGGTCTGACATAAAGTCAGAATGGTGCCCCACATATATTTCAAAGCCCTAGAAAAATAGGCAATTGGGCTAGTGGAAATAAAGAGTTTAAATTTTATTTATTGTGTTAGCTTGATTTCATTGGTTGGAATGGTGATGCTTTCGAGGGTAGCACCTAGTATTATGGGAATGGGTGACTTAGGTGCTATAATAGTCTTGGCCTAGTTTTAGAACATATCTCAATGCATTTTAATTAAGGAAGATGTGATAGAGGTCACATGACCCATACGAGCCTTTACTTACAAACTTATGATTTAAGTATTAGTTGCTCTTAAAAGTTCTATATAATAAGCTATTATTATTTAAGGTACTATACTCTTGGGAATATTCTTCTTATTGTTTTAATGGTATTTAATCTTGAGTGAATTACTTTTCCTTGCTCCATACAAATTCCAGAAAGAAAATGTGCATCTACAACCAACCTTTCTTGTAGAATTTTAAGCTAAGTCCAATAAGGAGGTATTTCCTTCTATGTCATCAAGGTGATGAATCAATAAGTTTTCTATTATCGATATAGGCTAGGGATTCATTGTTTTAGATTAATTAAATACACCCAAATGTTTATATTCCATTATTAATCTTCCAAAGGATAAAAACATTCTCATGAGAGGTTAACTTTCTATTAAGCAAGATATATCTCCATCTAAGCATATATATATGAACCATTCAGAACTTGATTCTTCCATTGCATCACAATTCATAATAGTGAATCATAAAATTTAATCACCCTAGCTTACAATGATCCTTCTCATTTATACCCCTTTTCATTAAGATTCCACAAGATTTAGTTGTGATTTCAATACATGAAAAATAGGATGAAATAGGAGATATAATGTATGGTTCAAACTCTTACATGAAATGATTCTTTCTTACCTAACTATGATTGTATTACAATATTTCTCTTGCAAGCCAATCTACATATACTTCTTATACAAATTCAACCATATACATTGAAAGACAATTAACTTCTTACATGAGAAACCATAAATTGAATGCATGTTAAAACTATTATTCAAAATATAATTATGACTATTTCTAAACATGAAAGTCTCTCATATATGACTGAGAAGATAAATAGCTCTTTTTATTCCAATTGAAAACTATGCACATATAAATAGAGTCTTACAATACAATGCAATTAGTTATGAGAACCTCCAAATTACTTTCTTTTCTTTTCAAACATCTATGAATAGGATACCATCTTCTATTTATGTACATCACATTGAAACTCAGCTTACACATTCACCTTAATAAAAATAGGATGAGAATTCCTCTCATAATATAGGAAACCCACAATGGATATTTTTCCATCATAACTTGTTAAAACTAACATGAAGGAAGGATTGCTCCATACATATTGGCATTTCTTACATTACAACAATGCATGCTGACAAGTTTTAACTTTAAGAAACATTTCAAGATGATCCTTCCAAGCTTTTCTACTGCCCCTTTGAACACCAAGCCTGCATTTACATCACAAAAAAAAACAACAAGGACCATGGGTGCTTTCCACCCAACCATAGGCCTCAAAGAAACCACCCCCGCGCTAGGGGAACAAGGCTCAAACCGGGTTTCACACATACATCACAAAATTTTGCATGAAGACACAACACAAAACACAATGAACACCCTCCCATGGCTTGCACAATGATTCACCATTGGAATCATAAAATGTTGGGTGCAGGTGGGCTCTTCAAGGAGGAGAAATTCTAACATCATAAGTATCATATTGCCAATGCATTTTGCCTCTCAAGGCCACCACAAAATAAACAACATATTGCCACTACATTGCCTCTCAAGGCCTTCAAAACAACCATCTTCTCCTCATCCACCAAACCTCCTTGTACCTCCCAAATAAAAAGATCCATGGCCATGATGGAGCCCATGCTCCATGATAATAACAACCTCATCATGAGGTAAAAAAAACATTTTCTTTCTCACCTGCAATGTCAAGCCCAACTTATGCCCTTCACCCAAGGCTTCTCTGCCCTCCCAAGGGTGAGTGAAGCCTTCACACCCATAATCACAATCAACACTCACATTCAACAAGAACAACAACAAAACAAACGAAGAACAAAAAACACAACCAAGAAAGGATCTCCAAAAAGCACAAAACACATGCACTTCTTCCCAACAAAATGACAAGCTCACAACACAAGATTGATAATGAAAATGCATACTCCATTGATAAACTCCACACTTGCAGATTTGCTTAACCATGCTAAAAGAAATAAATGGAAAAGAAGCAATTTTGAGATACCAACCTTGGTCCAAGATAGGGTAAGGATAGTTGTAGTAGAGCTCCCTTAATCTCCCTCCAAAACCTAACAGTCTCTAAAATTAGAGAATGGGTAGACACCCTACTAGTTTGGCCAAGACCCTCTAATAAAGCCTTCCCACTAACTATTTTTAGCAAAAACACTAAGCCACCTCCTCTTACAAACTTGTCTCCCCTAATTTTTTCTATTTTTTTGACTTAGTGAAAAACATGAGAAAAGATAGATATGACAACTCCAAATTCGAATTGATGGAAGAATGCATAGGTAAAAGGGCCCTCTAGGCTGTCTAGGTACTCACATGATCAAAATTAGGCCCCTAACTTGCTATACTATCATATGGGCAGCTTATTCTCTCATAAAAGACACTTTGGGACCACCTAATGACCCCTAAAAACCCTAGACAAGTCCAAATTCGAATTTCCTTTGATTGAGACTCCTCATGGCATTTTTTTTTCTATGTGAGGTTAACTTGGGTTCTTCATTGGGGTTAGGTTTAGGTTAGGTTGCTTCTTGACAAACCCTGAATGACATGGCATCTCCACAAGGACAACACAAATGTCAAGTGATACACACAAAATATCACATTACATTAAAAATGACTTATTTTACAATAATACATGAACTAGGCTACTATGCACACATACAATTCATATATATGAAATAAAACACATTACAATGAGGTTTGAATCTTTTCCATTGATTCAACCTTGGCTATGTCATGTTTGTAGTAGTTTGAGCCTTAATTTCCCTTTAAACCCATGGTCAAATTCTTGCACACTAAACTCAAGTGTCAGTAGTCCAAGAAAATCATAATACTATATCTAAAATAAATCATTATCTCATTCAACATTAGGCTTGCATATATTTCATCATCTCAAATTAACTTTCCCTTTCTTACATATCACATTTGACATTTGAGTTCCATACTTCATTCCTTTTAATTAAATTACTTTTTCTAATAATTTCCATGTAAAATGATCAAATTACTATAACATCAAACTTTACTTATCAACATAACATGGTAAATTTAATATTCTAAATAGCTTCATAGTCTATTTTTATCATTGCAACAAGATGCTGACTCCACAACTATTGAATCCCTAGGTATGCAGGTTAGGTCTCAATGCATAACCAAATTTATCTTTTAACTCTATTTTCCACTATAACATTACCTTCTTACATTACAAGCATTTCTACCATTCAATTTCTATTAAAGCAATGTCAATAGCTTAAAGCATGAATAGAATCATTAAATGCATCAATTAGGTCATAATATGCAGAAGTAATTGTGAATCATCAAAATGCAGATATTAAAATGACATAACCCTATAGTCTCAAAAGTGTATCAAAACATAGGATTAAAATAATCATAATGCAATTATCTCATTGGTACTATGACAGATCGGGTGAGGCCTCATAGAATTAGAACCTCTGCCACCACCTTGAGCCTGAGAATTCAATCCCTTCTACTGTTGCATCTGTTGAGACTGTTGCTGATACTATTTCCCTTTAGAAAAGGAAGGCTTCCTATTACCATAGTTGCCTTTAGATCCAGATGCTGCTAGTGCTCCTACAAAACCTCCCTGACCAAGGTTGACACTTTGTTCAACAAGGATGGCTCGTCATACTGCATCCTTGAGGGTTTTTAGCTCAAATACCTTGATACCCCCATTTATATGGTTATTCAAACCTCTAATAAAGTGCTGTGTCAACTGGGCTGAATTTTCACTGAATCTTGAAAAGGACATGAGCTCATAAAATTCACGCTCATACTTGGTCACTATCATAGTATATTGCCTGAGATTATGAAACTCAGCTGCCCTTTGCTGCTTCCATTCCTCTGGTAGGAATCGTTTGCAGAAACTCTCTAAGAATAGCTCCCAAGTGACACTGCTCATATCAATACCCAGCTTCTTTTCCTCAATTGTCCACCAAGTGGCCCCAAAATTCTCCAAATTAGTGATCGCAAATCTTGCCTTAACATTGCTATCAAAATCTTGCATGGCAAAAACCCTGTCAAGGGAAATAAACCACTGTTCGGCCACATAACCAGAACCTTGCTGATTGAAAGGCTTGACCTTGGATCTCGAAAGATCCTTCATCTGAGTGGACACAATGGACCTCTGTCAATCCTTCCGAGGGCTCCTGGACTTGGGTCTATGCTCTTGTTTAGTCTGATGTGCTTTAGGCTATTCATGAGTAGGAGGTAGACGATCAAGAATGGTCTACATCATCTGTCTCGAATTAACCTCCTCAGACTCAGCTTGGTCCTCTCTATGGCTCTGATACCAAATGTAACGCCCCACCAAGGGATCCAAAGAATTAACCTAAAATTCCACTAAGTTTGGTAGCATTTAAAAAAAAAAAAAACAAACTTGAAAGTAAATACCACTTATAACTTATACACAATAACGGAAGCAATAGCAATAACCATCTAAAAGTAAACATAACATACATAACACATTACATTCTTTAAGGATCCCTTAACATTGAATTACATCTAAATCAACTAACATTATTGAATCCATCTAATACAACAACCACATGAAATGATAATGATAAGTCTAATGTTCATAAATTACATTTTCGAATGCTCAATCATCCATTGTACATGTCCAAGGGTATGATAGGCTTAAAAGAATATACATATGTGAAACCATACATCATACATGATACATCATCATAAGAGATAACCATAAGTAATCAACATAAACATCTAAGTGCACGATTCCTCCCAATCATAAATAGCATCATTAGACCATCGTGGGTCCTAGCCATCCCTCCATGCATAACATTCTAAACTACCAAAGAGATCATCGGTATTAACATAATAGGAATGTCACACCTAAATCATACTACATCATATGCATAAAGTAATCTAACATACAAAGTAAAGCATAAGATATCATCATCTACATATGAAAACCATCAATATAAGGATAAATATCCATCATCATATTCCAAGAATGCATTAGCTACAGTGTCACAAAAGGATCTCAAATGATAAGAGTGGAAAAACACTACCACCCGACTGCATGGAACCTAAGTGGTCCACTCCTACCACGTAGAGGAGATAATCCCAAGTCCCAAACAGGTTAACAAAATCACATAGCATAAATAACTATAAGTCCAAGAATCCTAAAAGTATACTAACTCAAAGGTTCCAATCACAAAACTGACATCTAATCCCAGAGGCACAACAAAGACATGTAGGAAACCTACTATGCAAGCGGGAAAGTGTCATCGCATATATCATGTAGAAGTTACCCTGGCAATTAGCTAATACTCCATGGGTCCCTACTGATCCTCATGCGGCCACTAGTATCCTCTCATATTGACAAGGCATACTATGGAATGCAAGGTCGCAACCAAGCGTTCTCTCTACTCCCATCCTAGTCTTTACAAGCACTCGAGGCATGGGCGAGAAAAAAACAATTATCTTTTTAGGTTCATTTAGTTAGTATTAGGTGCGAATGTTTTCACTTATTAAAACAACTTACAATGAGTTACCTTGGCAGCCTCTTAGGGCCCCGGCCCCCATTCCCAGCCATTTCCCAACACTACAAGCAGATTACGTACCCTAAGCTCATGGAATCATAAATCACTCCAGTCCTATACAAGCGACTGGAAAGAAATATCAAAAGATAAGAACATCAAATATCCATAAGAAAAGCATCAAATCTCCATGAGCAACTGAAAAGCATCCATAGAAAATCATGACCTCAACAGTTCTCTATTGGCAACTGAAGGTATCACTGATAATCAAAAGTATTCATTGGTTCTCAATAACCAAAATATATCTTAAAATCATATTGATCGAAGACTCCAAAATGGTTGAGTCTAAACATGTCACATCATGACATCATAAATCAACATTTCAGTCCCATCGTGGCGACTGGAAATAAACCAAGGATAACTGATCGATGACTCAAAAATGGTTAAGTCAAATGTTTCATACATATGAATCTCAGCTTCTCACAATAACAATCAGCAATTATAAACATTTCATAGAGCATTCCACCACATAACTATGGTTTGGTTTATAAAGATCAAAAATAAGACATCATGACAACACAATCATAACTTCAAGCCTCTGGTAGATGTCCTATAATTGGTCAACACTAGTCAACCCAAAACCCAAAAAAAATAGCATGGAGAAAACACAATGCAAGCACATGTTTTGGTTTTGCTAAAATTGCATCATTGAATTAAGTGTGGAGGTATCAGTTTCGGTTTTCAATTTTAGATATTGAATGGAGGAATGTTTTGTACATTTATCCTAATCCATGTATAGGTTTGGTGAATAAAGGTTTCCCTTTATAACTTTAAAAATCGATCTTCCAATGATTAAAATTTTGTTTATATAAACATTGTTTGAAAATGACCCCTATCAATAATCAATTAGCAATTCTAATGATCCCAATATTATCAAAACAATAATTGCATAACTCAAAACTTTGATTTATAATATATTCCATTGATTAACCTTAATTAAACTAAGTTTAATTAAGTTAATTATTAATATCTTTCCACTTTTAATAAAAATTAACAAGCTATTATTAATACCTTAGACCATTTATCTTTTAAAAGAATGATCCATTAATTCAAATCTTTTAAATATAATAATTATTTATAATTAATAATATATCTACATATATATACTTATATATATATATATATATATATATATATATATATATATATATATATATATATATATATATATATATATATATATATATATATATATATAATAACAAAATTAATATTAATTGATGAATAATATTCCATAACATATACAATGCTAAACTTTACATAATATATAACATTTTATAAAAAAACTTATAACATTACTACCAAAGCCAAAGGCAAATTTTAATAAGTCGCCGCTGATATCATAATGCTGACGTGCAACCACAAATCAATAATTCGTTGCGGGTAGTTTGCATATGCAAGTACCCTATGACCACTGCATTTACTGTAGTACTTTGTCATAGGCATACTGCGTATGTAGGTACCTTGCGACCTCTTTAATACAAAGAATAGTGGGGAGGTGGGTGGGGGTACGTGGTATAACCCGCCCCTCCACAATTTATAATATATTTATTTTAATAACATTTTTAAAAACGTTTTTCAAAATGGTTTCAATTGCATTTCGAATTTAATATAAATACTTCCCTTTGTGATTAACATTCGATTTTCAATTTTTTTTATATATATATATATATATATGCAGATCTGAAATATGTATATAAACAATTATATTTTACAATGAACATATACACAAATTTTAAAGGCTTTCAATTTTTAAAAAAATCCATAAACTATTGGTTCTCCAAATTTACTCGGTAAAATTTTCTAATGGATTTGGTTATAATTTAAACCCTAGCCCTGTAATCTCTTCAGATCTATGCATATAAGGTTTTCTCAAATAAATTTTAACTACCCATATTGAGAATGCATACAACCAAAATAGGAAAACTCTCAAAAAACATATGGAAGACATGAAGAAGACAGGAAGTGTGGGATGCGGAAATAACATAAGCAAAATCACAAGAGTCTACCTGAATTCTGATGCTAATTCACTTCTCCTCAAAAACTGTAGAGCAAGCTCCTTCCTTCTCTCATGTTCCCAAGTCCTCCAATGCTCCAACAACGCTCTCCCTAAGCCTCTAGGAGTGCTCGAATATAAAGGCCTCTCAAGAAGCACCTAGAATGTCTCTAGAAACAACTAGAAGGTGTTGACAACTAAGCATGAGTCTATTCCAACCTTCTAGATGAGTCATAAGGTGGTAGACACCATGTGCTTAATTGGTGCACTAACTCCTGTGTTGTTGACATATGAGAAATAAAAAGGTGAGTTAACTCCTAGGCAAGCTTATAACTTTTATTTAATTTTTTTATAACTTTCATTTAAATTTTTATAACTTTAATTATTATTATTTATTTATTACATTATTATTATTTTATAATTATTATTAATTTTAATTTCTAATTCCTTTTATTTGATTCTTTTCTCAATTAATTCATATTTAATTAATTATAATCAAAATATCAAAGATCATGATATTATATTAATTTTTTCCAAATAATTAATTTATTAATTAAATCTATTTATTAAGACTTAATTAATAGAAAATTCACCATAGACCTCCAAGATCAAATATGAAAACCCATCATAGAACAATTCATACAAAATCAGTCTAAAGGGTTAAAAATCATGAATTATGTCATCTGACACATTTGGTGGGTGAAATATCCAGATACTTGTCCTATCTTTCTAGGACAATGGTTTAAGGGTTTCAGATTTGGACTTGAGAGTTTATCTCCATTCTCTTATCATTGAGATAGTGTAATAGGGTACGCTCATCTTGGCAATTCAGGGAAGTCGATACCCAGTACCTACAACCTACATAAAAACTATGCATGTACATACTATATATATAATGCTAAGCTAAACAGACAATGGCAGGAAGTGGTGCATTGTGTAGATCTCAACTAGCAAGTGACTATGACTCGCTTCCTTAACCACATCAGAAATGCCATACAATAAGAACAAACACGCACACCATACACATGCAAGTATGGGGTAAGTATCCATAATAAAACACATGAGATAATAAACCATCTAACTAATCATCATCAATAATGGAAAGCAATGTAATGATCATCATGCATACATGAAATGTAGAATCTAAATAATCTCATCATATATCAACTGAATCCATAACATAATGTCTGATAGTCTCAAAACAATACCACTAATCCATCAACATAAACCTAGTCTAACATAGTCTAATAATAATAGCAACAATGTGTCCAGAAAAAGGTAAACGAGGGCAGGGACTACATCCACCCCCCCTTGGATTAAGCTTACTCCTAGAAGCCTACAAACAAGTAGGGATATAACTCCCATAATCTAGCTGCATCCTCCCATGTAGCTAAAGAATCATTAGTAGGATCCCATTGGACCCTTACCTGCTCGATGGTTCGACCCTTGAGGGTCAACTCCCACTGCTCCAGAATACGAACTGGCTCTAAAGCTAGCTACCCGTCTTCTACCTGCAACACATTCCAATCAAGAAGATGTACAATAATAGGGATATATTGCCGAAGTACTGAAACATGGAAAACATCATGAATGCGAGCTAGGCTGGGTGGTAGAGCAAGGCGGTAAGCAACTGGGCCAACCCTCTCTAGAATCTCGAATGGTCCCACAAAGCGAGGTGCTAGCTTAGAACCCTTTTCGTATTGGATCAGACTATTTGGCGGATGCACTCTCAAGAAAACATTATCTCCCACAACAAACTACTTATCTGTTCTATGAGCATCATCATACTTTTTTTGCCTATCTTGTGCTCTAGTCAAGTGCTCACAGATACACACTACCTCTTGCTCCATATCAGAAAGCATTTCAGGACCCAACAGGATGCGATCTTCAAGACTGTCCCAACTCAAGGGTGTATGACAAGGACATCTGTATAAGGCTTGAAATGGTGCCATGCCAATAGAACTATGATACCCGTTGTTGTAAGCAAACTCCACAAGGTAGAGATAGTCCTCCCAATGTGTCTACCTGTCCATCACATACATCCTTAACATATCTTCCAAAACCTGATTCACCCTTTCTATCTGACCATCTGTCTCTGGATGATCAAAATTTCTTTTGATCATTTGTGGTTATTTTTCTACTATGTATGTCTAGTTAATTAGGGTTTCTCCATTTTCTTTGTACATTTGGTTTGGTCAGGGTTTCTTTATTTATTTTGGTCTTTGTTCCTTTTCCTTTAAAATTTCTCATTTCATATGATATATAGTAATTTTCTTTTCAAATTATTGTCATGTTTTACAACATTAGTGCATGTATATATGGTTTGAAAAGCTGTCAATTATCATTTGTCAAATTAAATGAGAATTTTCATGTAACAGATATAATATTATATTCTCCACATGCATGACCTAATAATATAAAGCTAAAAAAATTATTCTCATGAAATGCAACTTCTCATCTAATTTTGTTAAAGCTATTTGAGAATTATTCAAAGCCATATGTATGTTTGTCAACACTCTTAAGTTGAAATCAATCTTTTTCCAAGAAATATGTGTGAAGGCCTGAAAAACTCTTCCTTTTTCAGTCAAATCTTGTATACAAAATTTTCTTGTCAAACGAATGTCATGCTTTCTAAGTATAGGACAAACATATATGTTTGCAATAGTATATTTCTTGGTTTTAGTAAATAAATTGAGGAAGAAATTAACTAAATTGAGGAAGAAATTAGAAATTAACTAAATTGAGGAAGAAATTAACTCATTACATGCAAATTGTCTTCTATTTTTCTTAATGCCCTATTAATTTATTTTGATTTCTAGTGTTTTTTCTTTTCTTTTCTTTGTATATGTAGTTGAGCTAGTGTTTCTCAATTTGCTCTCTATAATTTGACTAGGGTTTCTTCTTTTATTTTGATATATGTTATTTTTCCCTTTATTTTTTCAATCTCATCTACTTTTCTTTTAAAACTATTGTCACATTTCTAGGTATAGGACATACATATACGTTTGAAAAAATCTCAATTACCATTTGTCAAATTAAATGAGAATTTTTGTCTAATAGATGCAATAATATTTATTCCATGTGCAAGAACTAATAATATAGAGCTAAAATGCAGTATACTCATCAATTGTAATTTGTCATCTAGTTTTCTTAATGCTATTTGAAAAATCATTCAAAGCAAGACCTCTCAATTGAAATCACTAACTTTTCAAGAACTATGTGTGTCAAGGTCCTTTTTCTATATTGTGTTAAATGCACATTTATACTATATGGGCTATTCAAGAAATAAAAAAGTATAGTGATTCTAGATTGTATAGATATTCGAGACAACACAGTTGACTGCTTGTAGTAGATTGTTCTCTATATAGTACAAACTATTTCATATAATTAGTCTGATATAATTAAAAAAACTTTGTGGTGCTCATAATTTAGTTTGTAAAAAATGTTGTTGCATTTTGGATATCTGAATTTTATAAAAATGTATTCTCAGGTATCTATAACAATTAAGTAGTGTACAATAATGTTTGCAAGAATTTTAGAGGTTAGTATTTCTTGTAGGGTAAAATTTTGCACAATGACTTTATGTTAGCTAGAATTTTGGATTGAAATAACTATTTATCGTGTAACCTAAAAGTATGTGTTGAACAACATAAGGATATGTTGTCATGTCCCGCCCTGACCATCATAGCACTATTGACATTTTGTTTCTTTTGGACTTTGATAGTTAGACTCTAGATGACACATTATTACCCACTATGGACATTGATATTTTGATCCTTAGACTATTTGATTTCATGTTATGTTATTGGGACATTGATACCTATATTATTAGGCTATATGATGATTCCTTATGATGTTACTAGGACACTAATATTCTAAGTAGTTTTTATGATGTTATTCAGATATGCTTACTTACTTTCTTGATGATCCATATGTCATGATTAAATCTTATGTTATACTCAAGTGAATGTTTGATTTTTGAATTGTGGTCTCCATATGGTGCTAGATTATCATGTCTTAGCATATTTAGAGTAACATTAAGAATTCATGTATCATTTGAATAAACTAGAATTGTATACTTATATTATATTTGATGCATTGCTTAAGGTAGATTAATTTCATAATTTTCTGTAAGAATAAATGATCATAATGTTTTACTATCTAGATTAGAGAATTGCTACAAATGTGAAGTGTGTAATGTGATATGAATGGAAATACATATTTCATATTAGTTATGTTATTCATTGATGATAGAATCTATGTGATTTATATTTACATTATCATTTTATCACCTTATTCTTGGACTACTGATATTTGCAATAAGTATGCAGGAAAGAAGCCCATGGATTTATGGAGAACCTTGCTAGGTGTTTGGAAAAACCAAGGTTAACCCTAAGGAGGGTATAACCTTTTTACCCTTGTATTTTATTTTTAAAACCAATTTGTGTGTATTATTGTGATTCTATAAAGTAAATTTGTTTTTCTTGATGGCTTGCCAAGTGTGTTGTGTGTATTGTGGTGTCACTTGACACATGTTCTCCTTTGCAGCATGCTTAGTGGGATGGTAGGTGGTTGAGTGAACCAAGGAGTGGTTTGGTAGGATTTCCTTTCCCTAGGTGTATTTATGGGTCCAAGAGGGATTCTTTCCATGCTAGGTCGAATGCACACCTTTTGTGAATTTCTAGGAGGTTTACACCATCCCTAGGGGTAGTTTGAGGTCTTATTTTAAAGCCCATATGATATACCTAGGGGGTAGGGGCATTTTTAAGTATTATAAGCTTCCCTAAGCATTGAAAAGAGCACCCAAAAATTGTGGATTCCCAAGTTGGCCGAATTTGGAAACTTAAGCATCAAAAGAAAACATTCTTTAGAGAGAGTGGGTTGAAGAGTTCTTAGGGGGAGAATTTTTGGATAGATCTGGAAAAAGAATCTAAGTGGGGTAAATTTTGGAAAAGAAAAAAATAAACAAGGAGAAGAAGATAGCTTAGGAGGAGGATTGCTAGTAAAAAAGAGAGGGAGCTTAAATTTTCTCGGAAACCAGGTTGGTAACCTTATGTACCCTTGCTATGAAAGTTTGTTGTTAAGTAGATTATTTTTATTGTGTTATGCATGTGAGTTTTCTATAATGTGGTTGCAATATGGTGTGTTGTAATGTTGTGTTGTGTAAGGTTGAGGGATCATGTTTCAGTTTTGGTGTATGTGTGTATTGTGATTTACTTTGTGTTGTGAATTCATATGTTCTTGTTGCAGTTTTTTGTTTTCGGTGTGACAAGGTGAGTCTCATCTCTTGGGAAGGAAAGAGAGCCTTGTGAGGGTAAGGGGTGCATAGGGAATGTGTTGGGTGAGAGTCTCTCCTTGAGTAGGAGAGGGATGCCATATGGGTGTTATGGGCCCCATATGCCACCTTGGTGGAGTTATAAGTATTGTAAAGATGCCATGTGAGGGCATGTATGTGGTGTTGGGTTGCCTTGTGAAGGCATGTGTATAAAGTGTATAGCCTAATGAAGGCATAGTTGCAGGTGGAGTCTCCTCAACATTCATTTTCCACCCTTACCCCTTGAGATGGATCTACATGTGATCCTAAGTGGTCTACCTTGGTTGGGAATTTTTGTGGTTTTATTTGTCAACTGTAAAATGTGTGAACAGTTTTGTAATGTGAACATTGTGTTGTAAATGGTTGTTAGTAATGTATGTCCACCTAGTCAAGGTTCTCCCTGCTCGGGGGTGGCCTTTAAAAGGCCTAAGGTTGGGAGGAGAGTACCATGGGCTTGTTTGTGTGTGTTGTACTGCAGGTTGTGATCTATGGATTGAAGACTTGAAGAGAAGAAGGATGTTGTCTTATTTTCATGTGCAACAAAAACATACTTCCAAGTGAATTCTTATTGTATTAGGGAGAGTCACCCTTGGGTAACTCCCAATATTGTGTTTTATGATAGCTTGTAAGCTGGAAAATTGTATAAGTGGACTGTATAAGTGGACTGTACTTGTTGATATGTTGCTACATTCAGTGATTTAAGAAATGTATATATCATGCACTATCCTATAGTATATAGAAATGAGTAAAGTTGTTATGTTTTTATTTCTAAAATGATTCTAAGAGAAAATGTGTGTCTCCATTTGAAATTGATACATTTGGTTATAAAGACATTTTGTTAGAATTTCAAATAATGTTCTGGTTGGAAGGAACTAAAGTGGTTAGTGAAGTTAGTTAAATGTATTGTAGTAATGTACATCAATATTGTAGATCAAGGAAAATAAATATAAACAAATAAAATAAAATAAAAATGCTTTCATTGAAAAAGAAAAATATATTTATATTTGCTGGTTCCTTTGACTGTAATATTGGTGCACTACATATGTGTTGTATAAAGGTATTTACTATTGAATAATGTTATATTGTGTCGATTTCAAGTGAACTATATATGTGTATCATGATTCAACACTAAAAATATCCTTGTGGTTGCGTGTTATAGCTTATAAACTTATGCATATTTTAAAATTCTGAAAAATACTACTTATCTATGTTTCTATTGATTGTGTGGGGAAAGATCAATGAAAAAAGTTGAGTTTGTATACTTTATGTAGATGCTTGTGACTACCAAAACTACATTAGTGACTCTAAAGCTTAAATATTTTAAATTAAAATTAAGTTTCCTTGTACCTTACAGGGTTAAATGCCATGAATGCAAGGCTTAACATTCATTAAAGTTTCTTTACCACATTTATTAATATTAGCAATTGCACCTTGGTGAAGGTGCAATGGGTACGCCAAATATATATGAAAAGTGAATCAAGAAAGTTTGGGTCTATTTGTAAATACATTTGCATAGTAAATGAGGTTTTTTTTGCAATAAAGTTATCATTAATGAACTAAAATGTTGAAGTATGGATCCAAACATAACTAGGAAAAACTTTTGCACGAGGAAGATAATTAGGCTTCATTATCAACAATCATGTTATGTTTACAATAGGGAGACATACAAGATATTAAGTGTTATATATAGAGGTCAGAGAGGGAGATATGTAAGGTAGAAAGAGATTAAGTGATATCAAAATAGAGATGAAGAGAAAGATAAAATAAGAAATAAGGAGGGATAGTGAGAACGAGGCATATGTGTGTGTGTGTGTGTGTATTATATATATATATATATATATATATATATATATATATATATATATATATATATATATATATGTATGTATGTATGTATATATGTATGTATGTATGTATGTATGTATGTATGTATGTATGTATGTATGTATGTATGTATGTATGTATGTATATATATGTAAATATGTATGTATATATGTATATGTATATATATATATGTATATTTATTTATATGTCTATATATGTGTATATATGTATATGTATATATAGATATATATACATATATATTTGTAAATGTATATATATACATATAAACATAGATATATATATATATGTATATACACACACACACACATATATGTATATATATGTGTGTGTGTGTATACATATATATACGACTACCAAAATTACATTAGCGACTCTAAAGCTTAAATATTTTAAATTAAAATTAAGTTTCCCTGTACCTTACAGGGTTAAATGCCATGAATGCAAGACTTAACATTCATTAAAGTTTCTTTACCACATTTATTA
This sequence comes from Cupressus sempervirens, assembly GCA_028749045.1. Lineage (NCBI taxonomy): Eukaryota > Viridiplantae > Streptophyta > Pinopsida > Cupressales > Cupressaceae > Cupressus > Cupressus sempervirens. The sequence continues at coordinate 654,564,590 of CM053788.1, forward strand.
ATATTAGCAATTGCACCTTGGTGAAGGTGCAATGGGTACACTGAATATATATGAAAAGTGAATCAAGAAAGTTTGGGTCTATTTGTAAATACATTTGCATAGTAAATGAGGTTGTTTTTGCAATAAAGTTATCATTAATGAACTAAAATGTTGAAGTATGGATCCAAACATAACTAGGAAAAACTTTTGCACGAGGAAGATAATTAGGCTTCATTATCAACAATCATGTTATGTTTACAATAGGGAGATGTACAAGATATTAAGTGTTATATATAGAGGTCAGAGAGGGAGATATGTAAGGTAGAAAGAGATTAAGTGATATCAAAATAGAGATGAAGAGAAAGATAAAATAAGAAATAAGGAGGGATAGTGAGAATGAGGCATATGTGTGTGTGTGTGTGTGTGTATTATGTATATATATATATATATATATATATATATGTATATGTATGTATGCATGTATGTATGTATGTATGTATGTATATATGTATATATATGTATATATGTATATATATATATGTATATATGTATGTATATATGTATATATATATATATGTCTATATATGTGTATATATGTATATGTATATATAGATATATATACATATATATGTGTATATGTATATATATACATATAGACATACATATATATATATATGTATATATGCATACACACACACATATATGTATATATATGTGTGTGTGTATACATATATATACACATATGTATATATGTACATATATATATACATATGTATATATATGTGTGTATATATACATATGTATATATATACACATATATATACATATGTATATATACACACATATGTATACAAATGTATATATACACACATATATATACATATGTATACACACACACACATATGGAGGCATAGGTAGAGGGAGAAGAGAGAAAAAGAGATAAGTATAGATGGAGAGGTATAGAGGAAGAGAAAGGGAGAGAGATGTAAAGATAGAGAGGAGATATATAGAAAGAGAGAGGAAGAAGAGAAAAGGTAGGAGAGAAGAAGAGAGATATGTAGAGAGGGAGAGGGACATATCACTTTGTCTAGATGCAACAATTTCTAATAAACCTTGAATATTGAATTAGAAAGAGATAACGAGGCTTTTATAAGGCTCCTATGTAAGTTAGTTGATATAATTATATTGAATAGGAATAAAATCACCCATCTTTTAAATTGAAGTCTATTAGTATTCATATTGAATGCTAATCAAATCACCCATCTTCTAAATTGAAATCTATTTAAATAATGATTTTCTTAACAAGATACACACTGTATCCATCTTATCAGCTACATAATATACTAGTTGATGCTTGGGGAAAAATGGCTCTGCCATTTGTGGATGGTTCTCTTTCTTTGAAGGGTTCCTCACTGCATACCATCTGTGTGGCAGATCTCTTTGGGCATTGGAATGGCGAGTAATGTGGCTGTGAGGATGGTTGAGTCATCTGGGATTGATGAAGAATTTTCTCCTATATATTTCATAATCACCTACAATATACCAGTTGTCAACGACTCTTCCTCCCATAGTGACGAGCTAGACATTAAATCTCCCCTTGCTAGGAAGAAAATATAGTGCAAAAAATAACAAGAAGTGTATAGAAGATGCTCAAGAAATGGTTCTAACTTCAATTAAATCTTACCTAACTCATTCCAAGGGAGAAACCTCCCTTGAAGGGATTCTCTATTTGTCACTCTAAGTTTTAGGGGTGTAATCACCACTATGTAATGCCCCGCCAAGGGATCCAAAAGAATTAACCTAAAGTTTCACTAAGTTTGCTAAACATTTTTTTTTTTTCAAAGTAAGAAAGTATGACATACACATCAAACACATAGTAGCGGAAGCAATAACATGTAATCATCGACAAACATACATTGCAAGTTACATTTCTTAAAGATCCCAAGACGTTGAGTCACGTTTAAATTTAATTAATTCTAAGTCTAACAACTATCACATACATATAAAAGAATAATCAGAAACTCCAATGTCCTTAATATACATTTGTTCCGAATGCTCCTTGGCAAATTAATTCGGAATGCTCAATCATCCACTGTACATGTCACAGGGTATGAAAGGCTTAAAAGAATATACATATGTAAAGATAAAGATACAACATCCTCAAATCCATGATACAAAGTACAGTGAAAATATATATGAAATTATTCCCATACATGATACATCCATACATCCATAATGATAACACATCTATCATAAAATCTAACCATCCATCATAATAATCCAAGAACATAGTGAAGGTAAATGCCAATCACGAAATCTCCAGCCACGGTGACCACGGAACGGATCTCAATGGTAAGAGTAAAAGCACTACCACCCGACCGCGTGGAACCTAAATGGTCCACTCCCACCGCGCTGAGGAGATAGTCTCAAGTCCCAAATAGGATAACAAAACCTATAATCATAAATACTCTCTAAGTTCAAGAAGTCCTATAAGTATGCTAACTCAAGGGTTCCTAAAAAGATCGACATCTAAATCCCAGAGGTACCACAAGACACATAGGAAACCTAATATGCAAGCGGGAAAGTGTCATCGCAAAAGTCATGTAGAAGTTACCCAAGCAATCCCTTAGGAATCCCAGGTCCCTACTGATCCTGCGGCCACTAGTATCCTCTCGTACTGACGAGGCATACTATGGAATGCAAGGTCGTAACCAAGCATTCTCTCTACCCCATCCTAGTCTGTACTAGCACTCATGGCATGGGAGAGAACATACAATTATCTTGTTAGGTTCATTTTCTCTCATTTAGTGTAAATGTTTTCACTTATTAAAAATGACTTACAATGGGTTTCTCAAGGCAGCCTCTTAGGGCTCCGACCCCCATTGCAAGCCACTTCCCGACTCTACACATAGATAACCTACCCTAGCTCATGAACTCGTAAATCAAAGAATCATAATAAAACCACCTCAGTCCTATACGAGCAACTGAAAAACATCATAAAAAGATAATCCCTAAAATTACATCAGTTCTTCATGAGCAACTGATAACATCAAATAGTAATCATGTGATCACGACAGTTCTCTATCAGCAACTGAAGGCATCAATGATAAGTCACAAAATCCAATGGTTCTCTAATGAGCAACCAGAAAGTATCCCAATAGTAAATTACAATACTGATCAAAGACTCAAAATTGGTTAACAAATATAACTGATCGAGACTCAAAAATGGTTAAGTTAGGTATTCTCAAACACATACACCTCAACTTCACACAAGGAAATCGGAAAGCAATAACAACCAGTAAATACATCTCACATAGAGCATACAGTCACATTATCTTGGTTGGTTTGAAAAGATCGAGAAGAAATCATCATTACATCACATTCACAAACCCGGGCCTCTGGTAACAACCTAAACTGGTTAATACTAGAACATCCCAAAACACGGATAGTATAACAAAACAATATAATATGATTCAGTTCATAGTTCGGGTTTGTTTCCATAATACACCCTAAGGTTTTAAGTTTGAAAATTCCCAGTTTGAGTTTCAACGAACGTTTTCCTTTTTCTTTTCTTTTTATTTTAAAATATTAATAAAAATATATATATATATATAAAATTAAAAAGAATTAATAATAAAAAAAAAAAATTATTATTAATATTTATTAAAAATTTAAATTATTAAAACATTGTTGAAAATAAAATAAAAATAAACATTTATTAAAAAAAGAACCCCCCAATGAAGAGCCGTGCGGCCCTGTCATAGGGTACCGCCGGCTATTGAGAGCCGTGCGGCCCTGTCATAGGGTACTGCCGGCTTTGAGAGCCATGCGGCCCTATCACAGGGTACCGCCAGCTTTGAGAGCCGTGCGGCCCTGTCACAGGGTACCGCCAGCTTTTCAAAAGCCGCGCGGTCCCCTGCTGACGCAGGTCACCGCTGGCGATACACAGTGCTGGGGGGGAAAAAGTAAGACCCCTCCCCATTAGAATTTTTTTATATTTATTATTATATATTTTTTTTTTAATACAATTTGTTTATAATAAAATTTTAATGATAAACCAATTTAACTATATATATATATATTTATAAAGATATTATAATAATTTCTTTATTATATATATATATTGAAAAATTGATTCTTTCTTTATATGGATATAGAAAATATAGTCAATCATTGAAACATTTAAATTTAAAATTTCAGTCTAAGATACAACCCTTCTCATTTAAATTTTGTATACAGAAGTTTATAGACCAGCATCTAATAAAATCTAATATCGTAATGTTTAAACGTTCATCATAGAGAATTCAGATTTATAAACCCCAGACACGAAGAAGACAGGAAAGGATAATTTGCGTATTTAATCGATAATAAAAACCACAAGACCCTACCTGATCCTGATGCTATTAAGAAATCCTCAGGAACTGCAAGAGAATTCGCTCCTCTCAATAACCTTCTCCTGGAAAACTTTCTTGGTATCAGCCTTCTGAAATTTGCTACCAAAAATTGTCTCCCCCAAAAATTCTCATCCAAATTCGTCTCCCCCAAAAATGAACCCCCAAAGTTGTGATAAGCAATTTCTCCTCAATTCGGGGCACTAATTGTACGTTTACCCGAGAAGACTCTTTGCACAACTCAGTTAAATCCCATTTAACTTTTATTATCTTTTCTTATTCTTTTGCATTCAACTTTCATGCACATTAAGTTGAATTATTAAATAACTTTATTTAAAATTTCACTTGACTTCAATTCTTAATTAATTTATTACTTTAAATCTTATGTGCAATTTTAAGAAATTAAAATAACATTATTAATTTTTATAATTTAATCTTTTAATTTAATTCTTATATTTAACTCATGTTTAGATCATGCGATCTAGAATTCTTAATAAATTAATATCTTTCAACTTTTTAATTTATTTTAGAACTTAATTGATAACATATTTAATTAATTTAAATAATAATAATATTTAGCATTTATTTAAAAATGAACTCCAAATATATTATTATTATTAAATTAAATAAATATTATCCTGTTCTAAATTTATCTTTGAACTTTAATCTTCAAATTTAATTCTTTTATTAATTAATTAATTAATTAAAAATATAAAGATATCATATTAATTCTCTATTAAATTAAATCATTAATTAATCTTTTTTTTTTTTTAGATTTAATTAATAGAAAATACACCAAGGACTCATAAAGCAACATACGAAAACCCATCATAGAGAAATACATACCAAAACAATAAAAAGGGTTATAATCACGAAATTACATCATTTGATGCATTCAGAGGGTACTTAACTTAGATACTTGTCCTAATTATCAATTAGGACAATTGGCTAAAGGGTTTAGGATTTGGACTTAAGAGTTTATCTCCCCTCTCTTACCATTGAGACAGTGCGATAGGGTACGCTCATCCTGACAATTCAGGGAAGTCGATACCCGGTACCTGCAACCTACATAAAATCCACGCATGTACAAACACAATATTCTAAGCTAAACAGACAATGGCAGGAAGCGGTGCATCGTGTAGATCCCGACTAGCAGGTGACTACGACTCCCTTCCTTAACCATATCAGAAACACCATACATAAATAAAACAACAAGCACACCATACACATGCAGTATGGGGTAAGTATCCATAAGAAGCACATGAAATAATAAACCATCTAACTAATCATCATCGATAACTAAAACCATTGAATAATCATCATACATGCATGAAATATAGAGTTCCAAGTAATCTCATCATATAATAAACTGAGTGTAAACATCATCTAATAATCTCTAAAATAATAATACTACTCATCAAACATAAATTGGCCTAAAAGAGTTTGGCAATCATATCATAAATGTAGCTTGAAAATGTAAACTAGGGGCAGGCACTGCAGCCACCCCCCCTAGACTTAGGCTTACTCCTGGAAGCCTATAAACAAATAGGGATATAAATCCCGTAATCTAGATGCATCCTCGCATGTAGCTAAAGAGTCATCAGTAGGGTCCCATTGGACCCTTACTTGCTCTATGGTTCGACCCCTGAGGGTCAACTCCCGCTGCTCTTGAATACTTATTGGCTCCAAAGCCAGCTGCCCGTCCTCTACCTGAAATGCATTCCAATCAAGAATATGTACAACGTCAGGAATATACTAAGTACTAAAACATGGAAAACATCGTGAATGCGAGCAAGGCTAGGCGGCAAAGCAAGACGATAGGCAACTGTACCAATCCTCTCAAGGATATCGAATGGTCCCACAAAGTGAGGTGCTAGCTTCGAGCCCTTTCCATAATGGATTAGACTCTTCCACGGACGCACTCTCAAGAAAACCTTCTCTCCCACAGCAAACTGCTTATCTGACCTATGTGCATCAGCATACTTCTTTTGCCTATCCTGTGCCGTTGTCGAGTGCTCTCAGATACACACCACCTGTTGCTCCATGTCACGAAGCATCTCTGGGCCCAACAGGATGCGATCCTCAAGGCTATCCCAACTCAAAGGTGTACGACAAGGGCGTCCATATAAGGCTTGGAAAGGTGGCATGCCAATAGAACTGTGATACCCATTGTTGTAAGCAAACTCCACTAGGTAGAGATAGTCCTCCCAATGAGTTTGCCTATCCATCACGTACATCCTCAACATATCTTCGAGAACCTGATTCACTCTCTCTGTCTGCCCATCTGTCTCTGGGTGATATGCTGAACTGATATTCAACTGCGCTCCAAGATCATGCTGTAGTGATGTCCAAAATGCGGAAGTGAAAACATGATCCCTATCAGAAATGATCTTTCGGGGAATACCATGTAGTCTCACAATATCACGCATGAAGACATTAGCTACTAAAGCTGCAGTGTAGGAAGACCTAATTGGTGCAAAATGTGCCACCTTGGTCAACCGGTCAACGGTGACCATGATAGCATCATGACGACGAAGAGTCATAGGTAATCCTACTATGAAATCCATAGAGATGATGTCCCACTTCCATGAAGGAACGAGATTCGGTTGCAAAAGTCCTGCCGGATGCTGGTGTTCTGCCTTGACTCTCTGACACTCAAGACATCTAGCCACAAAATCAGCAATGTCGCACTTCATCCTAGACCAATAGAATAAACATCGCAAATCTGCATGCATCTTCTTGACACCTGGATGTGCTGAGTAAGGTGCACGATGGGCCTCTGATAGGATCAATATGCGAAGCTCATCCAGTAGCGGCACATAGATCCTTCCTGAATGTCTCAAAAGGCCATCTGACTCTAGGACATAGCCTGAAAACTTAGCCTCCAAGGGTCTCCCTGAATTGATCTCACTGCACACCTCCAGATACCATGAATCAGTGGGGAGTGCCTAAAGTATCTGACATCTCAAATCGACACTAAGAGTCATAGATGATATCACATGTTTCCTGCGACTCAAAGCATCAGCTACAACATTCTCCTTCCCCTGGATATACTTTACCTCAAAGTCATACTCACACAAAAACTCCATCCAACGCCTTTGCCTAGCATTCAGATTAGGTTGCGTGAATATGTACTGAAGACTACGATGATCGCTATGTAGTTCAAATCTGTGTCCCAACAAGAAATGTCTCCATCTCACTAAGGCATGAACTATTGCTGCTAACTCAAGGTCATGTGTAGGATAATTCAACTCATGATCCTTGAGTTTGCGTGACTCATATGCAATCACTCGACCATTCTGCATTAGAACTGCTCCAATACCCTCAAGGGAAGCATCTGTACACACCATGAACTCACCTTCTGGATCAGGTACTGCTAAGATCGGTGCACTGGTCAGAAGCTCTTTGAGTTTTTGAAATGCTTCTACACACTTTTCTGTCCAAAGAAACTTCTTTCCTTTCCTTTGAAGGGAGGTAATAGGGTGTGCTATTCTGGAGAAGTTTTGAACAAATCTGCGATAATACCTAGCTAGACCCATGAAACTACGAATCTCTGACACAGTAGTGGGTGCAGGCCAATCTACTATTGCCTGGATCTTCGCAGGGTCTATAGAGATACCTTCACCTGAAATAACGTGTCCCAAATACTATATCTCTGATTGAAAGAAATCACACTTTGCCGCATTGGCGTAAAGTTGATTATCTCTCAAGCACTGCAAAACTAAACTCAAATGTTCCTCATGTTCCTTTTGGGACTTAGAATATATCAGAATATCATCGAGGAACACAAGAACAAATCTATTAAGATAGGAACGGAACACCTCATTCATTAAGCACATGAAAACTGATGGAGCGTTCATCAGCCCAAAGGGTACCACTGTGAACTCATAATGCCCGTAGTGAGTTCAGAAGGCGGTCTTATAAATATCAGCCTCCTTGATGCGAAGTTGATGGTATCCTGACTTAAGATCAATCTTAGAGAACACTGTAGCCCCCTTGATCTGATCAAATAAATCATCAATCCTTGGTAAAGGATACCTGTTCTTTATTGTCACCTTATTCAGCTATCTGTAATCAATGCAAAGGCGCAAAGAACCATCCTTCTTCTTCACAAAGAGCACTGGAGCTCCCCATGGTGATACACTAGGTCGGATACTACCCTTGGCCAAAAGTTCCTCTAACTACAAACGCAACTCACTTAGCTCTTGAGTGGTCATACGGTAAGGAGCTCTAGAGATAGGTTCCGCTCCTGGAGTGAGCTCGATGCTAAAATCAATGTCTCTCTTCGGAGGCATGCCTGGAATCTCACTCAAAAAGACATCAGCATACTCCTGTAAGATAGGGTGATCTAGGGTCTTCCTTGTAGATTCTTCCTCATCTAGCTCATTTACCATAACGGCAAATACCTGACATCCCTTACGAAAGCTTCACTTTAGTTGCATAGCAGAGATCATCCATAGGGATATAGGCCTTGGTATCCCCACAATTTCAACATCTTTCCCTTGGTCATCCTGACACATAATGGTCTTCTTTCTATAGTCTATACTAGCCCTATGAGAGCCAAGCCAATCCATACCTAAGACCACATCGTAGGAGCCAAGAGGAATAACTCGAAAATCGACTGAAGTCTCAAACCCTCCTATGCTAAGTCCACACTTATGAACTACAGAATCTGTGGAAACTTTAGCGCCTGAGGCTAGTTCCACTTGCCAACCATGATCTTGCTTAACCGACTCCAGCTTACACTTGTCAACTAGAGATGGAGAAATGAAAGAATCTGTAGCACCTGAATCAAATAATACAGAGAGAGGTGTACCTCGGATAGCTCCTGTAGTCTCAACTACTGTCCCCTGATGGTCTGCCTGACGGTGATCCATCGCTGCAAATACTCTATGAGAACCACCTGCATTTTCGACTGTAGGCTCAGATGCTGCTGGCCTGGGCCCTGAATACTGAGATGCTCGTTGTGGGCAGTATGCTGCAATATGACCAATCTGTCCACACAAATAACATCCTGTGCCTCTACCAGATCCTCTCCCTATAGGTGGTGCATTCGACCGCTAGTGGCTACCCCTACTAGCAAAAGACTGGTTGCTCTGTGCAGGCCGAGATTGCTGATTCTGTCTAATACGTTGAGCATTGCGATTGATCCTAGAGTTGGATCCACCGCCACCACTCTGTGCCTGAGGGTAAAATCCCTTATGCTGCTGAGGCTGCTGCTGAGAATGCTGCTGAGAATGCTGCTGAGAGTACTGATTCCTCCTAGGGAAGGGAGGCTTCCTGATTCCACCAAAATTGTGGTTGCCCTTAGAGCCTGCTATAGTAGGCGCTCCCACAAATCCTCCTTGCCCAAAGTTGACACTTTGCTCTACCAGGATAGCTCAATGTACCGCATCCTTGAGGGTCTTAGGCTCAAATACCTTAACACCCCCAATAAAACGGTTGTTCAAGCCTTGAATGAAATGTTGTGCCAACTGCACTGGGTTGTCATTGAATCTCGAAAAAGGCATGAGCTCATAGAACTTGAGCTCATACTCTACAATGGTCATAGTGAACTATCTCAGGTTATGGAACTCATCTGCTCTATGCTGCTTCCATTCCTCTGGTAGGAATCGCTCATGAAAAATCTCCAAGAAAATCTCCCAAGTGACACTACCCATGTCAATGCCCAACTTCTTCTCCTCAATAGTCCACCAGGTGGCTCCAAATAACTCTAGATTGGTAATGGCAAACCTCGCTTTGACATTACTGTCAAAGTCCTGCATAGCAAAAATCCTGTCAAGGGCAATAAGCCACTGCTCAGCTACATACCCAGAACCTTGCCCATTAAAGGGCTTGATCTTGGACCTCTGAAGATCCTTCATCTGAGAAGATACTATGAATCTATGTCGATCCCTCTGAGGACTCCTAGATCTGCGTCTATGCTCATGTCCAACCTGGTGTGCTTTATCCTGCTCAAGAACAGGAGGTAAGCGATCAATAAGGGTTCGCATCATTTGCCTCAGATCAACCTCCTCAGAGTCGGCATGTCCCTCTTCGTGGTTCTCTTCCTGATGCTCACTGACATGCTCTTCCCTATTCTCTTCCTGAATGGGGCTCTCGTGGATAGACTCATGAATACTAACATCTCTGCCTCGTCCACGGCCTCTGCCACGGCCAAGGCTACGGCCCCTAACGGAAGATCTCATCCCAGATACCATCCTACAATAATATCCAAGACACAAGATGCTAAAATAACCATGAAACATACTACTGAAATACATAGATAAAAGACACATGTTTTGCAAACAAGATATTTTCAGTTTTCAGTTTACCTATAATTTCAGTTTAAGTATAATTTCAGTTTTGAAGTTTTGAGTGTTGAAGTATGAAAAATAGGTAACTAATAGTTTAAATACTATTTCAGTTCAACTAGTTTCAAGTTTCAGTTTAAGGTTTGCATTTTTATTCAACTAGCTAACACTAGTGGCGTTCCAATATACCCAGAGCTCCCAATGTAGAAACTTAGGCTCTGATACCAGATGTAACGCCCCGCCAAGGGATCCAAAAGAATTAACCTAAAGTTTCACTAAGTTTGCTAAACATTTTTTTTTTTTTTAAAAGTAAGAAAGTATGACATACACATCAAACACATAGTAGCGGAAGCAATAACATGTAATCATCGACAAACATACATTGCAAGTTACATTTCTTAAAGATCCCAAGACGTTGAGTCACGTTTAAATTTAATTAATTCTAAGTCTAACAACTATCACATACATATAAAAGAATAATCAGAAACTCCAATGTCCTTAATATACATTTGTTCTGAATGCTTCTTGGCAAATTAATTCGGAATGCTCAATCATCCACTGTACATGTCACAGGGTATGAAAGGCTTAAAAGAATATACATATGTAAAGATAAAGATACAACATCCTCAAATCCATGATACAAAGTACAGTGAAAATATATATGAAATTATTCCCATACATGATACATCCATACATCCATAATGATAACACATCTATCATAAAATCTAACCATCCATCATAATAATCCAAGAACATAGTGAAGGTAAATGCCAATCACGAAATCTCCAGCCACGGTGACCACGGAACGGATCTCAATGGTAAGAGTAAAAGCACTACCACCCGACTGCATGGAACCTAAATGGTCCACTCCCACCGCACTGAGGAGATAGTCTCAAGTCCCAAATAGGATAACAAAACCTATAATCATAAATACTCTCTAAGTTCAGGAAATCCTATAAGTATGCTAACTCAAGGGTTCCTAAAAAGATCGACATCTAAATCCCAGAGGTACCACAAGACACATAGGAAACCTAATATGCAAGCGGGAAAGTGTCATCGCAAAAGTCATGTAGAAGTTACCCAAGCAATCCCTTAGGAATCCCGGGTCCCTACTGATCCTGCAGCCACTAGTATCCTCTCGTACTGACGAGGCATACTATGGAATGCAAGGTCGTAACCAAGCGTTCTCTCTACCCCATCCTAGTCTGTACTAGCACTCATGGCATGGGAGAGAACATACAATTATCTTGTTAGGTTCATTTTCTCTCATTTAGTGTAAATGTTTTCACTTATTAAAAATGACTTACAATGGGTTTCTCAAGGCAGCCTCTTAGGGCTCCGACCCCCATTGCAAGCCACTTCCCGACTCTACACATAGATAACCTACCCTAGCTCATGAACTTGTAAATCAAAGAATCATAATAAAACCACCTCAGTCCTATACGAGCAACTGAAAAACATCATAAAAAGATAATCCACAAAATTACATCAGTTCTTCATGAGCAACAGATAATATCAAATAGTAATCATGTGATCATGACAGTTCTCTATCAGCAACTGAAGGCATCAATGATAAGTCACAAAATCCAATGGTTCTCTAATGAGCAACCAGAAAGTATCCCAATAGTAAATTACAATACTGATTGAAGACTCAAAATTGGTTAACAAATATAACTGATCGAGACTCAAAAATGGTTAAGTTAGGTATTCTCAAACACATACACCTCAACTTCACACAAGGAAACCAGAAAGCAATAACAACCAGTAAATACATCTAACATAGAGCATACAATCACATTATCTTGGTTGGTTTGAAAAGATCGAGAAGAAATCATCATTACATCACATTCACAAACCCGGGCCTCTGGTAACAACCTAAACTGGTTAATACTAGAACATCCCAAAACACGGATAGTATAACAAAACAATATAATATGATTCAGTTCATAGTTCAGGTTTGTTTCCATAATACACCCTAAGGTTTTAAGTTTGAAAATTCCCAGTTTGAGTTTCAACGAACGTTTTTCCTTTTTCTTTTTCTTTTAATTTTTAAATATTAATATATATATATATATATATATATATAATTAAAAAGAATTAATAATAAAAAAAAAACTTTTATTATTAATATTTATTAAAAATTTAAATTATTAAAACATTGTTGAAAATAAAATAAAAATAAACATTTATAAAAAAAAGAACCCCCCAATGAAGAGCCATGCGGCCCTGTCACAGGGTACCGCTGGCTATTGAGAGCCGTGCGGCCCTGTCACAGGGTACCACCGCCTTTGAGAGCCATGCGGCCCTGTCACAGGGTACCGTCGGCTTTGAGAGCCGTGCGGCCCTGTCACAGGGTACCGTCAACTTTTCAAAAGCCGCGCGGTCTCCTGCTGACGCAGGTCGCCGTCGGTGATACACAGTGCTGGGGGGGAAAAAGTAAGACCCCTCCCCATTAGAATTTTTTTATATTTATTATTATATATATATTTTTTTAATACAATTTGTTTATAATAAAATTTTAATGATAAACCAATTTAACTATAGATATATATATATATATATATATATAAATTTATAAAGATATTATAATAATTTCTTTATTATATATATATATATATAAATTTATAAAGATATTATAATAATTTCTTTATTATATATATATATATATATATATGTATTGAAAAATTGATTCTTTCTTTATATGGATATAGAAAATATAGTCAATCATCGGAACATTTAAATTTAAAATTTCAGTCTAAGATACAACCCTTCTCATTTAAATTTTGTATACAGAAGTTTATAGACCAGCATCTGATAAAATCTAATATCGTAATGTTTAAACGTTCATCATAGAGAATTCAGATTTATAAACCCCAGACACGAAGAAGACAGGAAAGGATAATTTGCGTATTTAATCGATAATCAAAAACACAAGACCCTACCTGATCCTGATGCTATTAAGAAATCCTCAGGAACTGTAAGAGAATTCGCTCCTCTCAATAACCTTCTCCTGGAAAACTTTCTTGGTATCAGCCTTCTGAAATTTGCTACCAAAAATTGTCTCCCCCAAAAATTCTCATCCAAATTCATCTCCCCCAAAAATGAACCCCCAAAGTTGTGATAAGCAATTTCTCCTCAATTCGGGGCACTAATTGTGCGTTTACTCGAGAAGACTCTTTGCACAACTCAGTTAACTCCCATTTAACTTTTATTATCTTTTCTTATTCTTTTGCATTCAACTTTCATGCACATTAAGTTGAATTATTAAATAACTTTATTTAAAATTTCACTTGACTTCAATTCTTAATTAATTTATTACTTTAAATCTTATGTGCACTTTTAAGAAATTAAAATAACATTATTAATTTTTATAATTTAATCTTTTAATTTAATTCTTATATTTAACTCATGTTTAGATCATGCGATCTAGAATTCTTAATAAATGAATATCTTTCAACTTTTTAATTTATTTTAGAACTTAATTGATAACATATTTAATTAATTTAAATAACAATAATATTTAGCATTTATTTAAAAATGAACTCCAAATATATTATTATTATTAAATTAAATCAATATTATCCTGTTCTAAATTTATCTTTGAACTTTAATCTCCAAATTTAATTCTTTTATTAATTAATTAATTAATTAAAAATATAAAGATATCATATTAATTCTCTATTAAATTAAATCATTAATTAATCTTTTTTTTTTTTTAGACTTAATTAATAGAAAATACACCAAAGACTCATAAAGCAACATACGAAAACCCATCATAGAGAAATACATACCAAAACAACAAAAAGGGTTATAATCACGAAATTACATCATTTGATGCATTCAGAGGGTACTTAACTCAGATACTTGTCCTAATTATCAATTAGGACAATTGGCTAAAGGGTTTAGGATTTGGACTTAAGAGTTTATCTCCCCTCTCTTACCATTGAGACAGTACGATAGGGTACGCTCATCCTGACAATTCAAGGAAGTCGATACCCGGTACCTGCAACTTGCATAAAATCCACGCATGTACAAACACAATATTCTAAGCTAAACAGACAATGGCAGGAAGTGGTGCATCGTGTAGATCCCGACTAGCAGGTGACTACGACTCCCTTCCTTAACCATATTAGAAACACCATACATAAATAAAACAACACGCACACCATACACATGCAGTATGGGGTAAGTATCCATAAGAAGCACATGAAATAATAAGCCATCTAACTAATCATCATCGATAACTGAAACCATTGAATAATCATCATACATGCATGAAATATAGAGTTCCAAGTAATCTCATCATATAATAAACTGAGTGTAAACATCATCTGATAATCTCTAAAATAATAATACTACTCATCAAACATAAATTGGCCTAAAAGAGTTTGGCAATCATATCATAAATGTAGCTTGAAAATGTAAACTAGGGGCAAGCACTACACACTACCAATTTACTCTTGGTCGATCAATTTTTGAATGGTCAAGTGTTGAATACCATTTTTCCATTGATTGATATTGGTGCTTCTTAATTTGGTGGTGTGGATTATTTTTAATCATTTCTTTGACTATGGACTTTTTCCTGTTGGTGACAATGTCAATTTTCTTGTACTTGAGCCGATCTATGATCCTTTTCCCAATATGGTGCATGTCAATGTATTCATTGTGTTCTTTTGGTCAGACTGGTGTTGTCATCACACTTGCCTTGATCTGAAAAGTCCCTTATTTTCATGATTCTTCTAGTTGGATCTATTAGTTCCTTTTTCATCTTGCTCTTGCTCTCCTTGAGTTTTCATGCTCCTTTCCTCAATTCATTTGACATTTCTCTTGTAATTATCTCTCTTTGCATATTATTGAAAAGGGTCCTATCCACTTGGTAATTTTCTTTAAAATATATATTGGTTATGCTTCATAGATGTCTTTGATGTTGATGAGAAAATGTTCAATCAAGGATACATATTTCTTTAAAATAATCTTAGATATATAATTAAATGTGCATGAATATGCATTGTTGGTTCTAAGTAATTAGATTACTAAGAGGTGGGGGTCGAATCACTAATCAAAACATCAAACAACATTTTCACCTTTCAAACCACTAATTGGTAAATTACTTAATGTACGAAATAAAGCATTCAAGACATGAAATCATTCACGAATTTGGCACAAGGATTTTGGTTACACATAAACCTGACTTGGATCAAAATTGCGGCAGGGATTAATACCCACAAATAATTTGTACTCTTCTGAAATATGCCTTGTTAGGAGTTTACAAAGACATTGTTAGGTGCTACCTTACTAAGGGATTCACCTATGTTCTATTAGGAGCTTTACCCTGTTAGGAGTAGCCTCATTAGAGGAATTTTAAAAGTAGCTAAAGTGTTAACATATCAAAGTATTTACGATAAGGACCTTTTATGATCTACATGGTTAAGATATTTCACCACATAATTATTAGTGAAAAACTAAAAAGTTGATATGTAAAATAACACTACCTTTTCTTGAACATATCTGCTTAAGCTCTTTGACTCTTCTTGACTCACTTATCTTCTCTCTAGATGGACCCCACCTTCTACTTCTCCTCACACAAGTTGGACCACAACTGACAACATGAAACCTATCCTTCTTTCACCTGTTATAATGTTTTTTGCTACATCCATCAGCTTAACCAAACCCTAAACATATTACTATTAGGAAATTCAAATAGCTTGCTCAGATTCAACTGTCATAAGATGATATCTTATGTTACAAGTTACCTTTCATGATTGTACTAACTAATTCATACTATTCTTTGCCAAAGGTCAAATATGTTTTGACCTATCATGGGATTCTTCTAGAATATTCCCAACAAACTTAATGTCAATCATTGTGATGCCAAATCATCACCTCTACATGTATATCCATGTCAGTAGATTACAACTGACTCTTCCGAAGTTATTGCAACCTTTTTTTATCTATCATTGATTCCAATTAATTGATCATTACTGAAGAACTCATTCTATATTAATCTACCTATCTCTTCTTTAACCTATCTACAACAACTTCACCAGTCACATATCAAACTTGAAACTATCTCACCTATTATCTTTCCATCCTAGAAATGCTTTAATTATCATAGTGATTTTCTATCATAACTAAATCATCATTATCTTGTAAACATCATCCTTCTCAACATCTCGTGATCACTCCACTCCATTCATCATGGATTTGATAAACTAATCAAATCAACTATCATTTATCACTAACTGCTCATAGTAGTTGCATTGTTAACCTTACCAGTTATCTTATTCATGTACATCATACATCTTACTATGTTTATAAAACTCAGTTATACTTGGCGACATACTAAGAATAGTGGGTCAATAGTTGACATCAATGTAGAACATAATAACTAATCATCATGCAATAAATCATTGCTTCTTCTTCGCATCAAAACATTATCAGACATGTCAACAATATCATCTCATCATCAGTTATGCTAGAAATCTCACCCTTTGGCATTGATGGCAACATATCCTATACTTGACTTTTTCCATAAATTTATTCAACAAAAAAATAATGGAAACAAAATGCTTCCACTTTTATCCTTACCTTAATGTATTCATTCCTCCACAAGTTCTCCCACTTTCACAACACTTCCAATTCATTATTATCTCCTTTCCTTTCTTCTCATTATATCCCCTTTATTCATCTTTTAGTATCCTCTCATGAAGTCATCTCCTTCACTCTCTCTCACTCTTTCCATGAAGGTACCTTATTACTCTCCCCCTTTGGAAAATAATGCCAAATGTTTCATTGTATACATGTGATCTATTCTACAATATCTTCTTGTTCAATACATGGCTCTTCAATTTACAACCAGCCCCCATAAGGAGTAGCATCCAAACATCAATTCAAAGCATGGGATATTCAATGACTGCACTTGAATTGATCCAACTACATCTTCTTCTATTTCAAATTAGGTGAGGGAATTTCCCCAACCTTCCCTTCTATACTCAAACATATCCTTAGATAGTGGATTTGTGAATATGTCTTCTACCTATTGCTTAGTTGGTACATACTCCAACTTGATCTCCCTTGCCTAGACCTATTATCTAAGACAACAATACTTGATCGCTATGTGCTTGGTCTTAGAATGCATTTCTAGATTCTTTGAAATGTTTATAGAACTTGTGCTATCACAGTAGATGATCACTAACTCATTTATATTCTCTTATATTCCTTCTAGAATTTTCTTGATCCACATTACCTCTACAATTTATTGTGCCAACAATATATTGTGTTTCAACCGCAGATTGAGATACACAATTTTGTTTCTTACTTGTCCATGAAACAAGTTTGTCACTCAAAAAGAATGCTCCAACACTTGTGCTCTTCTTGTCATCCATATTAACTACCCAATCAACATCAATATATGCATTTAATGTGAAATCTCCTTTTTATTTATACCATAAGCCATGGTCTTCAATATTGATGAGGGAACAACTTGAGAAAAAATTAACACAACAAAAAAGAGAGATTTATGTTATTTGAAATGAGAATCTACATGATTCACAAAAAAAATTTACCAAACTACATGCCATATGGCTTACAATATTATCATATTTTGTAGAAAAACCTTTCTCATAGTACCTTCTCCCAAACTCCACCAAAACATTGTATCTACACCTCAAGCATGGGCCTTAAGTAGTTTGTCTTAGGTTTAGGGTTAGGAATACATTTTACATTTTGACATTTAGTGGTTGACACCAAAACATAGCTTCTAGAAGTCACATTAAAAGACGATGCAAAAATAAAAGGTTCCAAAAAAGGTATTCCAACTTTTGGGAGGCATAACTTTTGATCTAGGACTTTGATTGACAAATTGTTCACATTTCTAAAAAAATCTCTAAGTTCTTTATATCCCTGTGGCTGCCTCCATTTCTTAGGGCCTTACAAGACATTTTAGTGCCTCAGACATGACTCTAAAACATTTTTGGGAGGTCTTTGAGCAACTTAAAATTGTAATAACTTTCAAGCCGTAAAAAGTTTTGTTTTGATTCTTTTTTTGTAGAACTTGAAATTTCAATTACAACATTCCCTCCAACTCACACCCTCTAATTATTCATAATTATAGATCTACAAGAAAATAACCCATTTTCTACACTTGCATGTGTTCCAAGGTGCACAAAAACACTAACCAAGAAAAGTTACAAGAAATATAAGAGTTGAAATATCTATTTTTCCCAAATGGATATCCAAAAATGAAAAAATTTCAAATAGAAATTATCTCTAAGTATATTTTTGGGTGATACAAGATTAACCTTACATCGTTGGATGCTCTTACATCAAACAGCCATGGCAATTTGAAAAGTAACCTTGCCACTTCTTATTTGATTGAGGACAATCCAAGTGGTCAACCTCCACCATAGGTAACCAAGTTGATTCTTCCACAATTCATCATTTCCACTTCACAAGATACTCCTCATACTACCTATTTCTAGGTATCCTTCTCATGTGACTATTAAAAATTTCTTCAATCTCTTCCTTATCAGAGTTGGGAATTAGATATGGTTAAGTATCAATTCCTACTCCATACCATCTTGGTGATACTCTATTTAGCCTATAATATAGAAAATAGGAGAAATATGGATTCCATCTGGTAACTCAATCTCATATGCATTACCTAAATCATGTTTCTTTAAAATATTGGAAAGACCAAATTCCTTCATTTTCAACTTGTTGTAAGTGCCCATTTGAAATTTCTCTTTTCTCAAGTAAACCATAACTTGATCGCTAGCTACAAACTTCTTATTCCTTTTCTTTTGATATGTCCTAGCTTTATGCTAGATGTTCATCCTAGTGATATTCTCACACACTTCTTCGTGTAAGTGCTTGAAATGTTCATCAAAGTCATTTGTCTCAGCACCAGTCATGCCTCCTTGCTCCATATTCCCCAATTCTAGTGCACTCCTTGGACTACTCCCATACATAATTTGGAATGGTAATCTATCTATACTATATTCATAGAATTATTGTAAAAATAAATTTTTAGTGGTAGAATCAAATATCATCCCTTGGGTTTATCGCTTACTAAAAACCTTAGCAAATTACCCAATGTTCAATTCATCACTTTAGTTTATCCATCAATATGTGGGTGATGTGAAAAAATGAACTTCAATACTGTCTTAAACTTCTTCCACAAGGTTCTCCAAAAATACCCAAAAAACTTTGTATCTCAGTTTGAACTATATTCTTTGGAAGACCATGTAGCCTCACCACCTCTCTAAAAAAAATTTGCAATGTGAAATGCATCATGGGTCTTGTGGCAAGGAATGAAATGAGCATCTTTGAAAACCTGTCAACCACCATGAATACTAAATCATTACTCATTTGTGTCCTTGGCAACCTAAGAACAAAATGCACACTTATGTCTTCCCAGGGCCTTGATGGAATAAACAATGGCTAATAGAGTTATGTATTCTGACTAACTACTTTAGTTGTTTTACTCACCCGACAACTATGCACAAAATTCTTCACATCTTGTGACAATTTAGGCCAAAAGTAATGTTCACTAACAATGCAAATGGTCTTACCTTGACCAAAGTGTCTTTCCATTCCTCCACTATGTTTCTCTTTGATCAAGTTTTCCATCATGGAACTCCTTGGAATGCACAAGTGACTCCCTTTGAATAACATACCATATTGGATCATGTAGTCTAGTCACCTTGTCCTATCTAGAATGACAAGTTCATTGAAAGCCTTTAAAACCTTTGCGAAGTCAACATCCTATGGGTACATAGTCTTGAGTTCATTAAAAAAAACCAACTAAACCTATATTTTTGTTAGTAATATTTGTCTCCTTCTTAATGCATCTACAACCTTATTAGGCCGTCCACTTCTATGTTTTAGTACAAATGTATAGCTCTACAAGAGCTCTACCCATTTCAAGTGCCTCTGATTTAATTTATCCTAACTATTTAGGAACTATAATGCCTAATGATCATTATACAAAACAAATTCTTTCAACATCAAATAATGCCTCCTTTTTTGTGATGCTTGAACTATTGCATATAACTCTTGATCATAGACAAAATTATTCTTCTTGGAATCACTTAATTTCTCACTAAAATATGCAATGGGCTTACCTTATTGGCTCAATAAAACTCCAATGGAACTACCAATGACATCACAATCAACCTAGAGAACCCTATTGAAATCAAGAAGTGCTAACACGAGTTGCCATTCAAAACACTTACAACTCATGTAGTCCACTTAAACTTTTTTCTATCCCCCCTCATTGTTTTAGTTAGGGGTGCATAAATACTACTGAAACTTCTAATGAACTCCCTATAGAAACTAGAAAAACCATAGAAAGGCCTCATCTCAGTGGTAGCCGTTGGAGTAGGCTATTCCAAGATGACCTTTACCTTCTCTAGGTCCATGTTGAGACCATCTAGTAAGACAATAAACCCCAAATAAACCAACTCTCTTTTGATAAAGCTACATGTCTTCATTCTTTCCTTAGCTTCTCAAAGAATCTATGAATATGTGTCAAATGTTCAACTAGAGCCTTACTAAAAATCAAAATATCATCTAAATACACAATAAAAAACTCACCCATAAACTTCTTCAGTACCTTAGACCCCACTTTCTACTTTATGTAGATGCTTGGATGACTCCGAAAACTACATTAGTGACTCAAAAAATTAAATATTTTATTTTAAAATTAAGTTTCCCTACCTTACAATATTAAATGCAATGAATGGAAGACTTAACATTCATTAAACTTTCTTTACTACATTTATTAATACTAGCAATCACACCTTGGTGAAGATGCAATGGGTACACTGAATATATATGAAAAGTGAATCAAGAAAATTTGGGTCTATTTGTAAATACATTTGTAGAGTAAATGAGGTTGCTTTTACAATAAATTTATCAATAAAAAACTAAAATGATCAAGTATGGATGCAAACATAACTAGGAAAAACTTTTGCATAAGGAAGATAATTAAGCTTCATTATCAACAATCATGTTATGTTTATAATAAGGAGATGTACAACATAGGAAGTGTTTTATATAGAGGTTTAGAGAGGGAGATATGCAGGGCAGAAAGAGATTAAGTGATATCAAAATAAAGACAGAGAAAGATAAAATATAAGAAATAAGGAGGGATAGTGAGAAAGAGGATATGTGTGTGTGTGTGTTGTGTGTGTGTGTGTGTGTGTGTGTGTGTGTGTGTGTAGGCATAGGTAGAGAGAGAAGAGAGAAAAAGAGACAAGTATAGATGGAGAGGTATAGAGGAAGAAAAAGGGAGAGAGATGTAAAGATAGAGAGGGAGATGGAGAAGAAGCGGACATATCCCTTTGTCTAGATGGAACAAGTTCTAAGAAATCTTAGATATTGAATTAGAAAGAGGCATCAAGGCTTATAGGGCTCCTAAGTAAGTTAGTTGATATAATTATATTTTTAATAGTAGTAAAATCACCCATCTTTTAAATTAAAATCTATAAGCATTCATACTGAATGCTAATCAAATCACCCATCTTCTAAATTGAAATCTATTTAAGGAGATTAGCCAAGGATGAGCTTCGTTAGGGTTTGTACAACCTCCATCTGAATCCTTTTTGGTTTCCACTATTTGTCATACTGCATTTACTATGGGAATAAGATTTCATTATAATGAGTTCAACCTTCTTTCGACCAGCAGTTGATGCTAGTGCTAGAGTTGCTATTGCTACTAGAGATAATGGCTCTGCCAACCAAATGCCCATGCAAGTTTGTTCCCAAGGTGTTCCATGAGGTAATTCCTCTCTTGATATTATTTGAATGCCAAGGAGTTTAATAGTGCATGCACATGGATAGAAAAAACAACCCTTATTGGGTATTTTGTGGGTCATACTCCTTCTTAAAGCATGCTGTGGGAATGGGTTTCCAAGGTTTGGACACCTCAGGGTGTTCTCCTTGAAGGCATTCAAAGCCTTACCAAAGGATTTTTTCTTTTTCACTTTGGCAATGCAAGCCAAGATGAACATTTTTTTGTGCAAGGCCCTGGACTATCAATTCATCCCTCTTGGTTTTTCAATACTGGTTGTGAGATTTTGCTATTTTTTATGACTAGAAGCTTAAGGTACCGATTTGGGTGGAGTTTCCTAGGCTTCCCATTCCTTTCTAGTCTTTTTTACCTTCTATTGTGTAAATTGTTGGCAAGGTTGTGTGCCTTGAACCAGCCAAGTTTTTCAATGCTTGTCCCCAATGTAGGGTTTTTGTTGAGGTCAACCTATCCAGGGACCTCAAAGATACAATGGAGATCCAAATAGGTGGTACCACCTTTACTCAAAATATGCTTTACCTTAACCTTTCAAATACCTTCTATTGGTGCCAGTTAGTTGAGCATAAGATTTGGGATTTTCCCTTGTTAGACCGTAATCAACCCTCTACTTTAGAAACCAAGCCTGCTATGACTACTAAGAAAGATGAATGGACTACGATGGTGAAAAAAGGGAAGGATTTGGCTACAGCTAAGGTGAGCTCTTTGCCTATGGATCATGGTAAATCTAGGTCAAGCTAGATACTCGTAGACTCCTCAGTTCCATTTCTCCCTCTATCTCTTGTATCAAACTCTGGTGGCCAGGGGACAGTGGGTGTTCATACCCTAGATCCATGCCCTCTTTGGACTTGAGCATTGTAAGCGATGTTGATGATTGCTTAGCAAAAGCTACGCTAGTCTAACAACCTAGATGGTCATGATGAGTTCTTTAACAATGGGGACAAACTTCAAAGGATCATTGTTATTGATGACCCCTCTTTTGAGCCTTCATCTTTTTTGCACAATAGCTTCTCCTTTCTGGGGGACAAGGATGACATGCAAGCTAGGTTACCATGAATTTCCTTTCATGGAATGTGTAGGGCTGACAAACCTCCCTAGAAACTATTTTGTTCATGATACCAAGCATCGATTTGATCTTGATGTGCTTTATCTTCAGGAAGTTAAAGTTATCATTTTATTTTATCATGTTATTTGGCTGAATAGTGTCATTTTTTGTTCTCAACATGAAGTTGGTTGAGGTGGTGTTGTTACCCTTCTCTCCCCTCATTTAATTTCCTCTATTGTTTCACATGGTTCTGACCCTTTGCATAGGGTGGCTTGGATTTTTCTATCTTTTCAAAATCATTCTTTTGGTATTGTTAACATTTATGCTCCCAAAGATGCTTTTGAGCATTCATACCCATGGTGTTGGTTGGTGGATCATTTGCCACCTATGACATGGCTTTTTTGTGGGGACTTCAACATGGTTGAGCTGGCCTTTGACAAGGAAACCCTTTTGCCATTTGGATGGGTAGTTGGTGAATGGGAGGCTTGGTTTTACATGCAAAACAAATTAAGTCTTTTTGATCCTAATGCTACTCATCATTGCCTAGATGGGATTTGGCACACTTGGTCCAATTTTTGAGCTAGGTCTAATAGAGTTTTCAAGAGACTTGAAAGGGCTATGATTTCTATGTAGTCCTTTTTTCCCTTTTCTCAAAAGCATGCCTTGCCTATCACTCCCCTACTTGATGTGACATTGTTAGATCACTCCCCTATTCTCTTTTTTATCATTGCAGACAGCTCAACCTTGCTCGAGTAAAACCTTGTTTTACCTTAACACTTCTTTACTATCCCATCCACTAATTGTTTCTCACATCCTATGTGTTTGAAATCTTGAGCCTTGGCCCCAAACTCATGTTGGATGGATTCAATGGTGGAATGATGCTATCCTCTGTACTACAATATTTCTTTGCATTTACGATAGAAATCTAGCTATGTACTGTAGGAGATCTGATGAAGTCACTACTCTCGATCTATGTATGACCTTTGAGGCTCTTGCCATGAATCCATTTGATATGGATTTCCAAGTTTGGCTTGCCAACCTTCAACACTAGAAATAGGTTGCAGATAGTTATGCTACTTGGGGAGCTTAGATCAAAGCCTATCTCCATCAGTTAGAGGTTGGTGATCAGGCTTTTAAGAAATTTTTTAGTGCTTTGAGGGCTTGTCACTATGTTATGGATAGTAAATGCATCTAAGAAGATCAGTAGGTTCTCACTGAGCTGCCGAATATTCTCCAGGCTTTAGTGTGTCATTATGTGCAAGTGTTTATAGCTTAGGGGCCCTTTATTGCATGTGATCAAGTGCTACAAGCCTACCTTGATGTTACACCTAATAGGCTTGCTCCTAAATAGTATGCCTTTTGTGAACAAAAGCTCACACTTGTAGACTTAAAAGAAGTTATCCTTTCCATGAATGATGATAAAGCCAGTGGATGTGATGACTTCCCTTATGATTTCTATAAGGTGCTTTGGGATGACATTGGCCCTAATTTTCTTCATGTTTATCATGAAGCATACAACTCTAATTCATTGGGGAACATCGTTAACAAAGGAAATATTAAATCCATACCTAAAGTTGGCGATCCTAAAGAAATTTACAACTGGAGGCCCATCACCTTGTTGAATGTCTCCTACAAGATCATTACCAAAGCCATCTCTCTTAAAATTTGACATTTTCTCCCTCAAATTGTTTGACCTAAACAAATTGGTTTCATCAAGTCTTGTTATATCTTGGACAACATCATTGCTACCTAGGAAGGTATGAAGTGGGCTAGGCAATCCAAATAATAGGCCCTATTCCTAAAGATTGATTTTGCCAAAGCATATGAATGAAAATAATGGTCCTTTATTTTAACTATGCTTCAAGCTCTGGGTTTCAACCCAATATTTCATTAATTGGTGTAAATGCTTTTTGGGGATGCCTTTGCTTGCATCACCATTAATGGTTGTCAATTTGAAGCTTTTTGGGTCTTCAGATCTATCTGTCAAGTTTGTCCTCTTGCACCTTCTCTCTATGTTTTGGTAGCTGAGGGCTTTGGTTACTTGCTGGCCAATGCCAATTCACAAGGGCTGGCACAAGTATTTCTTTTTTGGCATTATTTTTTATTTTTGATTAGTGGAAACACTTATTCAATTCTAAATGATTAGCGAGCTCATCACTTAGTTTATAGTTTACACCGAGCATTCAGTGGTTGCCAAGTAAGTTTACCAGTTAAGAAATTCACACTGAACATTCCTGAAGTTACCAAGTGAGTGTGTAGTCCAGTAGTGTTCACTAAGCAGATAATGGTCATTGAGCTTCACAGTATCTACAAAGTCATTAGTTTGTGTGATGTGAAGCCAATGTCTACTGAGTGATGGATGTGTAGTGTTTATCGAGTGAAAGCAAGGTAAATGAAGGACTCAGTATCTACCAAGTGACACTATATCTACCAAGTCTCCAAAGCTTACTGAGCTCAAAGTTATGTCTTCTACTTCTACTAAGTGCATGACAATGCCAAGTAATGTAGGGGACATTAAGTATCAGAAGGTCACCAAGACAGCTATTCAGAACTTGAGTTACTACTATTTGGTTGACTCAGTAATATTTTGTTTACTTGTGTTTTAGCCGACCTTGTAATTGTAAATATTGGAATGGTATATATGTAATGTATTGTATTATTTGAAATGTATAGATGTGAGTATCAAGGAATGGATATGTAATGTTTTGAGAAGAGTGAATGTGAATTAGCAGCAAAGCAGAGTTTTCAGTAAGGTCTACAAGGAGCAGTAAAGTTATATCAATCACAAGAGGTGATTTGTACTTCTAGGATCTATTTAGAAATCAAGTTGTCAGTTAGATCTATTGTTTCATCCTGAAGGTGAATCAGTTTTCTAAATCTTTTAACAAGGTAGACTTAATAGTCTTTGTTTAAATCTCCTAATAGAGTGCATACTTCATTGTATGTTTGTAAAACCTCTAACAAGGTGGATCTAGCAGTCCAAATTGCTCTTAACTGGGTAGATCATCAAAAGTGGTCAATGTAAGCCCTAACAGTCCAAGTTTATACTGTAGTAGTGAAGTTTTGTAGGTATCATTCCCACCCTATTTTTACTTTCTATTTGGAAGGTTTTCAGGTGACCAAAATTCTATGTTCATGTGTTATGAATGTTTATCTTTCTCATGCATACAGTAGATTAGATGAATGGATTAAGTGATGAATTAATTTAAAGTTTTTAAGGTTACTAATTCACCCCTCCCCTCTTAGTAGAAAAGATAGTCTTGATTATTTCCAACAATTGGTATTAGAGCTTTGTGGTTCTCAGGATAAAGTTTGACAACTTAAGCAAAGATCAAGGACAATGGAGATATTTAGACTTGATAAAGCTATTGATAATGAGAAGCTAGATTTGGAAATGGCCATAGCCCAACTCAAGGAAGAAAAAGATCATCTTTCCCAATCCTTGAAAAGAAGGAAGGAACTTGCAAAACATATGAATGACCACTAGTATGTTGAAGAAAAGATTGAAGACTTTTTCCCTTCAAGCAGTTTAGATGAAGCAATGAGGCAATCAAATAACTCCTAGAAAAGAATGGCTCTCTACAAGAAGAGGTAAGAAAATTGAAATGAGAATAGGAAATTCAGTCAATAAGAATGTGCGAAATCTTGGAACAAAGGAATAAGGCAAATGAAAACTTGGAAACAAGGATATATGCAAATCAAAATCAATCCCTTCAACAAGAAAGTCTTATCAATTAGTTCTCCAATGCAAGTGAGGAAATCATGAATTTGAGATCTGAAAATGAAAGTTTAAGGAATGATTTAATCACTGAAAGATAGATCAATGAAAGATTGAAAGCTGATCTAATTTCTTTAAAAAAACTCAATGAAAGGATAATGAAATCTCAAGCAGACATGGATCATTTGAATTAGGAAAGTGAGCAAAATCTTCATACGCAAAAATGTAAAGCAAGACTTGGATACAAAGAAGAAGGTGAATCTTCCAAGCAAGGTGCTTAAAGGAATCAAAGACCTACTAGAAATTACTATGGTAAGTTAGTTCATACATCAAACAAATGTTGGAGCAATGGAAAACAAAAATTCAATGGAAAATGCTGCAATTACAGTCATCAATGTCATAAAGCTAATGAATGCAAGGAGAAACAAAAATTTGAAGGTAAATGTCACAAATGCAAGAAACAAGGTCACAAGGCATCTGAATGTAGATCTCAAATATTTAATCCAGCTAAACAACTTGTAAAAGCAATATTTGGTTGGGACTACAATACTTGGTGTAGATGTCACTATTATGGAGAATATGGACACATTGGCATAAACTATGCAAGGCATCACTTGAGAAAGAAAGATACAACAGTAAGATGCTATACATGCACTAAACTTGGTCATATAGCCAAAAAATCCATGAACATAGGAAAGGTTGAAGATGAAAAGAAGTTAAAGCTGATAATATCAAGAAGTAGATGAGACAATAGTGGATTCCCAAATCTACCAAGAAAAATAGTTCAAATGATGGTCATGTCACTCAAGAAGTGGGTGACTCCACCATTTCCAATTAGATTCTCAAGGGAAGAACTAGAACTATATCCTCAAGTCAAATCTCGAGCAGTTTCATGAAAGAAAGTAGAAAATCCAAATCAGTATTTTAGATATAGAGGGATCACATGAATTCAACATTCACCAAGCAAGGTTGGTCATAGACTCAACTGAGCTAGGTTAGGAGTAATAAGATTTTTGTTCAGACGCTAAGTCACAAGCTTCACCAAGCAAGTGAGTGGATGATAGTTTGTCACACACTACATCATTATGGTACCTAGCATTAATGGAGAATTTTTCATCAAAAGGGGCAGATTTTGACTTCATTTTTCACTGCAATTTTAGAATTCATAGAGTAGAGCGATTCCAGGTGCATCCAGGAAATTTCAAGTGAATTTACAACAAAGAATTTGTTTGAAAATTTTTTGTCATTTATCGAGCAACGATGGCATTTGGAAGTTTTAGTAGCAGCAAGGCAAAAAGAGGATTCAAGATGTTGGTAAAAGGTGTGGATTGAAAAGTGCCAAACTTCAAGATTGTACCAATAGTTGAGGAGTCACTGGACCCTAATGGAGCTCATCACAAATTCCTCCCAAGGTACTCCTAATTAACGATATATGCACTCATTTTAAGTGTTCTATTCAAGAGATTGGTAAACTAGAGATGGATAGTGCCCTAGAAGAAATGTGTGTTGATGGTTGACTGAAACTCGAGCATAAGCATTTAGAAACCAAAGGATTATCCCATATTCTACACATGCCAAGGAGTTTTCAGATTAAGTGGATTAGGTATATTCTTAATCGTGTGCATAATGGACAATTGTGGTTAGAATAGCTTGTATTGATCACAAAGAAAATGATTCATAAGATTACGGGTCTTCCCACGCTAAGCAAAGCCAAAACTACCAAAACCCTAGGTGGGGATGAACTTCAAAAGAAAACCCTAACCAAGTGGAATGGTAGAGGTTTGAAGATTAGCACTATTTCTGATTGGAATTAAGGGTTGGTATTCACATAATTGCTCATAAGATTTATAGCTCTAGTCATTTGAATAGTGTGCCATGTGAGGTAGTGGATTTGGCATATAAGGTTGTGAAGAATTTTTTTTATTTGACCTGTTAGAGTTATTATTGAAGCAATTAAATAAAGTTATGGATAACATTAGGACTTCAAAGAACAATCCGTGAAAATTTGGTTCTTTGTTAACATGTCTTTTCTTTTATGTTCAAAAGTTTTTCCCATCAAAAGGTTCAGTTGTATGGAGAAAAGATGTTCCTATTTTGTATCAGATAAATGTGTTCATTGCAAAAATGGGTATAAATTTTGATAGAATTATGGATAACTACTTTGAAGATTTCAAGGAGAAGATGAACAATAGGTTCAAGATTCCTCCCAAACTTGTTGAAGACTACAGAGATGATGTATGTTTTATGGTTGATTGTGATAGAGTATATATCTAGGCAGTCAGGCCTAGGATTGGATGGGTGAAACCTCTTCCATATGAGGTTAACATTGATGAAACAAAATATATCATTGAAGCAATACTAAATGAGCTAGTAGATCCTAAGCTACCTACTTTTGGAACCTATGATGAGGCCAAATTCAAAATTGAGCTTGAAATCAAGCTACCCCAAGCTATAAGCAAAGGCAAGAGGAAGATTGCCAAGATGAAAACTGCAAGTGCTCCTCCCATGCTTACCAAGGGAAAAGGAGAGGATGAAGAAGAAGAAGAAGAACAAGAAAAAGAACAAGAAGAACAAGAACAAGAAACTAAAAAGGAGGCAGAGCCAGTGAAAAATAATGGTAGAGCAATCATTACCAAGCCATCCAAGGCGTCCACAACTGTTTTCACAAGGAGATCCAAGAAGAAAGGTGGTAGTGAAGTTTTATTGAGCAAGCCCCCACTCACCTTTCAAGAAATGTTGAAACAAATGGAAGAAGGAGCAGACATCACAAACTTCAAAGCATTAAAGTTTGAAACTAGAACATATGCTAAGAAGATGCAAATTGAGGAGCTAGTACTCAATAAGATGGGAAAATGGAAATATTCCCCTGATCAAATTGCCCCCTCAAATTTCAAATGAATTGTTGGGAAGATTGTAGCCAAGGTGAGAATCAGTTGTATAGACAACAAAAGATATATATGAGCAATCATTGAGGAAGCTACTACCTAATCTTATAGATGCAGGAGTTAAAGTAACAATGAAAATCAATGAAGGTAAAATGATGATTAGATTCCATACATGTTTGATTTTGATCAAAGACATTGAGCATGTTGTTAGAGATGCAACAAACATGTGGAAGAACATCTATCATCTGTACAAGCCCAATGAAGACCCAGTGGAAATCAAGGATGATGATATTGATGACAGTGATGATGATGAAGAAGATAACACTCCATGTGTTACCATTGATGCTGAGGAATATCAAGAATTGATGAAGGATGATGAAGAGAAAGAGGGAGAAGCTGAAGAGGAAGATAAGGATGGAGATGAAGAAAGTGATCTAGTAAGAATTGCAACACAAGTCATAGCCTCCCTTCCTCATTCTCCACCTAAGACTGCTACATCATCAAGGTTGGAGACAGCTTCAACAAATGTGACCACAACTTCAACAGACACATTATCTATTCAATCACTATTTTCTACCTCACAACTCTAGATATCTGTAATGGAAGTGTCTACCACTTCATCTACCAAGTTGTAGCCCTCTTCATCAACTCTCGAGTCATCTACTTCAATAGTGTGTTTAGTATCTAGTTCAACAATTTTGTCAACTTCTATTGCAACATGTAAAATAAGTTTACCATCATGTTCTATAGTTTTGTCTACTATAGCTTTGACAGCACCAATTTTTGTTCCAGTTGGTTCTTCAGTTGTAAGTACTCTAGTTTGTGCTCCACCTATTGTTACTTCAGTTTTGGGTAGCACATCAATTTTGGATTTAGTTAGCACTTCTTTCAGTTTTCCTTTAGTTGGACCTATTCAAGTTTTTACTGCAAGTCTAGCTATCTCTACAATTGTTTCAATCCCTAAGTCCAAAGCAATAAGGTCAGAAGTGGAACCAAGGACACCACTAAAATTTTTTCTTAGTGGTAAAGAAATTGATGATGACATTGATTTGGACAAGGAAATTGTTATTCCTAATTTGGATCTAGATACTACTATAGCTAATGAAATGATATTGGTTAGCCAACTTTTGGAGTAGAAAGAAAGGCAGAAATAGCTTAGAATAGAAAGAGATAGAGAGTTTACAATAATAGAGAATGCTAAGAATATAATAACAAAGGCTATTGGTGTTGATGTGGATTCATCTCAACACATTTTTCTACACTTGGAAGAAGCATTCAATAAGTTTAATGAGGATACCTCTGGCCAAGAAAAGTTAATTGAGAAGGTAGAGAAGAAGTTTTATAATAAGGTGCTTGAGCACATTGCAATAAACCAAGTTGAACTATCCTCAATTTTGAGCAATCTTGAACATTCTTTTTCCAATGTAACATCACTTTTTGCTAAGCTTTTCAATGTTACCGAGTATACCAAGGAGATTAAAGAGAAATTGAATAAGATTGATGTAGATATGAAGGCAAGTGCTCAACAGTTACAGGTTGACCCTAGTTCAAGCTCAACACATCACATCAAGGTGAGATTTTTGTTAGAAATGCAAGAAAAATTGTTAAGAGAGGAAACCAGGATCAGATCCACACTAATAGATATCTAGAATATGATCCTTCCAGTTATGGACACAATGCATATTCATATTGCATATTAAAAAACATTGGTCCAGGATAACAATTTTTCTATTGTAGATCATATGATTTAACTCTTAACAAAAAGTTCAAGTGGCACTCTCCACCTACAAGGTTTTGCAAGACAACTAGGATAAGACTTTAGCTCTTATTCTCAAGGTACACTCCAAATTTCTCTCACATTTTGATGTCTCTATTTGAATGTATTGTATAACTCTTTGGCATTATTGTCTTAAAGGGGGAGTAAGAGATGATAAGAGACTTGTGGAGACAATAAGGGATAAAATAGATTGATATATGTATAGAGAGACTATGTATATGCTATGCCATATGTATGGGGGAGATATGTGAGATATGTATATACAATAGCTTTACAAAGATCAATTTTGAAAAATCAAAATCATTATGTCAATGTACATAAGGCTTATAAGTGTTTTTCTCACTAATGCCAAAGGGGGATATTGTTGGCATTATGTTGTATTTCTCATTAGTGACAAGAATTATTCAATTCTGAATGATTACCAAGCTCATCACTCAGTTTACAGTTTACACCGAGCATTTAGTGGTTGCCAAGTAAGTTCAGTAGTTAAGCAGTTCACATCGAGCATTCTGAAGTTACCGAGTGAGTGTGTAGTCTAGCCATGTTCATCGAGAAGATAGTGGTCATCGAGCTTCACAATGTCTATTGAGTCATTAGTTTGTGTGATGTGAAGCCAGTGTCTATCGAGTGATGGATGTGTAACGT
This sequence comes from Cupressus sempervirens, assembly GCA_028749045.1. Lineage (NCBI taxonomy): Eukaryota > Viridiplantae > Streptophyta > Pinopsida > Cupressales > Cupressaceae > Cupressus > Cupressus sempervirens. The sequence continues at coordinate 654,597,132 of CM053788.1, forward strand.
TTATCAAATGAAAGTAAGGTAAATGAAGAACTCAATATCTACTGAGTGACACTATATCTACTGAGTCTCCAATGGTTACCGAGTTTGAAGCTACGTTGTGTGATTAGAATGGATTGAGCTTCTATTCCTACCGAGTGCATGATGATGCCGAGTAATGTAGTGGATGCCGAGTATCAGAAGGTCACCAAGACAACTATTTAGAACCAAGGTTACTACCATTTGGTCGACTCAGTAATATTTTGTTTAGTTGTGTTTTAGCTGACCTTGTAATTGTAAATATTGAAATGGTATATATGTAATGTATTGTATCATTTTCAATGTATGGATGTGAGTATTAAGGAATGGATATGTAATGTTTTGAGAAGAGTGAATTCGAATTAGCAGCAGAGTCAATTTTTTAGCAAGGTCTACAAGGAGTAGTAAAGTTATATCAATCACAAGAGGTGATCTGTACTTCAAGGATCTATTTAGCAATCAAGTTGTAAGTCAGATCTACTATTTCATCCTAATAAGTGAATCAGTTTTCTAAATCCTCTATCAGGATAGACTTAACAATCTTTGTTTAAATCTCCTAATAGAGTGCATACTTCATTGTATGTTTCTAAAACCTCTAACAAGGTGGATCTAGTAGTCCAAGTTTCTCTTAATAGGGAAGATCATCAGAAGCAGTCAATGTAAGCCCTAATAGGCCAACTTTATACTGAAATATTGAATTTTTGTGGGTAGCATCCCCACCCCAGTTTTACTTCTATTCTGGGTCACCAAAATTCAGTGTTCATGTGTTATGAATTTTTATCTTTCTCATGCATATAGTAGATTAGATGAATGAATGATGAATGGATTAAGTGATGAATTAATTTAAAGTTTTTGAGGTTACTGATTCACCCCTCACCTCTCAATAACCAAGGTAGTCTTGATTATTACCAACAATTGGTATCAGAGCTTTGTGGTTCTCAGGATAAAGTTTGATAGCTTGAGCAAAGATCAAGGACAATGGAGATATTCAAACTTGATAAAGCTATTGATAATGAGAAGCTAGATTTGGAAATGGCCATAGCCCAACTCAAGGAAGCAAAAGAGCATCTTTCCTAATCCCTGAAAAGAAGGAAAGAACTTGCAAAACATATGAATGACCACTAGTATGTTGAAGAAAAGATTGAAGACTTTTTCCCTTCAAGCAATTTAGATCAAGCAAATGAGGCAATCAAAGAACTCCTAGAAAAGAATGGCTCTCTGCAAGAAGAGGTAAGAAAATTGAAAAGAGAATAGGAAATTCAGTCAATAAGAATGTGTAAAATCTTGGAACAAAGGAGTAAAGAAAATAAAGACTTGGAAACAAGGAACAATGCAAATCAAAATCAATCCCTTCAACAAGAAAGTCTTATCAATAAAATCTCCAATGCAAGTGAGGAAATCATGAATTTGAGATCTAAAAATGAAAGTTTAAGTAATGATTTAATCAATGAAAGATAGATCAATGAAATATTGAAAGATGATCTAATTTTTGAAAAGCATCTCAATGAAAGGATAATGAAATCTCAAATAGACATGGATCAATTGAATCAGGAAAGTGAGCAGAATCTTCATAGGCAAAAAGGTAAAGTTGGACTTGGATACAAAGAAGAAGGTGAATCTTCTAAGCAAGGTGCCCAAAGGAATCAAAGACCTACTTGTAATCACTGTGGTAAGTTAGGTCATACATCAAACAAATGTTGGAGCAATAAAAAGGAAAAGTTCAATGGAAAATGCTACAATTGCAGTTAGCAAGGTCATAAAGCTAATGAATGCAAGGAGAAACCAAAATTTGAAGGTAAATGTCACAAATACAAGAAACAAGGTCACAAGGCATCTGAATGCAGATCTAAAATATTCAATCTAGCTAAACAAATTGTAAAAGCAATATTTGGTTGGGACTACAATACTTGGTGTAGATGTCACTATTGTGGAGAATATGGACACATTGGCATAAACTGTACAAGGCATCACTTGAGAAAGAAAGATACAATACTAAGATGTTATACATGCACTAAACTTGGTCATATAGCCAACAATTGCATAAACATAGGAAAGGTTGAAGATGAAAAGAAAGCTAAAGTGATAATATAAGGAAGCAAAAGAGATAGCAGTGGATTCCCAAATCTATCAAGAAAAATAGTTCAAATGATGGTCATGTCACTCAAGAAGTGGGTGACTCAACCATTTCCAATTAGATTCTCAAGGGAAGAACTAGAACTATATCCTCAAGTCAAATCTCGAGCAGTTCCATGAAAAAAAGTATAAGATCCAAATCAGTATTTCAGATATAGAGGGATCACATGAATTCAACATTCACCAAGCAAGGTTGGTCATAGACTCAATCGAGCTAGGTCATTGAGTCATCTGGGACTGATGATGTACTTGCTCCTATAGATTTTATAATCACCTACAATATATTGGTTGTCAATGAATCTTCTCCCCACAGTGATGAGCTAGGCATAATCGAGCGAAGGACTATTTCACAATATGCTCCTATGTCATTCAAATCTCCCCATGCTAGGAAGAAAATGTGGCACAAAAATAACAAGAAAAAGCATGTAGAAGATGCTCAAGGAATGGCTCTGACTTCAATTAAATTTTACCTAACTCATTCCAAGGGATTCTCTATTCGTCGCTCTAAGTTTTAGGGGTGTAATCATCCCTACCAATTTATGCATATTATCTCTTTTTGAATGGTCAAGTGTTGAATACCATTTTTCCATTGATTGATATTTGTGCTTCTTAATTTGGTGTTGTGGATTATTTGTAATCATTTCTTCAACTATGGATTTTTTCCTGTTGTTGACTATCTCAATTTTCTTGTACTTGAGTTGATCTCTAATCCTTTTCCCAATATGGTGCATGTCAATGTATTCATTATGTTCTTTTGGCCAGACTGGTGTTGTCATCAGACTTGCCTTGATCTGAAAAGTCCCTTCTTTTCATGGTTCTTCTAGTTGGATCTATTGGTTCCTTTTTCATCTTGCTCTTGCTCTCGTTTCCCTTCTTCAATTCATTTGACATTTCTCTTGTAATCATCTCTCTTTGCATATTATTGAAAAGGGTGCTATCCCGTTGGTAGTAATTTTATATATATATATATATATATATATATATATATATATATATATATATATATATATATATATATATATATATATATATATATATATATATATATATATATATATATATATATATATATATATATATATATATATATATATATATATATATATATATATATATATATATATATATATATATATATATATATATATATATATATATATATAGCTTATGCTTCATAGATGTCTTTGACATTGATGAGAAAAAGTTTCAATTAAGGATACATATTTGTAAAAAATAATTTTTGATATCTTGTAATTAAATGTGCATGTATATGTAGTGTTAGTCCTAAGTAATTAGATTACCAAGAGGTGGGGGTGAATTAGTAATCAAAACACCAAACAACATTTTTACCTTTCAAACCACTAATTGGTGAATCACTTAATGCATGAAATAAAGCATTCAAGACATGAAATAATTCATGCAGTTGACACAAGGATTTTGGTTACACAAAAACCTAACTTGGATTGAAATCATGTCAGGGATTAATACCCACAAATAATTTGCACTCTTCTCAAGTGTGCCCATTGAGGAGTTTACAAAGACACTATTAGGTATCACCCTATTAAGGGATTTACCTATGTCCTATTAAGAGCTTTACCCTATTAGGAGTAGCCCCACTAGAGGAATTTTAAAACTAGCTAAAGTGTTAACATATTAAAGGATTAATGATAAGGACCTTTTAGGATACAAGTGGTTAAGAGATTTCACCTGTTGTAATTATTAGGGAACAAGATAAAGGTTGATTTGTCAAATAACACTACCTTTGCCTCATCATATCTACTTAATCTCTCCAACTCTTCTCGACTCACTTATCTTCTCTTTGGTTGGATCCCACCTTCTACTTCTCCACACACAAGTTGACCATGATCAACAACATTAAACCAACCATTCTTTCACCTTTTATAATGGTTTTTGTCACATCCATCAACTTAATCAAACCCTAAACATATTATTGTCAGAAAATTCAAATATCCCACTCAAATCCAATTGCCATAAGATGTTATCTTATGTTACAAGTCACCTTTCATGATTGTACCAACTAATTCATAGTATTCCTTGCCAAAGGTCAAACACATTTTGACTTGTCATGGGCTTTTTCTAGAATATTCCCAACAAACTTAATTGAAATCATTATAATGCCAAATCATCACATCTACATGTATACACATGTCACTATATTACACATGACTCTCACCAAGTCATTGCAACCTTATTATTTGTCATTGATTCCAATAAATTGATCATTACTATAGAACTCATTCTATGTTAATATGGTTTTCTATTCTATAACCCGTCTATCACAACTTCTCTAGATACATGTCAAACTTGAAACTATCTCACTTGTTATCTTTCCATCGTGGAAATAGTTTACCTATTGTGATAATTATTTTCTATCATAACTAAATCATCTTCATTATCTTGTGAACATCATCCTTCTCAACATCTTGTGATCACTCCACTCCATTCATCATGGATTTGATAAACTAGTCAAATCACCTATTATTTATCACTAATAGAAGACAGTAGTTGCATTTTACCTTACCAGTTATCTCATTCTTGTACATCATACATATTATTCTCTTTATAACACTCAATTATACTTGGAAACATACTAAGAACACTAGGTTAATAGTTGACATCAATGAGAACACAATAACTAATAATCATGCAACCAAATCATCACTTCTTCCCATCACCACATCATCAGACATGCCAACAATATCATCTCATCATCAATTATTACAACAATATCATCTCATCATCAATTATGCTAGAAATATCCCCCTTTGGCATTAATGGTAGCACATACTATACTTGACTTGACTTCTTCCATAAATTTGTTCAACAACAAAACACTAGAAACAAAATGCTTCCATTTTTTCCCCCACCTTAACCTGTTCATTCCTCCACAGGTTCTCCCCCTTTCACGATACTCCCAATTCATTATTATCTCCTTTCCTTTCTTCTCATTATACCCCCTATTTTCATATTCTATTGTTCTTTCATGAAGTCATCTTGTCTTTCTTTCCATGAAGTCATCTCCTTCACACTCTCTCACTCTTTCCATTAAGGTACCTTATTACTCTCCCCCATTTGAAAATAATGCCAAATGTTTCATTGTATACCTATGATCTATTCTGACATATCTTCTTGTTCAATATATGTCTCTTCAATTTTCAACTAGTCCCCATAAGGAGTAGCATCCAAACATCAAGTCAAAGCATGGGATATTCAATGATTGCACTTGAATTGATTCAACTACATCTTCTTCTACTTCAAAATCAGCTGAGGAAATTTACCCTAACCTTCCCCTCTGGTATTTAAACATATCCTTTGATATTGGCTTTTTGAATATGTCTTCTACCTATTCCTTAGTTGGTATGTACTCCACTTGACCTCCCCTTCTTAGACCTATTATCTAAGATAGTGATACTTGATGGCTATGTGGTTGGTCTTAGAGTGCATTACTAGATTCTTTAAAATATTTATAGTACTTGTTATATCATAGTAGATGGACACTAACTCATTTATATTCTCCTATATTCCTTCTAGAATTTTCTTGATCCACATTACCTATGTAAAAATTATTGCAATGACAATATACTATGTTTCATTCGTAGACTAGGATACACAATTTTGTTATTTACTCATCCATGAAACAAGTTTGTCGCCCAAAAAGAATGCTCCACCACTTGTGCTCTTATTTTCATCCGCATTACCTACCCAATCAACAACAATATATGTATTTAAAGTGAAATCTCCTTTGTGTTTATACCATAAACCATAGTCTTCAATTTTGATGAGGGAACAACTTGAGACAAAATGAACACAACAAGAAAGGGAGATTTATATTATCTGAAATGAGAATCTACATGAATCACAATAAAATCATACCCAATTGCATGCCATATGGCCTACAATATTATCATATTTTGGAGAAAAACCCTTCTTATAGTACCTCCTTGCTCAAGCATGGGCCTTAAGTAGTTTGTCTTAGGTTTAGGGTTAGGAATACATTTTACATTTTGACATTAAGTGATTGAAACCAAAATGAAGCTTCTAGAAGTCACATTAAAAGACGGTGCAAAAATAAAAGGTTCAAAAAAGGTAGTCCAACTTTCGGGAGGCATAAATTTTGATTTGGGACTTTGATTGAAAAATCATTCACATTTATGAAAAATCTCTCTGAGTACTTTATAGCACTATGGTTTCTTCCATTTCTCAGGGTTGTACAAGCCTATTTAGTGCCTCAAACATGACTATGAAGCATTTCAAGGAGGTCTTTGAGCAACTTAAAACTAAAATAAATTTCAAACCATGAAACCTTTTGATCTAATTCTTTTTTTGGAGAACTTGAAATTCCAATTAAAACATTCCCTACAACTCACACCCTCTAATATAAGAGTTGAAATCTCTATTTTTCCCAAATGGGTATTCAAAAATGAAAAAATATCAAATAGAAACTATCTCTAAATATACTTTTGGTTGATACAAGATTACCCTTACATCGTTGGATGCTCCTAGATCAAACACCCATGGTAATTTGAAAAGTAACCTTGTCACTTCTTAGTTGATTGAAGACAACCCAAGTGGTCAACCTCCACCATAAGTAACCAAGTCGATTCTTCCACAATTCAACCTTTCCACTTCACAAGATACTCCTCATACTGCCTATTTCTAGTACTCCTTCTCATGTGAATGTCCAAAATTTCTTCAATCTCCTCATTCTCAGAGTTGGGAATCAGACATGGATCAAGTATTAGTTCCTACTCTATACCATCTTCGTGATACTTTATTAAATCTATAATATAGAAAATCAGAGAAATGTGGATTCCATCTGGTAATTCCATCTCATATGCATTCCCTAAATCACGTTTCTTCAAAATATTGCAAAAAAAAAATTTCTTCATTTTAAACTTGGTGTAATTGCCCATTATAAATTTCTCTTTTTTCAAGTACACCATAACTTGATCCCTAGCTACAAACTTTTAATTCCTTTTCTGTTGATATGCCCTAACTTTATACTAGATGTTCATCCTGGTGATATTCTCAGACACTTCTTCGTGTAGGTTCATTACATGTTCATCGAAGTCATTTGTCGCAACACTAGTCACGCCTCCTTGCTCCATCTTCCCCAATTCTAGTGCAATCCTTGGACTACTCCCATACATAATTTGGAATGGTGATCTACCTATACTCTATTCATAGAATTATTATAATTTTTTTTTAGTGGTAGAATCAAATCTCATCCCTTGGGTTTATTGCCTACTAAACACCTCAACAAATTACCCAATTTTCAATTCATCACTTTAGTTTTCCCATCATTATGTGGGTGATGCACAAAAATGAACTTCAACTCTATCTTAAACTTCTTCCACAAGGTTCTCCAAAAATACCCAAAAAAAATTGTATCTCAGTATGAACTATACTCTTTGGAAAATAAATCTGCAATGTGAAATGCATCATGGGTCTTGTGGCAAGGAATGAAATGAGCTATCTTTGAAAAAATGTCAAGCACCACAAATACTAAATCGTTACCCATTTGTGTCCTTGCAAACACAAGAAAAAAATGCATACTTATGTCTTTCCAGGGCCTTGATGGAACAAACAATGGTTAAGAGAGCCATGTATTCTAACTGACTACTTTAGTTGTTTGACACACCCGAAAGCTATGCACAAAATTCTTCACATCCTGAGACAATTTAGGCCAAAAGTAATGGTCACTAACAGTGGAAATGGTCTTATCTTGACCAAAGTGTCTTTCCATTCCTCCACTATGTTTCTCTTTGATCAAGTTTTCCCTCATAGAACTCCTTGGAATGCACAATTGACTCCCTTTGAATAACATACCATATTGGATCATGTAGTCTAGCCACCTTGTCTTATCTAGAATGAAAAGTTCATGAAAGCCTTCAAAACCTTTGCAAAGTCAAGATCCTATGGGTACAGAGTCTTGAGTTCATTAGACACAACCACCTAAACATGTATTTTATTTAGTAATATTTGTCTCCTTCTTAATGCATCTACAAACCTATTAGATCACCCACTTCTATGTTTCAATACAAATGTATAGCTCTTCAAGAGATCTACCCATTTCAAGTGCCTCATATTTAATTTATCTTGGCTATTTAAGTACTATAGTGCCTAATGATCAATATTAAAAAAAAATTCAAAACAAATTCTTTCAACATCAAATAATGCCTCCATTTTTGTAATGCTTGAACCATTGCATATAACTCATGATTATAGACAAAATACTTCTTCTTGGAATCACTTAATTTCTCACTAAAATATGCAATGTGCTTACCTTATTGGCTCAATAGAACTACCAATGACATCACAATACACCTTGAAACCCCTATTGAAATAAAGAAGTGATAACACAGGTTGATATGCAACCTTCTTCTTCAACAATTCAAAACACTTTACATCTCTTGTAGTCTACTTGAACTCTTTTCTATCCTCCCTCATTTTTTCAGTTAGGGATGCATAAATACGACTAAAATTTCTAATGAACTTGTATAGAAACTGGACAAACCATAGAAAGACCACCTCATTGGCAGCCCTTCGGGTAGGCCATTCTAGGATGACCTTCACCTTCTCTAGGTCCATGTTGAGACCATTCAACAAGACAATAAACCCTAAGTAGACTAGCTCTATTTTGACAAGGCTACACATTTTCAAATTAATTAAAAGCATTTCTTTCCTTAGCTTCTCAAAGACTCTATGATTATGCATCAAATGCTCATCTAGAGCCTTACTAAAAATCAAAATATCATCTAAATACACAATAACAAATTCACCCATAAACTTTTTCAGTACTTTATTCATAAGCCACATGAAGGTGTTTGACACATTGGTTAGTCCAAAGGGAATGGCTAACCACTCATATAGACCATCATTGGTCTTGAATTCAGCCTTCCATTAATTACCCTCTCTGATATGTATCTGGAGATAGCCACTCTTGAGATCTATGCTTGTGAAGTATTGAGCTCTACTCAAGTAGTCTATAAGATCATTTATCCTTGTCAAGAGAAACCTATATTTGATGGTTATCTTATTTATGGCCCTAGAGTCTGTACACATCCTCCACTCTTCATCCTTCTTTAGTGCTAGTACTACTGGTACTACACATGGACTAAGGCTCTCCCGAATCAAACCTTCCCTCAACAGTTTTTAAACTTGTCTATTCAACTCCCCAATCTCAATATGAGTAATCGTATGAGAAGCCTTTTTAAGAAAATTGGCTCTAGGGACTAAATATATTTGATGCCTAATATTTCTTGGAGAAACCCTCCAAGGACATTATTAGATATGATATCTTGAAACTCATTTAATAGACTTGAATCCTCCACTAGAACTTCTCTATTACCTTCTTTATCCACTCTAATAATTAAAGCATAACACAAGTGTTGATGTTTTTCATGCCATCCAAAAAAAATCTTCCATCAAAAAGACATACCCTAGTGTACTGCACATGTTTTCTTCTTCCTTCATTAGGGATTTTATCTTGTGAGAACTCCATCCTCTTTCAGAGAATAGATGTTTTCATGACCATCATGTACAACATGCATGTCATACTACCATGACCTTCCAAAAATATATGACATGCATCCATTAGTATAATGTCATAGAGTACCACATCATGGTAAATTCCAATCTTGAACTCATCAAGCACTATTCATTGACCAGGATCCTATGGTCATCCATCCCTCACAATCCAGTATGGATGTGGGTGTTTTTCATTCTTGAGCTTTAGCTTCATGACCATATGCTCTGACATTTTATTTTTAATGCTCCCACCATTGATAATCACATCACAACCTTTATCCTCACACTTGCACTTGGTATGAAATAGACTCCTCCTTTTTAAAACTAGGACTTCTGCTCTTTCAACATATTTGAATGTGATGACTTGGCATCTTCATCCACATGCACAACCCTTGTCTAGCCTTCATCTCTCCTATTTTTCCTTTCTTGGCATTGAGGAAATTCATAAGTATGATGATCTTCTTCACCATAGTGAAAACATGTACCTTGGACGCCTCCTCTTCATGGTCCTTGTCCTCTTCTCACTTTTCTTCTTCCTCTTCCTCTTCTTGGCTGGTCTCCATAATTTTGATCGCAGGAGTGGTTGAAACCCTTATTTCTCCTATTTTAGTTGGTACCCACCTCTTCATTTTCTTATGGTTATTATTTTGTCCTCCAAAAGGCCTACCATTGCATCTTCCTCCTTGGCCTTGCCTTCTTTTCTTTTCATCAAGCCTCTTGTTTAGGTTATCCTCAACCTTCAAGGAAAATTGATCTGCCTCTTTAATGTCGATCATTCTAACCAGACTTAACACCACCTATTTGCTTGGTCTTAAAACATTAAGATAACAGGCAACCTTCTCCTTATTAACTTCTTCATGGCCTTTCCTAATAAGGGCTTGGTATAACTCCTCTTTATATTCCTAGATGGATTTTCTTTTTTTCTTTAATGATTGCATCTTCTTAAACAAATCAAGCTCATAGTCAACAAGAATGAATTGCTTCTTTAGTTTGTCCACCATATGATTCGACCTTGTGATTTTCTCCTTCCCTCTTCTATTCTACTCCAATTAAATCTCTCACCACCATATTTTTGTATTACCCTTTAGTATGGCCTTCACAAACTTAACCCTAACTAGATCCTCAATATCTTCATACTCAATTATACCTCTAATTCATTGATCTAGTCTATCAACTCCTTTGGATTAAGATTTCCCAAAAATATAGGGACCTCAAACTTAGGTCTTTTCCCAATATTGGAAAGGACCTTAAAAATCCTTTCCTCTTCTTGGTTCAAGACTTCACCCTCTCATTTCCCTTCCTGATCAATATTTCCTTCTTTGATTTCATCCTCACTTTCATCTCTTATGACAAAATTCATCCTTTGTGAATCTTTTCTTCCAAGGCTCACACTTGCTTGTGAAGGGATCCAACCTCAGGTGGTAAACCTTTGACCCTTCCACCATATTCTCTTTGTAGAGGCATTTTATCACTCTCTCAAAACCCATAACCATAGCCTTGGAACAAATTGCCTCACAATTGGTGATCTATCTACGCACTTAGGAACTCCTTTGATACAACTAGATGAGGGCACAACTTGAGAAAAAATAAACATAATAGAAAAAATATTTATATTATTTGAATAAGAATCTACAACATGAATTATAGAAAATAGACCCAACTACAAGCCCCATGGGCTACAATATTATCAAATTTTGAAGAAAAACACTTCTCACAATACCTTCTCCCAAACTCCACTAAAAAAATTGCCTTTACACCTCAAGAATGGGCCTTAAGTATTCTTTCTTATGTTTAGGGTTAGGAATTTATTTTACATTTTGAAATTTGGTGGCCAATGAAAAAATGGAGCTTCTAGAAGTCACATTAGAAGTCGAGGCAAAATAGAAGGTTCTAGAAAAGGTAGTCCAACTTTTGAGAAGCATGACTTTTGGTCTAGGACTCGATTGACCAACCATGTACATTTTTGGAAAGCTCTATAAGCTCTCTATAGCTTTATCGGCTGCTTACAATTGCCCCCCATTTTTTGTGGTTGTACGAGGCCATTTAGTGCCTCAAATGGGACTCCAAGGTGTTTTTACGAAATCTTCAAGCAACTTAAAACTACAAAAGCTTTCAAAACATAAAACCTTTTGACCTAATTCTCTTTTTGGAGCACTCAAAATTTCAATTAAATTTGACTCTCTAATTCTTCATAACTATAGCTCTACAACAAAATAACCCATTTTCTTCACTTGCATATATCTGAAGTTACACAAAAATGCTAACCCATAAAAGCAACACTAGAAATCTAAGAGTTGGAATCTCTATTTTTCCCAAATGGGTATCTAGAAATGTAAAAAAAAATCATAACCTATCTATAGACATATTTGTGGGTGATATATGATTGCACACCACTTGATGCTCTTGCATCAAGTTCCTTTAAGATATTTGAAGACTCTTAACTGCACACAAGTGGGATTCTTTAGGATTAGAAAAAAATTGTTATTAATCCAATTGCATGTGTTATATCTGATCTTCTATGCACCACATATTGTAGCTTATCGATCATAGATATGTATAATTCCTCATCTACTACCTTTTCATCATCTTCTTTGGATAGCTTATAACCTTTTAATCCTCCAAAAGACCACAAACTCAAATTCTTAGTCAGGGAGTTTCAATAGAAACAACCCCAAGACTTTCGATCAAAATTTTATGACTTTTGATCGAAAGTACTTGGTTACTTTTGATTGGAAGTACTTGGGTTAATTTCAGGGTCAAAAATCCACCCAAACCTATCATTTTCACCTCATTGTTTTGAATTTTTTTATCAGAAGCACAACAATAAGGGCATCTAAGTCATCAAGCATCATTCTAGATTAGTATTTTTATTTTATTTTTTCAAAGGTTCTTAGTATATTCTTTTGTTTTTATTAAGTATTTTTAATATATATACACATATGTTGTGTATATGTGCATACATATGTGTATATATGCATATATGTGTATATATAAATATATGTATTTATCTATATGCATATAACCATGTACTTGTTCCTTTTTAATGTATATATGTTTAGGTTTCATGTTTTTAATATATTTTATGTGTGTGTATATATATATATTTAGATGTGTGAGTGTGTGTGTGTGTGTGTGTGTGTAGAGAGAGAGAGAGAGAGAGAGGACATCATTTGAAAGTATATTTATATCTTTGTATTCTTCAGTGTGAGTTTTCTTTCATTTTCAATTGTTATACATATTTCTATTCCTTTAGATTTAGATTGATATTGCATATCTACCTATACAAAACCATCTCTATGTGGGGGTGAGGGAGAAGTAATTCCAATAAATTCACCCCTTTTGCATACATCACAAATTAACACTTTATCTTGTGTTAATTAGGCCTACATTAGGAGGTTAATCTTGGTTTTCACCCTTCATCTTTGCATACAACAATGGATTCATTTCCCCTTATAAAGTAAAAACTTTAGCAAAGGGTTAAATTCTAAAGGGAACCTTGGAAAATATGGTTTTGAAATCGAGAAATTTGAAGATTCAAATTTTAAGGATGGGTAAGGAAAACTTCCAAAACCAAGACTCACGAACCTCAAAGAAACCCCTAGTATACTTAAAACAAAATTGTTAAGAAAGAGAATAAATATATTTCCAAGAGAGGCATAGTCTATGAGGCTACCAAGGGTATACAAATCATTGTTTGGGCAAGATAGAAACCCTAGTATTTAATACACGTGTAAAGTCACAGAGGGTTGTACAAGCTTTCCACATACAACTTAGGGTATATAAGAAGATTGCTGAAAAGACCATAATTTACCATAATTAACATCACAATTGACCTAGATCATGCTACATTACATTGAAAGGTATGAGAAAACACAAAAAACTTTAAAATTAAAGAACCCTAAAGTAATTAGGACCCAAATTTATTATGAAAATTATTTCTTTCTAAGATAAGAGAAGAAAATCCTAAAGTAAAAAATTAAAAACAATGATATTTATATATAAGAACACACAAAAATTCTAAGGAAGTGACAGAGAAAAAATCACCTCCTTGAAAATGTCTAAGAAACATAGAAATCTAATTGAAAATAGATTGGAATGTAACACACTCCTAAGAAATTTCAGCAATTTAGTCATTAAGAAAAGCTATGTCACACTCAAAGATTACTTTTTTTTTCAAAACACCCAGAGAGTAAAAATGAGCTCTAAGAGGGCTTTTATAACTTGTCAAGCTAAGTGCATTAAATGCACTTTTTCATTTTCTATTGATAGGGAACTTGAAAGTGTTAAAGACAACCAATATCATAAGCACCTCAAAGAATTGAAACTTTCCTAAGGCATTGTGAAATACCCCAATTCTAAACAATGTATATGGATTTTTTGAATATTCAAGGGAAAGTTGGAAATTTGGTATTTCATATGGAATACCAAGTGTTTGATTATGCTTGTTGTAGTAACTTAAATCTCAACATCAACAAGCTAGTTGCTACCTCAACATGATTATCTTATGAACTTTGGTTGATCAATTTAATACCTTAATAATAAAGGGTTGGACATTCTTTCACAATGACTCTATGATCAAACAATATCATGTATTTTACTTAAAATAATACACTAACTTCATTTGATTTATCAATTCAGAAGTGTAAAATTGAAATGGTGATTACAAAGTATATGCTTTAATTCTTCTTTAAGTCATTACAACTAAAACAACAGAAATGTTGAAGGAAACCTATGGTAGAAACTAAAACAACAACTTAACTTAAAGCTTAAAATAATGGTGCAAATGGTAAACCTTTCCATGCACCTATGTTGCAGGAATAATTCACTGATTCTATTATCAATGGCTGCAAGAGCAACAACAAAATTCTACCTTGCAAGGAAACAAACAAGAAAATAAAATCTATTCTAATCGAACAATTCACTCACCAAGTGCCCCCCCTTGGATGAGTGAACAAAAATTACAATCAAGATAAGAGATATAAACATGAATCATGCATTCTATTCATTCATGGTGAAAGATTACACTTGATTAAAAAATATTATCACACTATGGAAATCAACTCACTCTATTCTTCTCCTGACTACATTGAAAGCTACAACAATCATTATTTTAAAAGGAAACTACAACTACTTCCTAAATCTAATATTACTCCATTAATAAGGATCAATTACAGACTTATAAAGTTTGAAATAGAAACAACATTAACCATGAATAAATCGTCTAGGAATATAGCAAGTTGTGGAAGCTACATTTGTGTTCCACAATAATATAAAGGAATAAATAATTTACTCTGCTTGCAGAGGTCTAGCACCCATGGTTGGCTTTGACTTCTTTAGCACTGAAATTTTGATTCTTGAATATCTACAACAAACACCTGCAAAAAAATTAATGCACACATGACCTACATATACATATATTTATTTTTGTCATCAATATCAAAGAAAAGGTGTAAAGTTCTAATTATCACTCTTGCAAATCCTATGGCTACAAGATGAAAACTACCCAAAACATAGGATAGATGGGGAAACATTTATCAACATGTAATACTACTTCATTATACCATTTTTATCCATGGCTTCAAGAAAATATAGCATCTTTAAACCATCCATATCCCTAGTTCATGTCTTCAAACATATGTATAACATATACATAAAATAAAACCATAAGTTCATATGCTTGACATCATAAAGTCATAACAGTTTGCAAGATAACTATTTGAAAGTAAGATAAAAAGAACATAGAATGATGACCTTTTGGAGGCTGATCATTCCCCCCAACTGAGCTATTGCTGGTTCCCAACAACCATGAGATTTATGATTCTGGAATGAATTCTCCAATCACTAGCTATCCTTTCCCTTGGCTCATTCTTAACATAATCAAAGTATCCATAATTTTTCCTGAGCCTTCTCCATTTCCAAACTTCTGTACACATATCATGATCCTCTACATTTTTGTAAATGGCTAGTAATGGTTACAGGAGAATGGGAGATTGAAATCTTAATGGAAGCCAATATTAGTGTAGACTCCTTCCCAAATTGATATACCATGGAATTTTGATAGTGGAAAGAGTTAAATTTTGAGGAGAGTGGGGTTCTCTTATCTTATGTGGCATCCATGTCCATCTTTGTTTTGAAGCAACAATTGTTGTTTCAACATCACGAGATGAATGCTATTGAAAATTTGCAAAAGCTTGTTCTCTTACTGGGTATACTTTACTAGCTCCACTAGGGTTGCCTAGAATGGAAATTTAGTCTAGAAATGTCCATCAAAAATTTTGAACTTCTAGTCTCATAAGTAAAGGAGTTGTCATTTCATTGTCCCTATATGGTGCAACTTGGTGTTCCCTCTTTATCTCATTCAGCATCCAAGACATTATTGCTCTCAATTGCACATCTCCTACATAAAGGAGTGAGTTCCACTCTATATCATTATGCACTGCCAAGTTATGCAGATGTAATTTACACAATAAATTCTTCATATTCATTGGAACATACTAGAATGCATCATAAAATTCACGAGTTGAAATGGAGGGATTAAGCTCTTCTGCAATTCTTGTCAAATTGAAATTGACAAGTTGTTCTTTGAGAAATAATGTAAACACTAGTGATGGTGATCTACATTCCATATGTTCAAGAATCAACCCTATGACTTGTTCAATATTCCTCTTTAAAATTTCATTTTGGTTTGAGCTTTACTTCAACTGATAGCTTTGTTCATTACTGATATATTTCAAATTTTCTTTTTTCATCTTCCATTGTGCTCTTTCCCATTACAATTGTTGGAATAAATTGATCCCTGCAGACATGGGTGTAGACAAATTTGGTGGTGGCAACGATTCTTGGTGGATAATGTCTATCCATTCATATGTCAGATGAGGAGAATTTGTGGTACTTTGTGGTGTGGAGCATTCACCCTTCCATATAACAAGCAATTTCACCACATTCTCTTCCTTACTGGACTGAGTTGCTGCTCTAGCTAGTGTTTCTAGTCCATCTTGATTGAGCTTTTAGATCAATTCTTCAACAATTTCTTGCATGAATTATGGGTAGTCCTTAGAAAGAAGGTCTTCTAAATTCTCACAAGTATCCTACATAACACAATTTTCTTCAAACTCCTTAGATGCTTCAGGCTCTTTAGAATCCTTATCACTATCAACAAGTACATAGTTAACACTAAGGTCAACTTCGGGCTGTGGAATCTGGTTATTGCACTAATTATCACTAGCTACATTTTGTTGAAATTTTCCCTCCAAAGATGACTCCTTCATAAACTCAGAAGACTCTAGGTTAGCTATTGGAACAGAGACTTCAATAACCCTATTACCTTTAAAAATCCTTGTGCTTCGCCTCATAGGGGGTGTAGATAGACATGGAGGATTCCTTTGTTTCCTCTTGTTTGTAGTTATTTCTATCATGGCTACTTTAGGAGGTTTTTTTTGAAGCTTCCTCCCCTTGCGAGTGTAGGGTTTCATTGATATTACTTTCACCATTAGATTGTTGTTTTAATATTTCCTCTTCTAGTTCCACAATTTTACCCTTTCCTGCCCTAATGGTAGACCTGGTCTTTATAGACAATGGTGTCTTGGGGTCACTATCAGTTTCTTTATTCTTTCTTTTCTTCTTGCTAGAAATGGAGGCATCAACTTTGTAAATCATCTTCCTAGTTGGTCTAGAGCTAGAGGGAGAGGATTCGAGAATATTTTCTATCCTAGGAATAATTTTACAAAAACTAGTGGATGTTCTTTCTCTTTGTCCAACACCCTAGCCTCTAGGGTTGACCAAACTAGGTTCTACCTCATTCGATTGTAAAAACTCTTCCCATGTCTCAATTGATTGTTTGTTTAATTTCCTTCCCACAATTAATTTTATCAAACAATGATGGGAGATAGACTGATCCTTTCCTAATTGTACTAAAGAAGCTTGCTTCTTCACAATATTAAACAAGAAATTGGGAAGATTTACATGTATACAATCATGCTACAGATAAGCCAAAATTTTGAAATGTAGAGCATGCAGGTACTTGTAACGACCTTCACAAGTGAAGTACTAAATGATAAATGTAGCAGGCTGAATAAAATCCAAGGGCAAAGATAATCTAGAGGTACCTTTCTTCTTGTCTATATATAGTAGAGGGCCAAGATGCAAACTAAATTGTGTCCTAGCCATACGTAAAGCAAAATCCTTTACCCAATTTTCTCCTTCTTGGGATAACCTAGTGACTTTAGCCACCACATCTTATGTAAATTCAATTTTTATCCCTTTAACCATTGCAAAGCCATCCTTCAAGGTGCTCAAAAATTGAAGAGCAACTTGCTCATCAAACCCCTTATGATTGAGGTAGTGGTCTAGCCAACCTCTTCTCCTAAACATCTCACAATTGGCTGCATCACCCAACAAAACTCTATGATCAACTGGCTCATATCTTTGAACACCTCCACCCATTGTTATGAACATTAGAATTATGGTGTTCTCATAACTCAACAATGGTGAATTAAAAAAATTCACAATGTTATGACACTAAATCTTACAAATAGAAAAAAATGACATACAATTATGACATGCCTCTCAGAATTAAAGATTTTAAATGCACAAAATCTCATGATATCTTTTCTTGCATCAATTCTCATAATATTTCACTCATGTATAGGCCTGCCACCCCCAACACATTGATAATATATCATTAAAATTTAAGCTTCAACTTTTAATGTCCTTAATTTCCTTAATGATGCAATCATGGAAGGATATCTCATCAAACATGTGATGATAGTCATATCATAAGACAAAAACTTTAAAGTTTACATGCGATTTAAAAATTTGAAAAATGAATATCCCCCAACTAAATAAGGGCATGGGTCACACTAGGCTAGGATATACAAGAGTAGTAACTTTAAACAACATGAATTCCTAATAAAGAATGAATAAAATAAAGTAAGTACAAGGTTATGTGGCATGAACTTGGCGAGTGCTGCAGGAAAAGTGTTCTAAAAAAGATCACCTAAATTGATGGAGTGATGGGATGGGATGGAAAGATGGTGAAGAGAGAGGGTGAGGTGGAGTGCATGGCGAAGAAATAGTTTTCAAGAAGAAAGTTCTTATTATGAAAATCTTGAATGGAATCAAGAATTAGCAGAAGTCGAGGTAGAAGACCCAAACTCTTCGGCTATAGGAACAAGTATGTCTTCGTTGTGCTAGAACTACTACAAGAACTCCTCACGACTATCTAGTTTTTTGTAGAGCTTGAGGTGATGCCCACTGAAAAGTAACTTGAATTGAACAAGATGAATAGTAGACAACTAGGCCACTTCATTTGGAAATACAAAAACAATTTCATATAGTCCTAACCAACAAGTTTGAAACTTTCTTGGGTTGTGTTGATACTTGGAATCATAAAGAAGTGTCCAATATCCTACAACAAACATTTTATCCTTAATAAAAATATCGTGCCATTGTTTTCATTGATGTTGGATGAGTTATGTGTTATTTAATGCAGATTTGGGTCATTCATCAAGGCCATTTAAACTCAAAATTCAGTCTTGTTGTGCAATAGTAAGTTCCATACCAAGCTCCAAAGCAGTCCTCAATGTCTCATATTCAAAATCCACAAGAATTATAGTTGACCTACCATAGACTAGCTCAAAAGGAGTGAAACTTGTATATTTCTAGGTGGTTCTATAAGCCCAAAGAGATTCAAGAAGGCGTGTGGCCCAATCTTTCCTATGGAGTGCTACTGTTTTGGTGAGAATGACTTCTAGCTCCCTGTTGGTAACTTCTACTCGACCATTAGCTTGTCGATGCTAACGTGATGATTTACCATGCTGAATGGTATATTCCTCCATAAGAGAAGCTATCCAATTAGATGTAAACTGAGCTCCTTGATCAGATGTCAACTCCTCTAGGACTATAAACCATGTAAAGATGGATCCATACAAGAACTTGGCAACATTGTTATCCCTTGGATGTTTCATGGGTTTGGCCTCTACCCACTTAGTTATATAATCAATGCAAACTAAAATATAGGATTTACCTTGTGAAGAGGGTTCAATAGGACCTAAAAGGTCAATCCCCCATTTATCAAAGGGTGCAATGACTATCTGAGGCTGGGGCATTTCATCTGATTTAGTGGGTCTTCCCATGCGTTGACACTTATTACATTTCTTTGTGTATCTAGTTGCATCGTTGTGTAAACTTGGTCAATGGTACCCAGTTGTCAATATTTTAAAGGTTGTGCACTTGGCTACAAAATGACCTCCACAAGGCTATTCATGGCATGCCCTTAAGATATCATATGTTTTGTCTTCCCTTATGCACTAACACATTACTTGATCAGGACCAATATAAAACATAAATCCAAAAATCCAAGAATAGTTAAAACTCTTTTCAACTAATAACTTTATTTCTTTAGCAAAGAAGTGAACTGGCATCTTTTTAGTGGTTAGGTAATTTGCAATATCTATATACCATGGATTTTGTGTTGACAACAAAAAAAGATGTTCATCTAGAAAACTATCATCTATGGTTGTAGGATCATCAAGGACATGCAGTTGAGAGAGAAAGTCAACTTCTACATTGGCTTTGTTGGGCTTATCTACTATTGTGATAATAAATTCCTACATAAGTAGGAACCAAGAAGCCAATCTTCTTGATATTGCAGGTTTATTCATTAGGTACTCTATAGCAGAGTGATTAGTATGAACAAATATTTCATAGCCAGTAATATAATGTCTAAATTTATTTAGGGTATAGATAACTACAAATAGCTCCTTTTCAATGACTATGTAGTTGAACTCTACACCTTGCAAATTCTCACTGATGAAATAAATAACATGTTCAACTAAGTGTACCTTCTGGCCTAGCACAACACCTATAGCATTGTTTGAGGCATCTGTATGTATGTGAAAAGACAATCCCCAATTAGGCCCTCTCAAAAATAGTGTTGTAGTAAGAACTTCTTTAAGCTATAGGAAAGATGTAGTACACTTAGAGTCCTAGAAAAATTCATAATCCTTCTTTAACAAGTTATAAAAGGGTTTTGCAAGTTGACTTAAATTCTTGATGAATCTTCTAAAGTACTTGGCATGGCCAAGGAAACTTCATACATCCTTCTACTTTTCTAGTGTGGGTAAGGTATTAATGACCTCAATCTTTGCTAGATCTACTTGGATGCCTTGTGAAGAAATGAAATGACCTAGTACTATCCCTTCTTCCATCATCATAAAATATTTTTAACTGTTGAGGGAAAGGTTATAGTCTTGGCATCTCTTGAGTACCATTTCTAAATTTGTTTTTGCTTCATCAAAAGCAGTCCTATAAACAATAAAATCATCCATGTAGATCTCCATATAGTAAAGAGATATATCAAAAAAGATAATTATGACATCTCGTTGGAATGTCGTTGGGGCATTGCACAAGCCAAAAGGTAAAACTGAGTAGGCAAATGTTCCCCATGGGCATTTGAAGGTTGTTTTTTATTGATCCTCTAGAACTATGTGTATTTGATTGTAACCACTAAAATCATCTAGAAAAGAAAAATATTTCTTGCCAGCTAGGTTGTCAAAAACTTGATTTATAAATGACAAGGTGAAGTGGTCTTTCTTAGTGGCTGAATTGAGCTGCCTATAATCTACACAAACCCTCCATATTCCTCCCTTCTTTGGTACTATAACTAGGGGTGAAACCCATTGGTTATCATAGATGGGGTAGATAAAAAAAACACTTAATAGCTTCTAGAGCTCATTTTTAACTATATCCCTCAAAATAGGGTTGACTCTCCTCTGAGGTTGTTGGATAGGTTTGAAATCAAGATTGATGTAGATCTTGTGAGTGCAGAGCATAGGATCTAATCTTTTCATGTCCATGTAGTCCCAAGCAAATGCTTTTTGATTCGCTTGTAGTATCTACAACATAATGTTCTGATGGGAAGGTGATAAGGCATTGTTCACATTCAACTCTCTTCCTAGACCAAGTTCCATCTTAATAACCTTATCTATCGTGAATAACTAGGCAACAAGAGAATAATCCACCTCATGAGGTAATAATGTGTGAAGGAACTGGGAGTTTTTGAATACTGAGGTGTGTTTAAAGATGATAATATGGTTTCTAAGATGCAGTCAGCTTGAGGACACTCTTGAGACTCCACTCCACACTCATTCATGATAATGGATGAAATTATCCATCTTCTTCTCTAGAGGCTACAAATGACTCTCAACCTATCATCATTAGCCAATGGATGGAATTACCTCTCAATCATCATCACCCAAGTCTAGCCAAATTACTTGGTCATCTAGCAACAATGGTTGAGCAGGGGAGTATAAAGTCAGGTTCTTAGTATGGATACCATTAGATATTGTCATATTCTCAGACCGACAAGCTATATAGGCATCTGCAGTAGCTAACCACAAGTCACCCTAAAATTAAAGGATATCCACTCATGTTAGCCTTTGGTGAAAGGACAAAAAATTCTACTAGATACTCGCAAGAGTTTAAGGTGACTATGACATTTTCTATCACCGCATCTGGCTTAATAGTAGAACTATCAACAAGCTGAAGTATGGTTGGTGTTTCTCTGAGACCAGTGATATGCAATTGAGACAATACCTCCTTTGTCATGACATTTATAGATGCTTCTAGGTCAACTAAAACATTTTGAACTTGCATCCCATGAATGGTGACAATAACCACATGGCTCCCAGGGTTAGAATATTTAGGTATAGTTAATTTATCCAACATTTAATTAGACAATTGTCCTAAGACGTGAATAGTTTTTGGATCCTTCTTTCTTCCTGGTTGTTTGATACATTCTTCCTTGATGACTCTAGTATAGCAGGAACTTCCTTAATAGCATCAAGTGATGATATTTTTACTGTCATCTACTTCAACTGATTAAACAAATCAATTATTGCTTGGTTCTTTGTAGGCAGGCCTTGTTCTATCAACTTATGAGGAAATGTAGGCTCTTTGGCTACAAGAGAGGTCTACTGAACTGACTCATCCACTTGTTCAGTTGGGGAATCTTCAACTTCAGTTATTATAGGCTTTGTGGTGGAGAAAGAGTAGTGTGTGACCTTAGGTGGATATCATTCAAAGAGATAGCATAACTATATTGTTGTGCTTGTTGTTTGGTATTGTTGGGATTATGATTAGGCTGAACTAGTAGTTGAGTATGCTTATGAGGAGTATAATATTGGCTATAGGAGGAGGCATTAGAGCTTGCTGCTAAGGTGGTGGCATTAAGGCTTGATGACTAGGTTGGGTATTCCAATTTTCAGGTTGCTGCCAACACTATTGAGGTTGTTGCCAACCTTGCTGAGGTTGTTGTCAACCCTGTTGAGGTTGTTGTCAATTATTATATCCACTAAAAGCAGTATTCTAAGAATTTTTTCATTGATTGTTACTAATATAATTTTGAAGAGGATCTTGTGGCACACCTTGTCTTTGAGCCCATGGCCTTTGTTGAGCAACGTAGAAAACTTCTTCATTTTCATCAATGACTTTAAACTCAATTGGCATTGGTTGTGACTCCAAGCTTGCAAAAACACTTGCATCTACAGTTCCTTTTCTTCTCCCTACAATGTAGATAGTATTTAGCTAACATGACATCAACTTCATCTTTCTTCCTTCTCACTTGCATGGTATCCAACTAAATGGCTACATCATTAATGATGTCTTGCTTGAAATTTGACAACAAATAGGATGGTTCCATCTTTGATACTCCAGAACTGCCATTAGACTTATGTGGTAGGTCTCTAAGTCCCCTACCTTTCTTTGCAGTGACCCTAGAATAATTCAAACATATAATTTGTATACCAATCTAGTTTTTTTGAGTGATATCTCCTCCTACCATAAAATCTAGAACCTCGATACTTCCATCATTTACACCTCTCAGAAAAAAAAGTTTCTTTGATTCCTCCTTTAGCTGGTGATGTGTGTTACATTGTAGGTTGAACATGAACCATGAGACATAATCTTCCAAGGTTTCATCCTCCTTCTGGGACATTTTGAAAATGTCATCCCCTTTCAAATCTCAACCCCTGTAGTGTTCTTTATACTTTGTAAGAAACAAGTTGCTCATTGTAGGCCAATCTGCTACAACATTAGCACCCAACCTCATGAAGCATCTCAGAGCAGCTTCCTTTAGGGTGGATGGAAACAACTTCATCTTGTGGGCATTAGTTGTATAGTCATAACTTCTACAAAGGATGTCAAACTCAAAGAGGAAGGTTTCAAGATCTTTAGTAATTAGGCCATAGAACTTGGGAAGTGCAGCAGAAGGTATGTTCTTCAAGTTTTGATTACCTTGCTGAGGAGGGATAGGAAAAAGAAATGTAGGCTACGGTTAAGCCATATGTAGGAAAAAGAAATAGATAACAAGGGCATGTGGATAATCTTGGTATTCAAGTTCAACGAAAAGATCATTCAAATGAAATGATTCTTCAGAGGATGAGGGTATTCGTTTTTGAGTAGTAGCAAATGGATTTTCAAAAGGTTCTTCTTCTTTGTTCTCACTGTGAAGTTCTTCAAGCTCAGGATTAAAAATATCTTCCTGATTATTACGAAGAAAAAATATCCCAAGGAGGTCTCTTCTTCCATGCATGCAAAATAATGTTCAATTTAAACTATCATAATGACTTCAAGGTCGAACTAGATTGACACCATCCCAGTCAATGATGCCAAAAATGGTTAGTCAGTTTAATACCTTGGTAATAAAGGATTGGACATCTTTTCATAATGATTCTACGATCAAGCAATATCATGTGTTTTACTTAAAATAGTACACTAACTTCATTTGATTTATCAATCCGGGAGCATAAACTTGAAATGTTGATTGCAAAGTATATGCTTTAATTCTTCTTTAAGTCATTATAGCTAAAGAAAAAGAAATGCTAAAGAAAACTTATGCTAGAAACTAAAATGACAATGTAACTTAAAGCTTAAAATAATGTTGCAAATGGTAAACCTATCTATGCACCTATGTTGCAAGAACAATTCACTAATTTTGTTATTAATGGTTGCAAGAGCAACAAAATTCTACCTTGCAAGGAAATAGACAAGGAAATGAAATCTATTCTAATAGAACAGTTCACTCACCAAGTGGGCCCCCTTGGATAAGCAAACAAAAAATACAATCAAGATAAGAGATATAAACTTGAATTGTGCATTCTATTCATTCACGGTGAAAGATTACACTTGATTGAAAAGAATATCACACTGTGAAAATCAACTCACTCTATTCTTCTCTCGATTGCACTCAAAGCTGCAATAGTCATTATTTTAAAAGGAAACTACAACTACTTCCTAAATCTAAGATCACTACATTAATGAGAATCAATTAGAGACTCATCAAGTTTGAAACAAAAACAACATTAACCACAAATAAATTCTCTAGGAATATAGCAAGTTGTGGAAGCTACATTCGTGTGCCGCAACAACAGAAAGGAATAAATGATCTGCTCCGCTTGCGGAGGTCTAGCACCCATGGTTGGCTTTGACTTCTTTAGCATTGAAATGTTGATTCTTGAATATCTGTGACAAACACCAACAAAACAATCAATGTGCACATGACCTTCATACACATATATTTATTTTTATCATCAATATTAGAGAGAAGATGTAAAGTTCTAATTACCACTCTTGCAAATCCTATGGCTATAGGAGGGAAAACTACCTAAAACATAGCATAGATGGGGAAACATTTATCAACATGTAATACTACTTCATTATACCATTTATGTCCATGGATTCAAACAAATATAGAATCGTTAAACTATCCATGTCCCTACTTCATGTCTTCAACCATGAACAAAATTGTTTCTTTATCCTTCATTTCACGTTAAAACATTATTGTTCTTCTAGGGTGGGTTTGAAAAGGTGAGTTGATACTATTTGCAAGTTGGTTGGATTTCCATTAGGCAGCTGGAATTGAGCAAATGTTGGGTCAAAATTCCAACGTAGGACTGTATATGGAAAATAATTTGAGTGCAACTTCACTTTTTAAGTGAAAATCCTTCATAATTTGAGCACAAATGAGAAAATTAGCTGGAAATGATAAAATGCTCTCTTCTTTCCACTCACACTTGCCAAAATTTCTTAGTTTTTGCTTAAGAACTCATAATTTTTTTTCTTGTTCCTCATTAGCCAGTTGAACTTTGATTTGCACTTAGTATTTCCAATTTTAATTTTCCACCTTTGACATCCCAATTCTATGAGAATATTCTATCATTCCATGTCTATGACAACATTTTGACATCATCTTGCAATTTGACGCAATTTCACATTATTTTGACAACTTTTATACTAAGTGAGATTTTCAAACTTTGCCCTTAAGTTTCCATTTTGGCAATCAAAACTTTTTAACTCTATACTTATCTGACAACTTGATCAAAGTTCCCTCTAAGCTTGACAAGACACTACAACCTTCACGCTGCTAGGGAACTAGAAGACCAAAGTTATTGCCAAACTAGACAAAAAGAATTTTTTAACTTGTTCCTCATTAGCCATTTGAACTTTGATTTGCACTTAGCATTTCCAATTTGAATTTTAATTGTGATCTTTCAAATTCCACCTTTGACATCCCAATTCTATGACATCATTCGTCATTCTAGTTCTATGATAGCATTTTGACATCGTCTTGCAATTTGACGCAATTTCACAACATTTTGACAACTTTTATACTAAGTGAGATTTTCAAACTTTGCCCTTAAGTTTCCATTTTGGCAATCACAACTTTTTAACCTTCCCACTGCTAGGGAACTAAAAGACCAAAGTTATTGCCAAGCTAGACAAAAATAACAAACACCTACAACATTGTTGTTGGTATGAAGAGTTCAATGGTTGTGGGTGCCCTTCCTCACATAGTTGCTGGGTGGCAGGTTTGGTTTTAGCTGGTTGTCTCCCTTGGGCTGGTCTCTTTGAAGTGGCTTCCTCCCCTATTCTTTTGCTGGGTTCTTCTAGTTTCCTTCTTGGTAATCTTTGTCTTTTCCATTCAGCTCTGGAGGTCTTTCCTCTTCTTTGCCTCTCCTTTTCTGGGTGCAAGGGGTTTTCTTTGTGTCCAGTTTAGGGTTCTTGCCTAAACCCCTTTGTTTTTTAAATTGTAATCTCTTAGTTGCTGGACCTGTGTCCAGCTGGTTGTGGCTCTAGTCAAAAGCCTTTGGAATTCACCTCTTGTGAATTCCTTTCAGCCTACCTCTTAGGCTTGCTGTTAATTCTATGACCTCGTTGGTTCTTTTGGTTGTATGGGTTCGAGCCTTTTCTTGCTTTATCTAATCAGAACAAAAACTTACAACAAACCAAGCTAAACACAAAGCCATAAAGCAAAACAAGAAGGGGTCCCATTTGTAATGGGGTGTGTGTTTTTACAATAAAACATTAATGGCATCCCATTTGCTAAGTGAAAATTTCAAACTTTGCCCTTAAGTTCCCATTTTGACAATCACAACTTTTCAATGTTGTACTTATCTCACAAATTGATCGAAGGTCCCTCCAAATTTGACAAGACACTACAACCTTCCCACTGCTAGGGGACTAAACGACCAAAGTTATTGCCAAGCTAGACAAAAACAACAAACACCTCTGACAAACTAAGCTAAAAACAAAGCCGCTAAGAAAAACGAGAGGGGGGTCCTATTTTTAATGGGGAAACACCTACGACAAACCAAGCTAAACACAAAGCCACTAAGCAAAATGAGAGGGGGTCCCATTTTTAATTGTGAAACATCTACAACAAACCAAATTAAACACAAAGCCACTAAGCAAAATGAGTGGGGGTCCCATTCTTAAAGGGGTGCGTGTGTTTACAAAACAATAGTAATGACATCCCATTAGCTAGGTAAAAATATTAAACTTTGCACTTAAGTTCTCATTTTGGCAATAACAAATTTTCAGCTCTGTACTTATCTCACAACTTGATCAAAGTTTCATCCGAACTTGAGAAGGCACTACGGCCTTCCCACTATTAGGGGACTAAAAGACCAAATTTATTACCAAGATAGACAAAAATAACAAAAACCTACGACAAACCAAGCTAAACACAAAGCCACTAGGCAAAACAAGAGGGGGTCCCATTTGCAATGGGGTGTGTGTTTACAACACAACACTAATGATATTTCATTAGCCACAAAGACCATTTGCATGACAGGAAATTTCAGCTTGTTGAACATGTCGAATCTTTGATTGCTAATCCACTATAAAAATTTCTACTCAAACTCACTGACCAATTCACTAACCGAGTTTGCAGATTTGAACATGAAAATACTGTCATAGTGTGTCAAATCAATAATGTGCTTGTCTAGGACCAGACGGAAGTGTAACACAAACAGTATAAAATTTCAATAGGCACCAAATCTAGGGAGAAGTAAAAAGTTATTTCAAGAAATTCCATTAGCCACAAAGACTGTTTGCATGGCAGAAATTTTTACCTTCTACAACATATCAGACGTTATCTTTGATTGATAATATTGGCTAAGATTATTCCCGCTATGAATTTTTTTACAAAGAGCCTGTAAATCTGGGTGAGGTAAAGCTTGTAGCACATTCTTTTAATTGGTATAATATGGATCACTTACACAATTTTTACTTGATTTGTGAGCCTCTTTATTGTGCTGAGGGAGTTTTGGATTGGGGTGATTCTCTTGTGAGTGCCCCACTTTACCGTTACACCAAAAACATATCTGATACACTCTAAATACAATATCTGACATGCAAATTGCAGCACATTATTTTTGCTGATTTGATCTTTACTTCAGAATTGAATCCATCGTTGATGAAGTGTACATTTCCTGCCTGCCATATTACTTTAACATGGAACCTAAATGTTGTTTAAAATTCCTTAAAAATCAGAACAATCAGTTTAATCTTTTCTACTACATAGCTCTCTGGATTGTCTTTTTTTTTCAAAAGTTGCAAAACTTACTGCCAGATGTTGTTTCATTTAATTTCTACAATTCCAAAACATAAGGAATATAAAAACGTTGAGAGCAAGAAAGAATGAAGTTAATTTCCACCATGAACAAAAGCTGTCTACAGGACAGGCAATGGCAAAGCGCAAGATTGTCGTCAAATGAAAAAGATGATTATAAAATGCATCTCTATATAACCTAAAGTAGAAAAGAGTTGTTTCTGACTCTGGAAAAGTGCAAGATTGTTAACTGAACATAAGGATTATAAAAGGTGTCTCTAGATAGGCATCAAAAGAAAAGAGAGTTTATTATCAAGACAAACCTTCTTTATGGTGTACAACTACAAATAATGATAGAATCAATGAAATTATATGAAAGCAGTTGCATATATAAATACAAATAATCATAGAATCACCATTCTTCTTTGTATTGTCTTTCCTATACATACGACTGGAGAAAAACTTGTTAGAGGATATCAAATACATGGGTGAATTCAACTGGTCTTTGCCCCCTATTGCTGCAGGAAGGCAAGTGCATGAACGAGTTACCTTCTTGATATATACTTAATATTAAACATACAGGGGCAAAATGCAATGCTGTGAAATGGTTTTAAATGCCCCTCTTTGAGGATAAGGGATGTAACATTTTCTCACCGGCGAACAATATACATTCAGGAAGGTAGTTGAACTTAAAACCTCAGTTTTCAAACTCAGATGATGACTTTTCTCTTTCCCATGAGTCAAGCCGCCTTACTCTCTTGTCCAACTCTGCCGTGACTGCTGCCTGTCGCCTTTTACGCTGCTTCGTTATACAGCTAATGGTCATAGAACCGATCTTATCAAACGCCACCTGAAACAAATGACCTTGTTTTAAACAACACTTTTTATTATCAAGTACCTATCAGCTTGTACTAGAGCGTGCAACTACTAGTTTAACTCTACTAGTTTAATTTGATCAGTAAATAAGAGAAGATTAAAGAAACATTCGTTGACAAAGTTAAGTTATTTCCATTTAGGCACCTTTAACAGTGCATCTGGGTCAAAGGCATGGTGTGCAGTGTGATGCAGAATATTGATCACATCTCCAACCTGTTGAACGGCCAGTAGCTGGTCCTCATTTATCTACAATGTCAATTGCAGAAAGCACTCCTGAGTCTTAGCACAAGAAAGCCTTTCATTTTTTTTTTTTTTGAAATTTAGAATCTTGTAAATAACAGACTGGAACTATATTGCTTGCTTCCTACTAGTACAATAAAGGGAGCGACCTACAGTATTCTACACAGTTGAAACTCAATGAACTGATATTTTCAACAATGAACCGATCTATGTAAGGTTAGCATAAAAGTGGAGTTAATGAACACGAACCTTGAAGATAGCCAAAGCAACCCTGAATAGAACATTGGTTCCCTCACTGAAAAGCAGATCCCAAACTCTCATTGTAGTCTATTGATGAATCCTCAAGGTAACGTACAAAAGTTTTATAAGAAATAGAATAAATCCAGAAATAGATATAGCTTATCTATGGAGTCTGCATAATATTTTTCGAAATAATAGCACAAAACAGAGATACCTCTGAAGGCAAGCTCTTTGCAAACAGACAGAGAAACCATTCTGTTGCTACAAGAGACACATCAAATTCTAGGTTCTCAAAATGTCGAGCAAGCCTGGCACAAACAAGGAAGAACAATGTTGTAGCTTACTGCAAGCTTTAAAAGGCAAGATAATAGATTAAAGTTCAAGGACTCTCTTTCCTTTCCAGAAAGATGTATAACGTCCTTACTTAGGGAACATTTTCGCAAGGAAATCCTTGAAAACCATTTGTTCAACATGACATCCATATAAATTGTCCGTATAGCAGTCATTAAATAAAACATTTTCCAAAAGCACAGCCAACATCCAAAATGCATCCTCCTCTGTTTTCATGACTAACAATAGCAATGCTGCGATATAATTCATCCCCTGTTTCCAAAGCAGGACAAGATTTCCATTGAGTCACCATGTCAGATCAAGGTAATGATAAAATCAAGCAAGCTTTTTAATATTTCTCATATATGTGTGCATGACAGCTGAAGAAAAGGAACACAACTAAATTAGTGTCACCTGACAATACCCAACATGAGAATCACGGAAGGAATATGCCACAAGAACTCTTCTCAGAGATGCATGCCCTTCTTCAGTATCCAACCATGGGTGTGTAGGAAAAGTACGAGCAATATCCTGAACATAAATTAGAAAACGTGTCTATCAAATGCTATTCAATTGTGAATTATAACAAAAGGCCTCCTCATTTATACAGTTTAACAGGACTGTGAGCATTGGAGTCTTGAAATTTTGAAATAGCAATTGACATATAAATACCTCAATCAAGCGTGAGAGTTTATGCATAATTTTCCTGACAACCACACTGAGAAACGAACTTGTATTTTAAGTGCTCAGCATAAAATTGCTATCAATCAAATTATGAAAAGATATTACATTAGTAAAAATTCCCTACTCCAGCCAAGTCTAGAAAAATAGGTTTTTCAACGAAGGGTTCAAATTATTGGCCCCTGATGCTTTATAAAATATGATATCTAGACGGCCAATTTGTTTTATACTAAAACATCTTTGTTATCGTTCTTCTCTATAGGAAAATCCTCAATCTCCAGTAATTCTGTCTAGAGGGGCGAGCCAAGTCTATAAAAATAAGTTTTTCAACGAAGGGTTCAAATTATTGGCCCCTGATGGTTTATAAAATATGACATCAAGGCGGCCAAGTTGTTTTATACTAAAACATCTTTGTTAGCATTTTTCTCTATAGGAAAATCCTCAATCTCCAGTAATTCTGTCTAGAGGGGTGATGCTTCAGTTTCAATTTTGGGGTATTCTGACAAAAAAGTTCCAGGATGTCATTCTGAGATGTTTGAATTTAATGGAGCATGAGATTCATCCATGCCCTACAGAATAGACTGCATTCAGATTAAGGGTCTGCACAAACTTCCTCATAAAGATATGCATGAATGCAATCAACTTATTGTAGTTCTAATATGGATTTGGGGTGCGCTCGAAGGGACTGAATGCCTAGAGCTCAGTCTGGGCCAGGCATTTGATGATTCGTATGTTTGGGTTACCTGTTAAATTTATTATTGTTCTAGCATGGGCTTTATAAGTAACAAGCCAAATTGGAAAAAGTCAAAGACTAATACAAATAAGAAAACATAATTCTTATTATGCTTGACAGAATTGCAGATATGGACTATAGGTCCACTCAAACTATAGTCTACGAACTTGGCCGAAAAAATTCTATGAGAATCGTATGGCACGTGAAAATTCAAAATTGTATTAAGCATATGGAAAGATTGGAATGCCCACTTTAATCTTTGGAGCTGTTGAGAATGCTCACTTTTCCATGTATGCTAAAGCCATGATATACTCTAGTTCTAAATGTTATATTAGAAATTAAGGTCTTAAGTCAACAAACTTGTTTTGGAAGCATCCAATTTACGAACTCTTGTAGAACAGTGACTTGGCTAATGCCATGTGTCCTATTGCTCATATATTATCATCTCATGACAGAAGGAATGCTTCTCTTCTGTGTGGATGCCATCATGGCCATAGCCACATTGCTCATTCCAAGCACGATTTTCACAAATCTCATGGATCTCCTTAGTTTATAAGATGTGGTTGGTCTCCTTTGCCACATTGCTAGTCTTCCACTTCTTAAGGTGATAATGGTCTTTTAAGTTGGCACAATAGTTTAAAATTTCCCAAGCTGGTCCTTGCTAAGTCATGTTGATCAAGAAGAAGAAAATGATTAACAGAAGAAGAAAATGATTAACAGTATACCATCTTAGGTTGGGAGCCTATTCCCAATAACCAAAACCTCCTTAGATTGCTACGATAACCTACCTACCTAGGACCCCACCCCCTCCTACTAGAATTGCTTTAGCTGCCTATAAATATAATCACTTTTGTTTTTCCCGTGGCCCCTTAAGAATTGAGCTTTTGGGGGCATTATCCTATTCCACCCATCCTCAATCTGAAAAACAATATTGTATATTAATAGTGTAATATAGAAACTGTACTGTTCAGTAGAAAACATGGGATCCATAAAAATTGTCTCAACAGATTTATTTAAAGACAACTCTGAACTCTCCAAATGAACATAACCAACATCCAAAATACGTTTTCTCCTCTCTTTTTTTTAACTTAGAATAGAAATTAACTGTGTAATGTAACTAAGTAGAAATAAAAGAAATCATTGAACCAATGCCTAAGATGAAACTCAGATTTCTGAAAAACAGGACTTCTACTATGAATTTATATTTCCAAACATTTGTAGGAATTAGAGCTAAGGAAATGAGTGCAAAATGATTTTAGATTGGCATTTATCTGCGATGTATGATTCAGATTGATATTGTACTATTCTAGTATGATTGCATTTCAAAATAAACAAGAATAGGAGCCTACTTGTATAAAACTATTAAACCAAAAAGGCTTCTGATTATCAATCCATGCCAAAACATAGGCGTGGAGGGCTGGGGAAATCTAGCTAGAAAATATTTGAAGAAGCCTAAATATCTAAACTGATGGAATCAGCATTCAAGGTTGATAATATGAGTGCATAAACATTGAGATTTATAACAAAAGTATTTGTTGTACTCAAATCCAAGAAAAGGCTAGAAGCTTATTCCATCAAAAAATGGATATTGCAGGTACAATTTCACTTAAATCCGAGGAAACAGAGAGGTGCTCCCCCATCAAAGTATGAGGAGGATTTGGAAGCTAAAAGCTCTTTTACTGGATAAATCCAAGACACAATACAGAACAAACACAATAAGAGATTTAAAGACACCTCAAATCCAACATTTTGAGCTTAACATACACTAGTTTTGGACCAATGACAATGGTGCAAAAACATTAGGATTTGCACCTTTCTATAACTGAGGCCCCAGTCGATAATGACACATAATCTTAAGCTATAGTATGAGAACATGTTACCATAATGACTTCAAATTCAAGGATAGGACAATAGATTCCTCTGTCGAAATATAGGCTTGTGCTAGCACAAGTGCATTCAACTTCAAACAAAGACCAATAGCTTTGTAAAATTTTTTTGTAAAGAATTAAACTTTTTGAGGACATTTCTAAGAGTATCATCCAGATGTAGTAAGTGTCAAATGTGTCATTCATTTTCATGAGAGATGGGTTCTTGTGAACCATTTGAACCATTAGTCATGAATATGGGTCATTGAGCTTGACTTGAAATCTACATAATTGAATCCTAATAGAAACACCATAATTTGACTTTTTGTGGAAAATATCTCCTACATAAGAGAATATGTTAGTATAATGAATGCAAATTCAACAACGAATGCTAAGTGTTTCATTCATTTTCATGAGAAATGTATTCTTGTGAACCATACTACTCATGAAACTTGACTCAAAAACTACACAGTTGAATCCTAATAGCAATAGTTTAAAGAGGCTTTTACTTTGTCAAAATATATGTACTAGCATAAGCGCATTCAATTTTAAACAAAGGCCAATAGCTTACTTCTGAAACTACAGGTATGTACTAGTGTAATTAAATTTAAAACTGGAGGATAGACAATCGCCATTATAAAAAACATATGCGTGTGCAAACATAATGCATCCAAATGTAAGTACAGGCCAACAGTGAATCCCTTAAGAATTTGGGTATGTAATTGTATAATTGCACGGAATCAGAGAAAATGCCTAGACCTTCCTATATCCATGGGTATGTGCTAACTGTTAAGTAAATTTCCATTAAAATCTGAGGAAAAGCCAAGAGTTTATAATCTAAAGAAAATCCAACAGTTTATCCCTTAACAATCTGGGGATGTACTTGTATAATTGTATTGAAATCTGAGAAAAGCCCTAGACCTTACTGTATCAAAACATGGGTACATGCTAACTATTAAGAAAATTTCCACCAAATCTAGGGAAAAGCCAAGAGTTTATCCCTTAAGAATCTGGGGATGTATTTGCATAATTGCATTGAAGTCTGAGGAAAGGCTCAGACCTTACTCTATCAAAATATGGGCATGTGCTAACTGTTAAGCAAATTTGCACTAAAATCTAAGGGAAGGCCAAGAGTTTATCTCTTAAGAATCTGGAATGTACTTGTGTAATTACACTGAAATCTGAAAAAAGGCCTAGCTCTAGCAAAATATGGGCATGTGCTAACGATCAACTAAATTTCCATTCAAATCTGAGGGCATGCCAAGAGTTTATTATCACTTTGGAATCTGGTACGAAGGCCTTAATCTGGAATGTACTTGCACAATTGCATTGAGATCTGAACGAAGGCCTTAATCAAAACATGGGTATGTGCTAATTGTTAAGCAAATTTCCATTCAAATATAAGCAAAGACAAAGACCATAAACTATCAATATTGTTTGAAAATGGTGAGGCTCAGAGCATATCTTACCTGGAAACCCCTTTTGGCGGCTTCCATTCAGATATAAGCAAAAGCAAAAGCCAAAGATCATGCGCTATCAATATAGTTTGAATTTAAAAATGGTGAGGATGAGAGCATATCTTACTTGATCAATCTGGTAAGTAGCAGGAGTAACAATACCCTCGACAGCCTGAATAAGGTCTTGATAGTAACTGTGGGGAACAGTGGAGCGCTTCTTAGCAGCTCCAGATGCAATGAACCACAGCTTGGGTCTCACAAGAGGGGGAATCCCCTGTCTTATGAGCCTCTTCAAAACAATGGTGTTTGTGAGAGTTGAGAGAGAGAGCGAAGAGACAAAGTTTCCATTGTCTTTCCAACACTGGGCTTGCAGATACCATGAAATCCCTTTGGCGGCTTCCATTGCACGCCACACACGGGCCTGCTCTTTCACCCTCTCTCTCACCTCATTCATCACATTTGCCTCCTCAATGGAACCATCGACTTTGAACGAGTAAATGTCCTCAAACTTCACATCCCCCTTCCAAAACATTTCGCATTTCGCTATATCTCCTTCTACTTCCAGTTTCCTCTGATTCTGTGCTCCAGACATCTTTTATGGTTCTTGAATTTGTAATGAAATTACATAATAGTTTGGATGTACGTACCAAGGACGTTGTAAATACAAGCTTGTTTTGCTTTTTCTTTCAAAAAGTTTTCTGAATGCTTAACCAGTAGCAGGTAGTTCTTATCGGGAGTGCAAGAATCTTAGTAGCCGTTATATTCAAATATCATTGGGTATTTGTGGACCCCAAGGACCAAACATGGAAGGGACATTTCGTTATTATCCTCAGCACAGGAAACGCTTCTTTTTAAGTGCCACGATTCATGTGAACGTTATTATTGTAAAGCGCTGCTTTCGTAAAAGTACCCTAGGTAGCGTTTTTCCCTAAACTCTATTGTATGAATGGGTGAAAGACTTGAATAACTTCTATGAAGTAGATTAGTGGTTGCTAGGGTTTCATGCGATCGTTGAATTTCCTTGCTTACGACTTTCTGTTTGAGCTTTCTTTTTGTTTTCCACCTGTCAAACTGCATTTACTGCAGAAGTTTTTAGGCTACTTTATAATGGTCCCTGCCAGTGGTGACCCAGTTGTTGATACTAGCGTTCACACTGCTACTTCAAAAAGCCATAATGCCTCCATTGAATAAATGAACTCGAAAATTCGTTTCGAAGGTATTTCACGAGGTAATCCTAATATTATCCTTCCTTTGCAAGAATTTGATGCTACTTGTGATTGGTTAGAGCAACATACCGTAATAGGGTATTTTGTGGGTAGGACTCCTCTTGAAGCTATGCTCCGAGAATGGGTTAACAAGAGTTGGATCACCTTGACGCTGTGCAAAACCTTACCAAAGGTTTTTTTTATTTTGTTTTGCCAACCCGTCACAGGTAGACGCAATTTTTAGCAATGGTCTTTGGTCTCTGCATTCTTCCTTGCTTTTTTTTCAAAGATGGTCGAGAGATTTCACTATCTCTAATGACCAAAAGCTTAGGGTTCCTGTGTAGGTAGAGTTCTTGCATTTACACTTGCCATGTTGGCATTTATTAAGTCCATTGCCAATATTCTTGGCAAAGTTATTACAAAGGAACATGAAATTTTTTTCAATGCTTGTCCTTAGAAATGTGTTTATGTTGAGGTTGATCTCTCCAAGTATCTTAAGGATTATGTAGAGATACATATTGGTTCCCAAACCTTCTTTCAGAAGGTGCTTTATTTGAACCTGCCTAACACCTGTTATAGGTGCCAATCAGCAGAACACAAGATTAGGGATCGCCCTTTGGCTATGCTTAGGGTTAAACCCTCGCCTAAAGAGGCCCCTGTCAAACCAGTAGAAGGGAAGCAAAAAGAAGAATGGACTACTGTTGGGTGCAAGGGGCAAGGTTCCCTTGGCTCCTAAATAGTCATATTCAGATGTCATTTCGGATCCTCCTATTTCAACAGGAGTGCAAACCCTAGCCATTATAAGAACGCAAAATATTTTTTTGGAACCAAACCTTGGTGTTTCATAGGTTTCAAACCCTGGTTCACAGGGGATAAAGGCGGTTGCCAGGGCTAACACCTCGGTTGTGATTCACACCCCTCTTGCTGCTTCCTCCATTGCGACTTAGAATGTGCGGCGTTCTCACAATCCTCTCGGATGTGCTAAGAAACTAGAAGAGAAATGTTGGGCCAGCAGTCCAAAGGATTTTCCTTCTGGCTTTAACCAAGTTTCAACTTTCTTACAAAATAACTACTCCTTTCTCGAGGACGAGGAAGATATGGAAGAATTTTCATGAATTTTTTATCATGCAATGTGCGAGGTCTTAAAGACCTCTCCAGAAAGTACTATGTCAAGGATACCCGTCATAGACTTGGTAATTTAAATTTTTTCTATATGCAAGAAGTTAAGATCTCTGGTTTCATGCTTTCCTCTGCATGTCGAGTCATTTGGTCGGATGGCATTATGTTTTCCTTTGATTTTGGCAGAGGTGGTGTAGTTACTCTTTTATCACCTCATCTTCATTCTGCTATTATTTCACACGGTTCTGACCCCATGCATAGAATCACTTGACTTTTTCATTCTATTAATAATCATTCTTTTGGAGTTGTTAATGTTTATGCTTCCAATGATGCTATGGAAAGATCATAATTGTGGTACTGGATGACTGACAACTTGCCTCCAGCTACTTGGATTATGTGTGGTGACTTTAATATGGTTGAGCTAGCCTCTAACAAAGATGACATTTTGTCTTTTCGCTGGACAGCTAGGGAAAGGGAAGGCTAGTACTACATGTGTGATAAATTGGGCCTTTTTATCCCAATACTAACCGTCGCCAACATAGTGGGGTTTGACACATTTGGTCCAACTTTCGAGCTGGCTCTAACTGCATTTTAAAACATCTCGATCATGTCATGATTACTACACAATCTTTTTTCTCCTTTTCAGAGGATCGATATTTACGTTTCATTCCATTGCCAGATGTGACGTTATCAAACCACTATCCCATTTATTTTGCTATTCCATAGCATACAATTGTCCAATGAGTTGTCAAGACTCAGTTTTTCCTCAAGATGTCAGTGCTAATGCATGCTTTCACTCTTGCTCATATCCTACATGTCTAGAATTTGGAGCCAAGTCCGCATTCTCAGATAGAGTGGATTCAATGGTGGAATGATGTTATTACTAGAACTGCTCGATTTCTACACATCTATGGGCAGCAGTTGGTGATTTTTAGAAGGCAGACCTATGAATCCACTATCACTGCTCTTAAGAAAGCCTCTAAGGTTCTCACCCTTAACTCTTTTGATGTTGATTTGCAAATTCAACTTGCCAAACTATGCCATGACAAGAAAGTTGCGGATAATTATGCTACTCGAGGGGCCTAAATCAAAGCTCGTCTCCATTGGTTGGGGTTGGTGATAAAGCTTCGAAGGAGTTTTTCAAGCTCTTTGAGCCCATCATACCAATTTTGGGATTAAAAAAATCAAACAAGGCACTTATGTTCTCTCTAGTCTCCTTGACATCCTACAAGCTTTTGCTCAACATTACAAAAACATATTTGCTTTACAAGGAAATTTGGTTGCTCGGGAGAAAGCCCTCAGAAAATGTATTTCTATTACTCTAAACCACCTAGCGGTTGAGCAACGTGCTTTCTGTGAGCAACTTCTCACAATTCAAGATCTTAAAGAGGCAGTTTTCTCCATGGTTGATGACAAGTCCCTTGGGTGTGATGGGTTTCCTTGTGAATTTTACAAACACCTCTAGGAGCATATTGGTCCCAACCCGGACAAAGTTTATTTTGAAGACTACCATTTTAAAAGCCTAGGAGTTGTTATCAAGAAAGGAGACATCAAATTCATACCTAAAGCTGGCGATCCTAAGGACATTTGTAACTGGTGGCCCATCACACTTCTTAATGTGTCTTATAAGATTATTGCTAAGGCAATTTCTCTTAAAATTCACCATCTCCTTCCTTTAATTGTGCGGCTAGAACAAAGTCACTTTATCAAATATAGGTATATTCTTGACAACATCATTGTTGTTTGGGAAGGTATGGAGTGGGCTCGCAAGTCCAATCAGCCATTTGTTTGATTGGAAATCGATTTTGCTAAAGCCTATGATCGGACTGAATGACATTTCATTTTGGTCATGCTTCAGGCTCTTGGTTTTGGTCCCAAATTTTTGCAGTCTGTGGAGATGCTAATGCTTGCATTACTATCAAATAACTCCCAATCTGAAGCCTTTGGGCTTTTTTGTTCCATTAGATAGGGTTGTCGTCTAGCTCCGACATTATATGTTCTTGCTATTGAAGGGTTTGGTTACGTGTTAGCCCATGTTGTCTCTTCGGGTTTGGTTCATGGCATTTCATTGCCAGATTCCTCTTCCTAGTTGGTCAATGGCCATCTTGTTGATGATTCTTATCTCACTCTTTTAGAGAATGAAGAAAACATCAATAATGCCTTGAATTGCCTTGACACTTTTTGTCAAGCTTCTGGCTCTGCTATTCAATGGCATAAAACACTCTATTATCACCAGTCTTTTCTACTAGCTCCACCTTGGCTTAACCAGTTTGAATGGAAATGGGTCACACACAGGGATATTTTTCACTTTTTGGGCATTCCTTTTGCCTTTCAAGCTTTGCCAGTGGATCTGTGGAATGCCATGCTTGCCAAGATTACAAAGAAGTTGGACTATTGGCTTATGAAACTACTTTCTCTTGTGGGAAAATTCTAGATCTGCTCTAAAGTTCTTGCAGCTATGCATGTCTATTATTCTTCCTGTTGGGCTCCTTCTAAAGCCTCCTATCATAAATTAGAGTGACGGCTCCGTGATTTTCTTTGGGCCTCTAGTTTTGACCATCTTGACTTTCATAGAGTTGATTGGGATTTTTGTTGTCTCCCTAAAGAGTTTGGAGGCCTTGGCCTTCTCTAAACATAGAAGCAAGGCCTTGCTCTTTGTGCAAAATGGATTATTTGTGTCATCATTGGAGATGAAGCTTGGAAAATTCTGGTTCAGCATTGCATCTCCTCTAGGTTTCCTATTAACAAACTTGCATGGAAGAGGATTGGCTTTCAAACCCTTCTCATCATGTGAGAACTCGTGCACATATAGGACTCTTTTGTTATCAAGAGCATATAGAAAGCTTGGGAGGCTGTTAAGCCTTGGCTTCGTTGCTTTGGTGATGAGTTCCATGATGGGCTCTCTTTGAACTAATAGAACATTTGGTGGTCTCCTCTGTTTGCCATCGAAGGTATTCCCCTAACCAAGACTCAAGGTTCTAGTGCTCTATGTTTTTTCAAACGTGGCATCAAGACTCCTAAAGATCTTTTCTCTAGGGTCTCCATGAGTCTCAGATCTTGGGAAGATATGCAAGTCTAGTTTCGTCTTGCTTGTTTAGATCGACAAACTTTTGACTTGTTTCTTTCTGCAATTCTAGGGCACTTAATTCATAAAGTGGGTATCCAATCTGTTCACCCTTGGTGGACTGACTGGAAGTGGTATCTTGCCACTCCCTTCATTAGCAACGAGCCAAGTTTGGGATATTGATGGCTTTCTCTCCATCTGCTAATGGTGGATACCATCAATCAAAGATGACATTTGCAATCTTCCCTTTCTCAATGGAGAAAGTGCTTTGACACTATTTGGAGTGCCATTACAGAACCCAAGATTGCTCATTTTTCTTTGTGCTTGGCTTTTTAAGGTCTTCCCCTTGGGCCTTGGCTTAAGCATATTAGGGTTCCAGATCCTCAGTGTCTATTTTGTGGCCAACCAGAGTCTTTTTTGCATATTTTCTAGTTCTGTAGATGCGCTTAGAATTATTAGCACTGGATTCATGATTTCTTTAAGTTGTTTCGGCCTAAACTCTTTTCTTGGCATATTGTTATTTTGGGTGATTTCTCCAGATTCCCTAGAAAATTTACCTAGATCTAGCATACTTTCAGAATGGAGATTTTTTTCACTCTATGGAAAGATAGAAATGTTGTTCTTTTCACTCATAGTTTTCTTGATATAAATATTGCTATGTACACTAAAGTGTGCATTTGTAATAATGTAATGATGCAAATCCAAGTGCAAGCGAACAAGGTGGCTCTGGGGGTGGCCCACCTTCAAGAGCTTCTCAATCATTGGGACAATACCCCTTGTACAATTGTTAGAGTGCCTCTAGATGCATCAATTGATACCACATTACCCAGAGGCTATTGATAAGGGCGCAGTTCTTTGGGCTACCGCTTGCATATGCCGCATTCATAGGCTTCCTACTATGTGGGAAAAATGTGGACAAATATGCAAACACACTTCTATGAATCCTTATATTTGAAATCCTTCAAAATAACACCATGAAAGTGCAAGATCTCAAGAATCGACTCATAGCTTCCTATCATCAATGTGCAAAGACCTTCAAAGATTTGAAGTGGTGGTCCTCATATAAACATTAGCCCTGGTCTTCACAAGTACATCCAATGAATGGAAGATTCAAATGATCATGAACATGCAAGATATCTTCAAGTCTTCAAGAAAGCTTCAAAAAATGTCTATCATAATTGTAGCATAAGAAGTCATGATCTTCTCATAAGAATGCTCTAAGTCCTCAAAGAAATTGCATGAAAGCTCCAAATAATGGTGATAATAAAATTTCCTCTTCCAAAATGAAGGAGGTCTCCTTATATACCAAAGTCAAGAAGCATTTTCAAATTGGAGGGAAAATGAAAATTAAATGAAAAGGTGTGACCCACATAAGAGAATGTGCAATTAACATTTAATTAAGAGATGTGGAGTGTAAAACTCCATAAAAATCATAAGATGAGGGGTGTTTTTATTTAATTTAAATGTAAAATAATCTCTTTTCTTACAAAATAAAGTGTGTGACATTTATTTGATTATTTCTTTTTCTTTTTTGGCAAAAGGGGACAAGCCACGATATATATATATATATATATATATATTGGTTTAAGAACTCAATTGGGAAAGAACTAGAAAGAAAACTTAGCATCATTGCAATATGTACAAGTGAATTTAATTATTTCTTTTAAAATAATAATTATTGCACATAAAATTAAATGAGGAGGGGATTTATTTAATTAAAAAGGAGCAAATTCCTTTAATTAAATAATACAAAAATCAAGATGATCCAACTATTTATTAATTAAATAAATTAACTCCAATCTAATCAAAGAAATTGATGTAAAATAATAATGATTAATTAAATAATTCAAATAAATTGAATAATTCAAATAATTTAATTTGATCAAAGGAAATGGTGATGTAAATATTGATTCAAGCTTGAGATAAATTATGAAACCAGGGCACATAGTCAAGGTGATCATTTTAGGGTGCATACATTTGCCCCTCTTTGACTAATGTGTGTTCACATACATGACAAGCACATTAAGTCAAAGAACTATAAAATAAAGTGTGTATAAAGATTGATTTATGCCAAAAATATATAAAGATTAAGCATCCAACTCTTGTTCGCTGGACATGCCATCTGGGGTCTTACAATGCCTAGAACACAATATGCCACTGTAGGTCTTATAATTGTAGGTCTCCCCAAAGAGTTTTTAGCAACTATAATATTCATGAAATATATATAAAGGTAAAAGGAAAATATCATCACCCAGAAAATGAAAAATCACGCATTAACTTGCCCCAAGTACAATAATCATCTGCCCAAGCTAGGCAGAAAAAGATGAGTAGATTTTGAATCAACTTTGTAAACAATGAAGCTCAATAGAGTGTTCTTGTCCCCTTAGGATTGAAATCAAAATGAAGGAAAGGCTAAGAAAGAACAAGATAGATATGATCAAATCAAAAAAAGGTTCATGATGAAATATAAGCAAGATATAGATCAAGAAACCAAGGTTAAATCACTAAGCATGAAAAGCATGCCCTAAATCAAAAGAAAGAAGGGGGGTGAATGAAAGAAAAGAAGATGGAAAGAAGAAGAGGGAAAATGCCTCAAAAATAATCAACTATGTAAGATATCACATTTTAATTGAGATCACAAACAAGTGACGTGTACTAAAAGGCACAATCACGATCAAAGCTGAGAGCAAAGAAATGATGAAGAGACCTCCAAAAGATAAACAAAAAAATTAAAACCTCCAAAAAGACAAGGGGATAAAATGCATGTTCATGTCCATATGACACTTCTATCCATTCTATGTACTTACTCATTTTGGCCAAGATTAAGATCCTAGTTTTAATCATCGAGCTGAGCTACACAACCTTCACTAGTCGGAACCATGAAGATATGAATGTAACTCTATCAGAAAGATCACACAATCATCACTAATCACCAAAGTAATCTAAAGATATGAATGTGATCGGAAGCTTCCCATAATCATCACTATTCACCAAGGAAACTATGATGATATGAATGGGATCTGGTAGTGTTGAGAAATACTGCAAGTCTTGAGATCAAAACCACACAAGCAAGAAATCAACCAAAAATGTATCTCATGGTCCATAGTTCTCTAGCTATGCATCCCAAAGAAAACCATAGAGACACTCATCAATACTAATCAAATCACTCATAAAAAGAAAATAGACCACATGCCCCTAGTGTAAAAATGACTAGGGAGGGAATATAAAAAAACATACAGATATAGTGTAGTAAAGATGTATATATAGCAATGAACACTCATCATACAAAGAAAAATCAAAGCATAACTCAACATTAAGTATAAACTAAAGCATGATAATCAAGGCAAGACTCTTAGGGTAGTGTTAAGAAACACTATTTTGGTGTTTAAGATATTAAGGAACACCGTTGTTGATATTGAAAAATACCATTTCTTTTATAATTTTTTTCGTATTTTTGGAATATATCTCTTTTTAAATATTTTTTCAGGACCCATAAATATGTATAGATGCCCCTAGCAAGAACAGACATCAGGGATAGAACTTTTTCAAATGAAGCACATCAATAGGATTAGGGAGCTAATCTTCCTCAGGTGTAGACAACAAATAGGCACTTGATCCAAAAGTAGTTGTAATAATAAAAGGAACCAACCAATTAGGCTCAAATTTTCCATTTTGAGCTTTATTTTTATGATTCTTAGGATTCTCATGCAAAACAAGATCTCCCATTGAAAACTCTCTAGGGAAAACTTTCTTGTCATAAGTCTTAGACAATCTTTTCTGATAAAATCTCATGTGATCAAAAATAGTTTTGCTCTTCTCATAAAGTAACTCAAGTTCTTGTAATCTCATAACTTTGTAATCTTCATTTGTCACTAATCCATTAAGTGTAACTCTCAATGATGGAATCTCATCTCGTAAAGGCTCAATATTGTAAATATGAATAACATCCTTGCTGGCAAC
The DNA here is from genome assembly GCA_028749045.1 of Cupressus sempervirens. NCBI lineage: Eukaryota > Viridiplantae > Streptophyta > Pinopsida > Cupressales > Cupressaceae > Cupressus > Cupressus sempervirens. The sequence continues at coordinate 654,641,490 of CM053788.1, forward strand.
TGTAGAATCAGAGTCTATCAAGTTCCTCTTAATTTCTCTTGAATCATAAAGTTGTCTAATAATTGGAGAATCCAACTCATGAGAAATATGTGAGTTTGAAATCTTATTAATTGTACTAGGTTGAGAATCATATCAATACCCAAATCAATTGAGAAGGCTCTAAAGATAAATCCAATTCATACTTATTTGAATATGCTCTTTCATCATTGTTTTGTATATATGAATCATTTTGCATTTTTGAAGAAGAAGCTTCATTAATTGAACCATGTCCATCTCCCCAAGGAAGATTAGTAAAAGGGATCAAATCATCACATATATCTTGTTGATCAAGTATATACACTTCCTCATCATCATCATAAACATCAAAGATGGGTCCATCATCATTTTCTTCTTTGTAAATCCAATTGCTAACAACACTTCCTTCTTCCACTTCTTCCATAGGAAGTAAAGGTTCAACCAAAGAAACAACCTCACATCCCTCCATTTCGCTATTGAGTGTCTTAGATTCTATCACACATTCTATAGATTCTTCAACCATCTCATCTGAAACTCTATCCAAAGGCATATGTGATTATGCTAAAATATTATTGACAGCCAAAGTATTAACTCCTAGAATACACATCTCAATTTCATTATGTGCAAATGTAACACACCGATGATGTGTGGAAGGAATGAATTTCATTTCATGTATCCAAGGTCTATCCAATAAAATGTTATAAGAAAGTGTACTAGTATCAACCACATGAAATTGAATATCTCTCTCAATTGACTCAACTAGAATAGTTAAAACAACCAATCCTTTAGATTGTCTTTCACTACCATCATAAGCTTTAATAGTAACCTTCTATCTAGTATCAATATCTTGTTCTGAATATCCCAACTTTTCAAGTATGTTGAAAGGAAAAATATTCAACTTGACACCCCCATCTATCAACACACATCTAACAAGAGTTCTTTGAATCATGACTTCAATATGTAAGGCAAGATTATGTGGATGATTCAAATCCTTACCATTTTCCTTAATTGTAACCATGTTGATAACATTGTTTGCATTAGAATATCCATAATTTTGATTATAATAAGTATAATTCACTTGAGCTTTCCAATTCTTAGATGATTCACCCTTTTCATGCTTAGGTAATGGATCCTTATATCTTGATGATCATTATTAGTAGCATGACTGGAACCATCAATTACTAACTTTCCATTATCAATCAAATTCTAAATATCGTGTTTTAACCTTTGATCATTTTCTATATTATGACCAGTTTTGCTCTGTTGATATTTACAATAGGCATTATCATCCCAACGTAGACCCTTAACAGAAGGTGGTTGCCAATTCTCAATCAAAGTTAATAACTTGCCATCAACCAACTCTTCCAAAACATCCTCATAAGGTCTACCAATCTTTGTAAAATTTCTTCTCTCTTGAGGATTTGTATAATTATATCTAGAATTATCTCTATTATTTTGCTGAGAAGATGCTTGAAGTTTCATAGAATGAACACTATCTGATGACTTGTAAATTGTTTGGTCATCAGACTTAGGTGCATCAACTATACTCTCATTAACCACACATTGATTCCCTTTATAAGAAGTACTCCTATTCTTATTTCCATTGTTGTTATTATTCTTGTTGCCATTATTCTTGATAATTCCTTGATTCTTCAAAACATCTTCAATACAAAAAGTTGTTTCTACCATATTATGAAAATTTTCAAACAACCATTTGCCAATTTCATTTCTCAATTTAGGAACCAAATTACTCACAAGTATATCATTTTTCTCTTTGTTTGGAGTTTCTCTAGAGTAAAGAGAACATAACTTTTTCCATCTTTGCAAAAAGGTAATAAAGGATTCTCTTTGATCTTGTTTGAGATTGCATAAATCCAACATAGAAAGTGGTTTTTGAACATTGTAAGAGAAGTGTTGAATAATTTTTTGAACAAGGTCCTCAAAATTATTAAGTGGGGGAGTAATCTTAGTGAGCCATTGCATATCTTGACCCTTTAAACTCATAGGGAACAATCTTATAAGATAAGCATCTATATGTGCAAATTCCAAGGTCAAAACATTAAACTATCTCACATGATCACTAGGGTATCCATTCCCATCATACTTATCATAATTAGGAAATTCTATTTTCTTAGGGAATTCCACCTCTAGAATACTCCTCTCAAAAGGTAGAGGAAAAACACTCTGTAGAGAAAATGGATTCTTAGGTCTAATTTTATCCATTAACATCTTCATATTTTTCTCAGTTTGTTCTTGAAATGAAGGATTTTGTCTCTTAATATTCTTATTCACATCAAAATCATAATATACTTGAACATCTTTTTCAATTAAATCCATGAAGTATTTATCCTTATTAATTTTAATGTATTGATCCATGTACTTGTGGAATTCTAGGTCTTGCTTTAATAAATCATAATCCACACCAAAACCATGTGTAGTAAATTGAGGGTGTTGTTGTAAATTCCTTGGAGGAGACATTTACCTTTGCTGATATCTAGGAGGAGGATATGGTTGTCTCATATTTCTCTTAGAAGATTGTGAAGGTGACATATGTCTAGTAACTCTTAGAGGAGGAGAAGGAGGTGGAAAACCATTACCACCACCAAGCAAAAGTTTCTGACGTGCTATTTCATGAGCTCTCTTTTCCACCTCACATTGTATGAATGCATCTATGTAAGCTTGTTTTTCTTGTACAATATGTCTCTCCTTGTCACCTCTAGGAGATATAGAAGGTGGAGAAACATTACTTCTTTGAGAAAGAATATCATTAACCATTTGTTGAGCCATATCTTTAGTTATTTTTCTAGCTTGGGCTTCTATATACATACTCGCTTTATTAAACTGACCATTAGGGGTTCTTGGAGTTTTGTTGAGAAATTCTTGAGACCTAGCCAAACTTTCGTTGATTTGTTGTGCTACTTGTTTCTCTTTCTTCTCCAAGTATGCCATCTTTTCCAATTCATCTTGTCTGATTTTATCATCCATTGGGTGAGAAGATTTAGGTGATAATCTAGGAGGAGCAAGAAATGGAGAGTAGTGCTGATTTCCTCCAAAAAAATCATTTGCTAAGGTAGTTCCATCAATATCTTCATGGTTTATGCAAGATCCCAAAGGTTCAACCCCATTTTGCCTCAATAATCTATCATTTATCATGTCATCCATGCTTTTATCTTTGCTTCTAGTGAATAACATGTCCTTCTCAAAAAGTGAAGAGGGCCTAGGTATGTTCAATTTACCAAGATTGCTAGGAGTAAGCTCAATTTCAATTTTTCCCTTAGGTGTTTGATCAAAGATAGGTTCTTTTCCTTTATGTTTTTGACAAGTTGGAACTAAGGGTAATTGACCAAAGTTAACTTGAGGTTGTTTACCGTGACTCACTTGAAACCTAGTCATAACTGGCATGAGAGGGAAAACACTAGTAAATAGAAAGACTCCAAGATGCATTGGTATCACTCTTGGGTAGTAAAGTAATCACTTGTCCAATTAATAAGGTGTAATAATGTAATTTTTTGTCACTCTTGCTAACTTAATCAGCCAATAGAGGTCTTAGGATTGGTTAACACAATATGCCACTATTGGTCTCACAATTGTGGAATGATCCAAGAATTATAATGTTCTATAATAATATGAGATAAATTGATATGTTTAGACAAGTGAATACCCACAATCCAAGCATGAAATCAAAGAATCCCAAAGAAAACTTTCTCCACTAGGGAAATCTCTAACTTTGCAAGTTTTGATTTTGGGGACAAGATAAGATAAGACTTACTAACTCAAAGATAGCTATGATGCAAGGATCCAAAGTGACAACAAGTTTAGATGCTCAAGATTAGGTCCACAATAGTCAAAGCAACTCAAGAATGAAGAAAACATGGTTACCCTAGAGTCCATATGATGAATAATGAATTATTATTTTAACCAACTAAGATCAATTTTAGATTTATAAATAATAATCAGGCACATAGAACAATAATAAAAGATTTCAAGAAAATGTCTACAAGCAATGGGCAAGGGACAAAGCAACCTTGTGCATGAACAAGAATCATGTTGTAGTATGAATCTAATCCCTAGAACCACTTTTGTGTATGTTCTCAAAATGTTTTTCAATCATGCACATAGTCCTAGAAAAGAAAATTTGGCAGCACTAAGGTTCTTAGTAATGGTCAACTCTAGAGCTTTTGCAATCTAGAGTGGGTGAAATCCAATCTCGGTGCACTAGGGTTTTGACATATTCTAAGAATTTAATCAATCAGAGATATTGAGGAGATTCGACAATCCAACAAAAGACTACACCCATGGGGATTTCCCTCACAAGGACATTTATATAGTGGTTGTTACTACCACGTCAAAAATGACTATTACTACTTGAGGTTTCGTCCATATGGTTGACCCAATAAAGGGAGTGTCCATTGCAGTTAACCCTTTCTAATCAAGGAAGACTCACAAAATTGTACCACAAGGGGACTTGGTTTGGATTCAAGGGTTCTATGTTTTTGATGTGCCCAAAAGGGAACAAAGCATACTCCTCTAGCCTCTTCACCTCACCCAAACATAACAAACAAGATTCTTTGACATGATAATTCAAAATCATCTCACCAAATTTTTGGAAAAGCCAATAACAAACACCACCACTATCTAAAGAGAAAGTACCAATGGATGTTGAGGACAAACCTAAGTGGAATAGTGAGACAATGACAAATATCTTTCCCTACCTACAAGGGGATCTATTGTCAAGAGGATCTCCACATGTAAAGCAAGAAGATGAAGCTTAGTCCCTCAAGATCGCCAAATAGTGTTCATAGGGCCTAATTACTATGTGAAACATATATCTATGGAAGAAAATCTAGATCCAATTTTAGAGCACCAAATGAAGTGTGAATCTATGAAAGCATGTAAAAGCACTCAAGCTAAACACATGAGATGTTTGTTTTAGTTGCAAATCCAAATGTTATAGAGATCCAACAAAATACCTAGTAATTCTTGCAACACATCTTTTCTCTATTGTACCTTTCGTTTATGCTGAAACACTTGCTTGCAAAATAAGCAAACACAAGATATGTAATATATCCAACTTATGCAAAATTAGGGTTAGATCTAAAAATATGATTTTTAAGAGTGGTAATAATCAACAAATAACCCAAATGAAATTTCACATCATGCATTGATCTATGTGAAAATTAAATGCAAACTATTCATTAAATGCCCTTTTTTAATATTGATTTTTGACCTAGTCAACAAGATTGGACCTATATGATATGAATTTAGATCCAAAACCCTAAATGGAGAAAAGAGACCCCCATCAAAAATCAAAGAGCTTTCCAAAAATGTTAGAATTTTGAAAAAATCTTTTCATTTGTGCCCTAGAGAGCTATTTTGTCAAAATAGACCAATTTTTTCAAATCAAATTATTGAGCCTTAATATGATATCTAAAATCAAAACACAAAGAACTAACTCTATTTATTATTCAAAGAGATTTCCAAAAATGCATATTTATTATTCAAAGAGCTTTCCAAAAATGCATACTTTTCCAAAAAAATTGCTAATTTTCTCCTTAAAATGATTTTTCATTAAAAATAAAAAAAATAAAAAATACCTTAGAAAAATCTGAAAATTGGATTAAAGCTTGTCTAATATGTCGCCACCTTGCAAAAAAAAAGTTTAGGCTAAAATACCAAGCCATTTGGGAGATATGATTGAATCTTTAAAAATTTAGGGCTTTCTTCTCCAAGAAACTCTACACAAGGGGTTAGCTCCAAAAACATCCAAAACCAACATGAAAGAGGTGGGTTGCCCCATGGTGGGTGCCAAAAATGGCATGTGAAAAATATGGACAAATATGTAAACACACTTCTATGAATCCTTATACTTGAAATCCTTCAAAATAACACCATGAAAGTGCAAGATCTCAAGAATTGACTCATAGCTTCCTATCATCAATGTGCAAAGACCTTCAAAGGTTTGAAGTGGTGGCTCTCATATGAACATTGCCTTGGTCTTCACAAGTACATCCAATGAACGGAAGATTCAAATAATCATTAACATGCAAGATATCTCCAAGTCTCCAAGAAAGCTTCAAAAAATGTCTATCATAATAGTAGCATAAGAAGTCATGATCTTCTCATAAGAATGCTCTACGTCCTCAAGGAAATCACATGAAAGCTCCAAATAATGGTGATAATAAAATTTCCTCTTCCAAAATGAAGGAAGGAGGTCTCCTTATATACCAAAGCCAAGAAGCATTCCCAAATTAGAGGGAAAATGAAAATTAAATGAAAAGGTGTGATCCACAAAAGAGAATGTGCAATTAGCATTTAATTAAGAGATATGGAGTGTAAAATGCCTTAAGATGAGGGGTGTTTTTATTTAATTTAATTATAAAATAATCCATTTTCTTTCAAAATAAAGTGTGTGACATTTATTTAATTATTTCTTTTAAAATAATAATTGTTGCACATAAAATTAAGTGAGAAGGAGTTTTATTTAATTAAAAGGGAGAAAATTCCTTTAATTAAATAATACAAAAATCAAGATGATCCAACCATTTATTAATTAAATAAATTAACTCCTATTTAATCAAGGAAATTGATGTAAAATAATAATTATTAATTAAATAATTTAAATAATTTCTATAATTCAAATAATTTAATTTGATCAAAGGAAATGGTGATGTAAATATCAATTCAAGCTTGAGATAAATTATGAAACCGGGGCACATAGTCAAGGTGACCATTTTAGGGTGCATACACCTGCCACTGCTCTCCTAGTGGTGGCGATGGTGGTTGGCATTGCCACTCAATTTTCTCGCCTCATGGTCGCACAAGCTAGTCCTTGTGCTTGGTGGCTCCTCCTCTTGGTCCTCAGCATGTGGTTTATAGAAAGTGGCCCTTTCACCTATAATTGGCTATCTCACCTTTGCGACCTGATACTAAGGATACTGACCAGGCCCCTAATGATGCTACTGATGGCTGGATTGTTCCCAGCCAGCCTGCCAATCCTAGGGATGACTGGGGATTTCATGATCAGGATGAACCACCCCCCTCAATTGGCATTGCTTTAGCTACTAGAGGGTTGCTTCTTAATTTTTTTTTGTTGATGAATAGTTGTTGATTTCGGCTTCAACCATGTGAACTCTCGTGACGTGATCTTGTATCCCCCAACCCCTTCTTTGTGAATTGTAAACTTAGTATATTATTTATTAATAGAAAAGGACTATTCATAAAAAAAGTAGATTAGTCAAGAAAAAATAAATTTATAAAGAAAAAAATTTATTTACTTATAAATTTCTTGTATTAAGAAAAATATAAAATGTTATAGATAAATAATTAAGGTATATTTTATTTTTGGAAAATGATCAAAACTAATTTTGATGTTTTATATATTTCTAGTGTATATTAAATATCATAAGTATCTATGGGTCAAATATGAATCATTTAGACATTTAGATCAATTTCATGTCCATTTGAATCCTCATTGGTTTCCACTGTCTGTCATACCATATTTATTGCAGAATAAGATTTCATTTATAATGAGATCAACCTTCTCCAACCCAACAGTTGATGTTGGTGCTAGATTTGTTATTGCTACTAGAGAGAATAGCTCTGCCGACCAAGCACCGACACAAGTTCATTCTCAAGGTGTTTTATGAGGTAATTCCTCTCCTGATATAATTTTGAATGTCAAGGAGTTTAATAGTGCATGCACATGGCTAGAACAAAAAACCCTCATTGGGTATTTTGTGGGTCATACTCCTTCTAAAAGCATACTGTGGGAATGGGTTTCCAAGGTTTGGACACCTAAGGGTGTTCGCCTTGAAGGCATTCAAAGTCTTACTGAAGGATTTTTTTCCTTTTCACTTTGGCAATATAGGCCAAGCCGAACATGTTTTTGTGTGAGATCCCTAGACTACCAGCTCCTCCCTCTTAGTTTTTCAATGTTGGGCACAAGGTTTTTTTATTTTAGATGATTGGAAGCTTAAGGTACCCATTTGGGTAGAGTTTCCTGGGATTCCCATTCCTTGCTGGTCTTTTTTACTTGCTATTGCACAAATTGTCAGCAAGGTTGTGTACCTTTAACTGGACAATTTTTTCAACACTCATCCGTAATGTAGGGTTTGTGTTGAGGTCAACCTATCTAGGGACCTTGAGGATACAATGAAAATCTAGATAGGTAGTACCACCTTTACTAAGAAGGTTCTTTACCTTAACCTTCCAAATACCTACTATTGGTGCCAGTCAGTTGAGCATAATATTAGGGATTGTCCCTTATTGGACCATAACCAACCCTCTACTTCGGAAGCTATGCCAACTATGGCTGCTAAGAAAGATGAATGGACTATGATGATGAAAAAAGGGAAGGGTTTGGTTGTGGCTAAGGTGAGCTCTTTGCCTATGGATCATGGTAAACGTAGCTCAAGCTAGATACCCATAGAATCCTCAATTCCCTCCACCTCTTGTTTCAAACCCTGGAGGCCAAGGGATAGTGGGCATTCCTACCTTAGATCCATGCCCTCTTTGGACTTGAGTGCCACAAGCAACACCAATGATTTCCTAGCAAATGCTATGCCAGTTTCGCAACCTAGATGGTCACGATGAGTTTTTTGATAATGGGGAGAAGCTTCAGAGGGTCATTGCTCTTGATGACCCCTCATTTTTGCACAATATCTTCTCCCCTCTAGGGGATGAGAATGACATGTAAGCTAGGTTTCCATGAATTTCCTTTCATGGAATGTGTGGTAGCTGACAGACCTCCCTAGAAAATATTATGTTCATGATACCAAGCATCAATTTGATCTTGATGTGCTTTGTCTCTAGGAAGTTAAAGTTGTTGGGTTTCTTCTTACCTCAACTTGTCATTTTATTTGGCTGGACAGTGTCACTTTTGCTTCTCAACATGAAGCTGGTCAAGGTGGTGTTGTTACTCTTTTGTCCCCTCATTTAATTTCCTCTGTTATTTCGTATGGTTTTGACCCTCTACATAGGGTGGTTTGGATTTTGCTATCTTTTCAGATTCGTTCTTTTGTTATTGTTAACATTTATGCTCCCAATGATGTTATTGATCATTCACACCTATGGCATTGGTTGGTGGATCATTTGCCACCTATGACATGGGTTTTTTCTAGGGATTTTAACATGGTTGAGCTAGCCTCTGACAAGGAAGGCCTTATGCCCTTTAGATGGGTAGCTGGTGAACGAGAGGCCTATATTTATATGCTTAACAAGTTAGGACTTTTTGATCCTAATGCTAGCTATTACCCAGATGGGATTTGGCATACTTGGTCCAATTTTTGAGCTGGGCCTTACAGAGTTTTCAAGAGACTTGATAGGGCTATGATTTCTATGCAGTCCTTTTTTTCCTTTTCTCAAAAGCATGTCATGCTTGTCACTCCCCTACCTAATGTGAAATTTTTAGATCACTCCCCCATTCTCTTTTCTATCACTTGGCAAACAACTCAGCCTCGCTCGAGTAAAACTGAATTTTACCTCAACACTTACTTATTGTCCCATTTGCCAACTGTTACACACATCCTGTGTGTATGGAATTTTGATCCTTGGCCCCCCACACTCATTTTAGATGGATTCAATGATAGAATGATGCTATCCTCTGTATTGCGATATTTCTTTACATTTATGGTAGACAACTAGCTATGTACCATAGGAGATCTTATGGAGCCACTACTCATGATTTCCATATGGCCTTAGAGGATCTTGCCATGAATCCATTTGATACAGATCTCTAGGTTTGACTTGCCAACCTTTGGCACCAGAAACATGTTGCAAATAGTTGTGTTTCTTAGGAAGCTCAAATCAAGGCTTGTCTACATTGGTTGGAGGTTAGCAATCAGGCTTTCAAGGAATTTTTTATTGCTTTGAGGGTTTGTCACTCTATAGTGGGTATTAAATGCATCTGAGAAGATCAGTAGGTCTTCACTAACCTATTGAACATTCTCGAGGCTTTTGTACATCATTATGAGTAGGTTTTTATGGCTCAGGGGCCCTCTATTGTGTGTGATCAAGCATTACAAGCCTGCCTTGATGTTACTCTAATAGGCTTGCTCCTAAACAATATGCCTTTAGTAAGAAAAAGCTAACACTTGCAGACTTAAAGGAATATATCCTTTCTATGGCTGATGACAAAGCCCTTATATGTGATGGCTTCCCTTGTGTATTCTAGAAGATTCTTTGGGATGACATTGGCCCTAATTTTCTTCATGTTTATCATGAAGCATACAACTCTAATTCATCAAGTAATATCATTAATAAAGGGAATATTAAATTCATATATAAACTTGCCGATTCTGAAGAAATTTGCAACTGGAGGCCCATCACTTTGTTGAATGTCTCCTACAAGATCATTTCCAAAGCCCTCTCTCTTAAATTTGGCATTTGCTCCCTCAAATTGTTTGACCTAAATAAACCATTTTTATCAAGTCCTACTATATCTTGGACAAAATTATTTTTATCTGGAAAGGTATGGAATGGGCCAGGAAATCCAAACAACAGACCTTAATCCTAAAGATTGATTTCACCAAATCATATGACCAAATTGAATGACCTTTTATTTTAGCTATGCTTCAAGCTTTGGGTTTTAGCCCAGTCTTTTGACAGTCAGTGCAGATGCTTTTTGGGGATGCCTCTACTTGCATCACCATCAATGGTTGATAGTCTAAAGCTTTTGGACTCTTCCATTCTATCAATCAAGTTTGTCCTCTTACACCACCTCTTTATGTTTTGGCAGCCGAGGGCTTTGGCTATCTTCTTGCTAATGCCATTTCTCAAGGTCCAGTGCATCACATTTCTCTGCTTGAGTTGATCACTCAACTGGTTAATGGTCATTTTGAAAATGATTCTTTCCTCACTTTGATTGAGGATGAGGAGAACATTTCCAATACCTTGCAGTGTTTGGATACTTTTTGCCTTGCTTCAAGGTCTACTATCTAATGACACAAATCCCTTTGCTACCAACAATCGTTCTTGCCAGGCTCTCAATGGTTGCAGTAGTATGGGTGGAAATGGGTCCAACATGGTGAAATTTTTAAATTTTTGGGCATTCCCTTTTCTTTTCAAGCATCTCTTGTGGAGTTGTCGAATGTTGTGCTTGCTCAAATTGAGAAGAAGCTAGAATATTGGATCACTAAGCCCCTTTTACTTGAGTGGAAGTTCTAAATATGTGCCAAAGTGATTGATGCTATGCATATGTACTATTCTTAATGTTGGGCTCCCTCGAAAGCCTCATACCTTAAGCTTGAACATCTTTTCCAAGACTTTCTCTGGGCCTTTGATGCTACACATCATGGCTTCCACAGAGTTGCCTAGGACTTTTGTTGTTTTCTCAAAGATTCTAGTGGCCTTGGATTAATTTCCACCTATAAGCAAGGGATAGCCCTCCATGCTAAGTAGATCATACAGGCTCTCACTAGAGATAAGACCTAGAAACTTTTCTTACAACACTATATTTCTTTAGGCTTTTCAGCTAATTGACTGGCCTAGAAGAGGATTGTCTTTCAAACCCTTCTTGTGACTTCTGAACCTATTTAGATTTAGAGCACTTTTTTTGCTAAAAGAATTTAGAAATCTTGGGATACCATCAAGCCATGGCTTTGCTAGGCTAGTAATGGGTTTAGAGATGGACTCTCAATGAACCAACAAAACCTTTGGTGGTCACCCTTGTTTGCCACTCAAGGTATGCCTTTAGCCAAGATTCAAGGAGCCAGTGCTTTGCATTTATTTTGTAGGGGTATTAAAATGCCCAAAGATTTATTCTCCATGGTTACTATGAGCCTTCACTCATGGGAGGATCTATAGGTGCAGTATAATATTGTCTATCCAGATCAACATACAATTAATCTTCTACTTTTTGTGGTCCCTCCCAATTTTTTACACAAGCTTAGAATTCACTCATCCCACCCTTGGTGGAAAGATTGGAAGTGGTATTCTACCACTCCAATGACCAATTACAAGCCTAGGCTAAGGTATTATTGGCTAGTGCCCCATCTTCTAATGGTTGATACTCTCAACTAGTTTTGGCATTTGCATTCGTCTCATAAGACTTGGAATCTTAGATTTTCCATTGTTTGATATACCATAAAAAGCCAAAGATTTCTCACTTCACCTGGTGTCTCCTTTTCTAGGGCTTGCCTTTGGTTCCTTAGCTCTGACATTCAAGAGTTCCTAATCCTAGATGCCCTTTTTGTGGTCAGACTAAAAGCTTCCTAGATATATTTTGGTTCTACAAACAAGCCCAAAATTATTGCTTCTAGATTTATGATTTTTTCAAGCCTTTTGATCCAAAGGCTTTCACTTGACATATGGTGGTCTTGGGTGATGCTCCCAGACTCCCTTTTAGATATGCCCATATTTGGCATGCATTCATAATGGAGATATTATTTACGATTTGGAAAGATTGCAATGTTGTTTTATTCTCCAACAACTTTCTTGTTATTCATGTTGCTATGTAGTCTAAATCATGTATATGTAATAATGTCATGTTGTAGATACAAGTACAAACTAACAAAGTCACACTAGAAGTGGCTCACTTGTGGGAGCTACTTGCTCACTAGGGAAATGCCCCTTGTATAGTTGCCCAAGTGCCTCCAGATGTTTTGTCTACTGACCATACTCCTCCTCATAGTTGTCATCAAGGCCAAAGCAATTATACTCACCCCTTGCTGCTTGTAGACCCCCAAGTCATAGCCTCATCGCTACTCTCCCAGTGGTGGTTTTCATGGCTGTCGCCACTCGACCTTGCCTTCTCAGAGGCTAGGCTCGGGTTGGTCCCCAGTGGCTCCCCCTGCTGCCACTAGTGTGGGTTGGCCATTTTCTCACCGTGACCCCAATTTGGCTTTCCCTCGGCTAGATTTAGCCATTTCTCCTCCCAAGGCTAAGGAAGATAAAGACAAGGATATTGATAAAGATGTTGCTGCTATTGATGGTTGAGCTCCCCTTGAACCAACCAATAACCCCAAGGACTTCTTGGGTTCTGATGAAAAAGATCCTCCTTTGGTTGGAGCTACTCTTGCAGCCTAAAGGTTTTATGTTTTTGCTTATATTTGTTTTTTGATGAAAAGTTGATCTCTAGCCTTGGGCCATTTGAACTCATGAGGTGATCTTGTATCCTTGACCCCTTTTTTGTGAATATGTATCTTTAAATTTTAGTTAGTGAAAAAGGTCTATTCATAAAAAACTCAAGCATCATGAAAATGCTTTCTTACATGAAAGAAATTGTAACTTGTGAGGTTAATTTGATAGAAAGTTGTTAAAAGACTCATTGCCTTTATTGTCTCTATGTTGGAACTATCAAGGAGGTGCTTATAATTACCTTAGATAACTTGTTAAATTACTAGAGTAAAGTTCGTGCAAGTGGACCTTCTATTCAAACTAACTTTATGATTTGAGTGAATGATTGGGGACAACATTTTTAGAATTGTAAATGATTATATGATTCTAATTCACATTAAGGTAATATCCATCCCTTAGAAATTAAAGGTACACTCTAGTGTTTTTTCTCCTTATTAATATATATGAGTTAGTTTCATTGATTGGTGTCTTTAAAAACCAAGATATGGTTATAATTTATTAATATTATGTAATTATTAGGAAAGAGTGAGGATTGTATACTTCAACATTTAATTTTAGTATCAATTATGAGCTATTATAGCCTGACTTGAGATTAAAAAATTGCTAGGCTTGAGGCATTTGATGAATTTATGAAAATGGATGTTGATAGTTCATGAATATTAAATATATAGTGTGTGTGAATTGGGATGAGATAATGTCAAATGCATAGAAATTTAGGAATTTATAGTGCTCACACACACTAGGATCACCCAAAAACACAAATAACCTTGCATGAGAGATTTGGCATGATAATTTGTAATTCCCCAATTGGCATACTAAGGAAAAACCTAAAAGAAAAATTCCTTTAAAAAAAAACAACAATGTTGAAGATGTGACAACATGCCACACTTGCAGACCATGATGGAAACAAAGTTTCATATGGTACTAAAAACACAAGGATGTTGAAAACAAGAATGGCCTCACCATTACTACAAGCAAGGTCACACTATTGGGAGACTTACCAATTGTAAGACAAATCTAACATGATGTACTTTCAAGAGGACATACAAAATGTACATCACAATTGGGTTTTGACCCATGATTGCATTCTCTCACAACATGACACATTAGTAGGATGAAAAATGATGCAACTTCAAGGGTATCACTTAGGTGAAACACTATAATCCATATGTAAATAGGAGGTCAAAATATATATAGTTACAATATACAAAGTGAGCACTAAATTGGTCTTTCAACATCAATTATGTGATATGAACAAATGAATAAAAATATAAATAGATTGTTACCATCAATTTGTAATATTTAAAAAAATTCATGATCCTTGAATACTCAATGATGTTTTTTACACCACTCAACCTTGTTGAATATAAATATCTACTTTGACCATGCTAGGAAATGGTTTTTTGGGCTCACACAATTTAACACAAATATAATGGGGGGTTTTATACTCACATCAACCACATAGTATACACACCATATACATCATGCAAGAATCACATGTGCAACAACAAAATAGGCATGTACAAATACCTCATTCAGTACCACCAAATATCATATAACCAAATACTTACATTGGACACAATCAATAATGGATGAAACAAAGGAATTAACATTTTGCATGATAAAAAATGGCATAAAGTAAGGCACTTGTACTGGGCACACTTACTAATTGAAGAAAAATCAAAAGCAACTCAAGTCCAACAAATACTAGATCATATAGAAGGATGCAAATGGTGTCATTATAAAGGCCTCAAGACTCGACCAAGCCAAATTGAGCTCATATCTCCAAGAGATGAGGTTTCCTAACCATACAAGTCCCAATATAGGTAGAGGAGACATATCCTCCACACTCATCCTAAGCCTTTAGGAGCACTCCAAGCATGTTGAGGTGGCATTTTGTTAATTCCTTTAAAATTCTTATGATTTCTTATTAATCACTTACTTTAGCTATTTCTTTACAAGATAATCTACTGGCTTAGTCATGCCATGAAAAATTTCAACATGCACTTTCATACTTCCCTCTAACATCTACACCTCAAGTTCATTACATTTACCAAAAAATTGAATGTGGCATAAAAAATAACAATATTTTTTTATTAAAATAAAACCAAACTAATCTTAAATGACCTCAAAAAAAAAGTCATGAAGTAGACCTCAAATCTCTCAATTTATATCAATCAATATTAATTATGAAATTCAAATTTTAACAAAATATTTTCACATGTACAATCCTTTTTTTTTCTCCAGAATTCCAATAAAATAGTTAAAATTTATATTTTTCACAAAAAAAGAAAAGAAATAAAAAGTGTCATTTATCTCAAAATGCACAACCATTTCAAATACCAATTTTGGTTTTCAAGTATTTTTAAAATATTGAGCATATAACAACACAAATTGGAGAAACAAAAAAATAAATCAAATAACATTTTTACTACTTTATTCTTAAAATGTTAAGTGCATTAGAAAGATCTTATGTTTCTACAAAAGTAAGCATGACACTCAAATAAGAAAATATAATTAAAAAGATAAGAAATGAGAGACTTGTTGATCTTTGTTTTATAATTCACTAAATAGTAGAACAAAATAGAAAAGTATATTATCCTCTCTTGATCAAAATCATTTGTGTGCTAAGACTATGAAATGTAATGCCTCTCTAGCAACCTAATTTAAGATATATTTTGGGATATTAGGTTCTTATGCATTATGAGTATGGTAGGAGGTTAGATGATACATCATGTCACATATTTTATGCTTCCTATGATACATTTAATATGTTTTTAAATATTGATTAGGAAGTATAGATTATTATGGACTTCTAAACCCACTAACCCATCTAACACCTATACTACTATCGATATGATTCTATATTATTGTAATGTTATTTTTAGATATGTGTGTTGGTTGGTTAGTGATGCAAGAACAAGTACTAAAGCCTCTATAATATCTATAGATTTAGAGATGAAACCATGGTCTAAATAGGCACCCTGAAGCTAGAAGTTATGTTAGGGGAGTCATCTATCCAAATTGGGAACTTGGGGATTTTTATTCTTGTTTAGTTTAATGATATTTTACTTACATCCTTATTGTGATTTAGTCTTACCATTTGGAATATCAGTATATGTTTATCCAAGTATATATGGGTGCACACATATATACCTAAATAAATATGTGTGTGTGATAGTGGTTGGATGTAATTTCTTGCATAAATATTTTATAACAAAATGATATGGGAGATAAATAAAATAAAAGAGAGATTAAAATGTTTTAGAGTTTGGAACCTAGAACCTTCCACCTTTCAATCTCACCCTTCACAAACTCACACACATATCTCCTCATGAAGCATAAAATGTAAATCAATTTTAACCTACGACTTAGCAAGGCCAAGTTATAGTATAGATATAGTAAAAGGTCTCTAGAATTGAGCCCTTGACCTCTAGAGAAGGATCTTAGAGACTTAACCATTGTACCATGAGAATCCTTTAAGTAAGGACCTCTTTACAATCTAGATAACCTAGTAATGGTTAGAGATTTAATTTAAATAAAATTATTCATTAAAGGTTTGATTTATTTAATCAAACCTTAGTGAGCTGACTGTAATAGATGCAATAATCTATGAATTTAAAATTGCTCCCTATAAATAAGGGGCTTCCCAAAAAATAGAAACACGAAAATTATGGAGGAAAACTTATAGTCAAATGTACATTTTTGAAGATCATTACTTGTATAAACTCAAAGGAAACCAAGACTAAGGATGGGAAGGATACAAACAGTGAGATAATGGCTGGAAGCTTTCATCTTCTACAAACCCAAGCCCAATTTCAACCGGAATAGGAAAACAATTAGGCCTTATTATCCCATTCTACTTTAACATGTGACTTAGATAAGGAAAATAAAATTAATATTCTATCTTAGATCATGAAAATATTTTGATCTTCATCTCTCTACTATTGTGTTTGAATTAAATGGATTTTTATTCCTTTGTTTATTCGTGATGGAGTCTTGAGTATGGAGTCAAGTCACAAGAATGCTAAGAGTGGAATCCCTTGATAGGAAATGGCTATGGGGTTTTCATTCTAGGATCTCAACCCAGATGGTATTAGGAAACCCTCCTGCACCTTATCAAGTCTTGGAATTCAATTCATAACATTCTTTATATATATTTTTATTTTTATAGAATAAATGTGCAAGAAGATTACACATATGCACAGCTCTGCAATTTACCCCTTCTGTCCAGTTAATATCAATGCATCATGTTTCCATATTGTATGCATGGTTATATTGAACAAATGTGTGGTTATATTGATCAAATAAGCATCAATATTGAATGAATGTGCGGTTATAAGAAAGAAATGCACAATTTTACTATTTTCTTAGTTGTGGTTCATTGAGTGATATCCTATAATCAGGTTCTCTATTTGTTGATCCTAATTGACCTTGTTTCTTTTATGTGACTTTTCTAGGATGTCATGATTACATAAATTTTCATGGCTTGTGTATTGTATCTAGAGTAGGGTAAGAAACCCTAGGTGAGTGGCTCACCATAGGTGTTAGGGCCCATAAGTGTCTACCAAGGATCCTATGTTTTGAAGCCAGAGCCCTGCACAAGCTGGTTCCATTTGTGAGTTAGCTAATAAGTGATAACATAATGAAAAAAGAACTTATGGGATAGGTTTTGGAATTCACACACTAAATAAGATAATTGTGGCAGTATTGTTGTAGTACTTAGGGAAGGGACATTCTACATAACTCATAGGTTCCTAATTTGGGATGTTGATCCCAACATTACTTGGTTGTGCTTGTCCCCGTTTGAGTACTCAAGGAAAAGATGTTCTATGTTGTAGGATAGTCTTAAGCCTGGGAGGTAGATCCCAATACCTTAGGAAGGTATTATGACACTCACCTAGATGTGGTTGAATCCCTCACTCTTCTTATGCCTCTAGTTGTCCTTTTTCTTTGTAATTTCATTTTGGGCTTTATGCTTTTATGTGACCTTATGTTACCCTTCTACTTGATTTTGGGTATAAAGCTTAGACTATCTTAGAACCTAGGTGGGTCATGGTTTTGTCTCCTAGCTTGAGGGAGTGGTTTTTTATGGTTCCACATGGTTAGGTGGAAAAACAAGAGGCCTCTTTGTGGCTTGCATTGGAGTTCTTCCCAGAGATATGCTTAGATGATGCTTAAAGATGCTTAAGGATGTTCATGTTACTTGAATTAATGTAAATGATGTAACTTGATGTAATTTAATGAATCATGAAAGTGGGGATTTAGTTTGATACATTTTAAGAAAAGAACATGTATAAGGGTTGGGTAAATAAGAAAGAGGTTTGGTTCTTGAAAATTAAATGTATTAAAATTGTATCTCTTTTATAATTCATCTTGGTATTTATGTATGATGGTGATTACTTATGTTATCTACTTTCCTTATGTAAATCATGATATATATCTTGTTATAGTTTCTATTCTTGATCATCCTCATTGTAAGGTTAGTTTAGTCAATTATGATGATATTATGGCATTTTGCATTTATATTTATGAACTATAT
Source organism: Cupressus sempervirens (assembly GCA_028749045.1). Classification (NCBI taxonomy): domain Eukaryota; kingdom Viridiplantae; phylum Streptophyta; class Pinopsida; order Cupressales; family Cupressaceae; genus Cupressus; species Cupressus sempervirens. The sequence continues at coordinate 654,660,121 of CM053788.1, forward strand.
AATCTTCATGACAATAAACACTAATGCATCGAATAACTTAAGTAATAAAGAATGAATGTTAAGAGAATCATAATAGACTTTACATCTATGATTAATGAATTTAATAGGAAAAGGATGTTAAAAATAAAAATAAAATAAAAAATTAACTCATCAAACTTATCAATTTTGGCCTATTATTTTGGGTTCCCTTTGCAAGGGAATTACATAAAAGATCACACAACATAAGCTAATATTCTTTTTGTTTTAGGTTTTGATTGTGGATAAGCTCACTAGTTGATGTGATTTATTAAATATCACAAGGGGCCTTACATTTTCATTACTCAAGTTCATTTTAGATCATGTTGGATTTAGAATCTATTGAAATAGATTACAATCAAGTACTTATTTTTGGGTTTTCAAGAATATGTAGAAAGCAAAGGAGAAGGGTTTAGGAATTCTACTCTACTCCTAAGTTTATGACAATGATAGATATAACTTTGATGGACAAATTCATGGATAACAAAGTTTCATTTCACCAAGTTATACTACAACTACACAAAAACTAGACCAATCATCAAGGGATTATGTAAATGGTTTTCATATCACAACAAATACCATAAAAAAATGCACATTGATCATGGAAGTTAAGCATACATAGGATTGATGGGTTAAAGCTAAACTTTCACAATGAATTACAATCAATAAACCATCAAAAGTATGAACCAAGCAATTCATCAATAAATTATTGCATTCTCCATTAAAATCACAACACTTCATCTAGACAATATTAACCTATATGAGGGAAATATGAAACCAAGCAAGCACCAAGGCATGTCCAATAATAACTAAAATTCAATGATAACTTTGCTTTCTCAATATCTCTTATAAATAATATCAACGTTTCATTGCCTTACAGATGATAAATGAGGCCTTTATATAGGTCCTTGAATATAATGTGTGACCTATACCAAAATAATAACGGATGGCCCATTTTTTCCAAATCATCCCTAATTAGGTTTAGGGAAAGCAAAATAATTTAAATTAATGCACATAATTACATACATCAATGAAGAGAATATAATAATCTTACTGGGCCAATAAATTCCCACTATGCATGTTCATTATGAATTTGTTGTCAAGAATACCCTATCTTTAACCATGTCATTTGAATTCCTAGAATGTATCTAATAGTGTCTCTAACTCATTCATGTTGATACTTAGTGTTAAATATTTTTTTCAATTCTAAGGCTACCATTTCCCATTTCAAATTTCTCAAATTATCCTCCCACTTTGGAAATAAATCTTGTGTTATATGCATGTCATTTGAGGAAGTGGATAAGTTGTCAAAATCATCCTCAATGAATAAATTCAATAAAAAAGACTCATATGATCTTCTCTTTAGGTTGCCCATAGTTATTTCATTTTTTATCAACCTTTGTGATAACAATGATGTAATAGTGTTGGAGGCTTCATGTTGGATATTCCTAGCTATCCCTTTCAATCAAATGGACTTTTCAATAAAATTTTGAAATATTTCCTTTTCCATGAGTATTGAGCCATACTTATAAAAAAAACTATTTATTTCTCCTTCCCTAATGACCTTGCGATTAACCAAAATCTTATTAGGCATCTTTACCAAATCCTACAAGTCTAATATGATCTCCTACTTAAAGTTTTCATCTTCCCATTACTCCTTCATTAAATTAATCATGAAAAGGATGGCCCATACACTATCATAAAATTCCACCAAATCCTTACCATGCTTGTAAACCTCATTTTTTATGCACTTTTAGAAACTCTTATGATCCCACTAATACCCTCTATTGATTTGACCAAAATAACTAGAGTAGAGACAAAGGATGGAAAATCTTCTCTCATTGGACAAGGTAAGTTGTTAATGAATTTGTGTAATGATTTCATCTCAAATTTTGTGTCTAATATTTATCTTCTAGCTTCCTCATCTTATCTTTCATGGCTTGTGCAAAATCATCAAATTCTTCCATAAAATGTACATAGGAGGCATGTCCTAAATCAAATTCTATCACATTGTATTACTCTGGAGTGATATGATCCTTTATATTATCAACTATTGGTTTTTCAAACTATATAATTCTAGATCTAGATTCTTCTCTTATGACCTTTGTAAATTTCACACCTTTTTTTGCTCCTTAGATTGGTTAGTTTAGTTAAGGATCTATTGTAATTTAACTTCTAGATCAACCTCATTTTCTTGACTTCTTTGTATCCTTTTCCTCACACATTCTAGAATATTGGCATCTTGATCCCTCTATAGAATGAACTTATCTTTCCCTTGGATTGTTCTAATATTAATTCCTTCCTATGGCCTTGGGCTTTCTATGTTACCTTGGGAGTTGCTACCTCTTTAGTAGGAATGTTTGCCTCTATTGCAGGAGTTTCTGCTTCTTCCTCGAGACACTCTTCTTCCATCATCACCTTTTATAGTAGTGTACAATACTTTCTTCAATGGAAACATCTTGTTATCTACTTCTTTTTATAGATCTTTGATAGACATTGACTTTTAGTCTATCCTACATTGGTCTATAATGTGTTCTTCTTCCTTTGCTCTTCTATGGCTTGTTTCTACTTCTTTCCTAGTGGAAGTGCCTATCTCCTACACCATTGGGCATATTGTTCTCTACTTATTTTATAGATATATGATATACATTTATTCATAGTGTATCCTACATTGGTTTAGTCATGTGTTGTTCTTTCTCTACTCCTATTTTTCTTATTTCTACTTATTTCCTAGTTTAAGTGCCTATCTCCTACACAATTGGATTTTAACTAGGTGATGATGGAATATTCATGGATCTTTTCCTCTTATGTTGCATTTCATCAATATGAAGATCCAACCTCCTTCTTGGTTGTTTTTCCTAAGAAATACTTGTCTCCTTTTTTCACTCTATACTTCTTGATGGTATTTCTCCTTTTTATACTATTTATCTTGATGGCTTCTTTGGTCTCTCATCTCACAATAGTAGATGACCCATTAACATATATATGTCAATTCATCCTTTAGTATGGTCAAGTTGTCCAACTTCCATTCAATCCACCACTTCATGAAATTCAAGACTAGTTTAGGCAATGTATTGAGGTCTGAAATATCCATCTTTAACCAATCAAAGGGATTAATGGATATTTGATTTTCTAGATTGTATCCCTTCTTAACCACATTTAAGTTATCCTCCAAGTGATCAGGTACTTGAAATATTTTTCATGTTCTAATCATGTTTAGTGGAAAATTGGAACACAATTTCTTTCTAATCTCATTCTCATCTACAACATTGACCCAAACATATTCAAGGTGCATTATGAGTTGATGTCTCAACCTTCCACTATTTTGATTTTGTTGTAAGGGTCAAAATTGAGTCTTCTTGGATAGAGCGATAGATGGAAGAAATTTGGATAATTTGATAACCTCTCAATCACTTTCAAACATGGGCACATTTTAGCATTCTCTTCTCCAAACTAAATTGGAAAATATAACACCAAAATATTTCCCATATGAGTTGTGTTGTAAATTTCCACTTGCTGAATGATCTTCAATAAGACAATTTTATCAATTGGTAGCACGAAAGCTTGTATGGTTGAGAATAAAGCTCCTACAATATTGTGTCAGAAGAAATGAGAAATTGAATAAACCATGCACCATATTTATCTACTAAATTTATTTCCACAATAAATAATCTCATGTGAACACTTTTTTACAAGGTCCTAAAAATGTACACAAAAAATGCATCATTGACCCTAACTAAGTCATGTTTGGCATCTAATACAACTAAAGGTACCATTTTTGAACCTTCTAACATGGAGTTCTACTTTTTATTATTCATTTTCATCTACGTCCATCATATCTTTTATTTCATGCCAACATGTAAATGATATAGGAGCTTACATAAAAGTTCCTTGATTTCTCTAGATTCATCTATTACTCATTCAAGTTATTGCTAATCATTATGACTTTATCCATATGGTTTTACTCCTCAACCACCTACTCAATGAAGTACCACATCGATGTCTAAAATAGATAGGATTGTGGCAATCCAAAAGTTCAACTTAGCATATAACTAAGTTTTTATATTCCCATTGAAAATCTAATCAGACTAGCTCCTTGGGAAATTTGGTGTAGTGTTATTTATTAGTTGTTGTCCATTTATTGTTTATGATGATCTCAAAATGTTGAACCCTAAAGGTGTAAACTCTATAGACTTGTTATTTTTTCCTCATCACTGACTTTTTGGGATAAAGGCATCCCAAGTGCCTATGCAATAGTCAGTTGAGAGAAACGAACAATGATATATCCATGTGAATCTTTAATTTCTTTGTCACTAGGTTGTAGTGCTTCACACATTCTAAAATCAACTTAGCATGTTGAAAATATGGGGGTAAGCATTATTCACAATTTGAGCATCTAGATGCATTAGGTGAATATCCTTGTAACTACACATTCTTTTGTGGAATTCAATCATATCCGAGTAGTTGAGATTGGTGTCTCTAACTTCTACCCATTTTAAAATAATCTTGAATTTGTTATAGAATCCTCTTTGTTCATTATTTATTATCAACCTGCTAGTTGTACTCATTCCTTTAGGTTTTTTTGTCTTAGCTTCAAGCAAAATTGTATAAAATAATTTTTCATAATAGCGTACAAAAAAAAAAAACTCAATTTCCCCATAAAAGAGAATTCTAAATTTTTTTCAGAATTTCTCCACTTTGTTGAGGTTGGGATTTCTCTATCCTTTAAAACTCTTTTTTTCACAATTTTTCTACTTATTACAAAAAAAGTCCTCTTCTTTGGATTCCACAATTTTATTTGAATTTTTCTAAGCGATTTCACACTTTCCAGAACCACTTTTTCTTTCAAGAACTTTACACTTTCATAAAAATATTAAAATCCTCTTCCAAACCTTTGGAATATTCAAACTATTTCTCTCATCTTGTTCCTCATCTCTAGGTGTAATAATGGAATTAGAATAGTTTCTTGCATAGACAGTAACCATGAAAAGCTAATTTAAAATTTATCAGCTATAGTTGGAAAATTGTTTTGTTTGACTTCCAAGTTTCTGATTCAAATGAAGATTCTCTTATAGAACTAATATCACTTGTCATAGTTTTTTGTCACTTTTAGAAAGTCCTAATTTAAACTTGTGACTTCAACATGAATTTTTTTCATTTGCTTGATATTTTAATTTTGAAATATTGGTCAATTACTCGCCTTTTGTCAAAAAATGGTATTTTCTCCAAATTTTTAATTGTCACAAAAATTCCTAGGAAATTTCCAATGCATTTTCAAAAAAGGTGATTTGATGACCTTTACATTTTAATCAATCTAGTTCCTTATCATTCTTTTCAAAATTTCATTAATTAAATATTGATAAAAATTAATATTTAATAAACTCTTTAAATTAAAATATATATAAAAAATTCTCCCAAACTGCAATTCTTACATCATTTAATCTTCCAAGAATTTATTAATTGAATATTGAATATAAAACTTTACCCACTTTAGCTCCAAACTTGATTTTCTCTAACACTAGATATGATTATCCAGAAACCCTCCAAGTGAGAAGGTAAAAGTAGGGTGGGGATGACACCCAAAAATCTTCACTATTGTAGCAATAAAGTGTATCCAATGAAGGTTACAATGTATTGACCATGAAACATGATCTACCCTGTTAAATGCTTACAAAGGTTGTTAGGTCTGACCTTGTTGGAGGATTTAAACACCCTATTAGAAGTGTGCCTTGTTAGAGGACTTCAACTTACAACTAAGTAAGCACCCTGTTAAAGGATTTCATACAACCTGTTAAGACTACTCTATTAAGAGATTTGACTGAAATCACCTATTAAAATGTCTCAGCATAGATCCTGTGGTTGGGACTTGCTTGCCTGATAATAGATCACCTCTATACAATGTCTTCTTGATCCTTATTGATCAAATGTCTCAATGTTTTATCCTTTTCTCTATCCTCTATTGTGCTCTAACTGATTCTACAATTCACTCTCTCTTCATAACATCTGAGTCACCTCAAATGCTTTGTGTTTGCATGCTAAACTATGCTTTTCACTCCTTTAACTCTCCATCGATAGATAGTTTAGGGTTTCGTCCTCCTTAAAAATACTTTGGTGGCTTAGGGTTAGGTATGAATCTACAGTCAAGACTCATCCATTTTGCCACTTAATCCTTCCCTTATTCTGATTGGCTACATGCAATTTCATAGGGAATCCAAATAGAGATTCGTCCTTATTTCCAAAATATCGTAATTTACCTTTAAGTTGGCTCAAAAATAGTTTACATAGTTGTTTGTTTTATTACAACCAAATATGTCAAAACTATGTCATTTGGCAAATGAAGTCTCTGATACTCAGCATGCACTAATCTTTATACTATGACTCGACACCTGCATTGCTTGGCATCCACTATTTACTTGGCTCTTGAATCACTTGACATGGTCTATCTTCTCGACACTTGAGTGACTCGGCACATGAATGGCTTGGGACTCACTATAGCTTAGCATGATCTAATATTTATATGTTGTGCTTAACATGTATTACTAGTTTGGTATGAACCAAGTAAATAGCTTAAGTGTGTTGACACTCACTTGTCAAAACCAATCTAAGATCAACAATCTCCCCCTTTGACATTAGTGTCAAAAACACTTGAATATACATTAATATCCTTGATCTCTCGAGCACAACATATCCATGAATCAAATCATATACAAAATTTCAAAATATCAAAATTTTGCAATAACTTGTATACCTCAAAATTTGATAACTCCCCTTGAGTTGATATGTCTATTCTGTAACCAAAATCTTATGCTCCTTTTGAGTCAATGTGTCTCTATTGATACACTTTGACTTCAATATACTATATTACTGATACTCTACCATTTGATATGCTCTCCCTACCATGTTTCTCTTTTTTCTTATTTTCCTCAAAAATACTTCTCCCCTTGCTACTATGCTCCCCCTTTCAATTTCTCCCCCTTTTTGACACTTATGTCAAATGGGCTATACACTTATTGTGTGTTTGTCCAAAAAGTATTTATGAACATCCAATATGATCTTGAGGGCTACATCCTAGTTATCACATGCAACATCCATTGACTTGAGTTGGATTGCAAGCTCACCAGCAAGGTGAACTAGGCCATCTAAACTAGAAAGATTGAAGTCTTTCTTTAGTAGAGTTTCAACATAGCCTAGCTCCTTGTGCAATATTTCCATATGTGGGGTGAGGGTTTCTTGTATGCTTGTTAGTTTGGCTCTTATGTTAGCCTCATCTACTATCAATACAACTAACTAACTCTGTGTTTAAAGTAGTGTCCTAAAATGCTTCTCCCTCTAAGCTAGATTTGATGGTAATCTTGCACCTAATGCAAAAATTTGGCTCTCCAAGCTTAGAATGTGACTTTTGGTCTCTTGTCTGAAGAGCGTTGGATTTCATAGTTTTATGTACAATGAGAAGATGTTCTCAAGTAACTTCTTCACATCCTCAACCTTAGTTGCCAATGCAACTTGTGTTAGTGCTATCTCACCAAATATTTTCTCATTCACCTTATTTTGGAACTTCTTTTCTAACCATTCTAATAATTTGGCATTAGTGTCAAGGTCTTCATTAATGACCTTTTCCACTGTATCTATCAGTTGTTCCATTAGTGGCTTGTTCTCTTCAAGAGTTGGCAAACTAAATGCTTCTAGAAAGATTTCCTTAATGTCTTGAAGTGCTTGCTTTTTCCTAGTTTCTCTCCTAAGCATTTCTTGATGCTTCTTCCTTTCTAAGGTTTGCTATAGTATGCCTATTTGTTCTAATGTCATAGTATCATTATCATATTTTGGTATAATAATTTCTTCATCAAGGCTTATATCTCCATAGTGGATTACCTTTTCAACCTTTGATGATCTTGGGCTTGGCACTGAGATCTGCAATGGAATAGCTTCTATGCTTGGCTTCTAAAGAGTTTGTGTAGAAGAAGTGCTAGATGCTAGTAAAGATACTAATGCTTGGATGGCCACTTGTTCCTTCACCTTATGTTTCTTCTCACTCTCTTTAGGCTTGCCCTGGTCTACTACTATGACTTGACTAGCACCTTGTCCTTGTGTTGTAGGTGTAGATAACTCTATCTATCTTGTTTCTTTCTAATCTATAGTAATGTATTTCTCTTTTGTTGTTTTCTTCTCAATTGTATCAACCTTGGTAGATGTAGCTTCAAGAATTTGAACCAAAGGTTGTACATAAGTAACTGAGGGGATGATAGGAGGTGGTTCTTGTGGATTCATCTTTTCCCTTGTAACATTAGTTACTAAGTTTTGTAATTCATCTACACTTACCAAAATTGGATTACAAAAAAGTTTGGCCTGCAATGTAAATTGATCCAATATTTTATTCAAATCTTCTTTAGTAAGAGGATTGATGTTCTGATCTGATAGATCAGAGAGATCCTTGATAGTTATAGTTTTAGTTATCTTGGTTGTGTCATGTGGAGGACTGAAATTCAACAATTGTGTGTCATGCACACTTTGTTCTTCTTGTTGCTCAGGCTCAGCTGTTCCCTTGTCATCTTTTTTCATTTCTATCTCTCCTCCAACTATGTTATCTTTGTCATCATCTTCTTTTTTATCATCTTTAACCTCTAAAGGTTTAGTTTATCCTTTCTTAACTGTGGTTACCTCATAAATGAGTTTCCATACTTTTCTTGACTTCTTTACAACATCTTTGTAGAATGCTAAAGGCTTTGTATATAGGTGTGAACCTAACTACATATTTCTTTACAACCTTAGCAATTTTTCCCTTAGTTAACTAAAGCATTACTTGGGCTAACTAAAGCATTACTTGGGCTAGTGTGGTCTCCCTAATTTATCTTTCCAAATTTAGATAATAATGCCAAATTTTTTCTCAACTATGTCATATAGACTTTTAGGTACTAAGTTGGAAAACTTTAAAGGTGTTGTCTTGAATTTTGATATCATGGCATATAGGGCCTCTTCCACTTGGTTTTTCTCATCTTTACCCAATTTATCAAAATCAACATGACTAGAACCTAATAGATCTGCATTGTTCTTAACATTTTCACATAAATTCTCAAGATCTCAGAGCGAATTATGACTCACCACCTTAAATTGGCCATTTTCATCTGAATATGTCTTCTCTTCATTAGAATCTGGTTGTGCCATATATTTCCTTCTCTATCTTTTCTACTCCTAGCCTCCTTTCTCTATTTTCTTTTTCTTTTCTTTGGTCTTTTGTGTTGTAGCACATGTGTTGGCTCTTATTGTAGGTGCAGTGGGATTTGGTTGACTTGGTTTGACAAGTTTCTTGGTCCTTTCCATAGGCTATGCCTTGGCCTTCCCCTTCTTTTGCTTGACAAGAGTTGGTACTTCCTTGGCTTCTTCTCCCTCAACACCTTCACTCTCCTCCTCTTCATTATCTTCTCCCATGCCATGTGTTAATGCTAGAGGTTCTTGTACTTGAGTTCCTTCTTCCTCTTCACCCTCTTCTTCTTCTTGCTCTTCCTCCTCAACACCCTCTCCAAATTTGGCTTTCAGTTTCTTTACTAGCTTGTTCTTCTTCTTGATTGTAGAGGCAGTCTTCCATTCCATGGCAATATTTGATTTTACCATCTCATAGTTTCCAAAAAATTTTGCACTTTTTTCTACCTCTTCTGCTAGTAGAGATGTTATAGTTGTTGAGGCTTCATCTACATTTACCTCATATCCTAAGGGTCTCAACCATCTCACCCTTGGTGTGGCAGCTTGTACAATTGTATAATCAACATCCACAAGAAAACATACATCATTATAATGTTTTTCAAGAAAAGATAGTGGTATCTTAAGTCTCTGCTTCATTGAATTTTTGAAATCTTCAAAGTAACTACTCATTAATGATTCAAAATTTTCTCCTAGCTACTCAATGTACTCACCAATATGTACTGCAATTGATCTGTTGGTCTTCCACCTAATAGTAACAAATGAGGGGAATGTGTTTTGTACATAAAAGAATATACAAATCAATATTGAACCAAATTTGCATTGTGCACTCTTGGTTTTCTTGATTTCTCCAAGGTTCTCCATCAGTTATTGTAATTGGAGTTCTGCTAGATCATATATATGATCTTTTTTGACAATCTTATATCCAACATCCATAGTTATGCAAGGTACATTGTTCAATCTACTAGTGTGATAGAACTTATGTGATATAACCGTTATAGCAAAGTTAATAAGAGGATCTGTGATTGTGTCTAAGGTCATACCTCTTTTTTTCCAGATAGCTGCAATACTCTTTTTAATCACTTTCTTGGAATCACTTCTTAGTGTCTTAGGTCAATGTAGGGTTAGGTAGTCAATAACTCTATGAATTATTCTCTTGGTAATTTTGATTGGTCCACTCTCCAGCCATAAGGAACCATCATGAATTTGGCTCAACACTATTCATATCCACTCTCTCCTAAACACATTTGGAAAATCTAGGGCTTGTGTTAAACCTTTTTCCCAAACTTGAATTCTTCATTCAAAAAACCATTTTCACACAGTTTGTTATATGCTTCCCTAATATCCATGTCACCAGTGCTACCAATCTTGTAGTTGTAGCATTTTCTCACATCTTGAACCATTATTACATTCAACAGGATCATTAACAATGTGCCAGAAGGATCTTGTTTATATTCGATGTTAGGAATGGCTTTAAACACAGGTTGTTTATCTTCATTACTCACTAACTAAAAATTTAAAACTTCCTTCCCTTCAACATTTTTTGAACTTGATGCCATTGTATGAAACTAGGGTTTATGAAAATTAAAACTGCATAGCTCAACTCTTGATAAATACCTTTGGAAATCTGATGAATTGACTTAAGATTGTAGCTAAAATCTTTTACAATTACTTTGATAAATTTCTAGATTGCCTTATGCTCTACTCACTCTTGCTCAAATTTGAAATGATGAAAAATGAGCTAAAATCAATCAAATACCCTTTAAATCCCTTGCATTTAATGCTAAGTGCTTACACAACTATAAGCTCAACATTAGTCTATTTTAGGCTCAATCAACATCCATTGATATTTCCATCACTTAGTATCCATTATGAGTTTGACATCAACTAGCCAGACTTCTATCTCAACATCTTCTAGCATTCCACTTGGCACATATAGGAAATATTTCATGCTCGACAATAACATGAAAAAATTAAAGATTTATCTTGGATTCCTATCAAAATCTTGCATCTTTATTCATGCTAATGTATTCTTTTCAATACTATAACCTTTTGGAATTGATGTATGATATAGCCTTTAAATATTAGTCCCACATACCTCTTGTTTGCCTAGTTTGATGAGGTGTGATCACCTGACCCATTGGGTGAAGTGATCCCTTCTCCATTTGATGTGCTGCAAACATCCTTTCTCTTCCATGTCTTGTTCATCTCATCTCTAATGTGTTGAAAATTTACCTTGCCTTTGTCTTTATCAAATTCACAACTTGGTGCCTTTAACCTAGTTGGACAATATTTATTGATGTGACCAGTCTTACAAACAACTAAAACATGCGGTTTGACTTAACCATCTTTGGTAGTTGCCTTTGAAGTGTGTCCTAATACAATTCTCAAGAGCATGCCCATATTATTGACAATAATAATAGCTATATCTTGTATTATAATCCCAATTATAAGAGTTGTCATTGTTCCTTACCTTTTTTTGCTTGTTTGATGACCACATGAGTTTGGATCTACATTCAAAAGCTCTATGTCGATACTTCTGACAGTTGTAGCAATATCCTTCAGATCTTTGTACATGCATGGTTTTGGTTCTACATTCATGTGCCTGATGAACTTGTTTATTGTGCTTGTGGAAATGAACCATGTTCTTAGGCTTGACATTCTGATTTGTAGTATTGCTCCCGCACACATTAGTAGTATGTCCTTTCTTACCACAATTATGACAAGTAGGTTTAGAGTTTACTTTTGTTGATCCTTTCCTCTGCATTTTTTGATGATTCTCCTTCTTCAGTGCTTGTATATCCTAGTCCAGATGTATCATTATTGGATCTAGGGGATCTCAATAATTGCTTAGAGTATTTTATGGCTTCATTTGGTTTCTTTAAACTTTCAAAAAATTCCTTTTCTCTCTTCAGGTCACTCTACAATTGTTCATTCTACAACTTCAATGTGGTTATCTCAATGTCCCTGACATTCAACTCATAGTTGGCATTCATTATTTGATTTAGGGTATCTAATTACATGTTGGAAATCTTGGTTAGCTTTGTTGACTTCTCTTCTAGTCTGTTGGCTAGAATTATTTTGTCTTCTTCAATCATGGCTTTTTCTTCCATAGCTTTCTTCTTTTGTTCAACCACTTCACATAGTGATATGGCTTGTGATTCTTGCTCTAATTTGAGATTTTGAATCTGCTCAGCTTGGACTCTATTCTTTTCAACTAGGTCTGCAATTGATGCATCAAATTTATATGAGTTTCCATCTACAAATAGCTTAGTAGTGTCTATCTCTTTGTATTGTGTGTCATTCTCTACAATAATAATTTATTTCCTTCTCTTCAAGAATTTCTTTAGTTCCTCTCTTGCTTCATTTAGTTGATGTAGTATGAGGTGTATTTCAATCTCCTCGTTCTTAATGGTCTTTCCCAACTTGTAGACTTCCATTCCAAGATCTTTCCTCAAAGTTGCAAAGCTTCTCTTTTAGAGAACAAAGATTTGATACCAATTGTTGGAATTACAATAGGAAAGGTAATTTTTTTTTTGAGGGGGGGGAGGGGTGGGAGAGGGTGAATCAATAGTTTAAACTTGGACCCATAAAATTTTCACCACACATTCATCTCATGCGTTCAATGAGTAAACTAATATAACATATAAAACATATACATCTAAATCATGAAAACATGTAAGAATTCACACACATAATACTAGATATGATTACCTAGAAACCCTCCAAGTGAGAAGGTAAAACTAGGGTGGGGATGACACCCACAAATCTTCACTACTGCAGTAATAAAGTTTATCCAATGAAGGTTATAATGTTTTGACCATAAAACATGATCTACCTTGTGAAAGGTCTATCCTGTTAAAGGCTTACAAAGACTGTTAGGTCTCACCTTTTTAGAGGATTTCAACACCCTATTAGAAGTGTGCCTTATTGGAGGATTTCAACTTACAACTAAGTAAGCACCCTATTAAATGATTTCATTCAACCTATTAAGACTACTCTATTAAGAGATTTGACTAAAATCACCTGTTAAAATGTCTCAGCATAGATCCTATGGTTGGCACTTGCTTGCTTGATAAAAAATCACCTCTATACAATGTCTTTTTGATCCTTATTGGTCAGATGTCTCAGTGTTGTATCCTTTTCTCTATCCTCTATTCTATTCTAACTGATTCTATAATTCACTATCTCTTCATAACATCTAAGTCACCTTGAATGCTTTGTGTTCGCATGGAAAACTATCCTCTTTGCTCCTTTAACTCTCCTTCATTGATAGATAGTTTAGGGTTTTGTCTTCCTTAGGAAGACTTTGGTGGCTTAAGGTTAAGTATGAATCTACGGTTGAGATTCATCCATTTTTCGCTTAATCCTTCCATTTTTTTTGATTGGTTACATGTAATTGCATAGGGAATGCAAATAGAGATTGATCCTTATATCCAAAATATCATAATTCACCTTTAAGTTAGCTCAAAAATAGTTTACATAGTTGTTTGTACCATTACAAACAAATATATCAAAACTATGTCACTCAGCATATGAAGTCTTTGATACTTGACATGCACTAATCTTTATACTATGAATCAGCACTTGCATTGCTTGGCACATTATTTACTTGGCTCCTGAATCACTTAGCATGGTCTATCTACTCGACACTTGAGTGACTCAACACATGAGTGGCTTAACACTCACTATAGCTCAGCATGGTCTAATATTTATATGTTGTGCTCGACATGTATTACTAGTTTGGCATGAACTAAGTAAATAGCTTAAGTGTGTTGACACTCACTTGTCAAAACCAATCTAAGATCAACAAAGGATTTATGCATTCAAGCTATTGAAGGTTTCTATGCAATATTTAGCACCTTACTATTCAAAACAAATTGATACAAGTATGAAAATGTGTTTCAATCATTGTTTTGTCACTGATCTCAAACCTGCTACTTGCTAGTAAGACAATTGCTTAGATGATTTGAGTACTATCATTTTTTTGATTGATGGAGAGGATTTGATCAAATGAGGTAACAATAGTACCTAGAGGAAAAGTTGAGTTATGATATGGAAAAGGAGTACAAAGATCAGTTAAGATAGTTAAATTATAGTTCATTGATTATTTACTTAAACTTGTAAAGGATGGATACACTGATTAAGTTTAGAAGAACAAGTAAAATAAATTGAGTCTATCAAGCTTAATAATCTATATAGTAGGTGTTGATCAAAGTTAGTTTAAACCAAGAAAAAATTAGTTGAAGCCAAGAAAAGTCAAATTTCAATGTATGTCGAGTCATATAGTGCAAGTCGAGTAAAGTTTAGTTGATGTCGAGCACCAATAAAATTTAGTTCATGTCAAGAAACATAGTATGTGTTGAGCATCAGAAGCAAGTTAATGTCGAGTGTCATCATTATGAGAAAGATCATGAATTCTATGAATCTGAGCTGACAAGTTTGATTTCTTGGATTATTGAACCGTATAGAAGATAAGCTTGATGAGCTGGTGGTGTAGAATTTAGGATGAAATATTTTTTTAATGCCTCAAGATGAGAGTTGTGATGGGCATGACATGGTGATAGGTTCTGCAGTTGATAGCTTGATAATATGTGACTTAGAGCAGGAGTTTGGGAGTGATGCTTTAGTGGGTGTTGTTATTGATTCTACTCCTTTGGCTATGACATCTCCTGACTTAGCTAGTGATCAGTCATAGTGGGTTGTATCACTTGTTCATGGTGAGCTATTGACTGAGGTTGGTTTTTTTAATCAACATTATATTGCAGGGTATGTACATCAGTTAACATTTGATCCTTGTGTTGAGGAGTTGATGGCAGGAAAATTAGGTTTGGGTTCCATTTCTTGCTATTTATCTTGTGATGGCTTTTCACCATCAGGGGTGCATGGGAGTTATGGTTATGAGATAGTGGCCGATGATCTACAGAGTTGTGTTGACTGCAAGAGTTGTACAGTGTGTGGATTCTCCATACTTGGTATAGTTTCATTTGAGAGCATTCACCATTGTTGCAGAGTTGGATTGTACATTTTGTATAGGCCAGTGGGATGCGTTGATGGTATTTGTTGTGTTGGCAGTTTGATTTGTCCACTTTACTTGGGTTTTGATGTTCTAAGATTTTGTGTCTCATGGGTTTCTGATTGTGGTAGTGGTGATTTTGGAGTTTGGTTGAGCTGTAATTGTCAATTTGATTATGGATTCCTCTTGGTCATATTGCAGAGGTATTGCAGGAGCCTATGTTATTCGGTAGTAGTATAGTTCATGACTACATTTGGGATCCAGGTGGATTGATTGGTTTATTGTTTAGCCATTGCTTGAGGACAAGCAATATTTGGGAGGGGAGGACTTGTCATGTCCCCTTTTCAAATAATTAAAAATAATAATCTTTGCTAAGGCAGGCATGCCCAAAAAGGCGAAGTTTCAGCAAAAGGGGATAATCTTTGGAAGTGAATGGACTAATAAATAAAAATTATTATTAAAATATGTTTTATTAACCCCTCTTGGACGTGAGTTAGGGTTATGCCCTCTTTTAAGGGGTTTGGAGGTATTCTGGGCTCATTCCAGAACTTGATTTTGCTCATTTCTTTGTTGTTCTTCAGAGGCTGCCAAACCTGTGGAGAAGGAGACCCAAGAATGGGAGTTTTTAGGTTTCTAAGAAGGCTAAGGATAGGAGTTTGAATTCATTCCATGTGCATACTCATGCAGAGTTTTCCTTTGTGCTGAACAGTGCAGATTTGTGAGTTTTTGGGTGTGTTTTTTTAATAAGAGTTTGGTGTTTCCGGTTGAGTATTTCATATCAGTTTGGGTTGCTGCTGTATATCGGACTTTTGAATGTTAAAATAGAGCTGAATATATATATTTGAATATGATTATACTTTTGTGATAGATTATTAAGTTTTTGTGGTGATTTCGGGCTATTTTGTGCTATTTTTGGGAGCCCGATGAGCATTGTTTTTGTCCTCCATTTGGGAGCTATTGTGTGCATGTTATACAGATCTGGAAATATCATTTTATAGGTTGTTATGCTGCTCAAATTTCTGTAAAAATTACCACTTCAGATTTATTAATAATAGGTGAAGCTGTGAAGCTTTTGGCACTATTTTCGGCATACCCGATTTGGGGTTTCTTGAGAAATTTGGTGGATCTTTGTGATATTAGTTGTTTGATTTTGAAAATCTGATTAGAGGCATGAAATATCATATAAAATCAGTAAAGGGAAATTTTAGTTTAGCTGAAGAAAGCCCCCTCCCCCCCTCCCCATCCCCCACAACAAACAAATAATCTCTTTGTTTTCCAGGTTTGAGATCCCAAATTGATGAACATGTTGCAGATTAGAGTACCCTTTTCAACTTTTTACATGACTAAAAAATAAAAATCAATATAAATCATCATCATTAAGGGCCTTTTTTTAATCCTTGATAACTTATTTTCCCGTGAAACACTAATTCACTCATAATAGATCAATGAAATAGTTCTAGGTTTGTCCATAGTGGAGTTTTCAATCCAGTCAATGAGAATCAACCTTTTTAGAGATTATTTGATAGCTCATTTTTAAGTTTGTATCTCACAAGGTATTTCATCTTCATCTTTTTCATTTCTATACACTTCATCATTTCATCATATCTTTTTATCTCAACTCTATACTGCATATCTTCTTGCTTAAACCCTCTTAAGATGGAGGTGATAGGGGAAAATATCCATGTTATTCATTCTTTTTTTCCATTAGCTTTTCCTTGATACTTCCTCTTGTATCAATTTAATCTAATCAAAGGGGTGGATCTTGGTCTTCCCAATGTACTAGGTGGTTGATCCCATTTTATCCTTGCACATTTTCATCAACCCAATTGCATCAATGCTTTCTTTTGTGGTGTTAGATTTTTCTCCATTGTTCAAATTTGGAGTTAGATTACTTTTAGTGTATCTAGATCTACTTTGTATTCTATTGTTTCCATTGGTTGTATTTAGATCTCCTTTTGCATTGTTTTCATATAGATTGCATTTCATATATTTTCATTTTGAAAATACAAAAAATTGCATCTAGTTCATTTTTAGATTGCATTTACTTCCAATGGAGTTGTTATGTTTCTTTTCAAGTTTTATTCATGATATTCACGATGTTTATTTTCATGCATATGATGAGAATTGGGTTTTTCCTTGCATTGATTCACATTCCCCTTCAAAGGGTAATCTTTTCAAAGATTATTTTGATTAACCTATAGTGGTTAATGATGTTCCTACCCTTGATAGTGATACTATTTGAGATGAGTCCTTGTATATGAATGATGATTACTCTCTCCTTCTTGAAACTTTTTTTAGTCATGATTGTTCCTCCTCTAATGTGTGATTTCTTCCCTCTTGCATGATTCTAATATTTGGGATGAACCCTTATATAAGGATATGGATTAAACTCTTCCTCATGAGACACCTTTGGATGATTTTATTGTTATTCCTCCTATTGATCAACCTCTTTCTCTACATTTTATTAATATTCCTTCTATACATGAGGCCTTGATGAGTTTTGTTTGTCTTTCTACTATGAGTGTCTTAGTTGTAGAAGACCACACCCTTGATTCCTCTTCTTGTACCTTTACAAATATATCTCAAATTAATTTAGGTCTTTTTAAAGATGATAGTTATTATGAATTTCCTTTCCTCAATTCAAACTTAGATCATAAGGACCCTACTCATATCAACCCTATAAGTGGCTTCTCAACTCTTCAAGATTGGAAAACCTTAGATTTTATACCAACATCATAGATTCTCAAATTTTTGCATCAAATACCTTTATTTCATGAATATATGCATATTAATTTCTTCTCTTTATATTTTCATCTTATTGCATCTAAGAGATCTTTTATGGTTCATTCTTATTTTAAATTAAAGTTCTATATCATGTTTTGTGTGAATTGTTATGATGAATGGTTTATTTTTCAAGATCATTTTACTTGATACATCTACATCCCTATTATGTTACTCCTACACTTGTCACATTGTTAGCCTACTCTTTGGGGGATCATTTTCCTACTTTTTGAATAATATAATAGTCATTTTGATGCAGGAGCATCCTGGGTGTAAGGGAAATCTTACGTCGCCCAAAAATATTTTATTTTTAGTCTTTTCTATTTTAATAAGGACTAGTAGATAGGGTGGTTACTATTTATGAGAACTTTCTATTTTTATTAAGTTTTTCATATGAGCTTGGAATGTTCTCATTTTCTACAAGAAGTTTCATTGTAGAGATATAAGCCTACCATAAAAATCTCATTGCTCCAGCTTAAGTATCAAAAAAGTTATTATAGATTTTCTATGGAAAAATTTGTAGAAAAATATTTAGGCTCATTGTTGGAGGCCTTAGAGTACCTAGAGGAGGTCTGCAAATTTGATGAAAGGGTGCTAGCACAGTTTCAAGCCTATAAATCATGAGCTAGCATTTCCAAAAAGTGGCTATAATAGCTAATTGGAGCAATGGTTCGTGCGTTATGGCCTTCAGAAGTTGGGCTACCAAAATTTCTAAAATAATATGTCAAAGATGTATTTGGCCAACTCTATGTGTATTGTTAGGGTCTATTAGTCCTAGGTATTAAGTTTGAGCATCTAGAACCTTCCTGGGTAGCATAAAACTGCTTATTTAAGAAAGGCCCAAATATTGTCAAGGACAGCTCTAGGTGATAGTTCACAACACTATCTTGTAGACTTCTGTAATGAATGTGCCCATTTTGGTTAGCATATTGTAATTGAGAATTTTGTAATTCTACATTTGCGACAATAATAAGAAATCCATATTTTGTTCTCACATTTGTTGTTGTTTCTTTGTTTTTGTTATGAGTTTATGGTATTAAATGGGAGTCCCCTGCATCAAGTGGTATTAGAGCTAGTGTTCTTGAGTGTGTGGATAGATCACCAATTGTGAGGTACCGTGGTTTGGACTAAGCATGTAGAAAAATCACCAATTGTGAGGCAATTTACACTAGGGTTTTAGCAAAAGCGTGAAAATGCCTCCACAAAGAGAGTGTGGCAAAAGAGCTATAGGTGTTACACCTGAGGCTTTTTGAGCCCTCCAAAGAAAAATTTAAGCATTGGAAGAACAAATGCGAAGAGGAATAAATATTCCTATAAGAGATGAAAGTAAGGATGAGGATCAAGTAGAAGAAAATGCCAAAGTAGAGGCATTTCTAAATCTAGAGGAAGAGAGGCATCTTAGGGCCATCTCCAAGATTAGAAAAAGACCTAAGTTTGAGGTTCCCACATTTTTAGAAAATCTTAACCCAAAAGAAGTGATTGATTAGATCAATGAACTAGAGGAGTACTTTGAGTATGAAGATATTGAGGATCCAGATAGAGTCAAGTTTGCAAAGGCAAAACTGAAAGGACATGTAAAGATCTAGTGGCAAGAGGTTTAGTTGGAGTGAAATAGAAAGGGAAAGGACAAATGCACCAGATGGGATTAGATGATAGCTAAAATGAAGTGACACTTCATTCCTATCGATTATGAGCTTGATCTATTAAAGAAGATACAAGGAATGAAGCAAGTGGGAAAATTTGTTCAAGAATATATCGAAGAGTTCTACCGAGTGTATATGAGAAATATGTTAGCAAGTAATACTAATCTATTAAAAGAACAAAAGCATTAACTAGCATAAAAACCATAACATATATGAGAGACAAAGTGGAACCCTCAAATGAGAATATGAGCCATAGAATGGCTCTCCCAATGAGGGTGGTCACTTGCTTTGGGGATGAGTCTATTTGATTAGATTTGGTATGTATGCTCAAGGTTCTCAAAACTAGCTTCAATGGAGATGAAAAATGGAAAATTGGTAGCTTTGTGAGCTCTCAATTTGGCATCATAAGGGTATGGTTAAGGGCTTTGGTTTCTCAAACTAGCATTATAACTTTAGCTTCAAGATTGTGATGAAATGGCTTGGGAGGGGATTCAATTTATAGGCTAAGGGCTTGAGGGATGGAGGGCTAAGATGGAAGGAAAGATGAAAGCTTAAGGAGGGCTAGGATGCACTCAAAGGGGAGCACATGGATTGTGCTTGTTTAGCACCAATCAGGGAGTGACACATGTCATAGGGTGAGTGGATGGAGGAAAGGGGATGGATGAGTCAACAAAGGAGGCTCAAGGGATAATATCTTCATAAAGACCCTTCATTATGGCTTTTAAGAGTCTTTATGGCTTTTGTAAGAGCATTCATTGTTGGGTGGTTGGGATATTTTGGAGGGAGTTGAGATTGTTGACTTTCCTTGGCTTAGGAAAGTCTTAAGCTTGCTTAGGGAATGTGACAACATTAGGGGGTGGATTAGGCTTGGGTTTAGGATTAGATTAGGGATGTTAGAGATTTTCAAGTGGATGGCATTCATGAGGGTGGGTGAGTTAGTGGCTAAGCTTGGTTAGTATGGGTGGATGGGGTGGATTAGGCTAAAAAAGGAGATTTAGGATAGGTTAGGGGTTATTAGCTTTGAGGGTTTTATTTATCAAATAGATTTATTTATTAAATGGGGATTTTGGAATTAGATAGAAGAGTAGGATTTAATTGATAAACAATAGGTTATTTGATTTATCAATTAGGACTATAGATGATTAATTAAATTAATTAGCTAGAGGATGGCAAAGGATTAATTAAATAGGAATTTAATTAATGATGCCTTTAGAGATAACTAAATAAGATTACCAAAGTGGTGTAATCAAATTTAGGTGTCTACACTGAGTTCTCATTAAAACTGACCATGCAAAAGCTAATAAGGAGAAATTCACCCATGATCTTAATGGGTTAAAGCCAAGCATCCAAGATGAGCTAAGTTTGGTTTGAATGAGCAGTGTTGATGAGGCATACTAGTTTGCCTTAAGAGTTGAGGAGAAACTAAGCAAGAAGTTTGACAATAAGAATAGTGGAAGAGGTTGTGGTGGAAGATCTGGTAGATGATCTTATGGATTTTATAATGATGATTAGAAGAACAAGGATGAGGTTGGAAGTAGCAACCATAACCAAAGGAGAAACAATTCCAATCATTTCCATGATCAAAACAATAGAGATCAAAGAGGAAGAGGCAGAGGACAAGGATCTGGAAGAGGAGGTTTTTCGTGGAAAATGTTTTCACTATGAAGAAGAAAGGCATAGAGGACTTGAATGTACCCAATGCCAAGGAAGGAAAAATCAAAGAATAGTAGGTTAGGTGAGAGTTGCACATGTTGATGAAGATGCCAAATCCTCACATTCTGAAGATTTTGAAAGAGGAGAAGTCCTAGTTAATAAAAGATTCCTACTGAGTGGTGAGAATGAACCTAATCAAAGAAGCAGTTTGTTTCACACAAGGTGTAGTTGTGAAGATAAGTGTTGTGATGTGATCACTGATGGTGGAAGTACTTACAATCTAGTGTCAAAAATAATGGTCACCAAGTTGAAACTGAAGAGATAGAAACACTTGCATCTATGTCATATTTTTTGGGTGCAAGATGACCATAAGGTTATGGTCAATGAGCAGTGCTTAGTGAAGTTCAAGATTGGGAGCTACAAAGATGAGGTACTATGTGATATCATACCTATGGACATATGTCATATGTTGTTGGGTAGGATATGGTAGTTTGACAGGCATGCTATACATGATGGGCAAGAAAATACCTACACTCTAACTAAGGATTGAGTGAAACACAAGTTGAAGCCATTGAAGGATAAAAAAGAAAAGGTATGTAGTGCTGCTAGAATATGTTTTTTTGATGGAAAAAAGTTTCTTAAAGGTATGAAACATGAGCATATGTTTTTTGCTATAATTCCTAAAGATATTAAAGAAGAAGTAGAAGAGGTACTTGTAGAAGTTGCAGATATGTTGGAAGAATTTTCTAATATTGTATCATATAATGTACTTGATGGATTGCCCCCAATGAGTAAGATCAGTAACCAGATGGATTTGGTTCTAGGAGCCAGTTTTCCAAACAAGGTAGCACACATAATGACTCCAGTAGAAAGTGAAGAGTTGAACATGCATGTTCATGAGTTGTTGTAGAAGGGGTTGATTCAAGAGAGTATGAGTCCATGTGATGTACCAACATGTTAGCACCAAAGAAGAATGGAGAATGGAGGATGTGCACAAATTCTCGTGCTATCAACAAGATCACCATCAAGTATAGATTTCCTTTATTGAGGATGGATGATATTATGGTCTGTTTGAGTGAAGGTCAATATTTCACAAAGATAGATCTAAAGAGTGGGTACCGTCAGATTTGTATCAGAGAAGGTGATGAGTGGAAGACTACTTTCAAGACAAGGGAAGGATTGTATGAGTAGTTAGTCATGCCTTTTAAGCTAACCAATGCACCAAGCACTTTCATGAGGCTCATGAATGAGGTACTGAAGGAGTTTCTAGGTAAGTTTGTCATTGTTTACCTAGATGATATATTGATCTTTAGTAAGACATTGGAGGAGCATTTGATACATATTGGCAAGGTGTTTGAAAAGGTGAGGGAAGAAAAGTTGTTGATAAACCTGAAGAAGTGTAGTTTTTTAAAGGAGTTAGTGTACTTGGGATTTGTAGTCTTGGGACAAGGTCTGAAAATGGACACAGAGAAAGTGAAGGCTATCCTTGAATGGCCTACTCCAAAGAGTGCAATAGAGGTAAGATCTTTTCATGGACTAGCTACATTTTACACAAAGTTCATAAGAAGTTTTAGCAGTATTGGTGGACCCTTGACTGAAATAGTGAGAGGAGATAAAAAAGAGTTTAAGTGGAGTGTAGGAGTAGATAAGAGTTTAAATCTATTGAAATAGAAAGTTATTGAGTAGCCTATTTTAGCACTTCCTAATTTTAACAAGGTGTTTCAAGTAGATTGTGATACTAGTGGTACTGCAATAGGAGATGTTTTGAGCCAGGAAGGTGGACCAATTGCTTATTTTAGTGAGAAGTTGAATGATGCAAAAAGAAAATATTTTGTTTATGATCAGAAATTTTATGCTATAGTTCAAGCATTGAAGAAGTGGAAACACTATCTTCTTCCCAAGGAGTTTGTTTTGTATACTAATCATCAAGCTTTGCAATATTTGAATAGTCAAGGAAAATTGAACCAAAGGCATGTAAAATGGGTTAAGTTTTTGCAGAGTTATACATTTGTTTTGAAATGTAGAAGTGGGAAGTCTGACAAAGTTGCAGATGCTCTTAGTAGAAGACAACTTTTGTTGACATAAATGCAGATAGAGGTGGTTGGGTTCAAGGAACTTAGTACATTGTATCCAGATGATCCTGATTTTGGTGAAGCATGGAAGGCTTCTACAAAACTTATTACACTTGACAAGAAAAAGTGGTTGGATTTTATGATCAAAGATAATATGTTGTTCAAAGGAAGCCAATTGAGCATTCTAAGAAGTTCAATGAGAGAGAACCCCATCAAGGAGAAGCATAGTGGAGGATTGGCTGTACATTTTGGCAGAGATAAAACTATAGCTTTGGTTGCTAAAAATTATTAATGGCCATAGTTACAACAAGATGTGATGAAGTTTGTACAAAGTTGCCAAGTATGTTAGATGGTGAAAGGAGTGAAGTAGAATATAGGGTTGTATCAGCCATTACCTATACCAAAGATGCCATGGGAGGATGTCAACATGGATTTTGTTCTTGGATTAATGAGGACATAGAATGAGCATGATTCTATTTTTGTGGTGGTTGACACATTTTCAAAGATGACACATTTTATTCCTTGCAAGAAGACTAGTGATGTTGTTCATGCAACAAAGTTTTTTTCAGAGAAGTGGTGAGATTACATGGTTTGCCAAAGAGTATATTTTTATATCAAGATGCCAAATTTTTTGGGTATTTCTAGCATACATTGTGGAAGAAGTTGAAGATAGATTTGAAGTTTAGTTCATCACATCATTCATAAACAGATGGATAGATACAAGCTGTGAATTGCAGTTTGGGAAACTTGTTGAGATGCTTGGTTGGAGATAAACCAAAAGGATGGGATATGATTTTACCATAGGAAAAATTTTCATATAATAATTCTATCAATAGGAGTACTAGTAAATCACCATTCCAGATTATATATGGGATTAGTCCTAGAAATGTTTCTAAATTGAGAAAGTTGGATAAGGGAGAGATAAGTAGTGTTGAAGCAGACGATTTTGTTGAACATTTGAAGAACATCCATGAGGAGGTGAGGAAGCACATCATAAAGATGAATACATAGTATAAGGTTAAGAAAAATGTGGAAATGAGATATAAGGAATTTTAGATTGGAGATGAAGTCGTGGTTCATTTGAGAAAGGAACATTTTCTATTAGGTACATATAATAAGTTGAAGATGAAGAAGTTTGGACCATGCAAGATAATGAAGATAATTGAATATTTCACCAGTATTTAATATTCCAAATTTTATAGAGTATTATGAAGGAGGTGATGGAGATGAAGTTGCAGAAGCACAGTGGAGCATTCTAGCAACTAGTTTGGCTACCAAGGAGATTGAGGAGATACTAGACAGTCATATTAGAAAAAGTACCAAAAATATAACTTATGAGGAATATTTGGTCAAATGGAAAGGGAGACCAGTTGAGGATTCATCATGGCTAGCAATGGAGGAGGTCAACCATCTTGGTTTTCCTCTAAACATCTGAGATGTGATGGGTTCACTTCTCAAATTACCCTAGTTGTTTGATGTAGAAGCATCCTAGGTGTAAGGGAAATCTTACATCACCCAAAAATATTTTATTTTTAGTCTTTTCTATTTTAATAAGGACTAGTAGAAAGGGTGGTTACTATTTATGGGAACTTTCTAATTTTAGTAAGTTTCTCATATGAGCTCTAAATGTTCTCATGTTCTATAGGAAGGTTTATTTTAGATATATAAGCCTACCATAAAAATCTCATTGCTCCAACTTAAGTATCAGAGAAGTTATTATAGATTTTCGGTGGAAATTTTTGTAGAAAAATCTTCAGGCTCACCATTGAAGGCCTTAGAGTGTTTGGATGAGGTCCAAAAGTTTGATAGAAGGGCACTAGCATAGTTTTGAGTCTGTGTTTCAAGAGCTAGCATTTCCAAAAAGTGGTTATAATAGCCAATCAGAGAAATAGTTTGTGAGTTATGGCCTTCAGAATTTGGGCTACAGAAATTTCTAAAATAATTTTTCAAAGATGTATTTGGCCGATTGTATGTGTATTGTTAGAGTCTATTGGCCCTAGTTATTAAATTTGAGCATATATAACCTCCCTTGGTGGCATAAAACTACCTATTTAAGAAAGGCCCAAACATCATCTAGGAAAACTTTGGGTGATACTTCGTAGTACTATCTTGCAGATTACTATAATGAAGGTGCCCATTTGGGTAAGCATATTGTAATTGAGAATTTTGTAATTCCACATTTGTGGTGATAATAAGAAATCCATATTTTGTTTCTCACATTTTCTGTTGTTTCTTTGTTTTTGTTATGAGTTTATGGTATTAAGGGGAGTCCCCTGCATCACATTTTCCCTCATCTCTTCATTTGGGGGAAAGGGCCCTATTTTCCTCTTTCTAATCATACCATAGAATTTTTTATCTCCCTTTGTTGACTTGTTTTCCTTTTATACAATTCAACATCTTTTCTTGCCTTCTTATGATTATTTGAAATTACATGTTTAGTGTAAGTTGGAACCACTTAGGGAGGAATAATGTCTCCTTCCTTCTTCAATGTATCTAATATCCTTTATGAATTTTCATTATCCTACATGCATAAAGAATCTAATATTTAGGGCATACATTAGATTTTATTTCTCATTTATCTCGAGGATCCATTATCTTGTGGTTGTTTCTTTCATGATAAATAAGTAGGCATAACATGATATCCCTTCATCTATTTATCTAATTTCTCTATAGATTTTTATTTTGACATTCTTAACTATGAATATGTATTTCTTTGCTACATGCATGACTATTGTTTTTGCCTAACAAGTGTCTTTTCATACTTTAGATTTTAATGCTTCTCATTCAATGGTAATTTATAAATTACTTCATCCATAATATTCTTTTCTATAATCTTACATTATTTAGAATTGATCATCCTATGATGTTTCTTTCTTTTATCCCCTCTATGGTGTAACATTGTATTCTTCTTTTCAGATATCAGGTGTTTACATTTTGTGCATGACTATCATTTTTTTCTTATGACTCATCTCTATATCTTGCAATATTTTATTTTATAATCCTCCATAGATTTTATTTTCTTATATCATGACACTTGGGAGGAAAGAAACTTTGTATATTCTTTATATCTTTTTTTCTAAGGACCTACTTTCTTTAAGCTTATATCGAACTTGTTTATTATGTGACATTGTTCTTTCTTTATGAAGAATTGTGTCTTGGCTATGGATTCTCTCTTTTACAACAATTGTATGTCCTGCATCATCACGTCTTCTTTATCACTTAAAACTATGTCCACTATATATTCAATCCCTTGCTTGGATATTATTATCCTTCATCCAAAGATCCCTATTTAACTTATATATATAGCAGTCTGAATAGGTTCATTCTTGTTTTTTTTCTTGGAGATGTTATCTTAATCAAACACTCCTCTTAGGTGGATGTCTTGTTTTTGAGATTTCTCCCTTTTGAGGATCCTCTTTCCATAAGTGATTTTTTTTTCACAATTGTCTATGTTCTTAGATTGTAAGAGTCATGACACTTCACTATGAATATAGTCTACATTGATATTCTAAGGATATCTCCTTGTTGCATAAGTAGATATCCTCTTTCCCTTCTTGCTCATGTCTATTATAAATAGACATGGTAAGGAGGGGGCAATACATACACCCTCTTTTTACATAGTAGATATGGATTATGAACATAGTTTAGAGTACTTTAGCCCTAGATGCTAGGTATGCTTTTTAAATCATTCTCAAATCTATGAATTGTTGCTTCATCCATCTTCAGCATACACAAACACAAATGCTCAATATTATAATGAGTAATGCAAATAAATCTTCTAAATATCATTCATGGGTAATGCATTGAGACACATATATGTTAAATCTTATATTTCTGTAACACATAACAACTTGCTAAGTCCCAATATAGGTAATGCATTTAGAAACTACATGTTAAGTCCCATACATGGGTAACAAATATTTTAAAAAAATCATTCCATGTTGTTATGATGGATGTTGATCTATTGATGGAACTTTTCTAGGTGTACTAGTGGGTTACTACCCCATTAGACTATTTCAATGTCATCTTTTGTAGTAGCTCTCTTGGTGATTCATAGTGGGGTGGCCAATCTACTAGGTGAGGTAATCACTTTATTTTTCTCTTTTTCTTTCTTGCTAGTAGAGATACACTTAGAATCTATGTTGATTAATTATATTGCTCTTTCATTTCTTATGTGATCACTTATGTTCTTGTAATGGCTTTCCAAATATGATATTAGTGGGTGAGATGTTTCTTCAGCTGGGGTCCCTCTCACAAGTTTATTTAGGTTTATTTTAGTATTAATGGCTTGTTATATATTTTTATCCTTATATGCACCCTAGTACATGGATGTAGAGTTAGGAACCTTGGCCTTGGGTGCTTGTTCTCTTTTACTAAGTGATGTTCTATCTCATTACAAATTTTTGTATTCTTCTCTTCATTTTCTTCTTCTCTCTCTCTCCTTTACCACAAGCATGGGTAGATCTACACTTTCGCTAAAGTGGGGGCTAAATGTACCATCTCAAATTGGAAGAACTCCAATTTAATAAATTTTTAGCACCTCTTTAATGCAAGATCATTAATATCCTTCTCTCTTTCATCTCTTCTTCCCTTTATCATCCTTCCCCTTAAGTGTAATTGGGGTAAAACTTAATAGATACTCTTTAAAGCTCCTATTTCATAATGATAAGCTTGAAGTAGGATCTATTTATCCTAGGTCCTTCTGTTCCTTCATATATCCACTTAGAATATACTCCTTGTACCAAAATGGGATTTCTTTGTAATCTGGACCCAAGTTTTGGATTCTAAGACTTGTTTTGGAGCCCCGAGACAATCCTTGGATTTGTCCACCTGATCATAAGGGGTGCAATTTTCTCTTGACCAATCAGAGGCATAGTTTTCCATTGATGGACTAGTCAAGGGTTCCGATTTTAGTTTATTAAGACCTATTTTGGATCCCCTCTTTGGGTCCCATGTTTTGAGATGTATGGATGTTAACTTCTACGTTGGTTGACTCGTAGGAGTAAGCGATTTTGATCCCTTTATAAACCCTTCCATTTTCTCATTTTCATGTCTCATCTTCAAGTTCTCAAGCATCCGTAAGCTCAAAATCTCAAGTTATCAAGCATTATTTAAGCTATTTCTCCATTGAAAATCATAGATTGTTGCATTCAAGCTATTTAGGTAGTTTATGCAAGATCTAGCACCTTACAACATTCAAGATCTCCCTTCATACATTCAAGATCCTTTGTAACATCATATACATCCATCCTCTCAAGATATACATTCATTCCTATGGAATATTTCAAGAAAATTCATACATGAAGGTTTTGGTTTCACTTTTATTACCTTTCTAAGGTTTTGAAGTCGAGTCTAGGCTATCACATATACATACTTGATTACATTCCAAATTCAAGAGCATATTCATAGATTTACATTGATTTTATGTTAGATATATCGCTACTTGCAAGAATTCTATTTAAATTATTTCAATTCAAGGTTAAAACCTAAACTAAGGTTTGATCAAGGCAACCCACCCACCCCCACCCCCCAAAAAAAAAAACAAAAAAAAAACAAACAAACAATCCCTTTGTCTTATCATGAATTGACAAAAAAGTTGCAGATCAGAGTACCCTTTTCATCTTTTTATAGTGCTAAGAAATTAGAATCAACATCAGATGTCATCATCAAGGAATAATTGTGTCTTGAATGATGTATTTTTCCCCTGAGAGGTCACTGAAAGATTTTTGGGTTTTGTTTGTAACCCAATTATTAGTCTAGGATGCAAAAATTGACCCTTTTGGAGATCATTTGACAACCCATTTTCAGGTTTATATTGTACAAGGTATTTCATCTCCGTCTCTTTGATTTCTATACACTTCATCATTTCATCATATCTTTGTATCTCAACTCTATATTGCATATCTTCTTTCTTAAACCCTCTTAAGGTGGAGGTGAGAGGGAAATAAATATGAGTTATTCATTATTTTTTCCATTAGGTTTGCATTGATTCCTCCTCTTGTATCAGTCAAATCTAATCAAAGGGGTGGATCTTGGTCTTCCCCCTTCCAAATGTGCTAGGTGGTTGATCCCATTTTACCCCTCTACGTCTCTATACATCATAAAGTACAAAGGTCCATCCAAATAATCAACTATTAGTCTCGAGTCACATTTTCTACCTTCCTAGTCATTCATTGTAATTCCTTTTTATACCTTTGATCACCATCTGAATATAATCTAAGAACTACATCTTGCACTTATGTTAAGTATAAAAATCTCAAAAATCATGAAACATGGATACATAAATGACATAGAAAAGAAATGTGAAGTGATAAAATTATTTTCTTATAATAAAATTTAAAATTTGCATCTAAATCATCATAAAATACACATAATAGAGTGAAGTATTCATTACTCTAACATATCTTAAGCAGCACAATTTTATGTTTGTTACATTGCAGGGTGTTTTAGCCATCTTAGTTACACAAAATACAACAATAATAAACCTATGTAACTCTACTAGAATGAAATAGGTGGAAAGAGACTCCCTATCATTTTGATTGTCCTTCATGTCTGAATTGGATGATTCTAGAACCTCCAAGTTTACCTCAAATTCATTTTTCCAGGGTCCAACATCATCTTTCACAATGAATCTATCAATCCAATCATTTTAACACTAGTACATTTGCACTTATCTTTTGACCAAAGGCATGATTTCCTTTATTTTTTGATTTCCATCCCCATATTAGTCAAAAATTTCCTAAGTATTCTCAAGTTGGTCAAAATTTTGACCAACTTGGATCATAACCTTAATATGTTAAAAGTATAATTTAATAGTATTGGTTGAAAAGTATGTTAAAATTTAATCTTTATTTGTGTAGGCTTATTTTCATATCGTTATTTCATTCCTGCATATAAGGGTATCATGGAAATTTGCAGGTATTGGGACTTTATGAGTAACAAACAACTTATTCCCATAAGTGGTCCTACTATTGATTCAATGAGGTCTTCCTTGAGTCCCTTTGCTGGAGCAATGATAGGCTCTGTGTAGCAACACCCATCTCAGAGCTTTTACAAATTGCTTGGTATATTTGGCGATGTGGGGTTAGATGATATCAAGCAGGCATATCAACAACTAGCTAGAAAGTATCATCCTAATGTGTGTCCTCCTAAGCATGCAGAGGAGTAACAAGAAGGTTTATTGAAGTCCATGAGGCTTATGAGACTCTCTCAGATCCTAGGAGGAAGAATTTATATGATAGTCATCTTACAATGGGGTTTGCCTTTGGAACTTTTTGAAACAAGCACATTTTTAAAACAAATTTCCTTAGAGAATTCCCACAAAAGGTAATGGCATTGAGCAAATGAATTTTGTTTTGTTTGATGACTTTTTCATTTTTAAAACCTTCATGCTATTGTTGGAGCATTTTCTATGGTATGTGTTGATGTATATTCAATGGGTATGTTTGAATTTGTGTGATCTATGGGTAATATTCTAGTTTTGTGATGTGTTGGTGTATATTCAATGAGTATAGGCACACTAGATTACTTTCTAGTTTTGTGATGCATTGATATATATGCAAAGTGGCATTTGCATGCCTAAAATATTGTAGTATAGGCTACAGTTAGCATTTTGATTCAATGAGTGTTTGCAAATTAGTTTTATGCCTCAATTTGTGTGTTTTATACTTTGAATTCTTGTTTTGTGATGTGTTGATATATATTCAATGAGTATATATGCAAAGTAGCACTTTTCATTTTTGGATTTGTGTGTTATGTAGCTAAAATCCATGGTCTTGTGATGTGTTGATAAATATTCAATGGAAATATGCAAGTTATCATTTTTATTTACAGTTTCTAGATTAGATTGTGTGTATTTTTAACATCAAAGTTTTAGAAAGAGATGTGTAATAGAAGAGATCCATCATTTTTATGTCTAGTAGTTCGACTCTGTGATGTGTCACTATATATTTAATTGGTATAAGTGCATTATAATTTTTATGTTTCAATTTTTGTGATCTATAGTTTCCACAAGAGGTAAGGGCATTTTTTTTTTATGACTTTTTCATTTTTAAAACTTGCTTAAGCTAAAGGCATTTTCATATTTTTGGTTTAAAAATCCATTCAAGAAGAGTCAATGGACTAGTTTATTACTTCTTCCCTTGTGTTCCTACTGGTTTTGTGTGACAATTATCTATCAATCTTGATTGCATATTTCAAGAAAATTCAATGTACTTACTAGTTTTGGTTGCTTTAGACACCTAAATTCTCATTCAAGTAGATTCTATGAATATTGATTCTCTTTTGTTGTTTGTCACTCCTAAAATCTCAATCAAGAAGATTCGATAAAAACTCTCTCTGGAGTGGTCACAAGAGTGAAAATAGATTTTGTCTTTCTAATCATTTGGATCCACTCAATCAAAGTTGATCATTTCTTGATTGTTTATAGTTTCTTTAAAATCTATATGAGCCGAGTTGATGATGACATGGTTATTACCATTTGATGCATTGAAGTTGGAATTTTTGGTTATTAAGATTTCAACTTTGTGAAGGTTTTCTTATGCTGGGGATTGAGATTTGGGGATCAAATTTGTAAAAGAATGCATGTTTTAGGGGTCAAGATTTGTGTTGTTCTATGATTTGTCTAGTTAAGTAATCAAAATTGATGTTTTTTTTTTAATCTCCAACCATAACTATTTCAAAGGAGTTAACTTGTGTTGGTGTTTGATTATCTGATATTTGAAGCTTTGATTTTATAAATCAACTTGATACCTACTTGCAATGAGTGATTGGGAAATAATTCCTTATCTTTAGATTTGTATAGTCCATAGCTGTATAGGGGTGGAAAGTTTTATATTTCAAGTTATGGTGTGGAAGATTTTGCGCATTTGTTCTGTCTATTTGATCTCCAGAGTTTATCTAGGCATCTAATTTCTTTCAACTAACCCTATAAAATCTTCTACTTTTCTTATGGTTGAAGGTTTGAGAACTTTGAATGTATATCTGATGCAATGAAAACATCTCAGTTTTTAGTTTCTCATGATTTGTAGTTTGTCTTTGCCTATAAATTTTTTATGCTATTATGGTATCTAAATTTGATGGTTGAGGATTTGGAATTTATTGTTTTTGTTTTTTATTTTTTAAATTCTTTTTTTTTTCCAACTTTGATTGGATAAGCTGATTTATTTTTCAAGTTCTTGTGGTTTAATCTTTAGTTGCCTAGTCTTTCTAACAATGCCTTGGCAAAGTGGTTGTTTATCCCCTTGAACATCCACTGTAGTAAACACAACTCAATCTTTATTTTCATATATTTATATTTTGTTCATTAGTAAATCTAGATCTATGCCCTTCTTTGATTGAATCCTAATAAAATTCCTCTATCCTTGTGTGAATGTTTAAATATCAAAAGTTCAATTGTAACTAAACTTGTATTAAAATTAGTAAATTTATCAAGTTTTGGGAGTTGAAGATTTAGGAGCTATGTCTATTTTGCTTCAATTTTTATTTGGTAATTTGACATATTATCACTAGGCAAAATTTAGTTTAGTTGTTCAAGGTGACCATCTTTTTTAATTTCAATTTCTATTTTGATATCTAACTCTCCATTAACAACTTTTTGACTCATATTTCTGCCATTATTTGTCTTCGGAGATTTGGCTCTATGGCTTTCTCAACTTAAATATCCAACATATATAATATGTCTCAGCTTTCTTTGTAACTTTTGGCATTTTATTTCAGTATAAACAACATATAATATTTTTCCCATGCTTTAATGGTTGATGGTGGGTGAAGGTTGATTTTGTGGCTATGCCTTTTTACATCTAAATTTGCAAAAATAAAAATTGGCTCTTCTAGTTGTTGAAGTTTTGGGTTTTGCATCTTGGTCTGCTTTAATTCTCACTTTATCAACTCAACATCTTGTTGTTGAATAAGATCTTCCCATAATTTATTAGCTATTAACTATGGTTATATATCTCAATTTCTTTTTAATTGAACTTTTTTCCAAATTAATACTCCTTAGATGACCTCTTTAGTGAAACTAGTCAAATCAACTCTTTGCCAAAATTTTGGAAACTTGCAAAGCATACTCTTATTCAATCTTTTAACTCTCTGAGTCTAAGTAATATCACTTCGCTGCCAGTTAATACCACTTTGCTTGATGGACCTCAAAATATATAATATATATTTATATTGATGATGTTTGCATGGAATGAGAACTATAACTTTCTTGATTAAAAGTAAAAACATTTGAGATTTGAAGTGCCAATTCCTCTTCCCATATTCAAGGACTACATATTTTGAGTACCAATAATGACATTATTGATCCCAGCTTGATTGATAGGATTCATGTACCTCTTAGTTGTCAGGGATTCTTGCATTAAATATTTTATTTCTTCCAGAATCATATTTTTTTGTTCTGTACATGATAAAGATGTGGTTTTTGCTCTATAACAATAATGTTTACTATTTTACCATTCCATATTGGGTTTATGATGCAGAATCAGTGGTCAATCATTGATTTGATACATGAAATAACTATCCCTTTTTTTTGAAATAATACCCTCATATCTTCCTCAAGTGCAATTGAAGCAATGACCCTACCCACTCAATCTTCTAGGTTAACACACTAATCTCCACACCTTTGAATTCACAAGACAAACTCTACTTGCAAACTTCTTCAAGCATGTAAGTTTTCCAAGTTGCCCAAAACACCTACAAACCCCATATGACTCCAAATGACTCCAAATATCCAAGGGACTTGACCAATGGTTAAATAAGAATTTTATGAGTTATATAATGTGTATTCAAATATATTTAACCATCCAATTGGCTAGACCCAACTCCCAAAGCCCAATTCTTCCAATGCACCTTAGGAGACCTAATTGACAGACTAGTAGCCCTACATCAGCATAAAAACCTAAATAACTTAAACTTTCTCCAAAGAACTTGACAAGATAATTACATTTATGAACACCTTTTTCAAAGTAATAAAACATACCAAAATACTTTATATGGTCATTTTGGACTAACACCCCTATTTCTGACTAATGCCCTATTTTTTAGCATGAAAATGGCTAATTTAACAAAGTAACTCCTAGTAATATTGACTCCCAGACCTTGTAACTTTCAAAAGTCATCATTCATGGCATAAAACCACCAAATCCCCAAGTAATTTGTTCCAAACTTCCTAGAACCCCAAAATCCCAAATTATCTTCATTCAAACCCTCAAATCTAGGGTATCACCAATATTACCATTTCCCAAACTTCTAGATCAATTTTGTTGATCATACACCTTCATGCTAATCATATAAGATGATCCAAATCAAAAAATACCCCGTTCATGTGGCTAGAACTCCCCCCTGTTGTACCTAACCACCATTTTCATTGTAATTTCTTCACAAAACCTTCACTGTTCTGTAACAGCCAATCAATGTTGCATTATTTATGCATTTTAGGAGTTAGTAGGCTATTATATAGGTTAGAATAACACATCCCATGAAGCTAGGGCCCTTGGATTTTCATGGGATGGTCATATTATGAAAAGAACCTAGACTGTTGCAGGAAAAACTCAAAACTTATAATCTGTCAATTGATACCAATCATCTAACTTTCAGCATAGTGTGTATCAATCTTGTTAAAAAAATAAAAAAAAATAAAAAGGAACTTCTATTACATCTTAGTGAATGGTAATAAGGTTCCTAATGCATCTCCACTTGGAATCCAAAACACCAAACTAATAACAATGTTGCAAACACACAGTTTGCTAAAAAATAAATGTTTTTATTAGATCACTATCCTTGTCCATACTCCAGGCTATCCTCTTACAACTGCCACAACCATATTTTTTTGGTTATAAGGCTTACAAATAGTTAATGATCCCCTTAAATGGGATTTCCCTGCAAATGTACTCCTAGTCATTGTTATTCAAAGGTTTGAATTAACAACATTACAAAATATTGAACTTTTATTGAATACTAACATTAACTATTGACTTCTTAATACCTTACTCTAGACATTAAAGCTTTATTTGACTCTAGACACTACTGGTCCACATACAACTATATTTATGTCATGTGAGGACATTACAAACAGGACACTTTGTCTTTTTAGGACATTACAAAATAAACACATTTGGTTACATTCTTGTCCATTTGTATTACTTGAATATCTCCTTGTCCTCCTCACTCCTCTAGTATTCATGGTGTGTTTCTATGTGTTCATAGAATGATCTTGGTACCCCTACACCATGCTCCCAAGGATCAAATTAATCCAAGTCCCTTTGGATTGGGGATTCTTCTTCCTTGTCTTCCAGTTGTTAATCACTTCTTTAGTAGGCCCTGCAACTTGAATGTTTCCTTTGTTCTTTGTCCACTTGTACCTACAATCAACCACCTTGGGTTGATGCCAAGTGTTCCATCCTCCAACTAGCATCATGATGTGTCCATGGTATGCAACATCATCATCCACATGATAACCCTACAATCCTAAAACAAAATTATTAGAATACACAAATACCAATGGTTCTTCATTCACCAAAACATATGTTTGGTTCCCCACTTCCTTATCCATCCTTTCATTTAACACTTTCTTCTTTTGTTCACCCATTCCCTATGAGATTCCAATGCTTTGATAGATTTTAGTTTGTATGGTCTCTTGTTGACCAATGTCTATTATAGTACCATATTCTACCCTGTCATCTTCATGTTTGTCATCCAAATGACCCTAAAGGTCCATCTTGGTTAGCATATCTTCAAGACCTTGTTCATGGTCTTCCTCTATCAAGTCATTGTCCTCTTATTCTTCACTATCATCTTCCTACCATGTATCCTTTATGGCTTCAAATTCTTTTTCCAAATCCACCATGTCTTCTTCACATCCTTGAATACTTGTTTCCTCTATCTTGTCATCAACTTGTATGAATATGTTGTCATCATCTTGAACCTTTATAACAATAGGTCCAATGTTTAGCAACTCCTTAGTCTTACCTACCATCTTGATAGGCCAAGTAACCATCTTCTTCATCTTTATATGCTAGCTTGTGACTCTCCCTTGCATCCCTGAATTTAGAGATTCTTCCACTGTCCTTATTTGCACTTCAGTGTGCCCTCCACTATCTTCCATGGTTGCCTCATCATTGTTGTTATCCACTACACTTGAAACCTCATTGTTTTTTCCTTCCACATCTTATCCTCTAAATGGATAGTCCTCCATCATCTTCTCTTTCAATAGGATCTCTTATTGATCCATTTCCCCATCTCTTATTTCACAAACATTTTGTTTTAACACTGCTTCATCCTTTTGCATTCTAGGTTCTAGAAAAATTATCCACCCCATCACACCAATGTGATCATGCACCTGCCATGTTGCTTGTCCTTTCCTCAATGGATACATTACTACCATATACCCCATATGCCTAAAAGTATAGGTGTTATCCTCTCCATGATGTAAAGCCCTATTTTCCATATACCATGTCCTCCCAAGGATCAAATGGCATTCCATCTTTGCAACGATATAAAACCATAAAACATCTTCATAGGCACTAATTTTGAAAGGAATGCTTGCTTGTTTAGTGATTTCAACCATATCCTTTTCATTCCATCCTTGTACCCTATAAGGCTTCTTAAGTGCAGTCCTAGGAATAAGCAACTTTTCAATCACCTCCATAGAAATAAAGTTGGTAAAGGCTCCATTTGTCATTGCAAAGCTTACAATTTTTACCATAGCATTTGCAATGTGTCTTAAAAACTCCTTCTTCTTCATTGTACTCCATATCCAGGGGTTCCTTCATTATCACCATTCTTTCTATTAGAAAAAAAAATTGAACACCTTACACCTTCACCAAAAAACCCAATCTAAGATCCCTCAAGCCCAATGCCACAACTTTGGAACACATAGAAGGATGCATCTACTCCTATGTCATATCAAAGGACACCAAGCACTTAGCATCTTAGACTAGATTCCAAGTCTCCAAAAAACATACCCTCAAGACCTTTTTAGGCTCTAATACCACTTGATGTAGAATCAGTGGTCAACCATTGATTTGATGCATGGAATAACTATCCCTTTGTTCTCAAAAAATACCCTTATATCTTCCTCAAGCGCAATTGAAGCAATGACCCTACCCACTCAATCTTCTAGGTTAACACACTAATCTCCACACCTTTGAATTCACAAGACAAACTCCACTTGCAAACTTCTTCCAGCATGTAAGTTTTCCAAGTTGCCCAAAACAACTACAAACCCCATAAGACTCCAAATGACTCAAAATATCCAAGGGTTTAATACATCACATTGTAATAGGTCTATTATATAACTTAGACATCTCATTATTTAGAAAGTCCAATATATAGGGGGTGAATTTTATTCAGTGGATCTTGTAATTTTTTAGATTATTTCTAGGGTTAGCTTCAAATATTTGTGAAAATACTATACTTTTATTTTAGGCCTAGATGTTATGTGGGTCAATCTTCACAAATTCATACTTCATGAGTTTCACTCAAAACTATGGATTTATCTGTAAATAGTTTTATTCATCTCTTCTTTTAAGTAGTCAAATTCTATCCTAACACATCCATTACTAACTAGAGCTTATGGTTTAGGAAGATCATCGGTGCATGCTGGTATAATAAAGCATATAAAGTTGAATTTGGGCCACTAAATAGGAACAGTGTAAAAGAGTTTTTGTCACCTCATGATGCATCAGGTCATGGAACTCATACTTCTTCAACAACAACAGGTAATTTGGTAGATAATGTGAGATTTCTTGGGCTAGCTCTAGGATCTATGGGGGGGGTGGGGTGGGGGGGGTGGTGCCTCAGCAACTCATATTGCAACATACAAAGTATGCTAGGCTATTGGTGATTGTATTTTAGCTGACATACTTGTTGAATTTGATGATGCAATTCATGATGGTGTGGATGTGAAATCTTTGTCTCTTGGATCACAACCTCTATTGGATGCTTATTTTGATGATGCAATTGCTATTAGGTCATTTCATGCTCTAGAAAAATGAATTGTTTTAGTTTGTTCATCTAGAAACTTTGGACCTTACTCAGATACAGTTACAAATACAACTCCTTGGTTAATTACAGTAGCAACAAGCACAATTGATAGAAGTTTTCCCACTGCATTAACTCTTGGAAACAATCAAACCTTCAAGGTTAAACACCCATTCTTCTCTATTTAGAAAATTTTGTAAGATGTTTGATATAGTTGGATCATTCATACCTAGTATCAATAATAAGAGATTTCCACAATCCAAATTGTATAGAGAAAGTTGTATTTGATTAAACTGTGTACACAATTTATGTACCCCACTAAGTGATTCATAATATCTTGATGATGAATCATGAAATTTGATCTGAAAGATTGATACAAAAAACTTGTACACAATTTAATTTTAAACTAGTTTTCTTTTTCTACTAATTTAGTAAGTTAAATTTTGATGGCATTACTATAAGGCATATTTTGTCCTACAAGGTCAAGCATTGTATACCAAAAAACATATGGGGAAGTCATATAGCCTTGTTTATGCAGAAGACATTGCTTCTAAGGATGCGAGTACCTCACAAGCTAGGTATGACTTCTAACATTTATTGCTAACTTTTACCTTTAATGATGTAATGATTCTCACAGGAAGTAATAAATCTACAAGACTTGTGAAACAAACTCTCTTAATATTACTTTAGCAAAAAGTAAATTTGTTATGTGCTTCCAAACTAGAACACAAAAGCCAAGTAGTGATGTAGCACTTAGTGTCTACAATGCCCAAGGAATTGGAGTGATCTATGCTCAAATCAAAACCACGACTATAGATTCTTCCCCTATTATTCTATGTGTACAAGTGGATTTTGAAGTGTGCACTAGTATTCTTTCTTACATATAGACATCAAGGTAAACAATTGGTAATTTCTACAAAGGAAACAAGGTAGCTATCACCTTGCATTTGTAACTACAAGATTTTTTTAAAAACACTTTGATTGAAAATGCCCTAATATTGTTACTCTACAGATCTCCTCTTTTAAGACTAACTACTACATAGACAGCTATCAAGAAGACACTTGCTCCAAAAATTGCATTTTTCTCCTCTAGAGGACCTAGCTCTTTGTCTCCAACAATATTAAAGGTAAGAAATTGCAATCTTCTTGCCCTTTTGCAATATGATTTGTTTACTATGGATCCAATTTGACTAGTGTACATTATATCAAATAATAATGTCTCCTTTCAATAGTGAAACAATGCTGCAAAACAAGAGATTTTTGAATGCCTCTAAAACTTAACCTCAGAGATTCTTTAGTACACATATTGTTCTTCTTGTTAAATATAATTATAAGAGTGTCATACAATTTGATTGAAATAATTATTTACAATTTTGGGGTCATTATAAGATAACATTATAACCAAAAAGTAATGGAAATCTTCATATTGATGAAATTTGCGATGAATGTATTCCCCTGCTTTGTTATTGAATTGAATAATCATGTAAAAAAATTCTTATTTCTATTGCTCATCTATGTTTTATGCTATGCCATTTACAATTGCTTTCAATTGCATATGTTTGACTTTCATAAGTAGGCTTTTTGAAACACACCTCTCATGGATTTCCTTTCAGCATAGAAGCCAAGTTTGGAAATGTCTATAGTGCATTTAGTTTATCCTTCACCTTAGATGTGTTGCCTAGAAACCATACCTCTTCTCTTGTATTCAAATTTGAAATTTCACAAGTAATTTGGGTAATAAAAACACCAAACACTAATCACACTATTTAAAATCTATTTCTCATCCCATAGCTTCTATATTTTTGGTTCATGTGTTGTTGAATTGCTCTAAGGGTGAATCTTGTCTGACGTAAGTCAACCATATGCTTGTACTCATTTTCATCTTCAATTTTACCTTGAGATATTTTATGCATTGCTGCCATGTCACTGTTGATATAATAAATACTATGGGACCCATATTTATTCGGATTAATTTTCCTAAAGGATTGCTTTCCTAATGTTAGGTGTTTCAAAATTCCATCACATATATTATACTCTTGAATGGATTCAGAATTGATTATTTAACAATCAATTTTTTAGAAGTAAAATCATTTACTTATTGGTAATAGTTTGATTAGTCTTTATTCCTAATAGTCAGAGCTTACTGTTTGGTGTGTATGAGAATTCTTTGTATTAAAAAATGGAGTGTCGTGTATAAAGGATGTATTTGAGACAACATTGACCTTGTCTAGGCTTCTGTGTTAAATATTTCTTATTTTTAGAATGGGTTGTGATAAAGTTTAATGAAGGAAAAAACATGTGCATTGATGGAAATATACACTGCTACAAATTCTAGAAATATTACTCTTTATTTCTACTCTCATGGGCCATGCACTATTTAGTAAAAGGTGAATGTGTCATTATTTTATAAAGAGAGTCATATCAGTTCTCGAAGCATGCATGAGGAGCATGAGATTTGGCTAACTATTATTCTTCTTATCATGTGTGTACTAAGTGAGTATCCATTTGGGTACAAGTCTTCTATATATCTAGCTCTTGGAGAATATAGTTATTTTATTCCTATGAATGAGTCGAGTCAAGCATATGATGTAGTAAGAGTAGATATACAAAGATAAGAAGTTTATTATAGACTGGGAGGTGAAAATATACATTAAAGGAGAAATGAATGAGCTACGTGACAGATTTTATTTAATGTTGTGCATTTCGTTGTAGTTGAGATGTTGTCATTGAAGATGATATTTGTAGTGCAACATTCATTTTTCTATTATTGTTGATAAAAAGGGGATGTTATCTAAAATGTTGAGAATGTTCTTAAAAGTGGTATTAAGTTCTACATTTGGGTTGGTGCTCACATTTGTATTCTAGGTTATTGGTGCCCATTTTTAATTTTGGTTAATAAAAAGCTCTTGTATGTTGTGGTTTTTTATCCATAAAGGTTTTATGTGAATAAATTAATTTATGCATCTTTATGCTTAATCTCTTTAGTCTTTAATATGTTATGTTGTTTAATGTGCATTCAAAAGTTATAACAGTTCTGGAATACTAATTCACACCCATAACAAAGATGAAGACTCACATAGGGGATAGGAGCCCACAATAAAGATGAAGACTGTTTAATTTTTCAACTTACATAGGGGATAGGAACCCATAACAAAGATGAAGACCATTGGCTTGTGGTGCAAGTTGATTAGTGATGAAGCAAACAATGAAGAAGTACCCTCTCCACAACCTTTACAACCACAATGTTGACCTCGTAGAAATTAGAAACCTTATATTAATTGGTGGCTTTCACCCAAAAAAATTTGGCTTCATCACTCACATAGTTAATGGTGCCCTATGCATAAATGTCCATTTGTTCCATGTTGTATCAAGCAATTATTTCTTATCCAAGACATTTAGTTTACAACCTTTTAAATCTTTGCAAAGATAAAGTTGGAGTAGGAGAATTTTTCTTCTCAAAGGTGTCCTTTGATTGTAAAGCATCCATTCCATTATTTGTTCAACAAACAAGACATATCTCATTCAAGAAATAATGGAATGGATGCTTTACAATTAGAGGACACCTTTGAGAAGAAAAATTCTCCTATTCCAACTTTATCTTTGTAGAGATTTAAAAGGTTGCAAATTAAATGGCTTGGATAAGAAACAATTTCTTGATACAACATTTATAAAAAAAATTGACCAAACATTGGTGGAAATTTTGACCAATTCTTGATAGTTTTCTACCAAGACTTGGTCAAAATTTCCATCAATTATAAAAAAATTTGACCCAACATTGGTAGAAATTTTGACCAATTCTTGATAGTTTTCTACCAAGACTTTGTCAAAATTTTCAACAATTTAAATTTTTTTTGACCAAATCTTAGTAGTTTTCTACCAAGAATTGGTCGAAATTTCCACCAATTCAAAAAAAAATTGACTAAACATTGGTGAAAATTTCAACCAACACTGACAAATCAAAGATAGAAAAAATTAAATTTTTTTGACGAATGTATTGGTCAAAATTTTGACCAAACATTGGTTGGTCAAAATTTTGATGAGAAAAATTACCACAAACTACTTAGTTGAAATTTTGACCAATATTTGTTGAAAATTGAGTTCAAATTTACTAGTGTAACTTGGGATGTGAGATGTATGTAGGTAGTCGATAAGACCTATGGAAAGACCCCAAAATCTTCCTAGATAATGAGATTTGAACTATAGTAGATATTCAAAAAACTTAAACCATCTCTATTTCATATTGGTTCTCTATATTGAAATTTTTTCTACTTATGACTACCCTTCTTTACCTATATTAGCTAATTCATCCACTATTTGATTTCCCTCTCGATAAATATGATTGATTGCAATCTTTTTAAAGGTTTGACATAGTAAGAGGTCTCTAGATAAAATTGAGTCTAGTCTCCAATTAATAAAGGATCATTTCCATCAAGCATTTATTATAATTGCATAATCTCCTTCAATCTCTACATTCCTGCAACCAAGAGTTTTACAAAGTTCTAGTCCTTCAACTAAAGTCATTAATTCTACCTAATTATTAGTTTCTATTCATATATATCTTGCTAACTATTGTGATCCCACAATGCACAACACATTTTGAGTCAAAAAATATGGACCCCCTAGTTTTGAAAACCTCACTAAGGTACCTAGTAAGGCACCTCAGTCAGATAGGATCCTCCTCTGGGTCTAGGTCAAACCTTAGTCTCTGATTGGGAAATGTTTGGCAGTAAGAATAGGGCAAAAAAATAAACTTATCAGGACTTCAAAATGCATTATTTATGCATATGCATACTTGCACACATGTACATGTGTGTTAAGTGCGTAGATGCACACTTCACCTCTCTCTAAAGATGTGCACTTGCACATGTGAGCACCCTTGGAGGTGTGCTCCAAGGTACCACCATGGGACTATAGAACTCCAACACCCCCCTTCACTCTTTACTTTGTTCTCTTCTCCATCTCCAGTTGCACACCCTCGCACCCTTGAGAGCTCTACAAATTTGCATCTGTGCTTATCCACACCTTTAGATCCTCCAACCTTTCTTAGGTAAAAATACACTCATGGAGGTGTGCATATGTGCAACAAAACTCAAACAACCCCCCTTAAGAAACATAAAAAAACAACATTTTGTAACGTTGCACTCAAGAACCCAAGAGAAATAGACCTAACATGTTACAATGTTTACTGAACTAATTTTTTTTATAAAGTTTAAACAAAATCAAAGTAACAATGTGGAAGCAATATGCATATGCACATCAAGTACACATAATAAAGTACAAATACAATTTTATTCCTCAAGGGTTCCTTCACGTTGAGTCACATTTAAGAAGTTTATAATAATTAGTTTAAGTCTCAAGTACTAAGTCTCTTGATCATAAAGAAATAGTAGATGCATTATCACATAAGAAAATGCATAAGTACAAATAATAATACAAAAGCACCTCTAATGGATAACATCCACTACACATGTCATAGGGTATGTGAAAATAGATACAAGTACATTAATATACAATATAATATCTCATAGGATCTGAAAATACATGAAACATAAATACATCAAATGAATAGAAGTCTCCGAGATAAGAATAAGAATGATAATGGTACAACTATATCAATGAGCATCCAACATCTACAAATCTAAGAGTAACTCAAATGGTAAGAAGACACTACCTCCTAACTATGTGGTCACCTAATCAAGCTTCCACTCCCACCTTACAGGAGAAATAATGTACAGTCCACACAGATAATCATAATATAATCTTAGGTAAGGAGATATGATAGAAATCTATCTCAAAGGTACCAAGACACATGTAACATCTAATCCTGGAGGCAACAAAGACACACAGGAAACCTAATATGCATGTGGGCAAGTGTCATCACATGATTCAACTCTAAGGTTACCCTAGCAATCTCTCTAGGCTTTGGCCCCTTAGTGACTCTATGCAGTATTAGTATCTTCACTTACAACTAAGGCATACTAACAAGGCAAGGTCACAACCAAGCATCCTCTCTACTCCATCTTAGCATGTACTGGCACTCAAAGCATGGGTGAGGTAAAACGTAGACTCTTGTTAATTCATTTTAACCATCTAATGAAATGTTATTACTTATTAATACAACTTACAATGGGCTACCTAGGCAACCTCCTTAGGGCTCCGACCTCCATTGCAAGCCACTTCCCAACATATACATAGATAACCTACCCTAAGCTCACAAAAGTATATCTCATAAAATCATAATATTCACCCTAGTCCTATACAAGCAACTGAAAAAAACCAATAGATAAATTACAATATTAACCTCAATCCTATACAAGCAACTAGAAAGCACCTATAGATAAATCA
Source organism: Cupressus sempervirens (assembly GCA_028749045.1). Taxonomy (NCBI): domain Eukaryota; kingdom Viridiplantae; phylum Streptophyta; class Pinopsida; order Cupressales; family Cupressaceae; genus Cupressus; species Cupressus sempervirens. The sequence continues at coordinate 654,704,817 of CM053788.1, forward strand.
CAATATTCACCTCAGTCCTGTACAAGCAACTAGAAAGCACCAATAGATAATTGATCAAAAACCTCATAGGTTACACCAAGAAAAATCACAATACATGAGCTTACAAAAACAAACTCGATCTCATCACACAAACACATGGATATAGTACATTGGTTGGGAATAAAATAATCATGACAAAACAACATCACATAAAAGCATCACAAAAACAACCACTTCTCAAGCCTCTAGTAAACATGCATATCTGGTCAATCTACTAGGTTTGCCCGAAACCCACCACAAAATAAAGCATGACATCTTGACATGCATTTAAAACAAGTGTAGCTATTTAGTCTCTTTAAAATTAAAATAAAAAATCCATAAAAAATAATTTGTGTCAAATTCAAGTTTTCATTTCATTATCATTTCACAGTTGGATAAAGGTTATCAATCATGCAATATTATCATGTTATTAATTTAAATAATTTTAGATCATGAATGATTTAATTTATAAAATAAATGTATATTATTAAATTAAATCTTAATATCAATTTCATTTCTAAAATTTTAATTTGACTTCTATTTAAGTCTAATATTAATATTTACTTTTCCTTTAATTCATAATGCAACTCGAGATAACTCAAACTTGAGATTATAGTTATAATTAAGTATCTACAATTTCTCTCACAATATTAAATATTCATAACTAGATGATTATATAGTGAACTCCACTATATCTTCTCTTAAAATATAATCAAATTACAAATATATATTTATTGATTTTTCACTTGTATTAATAAATATAAAATCATTTGTATGCAACTAATAGTTTAACTAAACATAAAGATTCTTTAATACTAACATCCACTTTATAACTAAAAGGGTAGTATTAATTTAATTTTCAAGATTAGTAAATAATAATAAATTTTTAATTTTAATTAATATTTTTGTTTTAATTTTTAGAATTAATAAATCATTCCTATTTTTATTCTAAAATAAATTTGAAAATTGAATTTTTGAAATTAATAAAAAAAAATATTTTTCTAATATTAAAAATGAATCCAAAAATTGAATTTTCTAAAAAAAATAGAATTATAGAATTTCTTGTTTTCACATGGCTAAGATCTCCTAAAACATGCAATCACTATTTTTACATTCCTTTGATATCTGAAATCATGCAACCATAATATACTTTATTTTTTATTTTTAGTATATTTGTTTTCACATGCATGTATAAATTTAGTTACAACATGCTTTACTCTCAATTAATCTTTTATTTTTCCAATAAGTTTTGCAATTAAATTATTTTAGATGTAAGAATAATATTTATCTTATATAGAAAATTCATGATAATCATGTGGTTCTAATGGCAACTTTAAAGTTGAAACCTTAGATGTTCAATTCTTTATGTTCTTCTAATTTTATATAATCAAATTTACCCTATATTAGAAAGTGTTTTAAAAGAATAAAATCATAATAATTTTCTACAACTTTTTGTAGTCAAGTTTTCTTGATTAATAAGTTTTTCTTTTCAAAATCTACAACATAAGTCTTTATCCAAAAATCAATACAGTAAATAAATAAGCATTATGCAAGCACCTAGGAAGACACAACGTAGATAGATCTTTCAATAAAATTCTACACTAGATTTTCAAACCCTACCTTAAAACCACAACTAAAATCTGAAACAATCTATAAACACGTGCAAATTCAAACCCTCTAAAACTCTCAACAATTCTTTTGATCTAATTCTAAAATTTTGCCCCCAAAACTTGTGTGTAGAAATGAGCTTGAATCTCTCAGTAGAGAGTTTAACTCTCCCTAGAGTTTTCGATTTTCGAACATGCAAAGGCATCTCTTTAAAATAAACTTTTATTATTTAATCCTTTCATGCACACTTAAAGAACTTTTAAATTAAAATATTCTTTTATTTTATTTTTCTCCACTTTATTAATTAGTGCAATCACTATTTAAAGCATAGTTTATTATTTAAATTAACAATAATAATTAAAGCTTATTATTTAAATGCAACTCTAATTTAATTATTATTAATTAAATAATTATAATAAAGCAATATTAAATTATTAGTCTTTTAGTATTTTATTTCTCTTTTAATCTACCTTCTTAAATTAGACTTTTAAATTAAGTCTTTAAATTAAAGCACATAATTAATTAAATATTCTCATATTTTAATATTTTTTTTAATCAAATAATAAATCTCAATATTATATGATTAACCCAAATATTATAATTTAAATCATTTACCAAATAAATCACATAGTCAAATCCATATAAAAGACACATTATCAAAATACACCAAAACTCAAAATCAAACAACACAGACAAAGGTAAACTCATGGGTTTAGAAAGGGTGGAAAGTCAAATACATGTCCTCCTTCTCAAGACAAGTAATTAGGCCATGGTTGAGATTGGACCTGAACATTAAATTCTCATTCTTACAATTGAGTAATTGCGATAGGGCACGCTCATTGTCGAAATTTAGGGAAGTCAATGCCTGATACCTACAAACCAATATAAAAGACAAGCATGTACATGTGCATATATATCTAAGCTAAATAGATAATGGTGGGGAGTGGTACATCATGTAGATCCTAATTAGTAGGTGACTATGACTCTCTCCATCAACCATATCAGGCACATCAAACATATATGTAAAATAGAAACATACACCATACACATGCAAGTGTGGGGTAAGAATACTAGTAAATCACAAGTCAAATCATTGAATTCTTAGATAAAATAATGCATCACTATGAATAATTTTTTTTTTTTTTGATATAATCATGAGAGAAACCACATTTACTAAAAAACTATTAAAGCATCATTAATGCACTAGTAATCATAAGCATCAATCATTACATGAAATATAATCAACTAAATGATTTTTTATTGATATATGTAATCCAAGTCATGAAATAATGTCATATAATTGTAAATTAAATACCCCTTAAACTAACACATGTATGGAATAGGCCTAAAAGAGTTTGACATATAGAGCATAAAAGAAAACTATGGGTGGGCATTACATCCACCCCTCTAGAATAAGGCTTACTCTTGGAAGCCTACTACATTAATGGCTAGGGTAATTAAAAGTCAAATGCTATCATCTAAGATGTCAGAAAAAATAATTATTTAAGAAATTAATACAAATAAGTTAACTATGTATATACTTCCAGTCACTTAGAGCAATATGATTCTAGTTTAATAATAAAGCAAAAATCATATTGATCAAACATTCATCTTTTTAAAAAATACTAAAATAGATCCCCTAAAACACTCCAAAAAAAATTAGCGTCTCTAAATACATTGGAAAACATTAAATTTATAATGCATAAACATAAATCAAAAGTCAAGAACATAAATGTGATGAGTTTCCAAGTTTTATGTTCAAAAGTTTCATTGCTTCTATTTTATTTTGTTCAAACTATTTAGGTTCAAGTTTGATATTGATACATGTTATTGTTTAAATCATGTTGCAAGTTTAACTACTTGTTAGCTGATGATGCACAATATGCCCAAAGTTCTCAGTGTTGAAACTCAGCCTCTAATACTAGATGTAATGCCCCACTTGAGAACCCAAGAGAAATAAACCTAATATGATAAGATGTTTATTGAACTACTTTTTAAAAGAATTTACATAACATCAAAGTAACAATGTGAAAGCAATATACACATACACATCAAGTACACATAAACAAGTACAAATATAATTTCATTCCTCAAGTGTTCCTTCACATTGAGTCACATTTAAGAAGTTTATAATAATTAGTTTAAGTACAAAGTCTCTTGATCATAAAGAAATAATAGATATATTATCACATAAGAAAATGCATAAGTATAACTAATAACATTAAAGCAACTCTAATGAATAACATCCACTGCACATGTCACAAGGTATGTGAAAATAGACATAAGTACATCAATATACAATACAATATCTTGTAGGATCTCAAAACACATGAAATATAAATACATCAAATGAATAGAAGTCTCCAAGATAAGAATAAGAATGATAATGGTACAACTATATCAATGAGAATCCAACATCCACAAGTATGAGAGGGACCTAAATGGTAAGAAGACACTACCTTACAATCACGTGGTCACCTAATCAAACTTCCACTCTCACTGTGTAGGAAAGATAATGTATGGTTAATCAGACTTCCACTTCCACCATGCAGGAGAGATAATGTATGTTCCACATGTGAGGAAACTCAGGTGTGAAAATAGCTTCCTACACTAATCCCTTAAGGAAAGTATTGTGCAAACTCCTATTAAATTCTTACAATTTTAGATTTGATATTATGTAATCAATAATATTGTATTCAACCATGAATACAAAAAACATATAGAGAAAGAAAATACATAAATACAAAAAGATATGCCGATGGGGAAAAACCTTTTGGTAAAACAACCCCACCCCTCCAAAACCTACACAATGTATTATCTTCAACACAAAGGTTACAACACACTTGTAATGCAAGTTCTTTCAGGATACAAAAGACTAATCTAGTAGCAACCAACAATACACTTTTCACTCTCTCCTATCTACAACCCCAAAAATGCTTATATCATGTGCTTTCCATTTTAGGGAAACTTCCAAAGAATAATTGTATTAGGGTTTTACCATTCTATGGAAAAGTAGGAACCCAAAAAAAAATTTGGAGCCCCGCATGCTACATGAAGACTCAAGTGTACAATACTCAATGATCAATTCCCACATGTCTTCACATCTTGACCCATCATCAAATCTTCCAAAGATAGATCTTACACATCATAGAAATTTGTCATAACCATTTTAGTCATGATCTCCTTACACACAATTCAAAATGCTAACACATGCAAGTGGAGTGACACATCAACCTACCAACTAGACATGTACACACACTTAATTACATTATTTGCAAAAAAAACATTTACAAAAAAAATTTTAAAAAATAAAAATTATCTAAGGTTGAGACACCTTATTCCTAACATTCTCCCACTTGTTGAACACCTTGTAAGAGCAACATGAACTAACTGCTATAGGCCAAAAGGCCCATAGACTTTGAACACCATATGAACTTCTCTATGCCCATTGGTTTTGTCAATGCATCTACAACATTCTTTATATTATCTACCTTCTCCAAATTTACCTTTCCATCTTCGACCATATCTCTCACAAAGTAAAACTTCACATTGATGCGCTTTGTATTGGCATGGAAAGTTGGATTCTTTGCAAGGAAAATAACACTTTGACTATCACACCAAATAGTAATCTGTCCTACATCAACACCAATATCTAAACACAATCTCCTAATCCAAATGGATTCCTTACAAGTATGAGTAGTAGCCATGTACTCAGCTTCTATAGTGGAAAAAGCAACCACAGGTTATCACTTACTCATCCAACTAGTTGCACCACCAAACATAGTGAACACATAAGCACTAGTGGATCTTTTTTTGTCAATATCACTTGCCTAATCTAAATCCACAAACTCATGAATACAAACTAAATGCAGAGCTCTAGAAGAGTTACTATGATAAAAAAAATGGAGTAATCTGATGTACCCCAAAAATATCTAAATACTCACTTAACTACATCCTAATGTACCCATCTAGGATTAGCCATAAATTGGTTTAGAACTCCCACTGCTTGGGCAATGTCTGATCTAGTACAGACCATAGCATACATAAGACTACCAACTGCACTAGCATAAGGTACTCTACTCATGTCCTCCACCTCACCAAGAGATTTGGACAATCATCTACAAATAACTTTTCTCCCATAGAAATAGGAATACACAATGGTCTACAATCTGCCATGCTGAACCTATCCAACATAGACTTCACATACTTACTCTAACTAAACCAAAGTTTTTTGTTAGACCTATCTCTACTAATTTCCATAACCAAGATGTACCTTGTTGCCCCAAGATATTTCATCTCAAACTATGCTAACAACTGAGATTTAAAATCATAAATCATACCCTTACCCTTCCCAACTAGCAACATATCATCAACATATAATGCAACAATAAGAAGGTGATCATTTTCAACTCTGAAATAAACGTAATGATCTGACTTTGATCTTACAAATCCAATTGGAAACACAAAGACATCAAACTTAAGGAACCACATCCTAAGATATTGTTTCAAACCATATAGAGACTTCTTTAATTCACAAACCAAAAATTCTTTACCTTTAACAATGTAGTGCTCAAGCTGTGACATATAAATCTCTTCCTCCAAATCACCATAAAAAAAAGTTGATTTCACATCCATCTATTCTATCTCTAAATCATATGATGTAGCAAGAGATAATAGAAATATAATGGATGTCAACTTTGCAATAGGAGAGAATATTTCACCATAATCTATTCCCTCTACTTGTGAGTACCCCTTCGTAACCAATCTAGCTTTGTACCTTTCAACACTACAATCTACATAGAATTTCTTTTTGAACACCCATTTTCTACCAACAAGTTTCTATCCTTTAGCAAAAGGTACAAGGTCCCAAGTTTATTTTTTATCCTTTGAAGCCATCTCATCATCCATGTCCTCAATCCAAGAACTTGCATCTTCCATATTCATTTTCTCTTTCATAGATCCAGGCTCATCAATTTTAGTAATCAAAGCAAAGGCACAACTTGAATCTAACATAGAATAACCAAACCTTTCTTGCTACTTTCTTACTCTCATGGATCTCCTCAAGGGTTGAGATTGAGATTGTTCTTCCTCTTCTGCTAAACTATCGGAGCTACTAGAGGTCTCCTCCTCATTAGACCCAAAATGGTATTTCTATTCAGTCTTCTCAGGGGTAGGAGGAAACTGAACAATATATTCTTTCTTCTCTTTTTCATCTAGTTGTAGCACAATAGGAGAAGATGCTAGCTCTCTAAAAATAACATTTCTACTATAGAACACCTTACTAGTTGTAGGGTCCCAAAGCTTGTATCCCTTCAAACCAACATTGTATCCAATGAAAATACATTTGACAGCTTTATTTTCCAACATAGATCTTTTCTCCTTTGGAACATATGCATAAGCTTCACAACCAAAAACATAAAGATTTCTAATTTAAGGCTTATTACTAGACCACACCTCCATGGGTGTCTTACCAACAAGGGTTGATGTAGGAGATCTATTAACTAGATAGCAAGCAATGGCCATAGCTTTAGCCCAAAACCTTTGTTCAAGTCCAACTCCACTAAACATACTCCTAGCCTTCTCCATTAGTGTCATATTCATTCTTTCTACAACTCCATTTTGTTTTAGGGTATAAGGAGTTGTCTTATGCCTCTTGATACCTCATTATTTACATAATTATTCAAACTCTGCTGAGCAAAACTCACCACCATTGTCAGTTCTCATACACTTAGTCTTCTTACTAGTCTAATTATCTACAAGGGCTTTAAATTCCTTAAACCAAATAAAGATTTGTGTCTTACTTTTCAAAAAATAAATCCATGTCCTTCCACTATAATCATCTATGAAAGATACAAAAAATACAGACTTAGAGATTGAAGGAGCTTTTATAGGACCAAATAGATCAGAATGAATAAGATCCAAAACATCAGAAGATTTGTGAGAATTAGAGTAAAATTGAACATGATTTTTTTATACCATAGACACAATGTTTGTTGAATTCAAACTCGAAATTACATTCATTTAAACCCTCAATGATGTTCTTATTTTTTAGGGTTCTAAGACCCTTCTCACCAATGTGGCCAAATCTCATATGCCACAACATTGTCTTTTCTATACAAAGCTTTCCTTCCAATGTGTTTTCACCCTTAGGTATGCATGTTGGATTTCCATCGAAACCAATAACCACAATCTTCTTTACTACTCATTCAAATGGTGGGGATGAAGTGACTACTCTCTTCTTTGAAATAGAAGAACTATTGCATTGAGAAATGCATGCATCAAGTTGAAATAGAGTACCTCTCCTAGTACCCTTAGCAAGCACCAGAGCTCCTCTCATCATATTACATCCATCTTTAGAAAAAAAACTTGCACACCTATATCATTCAACATACTTATAGATAATAGGTTTCGTGCCACATCAAGGATGTGCATTATAAGTATGTGACTAAGGTACTTCAATCCTCAATCATACATCCAAGAAAGTGACTAAGGTACTTCCAAGAGCCATCACAAGATGGTCCCATGAATTTGATAAGGAACATAACAAGGTCATACATCAATCCTCCTCCTCTATCTTGACACCAAATGATGTCAACTATTCAATCAGTAAATTAAAAGCATTTAGATGATCTATAACAGATCCTTCTTCCTCCATTTTTAGAGAATACAACTTCTTCCTCAGGAACTACTTGTTTACTAGAGATTTGTCTTGATATATAGACCCAAGCCATGTCCACAAACTATTTGTGGTCTTCTAATCAAGAAAATTTAGGAGAACTAAATCGGGTAGATAGAATCTAATGAGACCCTTAGCTTTCTAATCCTTCAGATCCCAATTTTCTTGAGATATTTCTACAGGTCTCACATCAATTGAAGCTACCTCCCATAGATCACAATCTTCCAGCAAGTCTTTCATCTTAAGTTTCCACAACTCAAAATTACTGCCATTAAATTTCTCCACCTCCATTTTTCCATATGATGAACTAGCCATCTCAATCTACAAATAAGATTCAGAATGCTCTACACAAAACTCCCACTCAAATTTAGATTAGCTCAAAAAACTTTACCCAACAACTAGAATCAAAAGTTGGTCAAGCTCTAATACCACTTGGGAGGAAACTCAGGTGTGGAAATAGCTTCCTACACTAATCCATTAAGGAAAGTATTGTGCAAATTCCTATTAAATCCTTACAATTATAGATTTGATATTATGTAAACAATGATATTGCAGTCAACCATGAATACAAAAAATAGACAGAGAAAGAAAATACATAAACACAAATATATGTCAGTGGGGAAAAACCTTTCAGTAAAACAACCCCACCCCTCCAAAACTTGCACAATGTATTATCTTCAACACAAAGGTTACAACACACTTGTAATGCAAGTTCTTTTAGGACATGAAAGACTAATCCAATAGCAACGAACAATATACATTTTTCACTCTCTCCTATATGCAATCCTAAAAATGCTTATATCATGCACTTTCCATTTTAGGGAAACTTTCAAAGAACAACCATATTAGGGTTTTACCATTCTCTAAAAAATTAGGAACCCAAAAAAAATTGGGGTGTAAACCTCATGCGCTAGATGGAGACTTGAGTGTATAGTACTCAATGATCAATTGCCACATCTTCATGTCTTCACCCATCATCAAATATTTCAAAGATAGCTCTTATGCGTCATAGGAATCTATTATAACCATTTCAGTCATGACCTCCTTACACACAATTCAAGATGCCAACACATGCAAGTGGAGTGACACATCAACATGCTAACTAGACATTTATGCTCAAACTTAATTACATTATTCTCAAAAAATAAATTTACAAAACAAATAATAGGAATAGAAATTATCCAAGGTTGAGACACCTTATTCCTAAAATTGCACACAGATAATCATAAAATAATCCTAGGCAAGGAAATCCTAATAGAAATCTATCTCAAATGTACCAAGACACAAGTAATATCTAATCCCACATGCAACAAAGACATGTAGAAAACCTAATATACATGTGGGCAAGTGTCATCACATGAGTCAACTCTAAGGTTACTATGGTAGTCTCTCTAGACTTCGACCCGCTAGTGAATCTATACAACATCAATATCCTCTCTTATAGACAAGGCATACTAACAAGGCAAGGTCACAACCAAACATCCTCTCTAGGGTGTTTTTTAGTGGTGAATATTCGTAACTTTATAAATTTTTAAAAAAATTTGCTAGTAATTTGGCTAATAATTTAAGATTTAATGCAACCTAAATTGCCACATTTTTATTAAATTTATTTCTAAAATATTTAAAATCGCTCAATAAGTTATTTTATTAAAAAAAGTGAACTCAAAGACTCACCACAATATTCAATACATGATTATATTTGATTCACCTAAATATTATTTATTAACAAAGAAATTAAAATTAATTCACTAATAATTATCATAATTATTAGTTACTTTAATGATATATTACCATATTTAGTTTTCACTATTGATTTAAAATATAATGTAGTTATCCTCATAACTTCCATGAGATAAAACATGTTCAATTTTGATTTGTAATATTCCATGACAATTAGCAAAGTCCCTATTATTATTGAGATTCACCAATATTTTCTATTCAAAATTACAATTCCAAAATTATCGCCAATCTAAATAATAATTAAAATTAAAAAATTGAGAGATTTGTCAATAAAAATAATTTAGTTTTTCAAAATAATGAAAGATTCACTAGTAATTTATATCTTTTTCTAGAGGGGGGTTTCTCAAACTTTATCTTGATCCTCTCTACTCTTATCCTAGCCTGTACTAGCACTTGAGGCATGGATGAGTTAAAAAATTGACTCTTGTTAGTTCATTTTAACCAATTTAATGAAATTTTATCACTTATTAATACAATTTACAATGGGTTACCCAAGTAGCCTCTTTAGGGCTCTAACCTCCATTGCAAGTCACTTCCTAGCATACACATAAATAACCTACCCTAAACTCATAAAAGTATATCTCATAAAATCACAATATTCACCTTAGTCCTATACAAGCAATTGAAAAGCGCCAATAGATAAATCACAATATTCACCTCAATCCTATAAAAGCAACAGAAAATACCTATAGATAAATCACAATATTCACTTCAGTCCTATACAAGCAACTGGAAAGCACCAATAGATAATTGATCGAAAATCTCATAGGTTACATAAAAAAAAATCACAATACATGAGCTTACAAAAGCACTTCATCTCATCACACAAACACATGGATATAACACATTGGTTGAGAATAAAATAATTGTGACAAAACAACATCACATAAAAGCATCACAAAAACAACTACTTCCTAAGCCTCTAGTAAGCAAGCCTATCTGGTCAATCTACTAGTTTCCCCTGCTTAAATCTAATCTCAAAATGCTGATAAAGGCTCAAGGAATTTCATCAAACACTTTGCATACAAGGGTCATATGACTGATATAACATTTTTGTTTGTTTTAATGACTCTTTTCTTCAATTAGCATCAATGAGAATGCTTGCAAGAAGACTCAAAATTAACTAAACAATGACCCAACATGAATGTGCAACTTATTTTGACAATATTCAATTCATATATGTGACTGAAACTACTTGCAATATGTAGCTACAAAAACTAGTAACTATGACAAACACTTTGGATGCAACCTAAGATGGCATTAATGCACTTACAACCAAGTGGCATTAATACAAACACTTGGTATGCAAAATTATAACATTATTTATGCCAAAAGAGAACCTACAGTCAATTGACATTTTGTCAAAAAATTGGCATGCAAACTAATAAGCTGATCATGAATGATAAAATCATATTCAATTACAACTATATTAGGCCAACAACTTATGTCTCCTTTATTGCACATATAATGTCAACTACAATGCTAGTATGAAATGGCCAAGACTCTTAGCATTACAACATATGAAAACTATGTAATTTTTTGAGTATAAATGCTGCTTTAGTATGAAATCTAAAATGCAATATATATGCAACAATTGACTTGAGAAACCTGGTACACAAATTGTAGAAGAGTTGGAGACTTGATTGTAACACTTGTTGATGATGAAGACCCCTCCAAATGAAGAAATCAACTCCCTTGAAGTGTCATCCCTATTCTTGCCTAGCAATACTTTAGAGAAATAAATGCAGTCTCTAGGCTCCTCAAATTTGTCCTCGAAATGATTGTCTCAACGATAGAAATTGAATGCAACAATATCCAAAATCAAAGAATGCTTCAATGATGAGCTATGAATAAAAATGTCTTGCCAATGGTGCCCTTTCCATATTATATCAAACCACTAAAATTATTTACCAGCAACCTAATAGCTACTCCAAAATATGCCAAAACAATTGCCAAGCTCTTCCAAGATGAATGCTCAAATACCCACAAAGAAACAATACCCAAATGAGGCCATACAAGAAAAAATCTAAATATGATATGCAAAATTGTCCTCCATTAAAATATGAAAAAGGCTAGTAACTATAACAGCAATGTGCAATAAATGAAATCAACCCAACGATTAAATTCCAAAGCTCCAAAATATGTCCAAAATTTGCAATAGATTTCCTCAAATTGATACCACCAAAATTTGGCCAAGGGACATAAAGTTTTGTCTTGAAGTATAAGTAGAAAGTCTGAAGCAACTTCCTCAACTTTACAATAACTCAAGTGATATTTCACACCCTCAAAATTTCTCACCAATTGAAAGTTTTCATTCTTAATGGCCAAAGACAATTGCAGAAATCGTAGGCTCCACAACCATCAAACATCAACATCAACAATAACAAATCTACTTGCTGAGAATGAAGCCCAGGATGCCTATTTATTCTTTTTTCTCCACTTTCTCCAAAAAATTCTAGAACATTATTTTATTTTATTTATTAAGTGACTTTATAAGATATTTTATAATTCAAGTCACTTTATTAAATTAATTAAATATAAAGTTACCTTTTAATATTTATTTATTTGATTACTTTATAAATAATTAACTTAATACCACTTATTTATTTAATTAAAATAATTAATTAGTCATCCTCATAAATATTCATTATTTTGGACAGCTTAATTAAATTAATTAAATCAAATTACCTCCAAAACAAGGATATTATAGTCCACCCCTCTTAAAATTGCTTGTCCCCAAGAAATCTCAGTAACAAGTGCCATTCTCCTCCACCTGGATCCCAAGTGAAGACCTGTGTAATGTCTGAATCATCACCAAAGAGCTCTTGTAGCACAAGCACAACTTGTTCAATCAACTCAAGCCTAAAACTATGATGATAAATTTGATGTGCCCATACTATTGGAAAGCCACTTCCCATTTATTCCTATTGTGCCACTCTGATACCTCACATCTCCAAAATGTAGCAAGTCCTCAAGTCCTGAATCAAATGGTAATCATCATGAGAGAACAAAGTAGAAGACCTGCCAAACTTGGAATCACCATTTGAGATTGGAAGTAAGTCACCAACCAACAAGTAGATAGCTTCCCTATCGTATGAAATAGGTAACCAATCCAAAGATGAGTTATATATGCCTTCATTGCCCTCCAAGGACAACTCTTAGGTGGCTAGTTTGCTAAGAGTGTAATCACTAATATCAATGTCCTCCTCAAAAGAATGATCAACCTCATCACAAAATGCAACCTTCCCTTGAGCAAGAAGTCTTCTAATGTTATCTACACCTTTTTGTTTTTCCAAGTTGGAGAGATTGACTTTTTCTTTCATATCTTGAAGGCGTTTCTTTTCCTTGGCAGCCACTAACCTAGCCTCCTTGGCCTTCCTCATCCACTCATCATTCATTATTTTGGACCTTCTAATCTCTTCAATGCCAAAGTACACAAAATTACTCCTCTTGATATCTTCATGTCCTCCAATGGGTGTAGTGCTACCATCAAGAAATGATATCATATCTTTGGCTTGTTCATGATCACAAGCTTCCTTTTCATGAGAATGATAATGCACTACGGTGCTGTCCTCAAACCAATTTGTTATGACATCATGCCATTGTAGATTGCCTTCTTCATTATGTGAAGAAAAAACACTAGTGGTTTCTCCACTAGGTAGAGGATCAAATTCCATATCCTCCCTTATATCTTGTGCCTCCAATAGACTTTCATATGAATCAACATTCATTGAACTACAATCTAATTCTTTATCATGATAAGAAGAAGCAATGTTAAACTCACCTATTGAAGCATCACAAGAAACCATATCCTCAAATGGCTGCTTCAAAGAAACTAATTTGTCTTCAAACAACTCTTGCTCTTCTTCATCTTTGAAGTCATCAGGAAGTGTCATGTGTCCATCTTCTTCCTCTATTCTGGTATGATTTTTATTCTCCATGTGATCAGCTATATGCTGGTCATCAACTACAGAAAACTCATTATAGAGGTTTCTAAATACCTTACTTGTAGAGACCTCTTGTTCTTCCTTCTTTTCATTTTGTGTTGTAGTCTTCTTAGAAATGGAAGTCATATACCTTGCAATTTTGTCTATGGTTGTAGGTGAGAGCAATTCAGCCATCTTTCTTTGACTTTGTATAAGCTTCTCCAATTCTCCCATCATGGCATTTAACTACATCCTTAGAATAGCCATAATGTCTTTGTTCTTCACCCAACAGGATGGTAGGAGACCACTCTGATACCACTATAATGACCTTGTTCAAATCTAATCTCAAAATGCTGATAAAGGCTCAAGGAATTTCATCAAACACTTAGCATACAAGGGTCATATGACTGATATAACATTTTAGTTTTCTTTAATGACTCTTTTCTTCAATTAGCATCAATGAGAATGCTTGCAAGAAGACTCAAAATTGACTAAAAAATGACCTAACATGAATGTGCAAATTATTTTGACAATATTCAATACATATATGTGACTGAAACTACTTGCAATATGCAGCTATAGCAACTAGTAATTATGACAAACATTTTGGATGCAACCTAAGATGACATTAATACAATTATAGCCAACTGGCATTAATACAAACACTTGGTATGCAAAATTATAACATTATTTATGCCAATAGAGAACCTATATCCAATTGACATTTTGTCAAACAATTGGCATGCAAACTAATAAGCTGATCATGAATGATAAAAACATATTCAATTACAACTATATCAGACCAACAACTTATGTCTCCTTTATTGCATATATAATGTCAACTACAATGCTAGTATGAAATGGCATTACAACATATGAAAACTATGTAATTTTCTGAGTACAAATGCAACCTTAGTATGAAATCTAAAATGCAATAGATATGCAATAATTGACTTGAGGAACTTGGTACACAAATTGTAGAAGAGCTGGAGACTTGATTGTAACACTTGTCGATGATGAAGACCCCTCCAAATGAAGAAATTGACTCCCTTGAAGTGTAGCCCCTATTCTTTCCTGGCAATACTTTAGATAAATAAATGTAGTCTCTATTAGAGTTGAGGAAAGCCAACTCCAAAGATGCCTAAGATCACCTGCATGCGAGAACCTGTCAAAGAGAAGCCAAGAAGAGGAAGAGCATGGAGCAAGGAAAAAACCCTAAATGGACATGAGAGACCACATATGAAAACACAAGAAAAAATATATTTACAATAAGAACTAATGTAATGTAAATACAATGAGAGAGCCCACTTATAAAGAGCTCATGGAAGCTTGTAGAACAAGATGGAAGGTGGTAGAAGATAAGGATGACAACTCAACACATATCCACAAAAGGTGGAACATGCTAGAAGGGAACAAACTCCCGTGTTGTCAATAACTAACCACTACATGCATTAAATACTAAGTATTAAATAAATATATTAACCTAAGTAAGCTTAAGTAAATAGAATAAATAATTAGTAATTAATTATTTACTCTAACACCGCCCCTTAAGTGCAACTTAGGAAAATGCCTTAAGCTCACAAAACTAAGATGGAATGCATGAATGGGTCCTGGCAACGAGGCCATTTTAGGTACCCAAGTACAATGCAACAAAATGCAACCTCTGAAAGTGGGGAAAGGGAGAAAACCACGTGGGAAAAACCCTCCCCCAAAAAGAGGTAAGAACCTAGTGAAGAACTGAAGAAGCCTCCAACTAGGGAATGTCCCCTAAAACAGGAATAAGGAGTGATCATGAAGAAGCATCACTGAAGCATGAAGAGGCTACAAATCTATCAAACTACTGATTTGAAGAACCTCCATGGAATAAGAAGGCATGAACTGAGCATGTCTATATGGTAGATGATCCATCTCACCGAAATGCATAGGTAGCCAGCCACTGCAATTGCCTTGTATATAGGATCAACCACTGAATACATAGTTCACACTATCAAACCATCGAACCAAGGATGCATTAGAACAATAGCATAACCCCCCCTTAATGTAGATGGGGTGTGATGATAGGTAACTGAGAAGGTGAGCCAATTCTCCTACAAACGAACCAAGAATGATCAGAGAGGGAAAGAGGTACAGACACCTATAAAGACATGATCAAACTGACTCTGCATGGAGCTAATGTCATGGAAGGGACACTCACTTGACAAAGGGAGAAGGCCTAAAATAGCAAACAACTATCCCCCCCATGGTGCTTTATAAAAAATAGTGCATGTACAACTGACTCAAAACAACGTTCATGACCCTCGAAATGCAAAAGTGGCACTTTATCTCAGTGTGATACAAAAAAGTGCTTCAAAATGATAGCTACAATGATTAGAATTGAAAATGAGCTACAAAAAAAGAAAGCACAGCTGAAAACAAGAGAAACCATGCTAGGAAAATGATCCTTGGGCCTAAAATACTCAAATTACCCATCGTATAGCAAAAATTCCAAAACTATAATAGAAAGACCATGGGCCAAAAATTCAAAAAAAGGACCACATTTTTGAAAAGGTGATGGAATCAGCTTTCCAAAAATATAAGGTTTTCAAAAAATAGGCATGGGACGCAAAAGATATGCTTGTCGAAGTCAAAAATATAACTTCAAACTTTGACTAAAAAAATAGGCAATGAAAAAGCATCAAAACCTAAAAATACCTACACTAATGTCTCTATCTCAAAATTAGCTTTCTTGCACTTCTTTCAGATCGAAAAAATACCTTCGTATGCAAAAGTTATAGCCAAAAAACCAAAGGTAGGTCCAAAATGACCCTAGAGGAGATGTGCAAGCAAGGTTGATGACATCAGCAGTCCACTGCAAAAAAAATTGATAACCATGTGGTCGTGACTACAAAAAGAGGCCACGTGGCAGTGCCACGTGGATGCCACATGGCAGGCAGCTGGCGTGGCATTGGCTGCAGACGTGTCAGAAAATGGTTGAGGTGGTCGCTGAGCGTGCAGACACGCAGATGGTAGAGGTGGCAGAAAATGCTGATGTAGATGTCCCCACTGGTGAAGGAGACAGGCAGAGGCGGAGGCAGAGTGGTGCACCGATGGAGAACTGGCAGAGGTGGAGAGAAATGGAAGCACCGTCAAAAAATGCAGACAGTCGGTGGAGGAAGGGCAGTGTTGATGGTCAGCGATGGCAGAATAGTCGACGGAGCGGCGCTGGGGAGCCACGGGCGGCCCCAAGGTGGCCACTAGGCAATGCCGCGGCAGTGCACTTTGCAAATTTTTTTTTTTTAATTTTTTAAATGCCGATTCGTCTGTACAACCGTACAGAATGCTCTAAAATCAAAAAAAATTGCCTCCCAAAGCTCTATCTCCAAATTCGACAAGTTTTATATGAATCCTGACTACAAACGGCCTTTCGAATCCAATGGTGATGTCTGTTTGGTCCCAATGTGCTCTAAAAAAATTTTGATCCCCTGATTTGAAAAAAAAATGCACAAACAAACTAAAGTTTGTGACTTCAAATCACGGCTTCAAAATCACCTGCATGTGAGAACCTATCAAAGAGAAGCCAAGAAGAGGAAGAGCATGGAGTAAGGGAAAAACCCTAAATGGACATGAGAGACCACATATGCAAACACAAGAAAAAATGTATTTACAATAAGAAGTAATGTGATGTAAATACAATGAGAGAGACCACTTATAAAGAGCTCATGGAAGCTTGTAGAACAAGCTGGAAGGTGGTAGAAGATAAGGATGACAACTCAACACATATCCACAAAAGGTGGAACATGCTAGAAGGGAACAAACTCTCGTGTTGTCAACAACTAACCACTACATGCATTAGATGCTAAGTATTAAATAAATACATTAACCTAAGTAAGCTTAAGTAAATAGAATAAATAATTAGTAATTAATTATTTACTCTAACAGTCTCTAGGCTCCTCAATTTTTTTATTGAAATGATTGTCTCGGCGATAGCAATTGAATGCAATAATACCCAGAACCAAAGAATGCTTCAATGATGAGCTATGAACCAAAATGTCTTACTAATGGTGCCCTTTCTGTATTATATCGACCATTGAAATTATTTACCGGCAACCTAATAGCTACTCCAAAATACACCAAAACAATTGCCAAGCTCTTCCAAGATGAATGCTCAAATACTCACAAAGAAACAATACCCAAATGAGGCCATAAAAGAAAAAATCTGAATATGATATGCAAAATTGTCCTCCATTAAAATCTAAAAAAGATTGCTAACTATAACATCAATGTGCAATAAATGAAATTGACCCAATGATGAAATTTCAAAGCTCCAAAATGCGTCCAAAATTTGTAATAGATTTCCTCAAGTTGATACCACCAAAATTTGGCCAAGGGCCATAAAATTTTGCTTTGAGGTACAAGTAAAAAGTTTGAAGCAACTTCCTCAACTTTGCAATAATTCAAGTGATATTTCACACCCTCAAAATTGCTCACCAATTGAGAATTTTTGTTCTCAATGGCCAAAGACAACTGCAGAAACCCTAGGCTCCACAACCATCAAACTTCAACATCACCAATAACAAATCTACTTGCTGAGAATGAAGCCCGGGATGCCTATTTATTCTTTTTTCTCCACTTTCTCTAGAAACTTCTAAAACATTATTTTATTTTATTTATTAAGTGACTTTATAAGATATTTTATAATTTAAGTCATTTTATTAAATTAATTAAATATAAAGTAACTTTTTTATATTTATTTATTTGATAACTTTATAAATAATTAACTTAATACCACTTATTTATTTAATTAAAATAATTAATTAGTCATCCTCATAAAATATTCATTATTTTAGACAACTTAATTAATTAAATTAATTAAATCAAATTACCTCCAAAACAAGGACATTACAGTTTCTCCCAAACCCACCACAAAATAAAACATGACATCTTGACATGCATTTAAAACAAGTGTAGCTCTCTCTCTCTCTCTCTCTCTCTCTCTCTCTCTCTCTCTCTCTCTCTCTCTCTCTCTATATATATATATATATATAATATTTCATGTATTGATTTGTGTCAAATTTAAGTTTTCATGTCATAATCATTTCACAGTTGGATAAAGGTTATCAATCATACAATATTACTATATTATTAATCTATATAATTTTAGATCATGAATTATTTAATTAATAATATAAATGTATATTCTTAGATTAAATCTTAATATCAATATTATTTCTAAAATATTAATTTGATTTCTATTTAAGTCTAATAGTAATATTTACTTTTCCTTTAATTCATAATGCAACTTGAGATAACTCAAACTTGAGATTATAATTATAATTAAGTTATCTACAATTTCTCTCATACTATTAAATATTCATAACAAGATGATTATATAGTGAACTCCACTATATCTTCTCTTAAAATATAACTAAATTACAAATATATATTTATTAATTTTTCACTTGCCTTAATAAATATAAAATTATTTATATGCAACTAATAGTTTAACCAAACATAAAGATTCTTTAATACGAACATCCATTTTATAACTAAAAGGGTAGTTTTAATTTAATTTTCAAAATTGGTAAATCCTAAAATTAATTTTTCTAAAAAAATAATAGAATTATAAAATTTCTTGTTTTCACATCGCTAAGATCTTCTAAAACATGCAATCACTATTTTTGCATTCCTTTGATCTATGAAATCATTCAACCATAATATACTTTATTTTCTATTTTTAGTATATTTGTTTTTGCGTGCATGTATAAATTTAGTTACAACATGATTTCCTCCCAATTAATATTTTACTTTCTAATAAATTTTGCAATTAAATTATTTAAGATGTAAGAATAATATTTATCTTTATTTACAAAACTCATGATAATCACATGGTTCTAATGACAGCTTTAAAATTGAAACCTTAGATGTTCATTTTGTTATTTTCTTCTAATTTTATATAATCAAATTTTCCCTATATTAGAAAATGTTTTAAAAGAATACAATCATAATAATTTTCTACAACTTTTTGCAATCAAGTTTTTTTAATTAATAAGTTTTCCTTTTCAAAATCTACAACATAAATCTTTATCCAAAACTCAATACAATAAATTAATAAGCATTATGCAAGCACCTAGGAAGACACAAAGTAGATAGATCTTTCAATAATATTCTACATTGAGGTTTCAAACACTACCTCCAAAACCATAGTTAAATTCTAAAACAATATGTGAACATATGCAAATTCAAACCCTCTGAAACTTTCAACAATTCTTTTGATCCAATTCCAAGAAAATTCTTCCAAAACTTGTGTGTAGAATTGAGCTCAAATATCTTAATAAAGAGTTTAACTCTCCCTAGAGTTTCCAATTTTTGAACATGCAAAGACCTCTCCTTAAAATAAAATTTAATTATTTAATCCTTTCATACACACTTTAAAACTTTTTAAATTAAAATATTATTTTATTTTATTTTCTTCCACTTTATTAATTAGTGTAATCACTATTTCAAGTATAGTTTATTATTTAAATTAATAATAATAAGTAAAGCTTATTATTCAAATGCAACTCTAATTTAATTATTATTAATTAAATAATTATAATACAACAATATTAAATTATTAATCTTTTAATATTTTAATCCTCTTTTAATCCAACTTCTTAAATTAGACTTTTAAATTAAATCTTTTAAATCAAAGCACATAATTAATTAGTTTTCATTAATTAAATATTCTGATATTTTAATATTTTCTTTTTAATCAAATAATAATTCTCAATATTATATGACTAATCCAAATATTATACTTAAAATTATTTACCAAATAAATCACATAGCCAAATCCACATAAAAGCAACATTACCAAAATAGGTCAAAACTCAAAATCATACAACTTAGACAAAGGTAAACTCATGGATTTTAAAAGGGTGAAAAGTCAAATACATGTCCTCCTTCTCAGGACAAGTAATTAGGCTATGGCTAGGATTGGACCTGAACATTATCTCCCCATTCTTACCATTGAGTAATTGTGATAGGGCACACTCATTCTGACAATTTAAGGAAGTCGATGTTTGGTACCTACAAACCTATATAAAAGACAAGTATACATATGCATGTATGTATGTATGTGTATGTATGTATGTATGTATGTATGTATGTATGTATATATATAAGCTAAATAGACAATGGTGGGGAGTGGTACATCGTGTAGATCCCGATTAGCAGGTGACTATGACTCCCTCCCTCAACCATATAAGGCATGTCAAACATAAGTATAAAATAGACACACACCATACACATGCAAATATGGGGTGAATATAATAGCAAATCACAAGTCAAATCATTAAATTCTTAGGTAAAATAATGTATCACTATGAATATAAAATAATCATTTTTTTTATATAATCATGAGAGAAACCACATTGACTAAAGAACCATTAAAGCGTTATTAATGTGCTAGTAATCATAATCATCAATCATTGTAAATGAAATATAATCAACTAAGTGATTCTTTACTAATATATATGTATTTTGAGTCATGAAATGATATTATATAATTTTAAATCAAATATCTCTTAAACTAACAAATGTATGGAATAGGCCTAAAAGAGTTTGACAGATAGAGCATAAAAGAAAACTATGGGTGGGCATTACACACTTCGCATGTGCACAGTTGTGCACATGTGCAGCTGACATAGGTGCCCTAGGTGTGCAACTACACATATTGCACTCAAAGTGTAAAAATATAGGTGCACTTATGCACCCTTTGCACCTACATAGGTGTGCTAGGTGTGCTAGTGTGCAAAATAAACTCTTAGGAGGTTTTAGGTAAAAATTAATTGGTTTTTGCTCAATTTTTCATCAATCCAAACCCATATTAACTATCATTGTGGTCTTTAGACATTAGAATACTAATGTGTTTCTCACTTTTGTGTAGAAAAAAATGCATCATCATCATCTTCCATGGTAGCAAATATGGCACCAAAGCTAGTAGCATTCAAGTACCAGGGAGCTCTGAAGAAATGTCAATTCCAGGACAAACACATAGAGATATGGGACATAGATCTTGACCAAATTGATTGGAATGCTTTCCTCAACTTCTACAAGAAACTAAAATAAATATCAGTGATGATGGCAGCCTTGATCTAGAGTGGGTTAGTCAACAATGCTTCACACTCTACATTAGTTCAATCCTTTGAATTGATCCTGACATTGGCTTAACATTATGTGTTAGAGGAGAAGGTCATGAAGAGCATGACCAAAGAGATAGTACTCGACCTCGGGCAATAAAACATTGAAAAGCTTTTGGACCTCTATAGGGAAAACCAGTACCTTTAGATATCTTATGAACATGTAGATGGATGGTATAGAAAAAATGAGAAAGAGGCCAAGGAATTTGTGCAATCTAAGTACCTAATTGACAAGAAACCCTTGGGCTGAGGAGAAGGAAAGGTTGATATGACACAATGATATTGCCTACTCAATAGTCCTCTTGAGTATAGCCATGGGCCTTCCCACAATAGGTCACTTAGATACATGGATGGTGTACTTCATCAAAACCATCAAAACAATAAAGATGCCCATCAGTTGGGCTAGTATCCTAAGTGATAATTTTGATGAGAAACTAATTGCTATGAAGAATGATCCCCACTTTTACATGACTTCTTACATGGTATATCTATTGTTAGTAAGGACCATAGACTACCTAGGGTTGTATACAAAGGGAAGCATGCAAGATGCAAATCCTTGTCCCTAAGTAGTTTATCCATAGGTGGTGAAGAAGAAGCTCCCATTGCAAATTGTGGAATATAGGGTGATAAATGATGGTTTCATATTTTCCATTGTTAGATTCATAAAAGGCGATTATGCCAAGAGGATGTTAGTAGAGGTTTTTGCAAGGATAACTCAAGTTTTTGCCTACTACATCCAATTCAAGACCTTTACTTACCTTCAGGTAGTTAGTACTCTCCTATTTCCTAAGAAGCTCCCAAGATACCCTCCAAATGGGATCATTCTACTTGAAATAGCCCATCAACTAACTTTTGCATATGATAGAGTGCAAAAACAACATAATAAAACATAGTTATGGTTGATCACCATTGTAGCATTCGAGGAAAATTAGAAGTAATATATCGTTACATTTGACTCAGAATGGGATCAATATCCCTTAGAGCATTACCAGGCTCCCTCACCCAAATTTTGATAATATTGGGATGGTGAAACATCTAGTGAGAAAGAAATTTGTACTTGAGGAAACACTGGAAGACCATTGGATAAATGCAGTAGATGACTATGATGCCTATATTAGGGACTATCATAGAATGAGTTCGCAACTAGCAAAAAAGGTACTAAACATGGAGATACCCTTAAAGGCTTGGGACAAGGATTTCCCTTAGATAATGGATCTCTTATACAATAGGGATAAGTTTTATGATCAGCCTATCATGAACATAAAAATAGGGCATGAGGAGAATTATGACATGGATCATCAGGGTCAACATGTAGTCAAACTTAAAAGAGAATGGATTAGGAAACCATTACAGATGGATTGAGTTCCCAAGGTCATACCTCTTTAGGCTATAGCTAGACCAAAGAAGGGAAAGAAAACTAAGGTCACTATTCTGACCTACCCTACTAAATCATTAGTGAGGCCAAAAATAGTACACCAACATGAGTGAGGTCGAGTATTTTGACACCAAAATAGGAAAGGATATGAAAAGGAATGAAGCACCAAGGGTAAGAAAGTGAGTGACTAAGGCCCAAGGAGAACCAAAAGCCCAAGAACTAGAAATCGAAAAAATGCTAGAACAAGCTCAGTAAGAGCAATAATACGAGAAACAACAATAAGAATCTATTCCACCTCTTCAAGCCTTAGAAGAAGAAGCCTCCTCTTCAGTGGCTAAGAGAGCTTGAAAAAACAAATGTTAGTAGTAGGTGTGAAAAGGAGAAAATTGAAGAAGAAGAGAACTCCCTCTCCACAAGTGTTAGAAACTATTCTTGAAGTGGAGGATGAGGAAGAAGGGGAAAATTTTGAATTTGTTCCCTTGAATAAAAGAACTCACTTAGCTATGACTAGAGAAGAGGAGAGGAGAAGAAGCACAACTCAAACACCTCCATATGTCCCTAGGGAGCCTATCTAGGTTGAAACTTCTAAAGATGAACAAAAAAAATGGATAGCAGCAATGGAAGGTGAAGGAGTAGACATTTTTTACATCTTAGATTTTAATTTCATGCTCATGGGTACCAAGATGGTAGCAGAGAAGATAAGGGATACTCAAAGGAATGAGCCATTAGGAGAGGATTGAAATAAATTCATGGACCTCTCATCATTCATCCACCACTAGCATAGGACATGGTCATGATAATGGATAAAGGGTTAGTAGCTCCACCTCCTTCAACAATCTAAGCAAAAATAGAAAGTTAGAATATAGAGGAAGGAGAATATGAAAAATTGCATGCCAATGAAGTATCTAAAGAAGGAAAAATAGTAGAAGAAAAACAATAAGTTCCTCCAGATATAGAGGCTAGGTCCTTAGCCCAACATAGTACAAAAACTCTTTCTGAAGATCTTCCTCAACATGAGAAGACTTCAGAGAGGAGTAATAAGGAAAAGGATCTTGCTTTAGAACCAACTTCTTTAGCACAATACATGTCTCCAATGGGGACAACACTATCATGGATGAAGAAGGAGGTCATCTTTTGATAAAGAAAGTAGATGGAACTCATCAAAGAGGAGGGAATGATGGAACAGATAAAAGCGATAAAGAAGCTTGAACCACTTAAGGGTGATTCTAGAGCACTTGCCTTCATTATGAAGAATCAAGATTAGGACCTTCTAGCACATATTTTCATTTGCCCTCCTCATCCTGACACCAAATAATTGACTCCAAAGGGTTACCAGATGAAGGAGGTTATATTGGGAAAGCCCATGATGGATACAACAAAGGTCTTGATTACCACAGGCCTCAAGCAAGTGTTTCCAGAATTTGATAGGGATGAGTTAGAGATAATAATGTTGTGATATTACAATGAGCTATTGAGAGGTTACTTGAATGAACTAGTGGGACCTATAGACTTGGATAATCTTAGTATCGCTCTTGGAGTTGCATTGGAAAAGAAAGAGGCAAAGCCATAGATGGATTCATTTTTGGATACATGTTAGCAATGGTGTCACAATTTTGTGGAGAAGGGAGTATAAATAATACATGGAAATTTAAACCTATTGCACAAAATCTAGACTAATGTTGACAACTCAATTTCTGTTATAAACCAAGGTTTTGGGCTAATGGATGAAGTGTGTACATTGGCCAATGATTTGCAAGCACTTAGATCTATCAAAGGGAAAAGGTACCAAATGCTAATGGAGATATACTTCATAGAAGAGTTAGATAAATTAGATAGTTGCATAGAAAATATATCATCGGGTAATGAGGTCATGGACGGATAACATGAAGAAATCCAATAGATTGAGAATAAATCTCAAGAGCAATTTTTGGAAGCAAATAAGTAGTACAATGCCGCTAGCCTTGAGATTTTTAAAGATGAGTCAAAGATCAAGATTTCCTTAGTGCAAATAGTGGTTCAATAATTCAAAGATACATTTGAAAATGATTTTTTAGAAGATGATGTATGAAAAGCATTTAAAACTAAAGAAGCATTGTTGGAACTAGACACCAAGCTTGAGGATTTTGTGGATACCATAATAGAAGTAAGCAACTATTAGCAAGTAGTTAAGAATAAGTGTAATTCATTGGATTTACCAAAGGCTAGTGAAGTATTGGAGATAATAGAGAAGTTCAAAAGAAAACATCCAAACATTATTTTGGTATAAAGGGGAAGAAAACCCAGATGTTGGAAATTCAATTTTGACACTTAGAATAATTTTTGGATTTTTGGGTCCTGTCACCAAGGTGTACAAGTGCATAGGTGCACTTTTCTCAAAGGTGCACCAACAATTTTGAAGAGAAGCAGTGTGCCAATAATTAACTATCAAAATTTATTTTAGAGCATCCCATGCATCAGAAACACATTTTGATGGTAGTTTAACTCCTATAGACACCTAGAGAAGGTTGATCTTCCATTTTTAGAGCTCCCAGAGATTCTCAAATCATCTCATGGGTTCTATCTTCTTATATTCTCATTTTTTTATTCTTTTATGTCATGCAAAGGCTCATGCACCCATTAATTGATATAAACAAGGGTGGAGACCTACTTAGCACCATTTAGAGAGTTAGTTTGTATATAATTAGCATTATTTTATTAGTTTTTAGCATGAGTTTGCATTAAAAGAGTTTTCACTCCTAACACAAAGGGAGGAGAGGATTTCCTTTAAATGAGTGGATGTAATCTATACTTAGGGCCATTATTTTGATACAATAATATATGCTATTGGTGCTCTCATTCTAAGTGTAATTATTCTTGTTGGAGTGTGTTATTTTTGTCAATGCATGTTCATGAATAATAATGGAGCCAATGGTTTTATTGTGTTATTATGATTGTTCAATCCTTTATTTCTATTGTTTTCCTTATGTTAACAAAATCTATTGTTGTGACAAATTGGAGAAAGGATCATCTTTGTTCTTGCATAGTGTTTTGTCTTGTGTGAGCACACTTTTCATAGTCTCACAATTTAATAAAACATGAAACATCTTTTCGTTATTATTGAAGTTTCCATCGATTATTGCATTAGTGGAGTTGAGGAAGTTTTGCTCCTAGTTTCATTGGTTTCCTATCAAATCCTTTTGATAATTTAATTTGCAAACATGTTGTTACTTTGGATTATGTTCATTAGGAATTTCCCTTTTAGTAATATTCTTAAAATAGCTTATTACTTTATCTTTATTATTTTCTTTTCAAACACTTCGCTAAAATAGGAATTCATATAGTTGCATTGATAAAATTGCATTCATCATAAAACATAAAATATAAAAATATATCTCTTTTGTGGTTATTTTCAGCAACATGTGTGCAAATTGTTAGGTACCAAAAAAGGCCTCCTTGTGAACATACACATTTATCTTCAATTGAGTTACCTAGTAGGTTGAAAAACAACCATCTAAAACCCTGGAGTTGGTCATTGATCAACTTTTCAAGAAAGAGATTGAAAACAATTTCTTTCATTAAGCATCATGGAAAATAAAAGCTCAATAGAAGTGGTGTTAGAAAGACGGCACCCAAAACCATTTTCCCCAAAAAACCAAGTTATTTTTTGAAATTTCTACAATTTTTGGAAGTTTGGAAATTTTCCAAGTCTATCACTATCAGAAGTTGTGCAAGAGCGTAGGTGCACAATTACACTTTTTGAAGAGGTGTACTTTTCTAGAATAAGCACAAATTAGAACATCCTAATCCACAATCTCTATTTTAATGAGCTTTAAGGTCTTCACCTAGTGGATACTATTTCCTAAAACTCAATCACTTTTGTAAGCCTCACAATGATAAGGGGATACCAAGAATTCTACTACTCCCATTTAAAATTTCATCATCTTCCTCAGTTCCACCTTCAAATTTACTTCCCCCTATCATTCTACCTAATCCTCCAATGGCCTTCTTTACAAATACAATAGATTCACCAATCAATTTTCAAGGTCCACTCAATGTCCTTCCTAAGAAGCTTGAGAAATCCTACCCAAGGTTCATCTATGAAGAAACACAGACAGTTGAGGATCACATCAAGGTAGTCAAAGAAATGTGCAATCAAAAACATATTCAACAAGAGAATGTGGTCCTTCATTTATTCTCATATACATTGGGAGAATTTGCATTTAACTAGTACGTAAACATGCCAAATGCAAAGAAAAACATGAAATCCTACAACATTGTAGCCACAAACTCTACCTCTCATCTTAGAAGATTCTCTTCAAAATAAGCATGAGAAAATTCATCCAAGCTACCACAAAAATTATCTCCCAAAAAGATAAAAGGAACCCATAGAAATACATTTCTAAAATGTTGAGAGAAAATGGAACCAAATCTCAAGTAGAGATAATTATTAAGTAACTTAATATAATTATACACTCACAATGATTTTTTGCTCAAGTATAACTATAAAAAATTCTTTTATATTTATTCACATGTATATGCATTATTATTCTAATTTAATTAATTCACAAAATGGGAAAGTATAATATTACAATGACATTCAAAACTTACAATCATAATAATATGTTACATACAAGGTATGAATAATTTTATCAATATCTATAATCATTATAGATATATTTAATTATAAAACAATAGTACCTTAGCCATAATCATTATAGATATACATAAACATAAATATCCTATTTAATCTAAATCAAACCAAAATGTCAACATCCAGAACCACTAAGTATCTCTTGTAAACTAAAGTAGCACTTGGTCAACATGACTAGCCTATGGATCAATCAAAATACAACCAAACTAAACTAAAAAGCACCATAAAATAATGGGACCATAATAGATACTTACAAAACACCCATGCTCAAATAGGTAATTGAGAATCAAAGTTTTTCATCTTGATAATTTGACCAAAGAGAAAAGGATGTCATCAATCTACAATCAAAATTATGGAAATGTATAAATAGGGGGAGCCTTGGAACTATCTCTTGTCAACAACCATTAAATATTTTGAGGGTAAGAACAAATACATGGATCCAAGTGAAGTCAATTTCTACTACCTAAAAACCTTTTATCATCAAATGAAACATACATACATACATACATACATACATACATATCAGAAGATAGTGTAGAAAATGAAAGGGATTGAGACATCTAGTAGACATCTCTAGGAGTGACTATGAAATTGTTGTTAATATCATATTGGTTTTGACATATGAGTGACAATATACTTAGTTCATTTATTTTGTTCATGCCAAACAAGTAATACATGCCAAGTATAAGTTTTCAAATAGTATATGTCAAACAACATATATTAAGTGTGTGCCAAGTAAACAATGAGTGCCAAGCCATTCATGTGTCGAGTCACTCAAATGCTAAGTATATAGTCTAGCCAAGTGATTGAAGTGTCAAGAAGACAATGCATGATGAGTCATTCAGATGCTAAGTGACAGCATTGAAGTTGTAGTTAATACCAAGCATCGGGGACTTCAAGTGCTGAGTTAAACAATTTTGACATAGTTATTTATAATGGGACAAAATTCTATGTAAATCATTTTTGGACTAACTTAAAGGTTTATTTATTATTTATTTGTTAAAGATGAATCTTAATTGTGAATCCATATGCATTACATGCATCCAATCAAAAAAAGGGAAGGTTTAAGTAGCAATATCAGTGAATCACTATTGTTGATTCATACCTAACCCTAAGTCACCTAGGTCTTATTAAGGGAGACAAACCTTAAATTTTCTAAGAATGCTAAGGAAAATTCAGGTGAGTTTTTGCATACACAAATAGAGCATTCATGGTGATTAAGGTGTTATGAATTGAGTTGCATTGTAGAATTAGTTAAAGGAGAATAAAGGAAAGGAATCAGAGGACAAAAAAGATACATGTTATCAAAAAGGATCAAGTAAACATCAATATAGAGGTCATTTGGCATCAAACAATAGAGTGCAAACCATAGGATCATTGCTGAGACATTCTAATAGGTGAATCATTTAAATCTCTTAATAGAGTAGTCTTAATAGGCTATTGTAAATCCTTTAATAGGGTGCTTACTTTATTGTAAGTTAAAGTCCTTTTAACAAGCACACTTTTAGCAAGGTGTTTAAATATTTTAATAGGGTAAGATCTAAGAATCTTGTAAGCCTTTAATAGGAAAAACCTTTCATAGGGTAGATCATGTTTCATGGTCAAACATTATAACCTTCATTAGATACACTTTATTACTATAGTAGAGAATATTTCTGGGTGTCATCCCCACCCTAGTTCTAACTTCTCCTTGGAGTATTTCTGGGTAACCAAATATCTTGTGTCATGCATGTGTTGAATATTTTACTTTCATGCTATGGATGTATATGTTGAGTTTGGTATTTTAATTTATATGCATAGATTGCAATATGAATGTGTTGTAAATAGTTTTAGAGGTTAAAAGTTTTAGGTGATGATTCACCACCCCCCTCCTCTCAAAGTTTACTCCCCTATTGTATTTCCAACAATTGGTATAAGAGAACTAGATCTCTGAAAGTAAAGCTTTGTAGCCTTGAGGAAAGATCATGGAGATGGAAGTCTACATATTGGGAAAGACTATTGAGAATCAAAAGATTGAAAAAAAACTTACATTACATCAACTGAATAAAGCAAGAAATGGTTTGAATATATCACTAAAGAGAAAGAAGGAAATTTCTATTGAAGAGAATGACACACAATACCAAGAGATTGACACTACTGAATTGTTTGTTGATGGAAACACAAATGAATTTGATGTAGTAGTTGCAAATCTAATGAAAAAGCATGGAACCCTAACTGAAGAAGTCATAAATCTAAAGAGAGAACAAGAAGTTCAATGAGTATTTCTATGTGAGGTGATCGAGTAGAAAAAGAATGTAGAAGAGGAAAAAATCATGATTGAAGATGATAAAAGGATTTTGACCAATAGACTAGAAGAGAAAACATTAGAGGTAACTAGGATTGTTAACATGCAATTGGAAACTTTGGGTCAAATGATGATTGCAAATCATGAACTAAATGCAAAGGATATTGAAATCACAACACTAAAGTTGCAAAATGAACAACTAAAAAATGATTTGAAAAGAGAAAAGGAGCATCTATTTTACTCATCCTTTTTCTCTCTTATGTCCTGATGATGGATCACAGAGTGTGATCTGAAATGTAGACTCAAAAACTCTTACACAATCTTCTCCAGAAATTGATGTTATAGATGATGGATTGTGGAAAACTGATCTATTTAAATTAAAATAAGAAAAGGAGTTTTCTGATAGTTTCAACAAACCTAGTGAAGCCATCAAGTACTTTGAACAATTCATGGGATCCCTTAGATCCAACGATGATACTTCTAGATTGGGATACACTAGTACTGAAAAAGGAGAATCATTCAAAAGTGGAAGAAAGAAGTAACAAAGGTAAGAACTCCAAACCTACTTGTCATAATTGTGGTAAGATGGGTCATACTGCTAATGTTTGTAGAAGCAAGACCGCAAATTAGAATCCTAAGAATATGTTCATGGATCATTGTCATAAATGCAACAAACAAGAACATTAGGCACAAGAATGTAGAACCAAGACCTCAAGCACACAAAGATTTGAAGGATACTATTATAAATGTCAGAAGTATGGATATAGAGCATATGAGTGTAGATCTAAGCCTAAATGGTCATCAAATAAGAAAACAAAAGTAAATCATAATGGAATCTCTTATAATTAAGATTATAATACAAGGTATAGTTGTCACTACTATCAAGAGTATGGACATGTTGCTGAAAATTACATAAGAACACATTTTAGAAGTGACTACAGTAGATAATTGACTCAAACCACATATTTTAGTTGTTTGAAAACTTGTAATATAAGCATCAAGAAGAGAGGTCAAAAGAATCAAGAAGTGAGTCAATAAAGGCAAAGGAAAGGTAGTTACTGAGAATGTCATAGATGAGATGAACAAGACATGGAAAAGAAAGAAAGATTGCAGTAGATTAAGTTCAGAAGGGATCAATTCACCCAATGGGTTAGGTGATCACACCTCCTCCAATTAAGTAGTCAAGAGGTATGTGGCATTAATATCTAAAATATTTACTATGCATCAGTTCCAAGGATTTAGTTATGAAAATATCACATATGCATGAATAAAGATGCAAAGTGTTGTTAAGAATCTAGAAGAAATCTTTAAGTTTTGCTAGTTCTCATGTTATTTCCAAGCATGAAAAGTTTCACTATGGTTGTCAAGTAAAATGGGAACTTCATGGAAGCTGAGTGAGTCAAAATATTTATGGAGCCAAGCTTATAGCTATGTAAGTGTTAAGCATTAAATTCAAGGTTTTGAGGTCTATATGATCGATTTCTACTCGTTTGACATCATTTGAATTTGAAGACAAGTATCAAGAGTGAAAGGAAAAATTGAAAGAGATCATACCATTATTTGCAAGCTTAATTTAATAGTCACTTGACACCATCACAACAGATTCGCAAAGGTATTTATCATGTGCCAAGCTAGGAAGTTTGATCTTTTGCAAACCCAAGTTTACATTATGGCTTCTAGTTCTTCAACTACTAAGGCTAAAGATGGTAAAGAAGTTTTGAATGTGTAATTGATAATTAATGAGATCAAAAAACTAAACTTTAAAGCCATACCTAATATTGCTTACAAGCAAGATCCATCTGGTGCATTATCGATGATACCACCGAGAGTTTTGATTATTCAAGATGTAAGATGTTGCTATACATGAAAGGTTGGTAGCATAAGAGATATGGAAATTAGGGAAACCTATGGAAAATTATGTGAAAAAGGAGCATTGAAGGATGAACTCAAAATTGTAGAAAGGAAAGGGTTAACCCGTGCCCTAGATTTTCCAAATGTTTTCAAGACTAAATGGATTAAGATAGTCCTAAGTAAAATTCATGATAATTCTATTTGGTTAGATAATGAACCAATGAAGATCACCAAGAAAATTGTACATAGAGTAATAGGCTATCCAACACTTGATCAACCTAAAACAATGAGAAGTGAATCTATATAGGTCACTAAAAATAATACAAGGGAAGTGTGGAACAAATGAGGGATGACAATTGATACTATTTTAGATCCCATAATTGTATTTGTAGTGAAGATAATAACACATAAATTCTATCAATAAAGAAGGCTCAATAGTGTACCATGTATTGTTGTTGACATGGGATATAAGATAGTAATGAAGGATCATAGTTATGACCTTCCTGAGTTGCAAATGTAAAAACTATCAGAAAACTTGGGAGCTATAAGGAAGACCAAAAGTGCACAATGTAATTTTGGCTCAATTCTTGTATTTATGTTCCTTTATGTATAGAATACATTCCCCACATTTGGTAAAGTTTCCTAGAAAACAAATAGATCTATTGTAGTGTAGGTAGAAGAGTTTATTGAGAAACTTGGGAACAATTTTGAGTCAGTTATGACTAGCTATTTTGAGGGCTTCAAACAATCAATGAAAAAGAGACTAAAGATACCAGTTTCACTAGTTGAGAAACATTTTAATGATGTAGATGTTAAGGCTACTGCCTTTGGAAATTATAATGTGGCCATATCTAAGATAACAATGGATTTGAAAATTGTCTCAGTCACTAAGAAAAAGAAAAAAATTGTGAAGAGGTTAAAAGAGAAATTTGGTGAAGGAGCAGATGAAGAAGATGAAGAAGAAGAGGATATATCAGCTCAAGCACCATTGGCCTTAACTCAAGGTCAAGGAGAAGACCGAGTAGAAGAAGTGGAAATTGAAGAAGGTATTGTTAGATACAATTGATTAATTGTGTATTGTCTTTGATGTTACACAAATGTCATAATCATTATCAATCAGAATATGTCGAGCTCACTCAGGCAATGAAGATAGTTCTCAGTGTCTATTGAGAATTTCTTGTGTATGCCTAGTTCAAAAGGCAGTGTCTACTGAGTTCACTCAGGCATAAAAGGAAGAGATGTAGAAAGTGAGTGTTAACTGAGCTCACTCATTTAATGAAGGAAAGTTAGATGGAACCAATGCTAACCAAGCTCACTCTGTTGCCAAAGGATTTTCATGAGTTTGCAATGTTAACCGAGCTTCTGTTGGTTAACAAAGGAAATCATTTTTGAGTTAGTTTCTACTGAGCTGGGTTGGCTAATGAAGGATTTTCTTATTTTGGCATATTAAGCTTAATTGATTTATCTACTAATTCCAACCAACTATGGTGATGAATATTTATTATTCTAAGTTGTATTTGAGCCAAAGTGACAAAGTGGAAGATATAAGTATAAGGTCAAGTTGTGATTTTAAAGTGTGTAATTCATGAAGATGTTATTGAAAATTTAGTGATGAGAAGAGGAAGGAAATTTGATGGATAAGAAGAATATCTTTGTGGAGTAGCAAAACTATATTTGATCAGGAAAGATCAAGTACAAGCTAGAATAGAGATCTATAATCAACAAATTAGTTGCATTCAAATTAGGTCATCTCATTGTTACTCTCTAACCATTGTAGCAGTCATCTAAATCTCTTAACAAAATTAGCTTAATAGCTATTTGAAAATCCTCTAACAAGGTGGTAGTTCTATTGAATTGTCTCAAGACCTCTAACAAGGCCACTCCTAACAAGATGATTAAATCCTCTTAATAGAGTCACACCTAATAGTGTGTTTTTTAACCTTCAACACGGTTGGCTCCTAACATGGCTCACTTCAGAAGAGTGAAAAATAGTAGCTAGTTGCAATTGGTGATTTTTCCCATATTGGGTTTCCACATTAAATCTTGGTGTCTACTATTTTTTAGCTATTTTCTTTTATGTGTTTGCAACTAAGTTAAAGAAATAGTAATTATAGACAACAACTAAAATTTTATGTGTTAAAAATTTATCGAGCTAATTCAGTTATTACTGAGTTAAAACATTTTATGTCTATTTACCGAGCTTCAACAGTATTTAGTTTTCAGTGTACATTTTTGTACTAACATTTAAGGGATCTAGGATTTATTTCAGTAGTAAGTGATTGCCAACAATTGGTAATCAGAGCATTTGGTGCTTGCAAAAAAGGTTTCAAGGACCTAAACTAAAGATTGGGATTTCTTACAAAAGAGAGATTCCCAAGCTGAACAAAGATAATTTTGTAGTATGGAAAGGACTTATGAGGTTACATCTAGCTACTATTAGTGATTTAGGTTGCATGTATCTTGATGTTGAATTCAAAACTCCCATTCGAATGTTATTAGTTGAAGATATTGCTGAAAAGAAGAATCACAATATCATGATGATTGATATTGCATCTGCTCTCAATTATGTTGAATTTGATGAGGTAAACAATTGCAAAACTACTCATGCAATGTGGATCAAATTGAAAGATATCTATGAAGGAGATGACACTATAAGAAGAGCCAAAGTATAAAGTCTTAGAGGACAATTTGATCAAATGAGAATGAGAGAAGATGAAAACATTGCAAAATATGTGGAAAGAATCAAGGCTAGTGTAAGTACAATCAAAGCATCTAGAGGATACATTAAGGAGGAAACTATTGTATGTAAAGTGCTCAAAAATATTTTTCCTATTTATGCTTTTAGAGTGTCTGCTATTCAAGAAATGAGATGTGATCCAAACAACAAATTAGGCTTGGATGATCTAGTAGGAAAACTGGTAGCTTTTTAAGTAGACAACTATAATAACTATGTTCCTACTTCAAAGAATATTGAATATGCATTTAAAGCTAAACTCTCACTCAAAGAAAAGGGTAAGAAATCAAAGTCCAGTCAATAAAAAATTGAAGAAGATGGAACATCAGAAGAAATTTCATACAGTGATCTTGAACTTTTTGAAGCCCTACTTGCAAGGAAGTATTTCAAAGGAAGAGGAAAGTACAAAGGTAAAGTTCCTTTGATCTACTTTTCTTGTGAATAAGTTTGTCACATTGCTGCTAGGTGTCCAAATAAGGAAATCAAAGATGGAAAGAAAAGAAAAGCAATAAGCATAAAGGCAAGAAAGACTACAAGAACTAAAAGGACAAAGGTAATAAATCTTTTTTTATAGCTAAAGATTCTGATAACAATGAAAGATGAATCTAATGATGAAAGAGATAAGATGGCACTTGTCTCTCATGTTAACAAAAATGATGTATGGATTATTGATAGTGGCTGCTCACATCATATGACTAGTGACAAAACAAAATTTGGGAACATGAAATATTGTGATGGAGGTAGTGTGAGATTGACTAAAGAACTTGTATGTGACAATGCTATTGGAAATGATTGAAAAGATCATGAATGAAGAATGATGGAATTGGTAAAGAATGTTTTCAATCATTTTTTTGTCATTGATGTCAAACTTGCTACTTGCAGGAATGATAATTGCTTAAGTGATCCAAATACTATCAATTGATTGAATGACAAGGAGGAGACAATCAATAAGATGTAACTAGAGCACCTAGAGAAAGGTTGAAGTTATGATGTTGTAATGAAGTATAAGTATCAGCTAAGCCATTGATGAAATAGTGTATTGGTGACATACTCTAAGAGGATGGACACACTAAGACACATCAAAGATGTAAGGTTTAACTAAGTCATTTGTAAAGCCTAACTAAGTTCGTTTGAGAGAGTCAATCAAGCTAGTTAGAGCTGAGCAAATTCTTAGTTGAAGCAGAGCAAGCTCAACTTTAGTGTGTGCCAAGCAATCCTTTAAGTGTTGAGTAACACAGTAATTGTTCAAGTGTTGAGTAACTCAGGAAAAGACTTCAGGTGCCGAGCATCAAAAAAAGGTAATGGACACTGAACAAATTTCTTTAGGTGTCGAGCATCAGTAAACCAATGATGTCAAGTTGTTGCATTATTTGTTAAGTCAAAAGATTTGCCAAATTAGTAACGATAAGTTTATTACATTGAATTTTTTGAATTAGTTGGATGATAAGGATGATGAGTAGATGTCACATAATTTTATGTAAACCATGAAAACCAATTCAAGGAAAATGCTGATGGATTTATCATGAAGTTTTTGGAAGAAACAATTTGGAGGAAAAATAATATCATTTTCTCAAGATTAAATAAAATTGATGAGAGGGAAGATTTGAGCGCGAAATGAAGAACATAACTTCTTTATAAGGAGGTTCAGGTCAGAGATCAAGTGTGTGTGTGAAAGGGAGTTGGTCATAAGAGTGGTCATGTGAAGAAGCCAAGAGAAGGCTAGTGTGAAGTGTCAAGAAGAGGACACAGTGGGGAGTAAGCACAGAGCATCAAGACTCTAAGTTGATCAAGTGACCATAGAGTGCATTGGCATAACAAGTGGAAGAACTCAAGGAGACAGATCTTGAAGGGTGAACAAGCTGTCAGCACTACAAGGGAGAAAAGCCAAGCAAAGAAAAGAACTAAAGAGTGATCTGAAATCTACAAGGTTAAAGTTGCAATCTTTATTAGGTCAAAACCTTTCTAATACTCTCTTACCATTGTATTAGACATTGAAATCCTAGATTTCTAGGTTAGCTTAACAGCTAAGTGGATAAGCCTCAAGAAAAGGATAGAAGATCCCTAGGAGAAGGATAAGAGATCCTCTAGAGAAGGATAAGAGATCCTTAGGAGAAGGATAGGAGATCGTTAGAGAGGGATAAAAGATTCTTTTGAGAAGGTGACTGTAAATCCCATGGACTTGGGTGAGCCTAATAGCTCTATGTAAATCCCTTAACAAGGTGGCATCTAAATTGAATGTTTTTAAGTCCTCTAATAGGGCACACTCCCAACAGGGTGTAGAAATATTTTAATAGGGTCATATTTAATAGTGTGTAAAGCCTTTAACAGGGAAAACCATCAGAAGAGGTTGAAATCAATTGCACAATTATTTTGTGGGTGTCATCCCCACCCCAGTTTTACCTTCTTATTCCAAAATCCTTTGTGTTATGTTGTGATGCATGTTTACTTTTCATGATTGTTTAATGTTTAATTGCATGCATGATTAGAAAGTAAAAAGGATAGTACTTCTAATTCACTCTCATTTTATTAGAAAATTTGGATTGGACATTATTGGACCTTGAATAACTAATTCACCCCCCCCCCCCCCCCCCCTCTCATTTATTCTGAAGAATTCTAACAATTGGTATTAGAGTGCACTGCTGATTTGTTTCAAGGTACTAGCAGCAGGAAGATCAAGATGTCCAAGAGAGAAGTTCTCAAGCTAAACAAAGACAACTTTGTTGCATGACAAAGTCTGATGAAGCTGCACCTAGGATCAATAGGTGACTATGCATAGACCTCAATCACAGTTGATCATGTAGACCCTACAGGACCCTCACTATAGATGACATGAGCAAGAAGAAGGAGCACAATCAAGTGATGTTAGATATTACTTCAGCACTAAGCTATGTTGAGTATGATGACATCAAATAATGTAGTACTACACATTAGATGTTTGAAACATTATCAATAATCTATGGAGGAGATGATAATGTCAAGAGAGCCAAAAGAGAGAGCCTAAGAGGAAAGTTTGATGACATGAAAATGGAAGGAGAGAATGCTGCTCAATATGGTGCAAGGAAGAAAGAAGTGGTAAGTGCCATAAGAAGCCTAGGAGGACGGTTATCAAAAGAAACAGTATGCAGCAAATACTTGAGAACTTTGCTTTCTATCTATGCTATAAGAGTATCAGCCATCCTAGAGCTAAGATGTGTACTAGGCAACACATTATCATTTGAAGGAATAATTGGAAGACTCACTGCCTTTGAGCTATCCAACTTTGACAACTACAAGCCAGAAAACTTTGAATCCGCATTCAAAACCAAGATGACAATAAAAGACAATGAGGAGGTGCAAACAAAGAAAAAGAGTGGAAAAGAAAAGTATGTATCTAGTGATAATAGCACTGATGAAGATGATGTAGACCAATTGGAGGCATTACTAGCAAGTAGATTTCATAGAGGAAGAGGCAAATTCAAAAGTAAGCTGCCAATCATTTGTTTCAATTGTAATGAAGTTGGTCACATTGCAGCCAGATGCACACAAGAGAAAAAAATACAAGGATGGAGAGAACTTCAAGAACAAGAAAGAGGACAACAAGGACTACAGAGGTAAAGGCAAAAGATGCTGCATTGTTGAAAAAGACTCTGATGAGAATGATGATGAAGTAGTCTATGTCGCTATGAAAGATGAATCAGATGAAGATGAAGCAACTGCATTAGTAACTTGCATGAACAAGAATAACAAATGGATCATAGACAAC
The DNA here is from genome assembly GCA_028749045.1 of Cupressus sempervirens. Classification (NCBI taxonomy): domain Eukaryota; kingdom Viridiplantae; phylum Streptophyta; class Pinopsida; order Cupressales; family Cupressaceae; genus Cupressus; species Cupressus sempervirens. The sequence goes on from CM053788.1 coordinate 654,743,560, forward strand.
AGATGCTCTCATCGCATGATTGGAGATAAAAGTAAGTTCATTTCCTTTACTCAATATGAAAGAAATAGTGTTAGATTTGGTAACAATGCACCATGTCAGATCAAAGAGAAAGGTAGTATCAAGCTTATTGAAAAGATATCATGTGATAATGCATACTATGTTGAAGGCCTGAATTATAACCTGTTAAGTGTCTCAAAGTTAGGCAACATAGGATGTAAGGTTGAATTTGAAAATAGAGTTGCCAAGATTTATGATTCTCAAGGAAGTCTAATAGGAAAAGGTGACTAGACTAGGAGTATTTTGTTCTACCTAGACATGGAAGATGCTTCTTGTCTCATTGTTCAAACCGATGATGTATGGTTATGGCACAAGAGGCTATGTCATGTAAATTTTGACAACCTGATAAGCATCAGCAAAATGAAGAAAGTCATAGGTCTACCAAAGTTGAAGAAGCCTGATAACACCATGTGTAAACAATGCCAACTAGGGAAGATGACCTAGTCAACTTTCAAAAGCAAGGGCTATACTTCTAATGAAGTATTAGAGCTAGTTCATATTGACTTGTGTGGTCCTATTGAAGTGCAAAGCTACAAAGGTGATAGATACATAATGTTATTTGTAGATGACTATTCAAGGATGATGACATTCATGTTCCTGAAACAAAAATTAGATGCATTCCAAATGTTCAATTGGTACTTGGCCAAAGTTGAGAAAGAGACTAGGAAGAGCCTAAAATGTCTTAGATCTGATAGAGGAGGTGAATTCACATCAAGAGAATTTGAAGAATTCTGCAATGAAAGAGGAATCAAAAGGAAGACATTAAAACCTAGGACTCCACCTCAAAATGGTATAGCACAAAGAAGGAATTGTTTAGTTATTGACTGTCCCAAGACCTTAATGATGGAGAAAAATGTTGCACTCAAGTACTGGAGAGAAGTTGTAAGTAATGCAGTCTACACACTCAACATAGTTCAAGTCAAGAAAGGTTCAAATGCAAAACCTTTTGAATTATGGTATGGGCATTCTCCTAATGTAAAACATTTCAAGATATTTGGATGCAAATGCTATATATATAGAGAGTCTAGAAATGGAAAGTTTGATGCAAAGAGTGAGGAAGACACATTTCTTGGTTATCTAACTAGAAGCAAAGCTTATAAGTGCTTAATGTTAACACTAACAAAGTAGTAGAAAGCACAAATGTGAAATTTTGTAGTGCCTACCCTCGTTCACATCTTTGTTGGACATATTATTGCTATTATTATTAGACTATGATAGACTAGCTTTATGTTAATGGATTAGTGGTATTGTTTTGACACTATTAGACATTATGTTATGGATTTAGTTGTTATATGATGAGATCATTTAGACTTTACATTTCATGTATGTATGATTATCATTATATTGTTTTCAGTTATTGTTGATGATTAGTTAGATGGTTTATTATCTCATGTATTTTATTATGGATACTTACCCCATACTTGCATGTGTATGGTGTGCGTGTTTTCTTATTGTATGGCATTTCTGATGTGGTTAAGGAAGGGAGTCGTAGTTACCTGCTTAGTCAGGATCTGCACGATGCACCACTTCCTGCCATTGCCTATTTAGCTTAGCACTATATATATTGTATGTACATGCATGGTTTTCTGCAAGTTGCAGGTACCGGGTATCGACTTCCCTGAATTGCCAGGATGAGCATACCCTATTATACTATCTCAATGATAAGAGAGGGGAGATAAATTCTCAAGTCCAAATACCAAACCCTAAAACTATTTGTCCTAGTGAGTTAGGACAAGTATCAGAATTGAGTACCCACTGAATGTGTTGGATGACATATTTCATGATTTTTAATTCTTTAGACTGATTTTGTATGAATTGTCCTATGATGGGTTTTCATATTTTATCTTGAAGGTCTGTGGTGAATTTTCTATTAATTAAGTCTCAACAAATAGATTTAATTAATAAATTAATTATTTGAGAAAATTAAATATCATGATCTTTGATATTTTGATTATAATTAATTAAAGGAGAATTAATTGAGAGAAAAGAATTAAATTTTTTTTTAAAAAAATTAGAAATTAAAATAAATAATAATTATATAATACTAATAAATTAATAAAAAAATAATAATAATAAAATTTATAAAAATTAAAATAAAAGTTATAAAATTAAAAATGGGAGTTATAAATATTTAAATGGAAATTATTTAAAAAGTAATTGGACTTATAAGCTTGCATGGGAATTAACGCATTTCTCTATTTCTCATGTGTCAACATCATGGGGGTTACTGCATCAATTAAGCACATGGTGTCTACAACCCTATGGCTCATCAAAAAGGTTGGAAAAGACCCATGCTTAGTTGGTGACACCTTCCAGCTGTTTCTAGAAGCATTCTAGAGGTTTCCTAAGAGCTCTTTATATTCAGGCATTCCTAAAAGCTTAGACATAGCGTGGATAGTGTGGAGAACAATTGGAGCATTGGAGGACTCGAGAATTCTGAAGAAGGGAGCTTGCTCTGTGAGTTTTTTGAGGAAAAGTGAATTAGCATCAGAATCTAGGTAGATTCTTGTGATTTTACTTATGCTATTTCCGCATCATGCATTCCTATCTTCTTCGTGTCTTCCATATGTCTTCTGAGGAATTTCATATTTCATTATGTATTTTAAACTTGGGCAATTAAAATTTATTTGAGAATTCTATATGCATAGATCTGAAAGAACACGGGACTAGGGTTGAGATTTATAGCCAAATCCATTAGAAAATTAATGGACTGAATCTAGAATATTTTATAGAAAATTCTTAAATTGTGAATATATATATATATATATTCCTTGTAGAAAAAACATACATGGTTATATATTCAGATCTACATACATATACATATATATAAATATATATTTATATATATGTATATATATATACATCTATTATGGATCTATTTTAAAATTCGAATATATATATATATATACCTATGTATATTTAAATATAATGCATTAAATTGAGCGAATGATATAATCGTAGTGCAAAATTTATATCATGATTCTTATCGCATGAGAACGTTTTTAAAAATGTTATTATCGCATTTTTTTTATAAAAAATATAATATAAAGTTATAGGGGTCGAGGAATCCATCCCCACCCCCGCTAGCATTAAAATGATTGCGTATCGCAGGGTACTTGCGGTCGCAGAGTACTTGCGAACCGCAAGTCGCCAGCGGTGATTAATATATATCACCGTATGGTTTAAAAATTCAAAAAAAACTTATTTCATTTGCAATGTTATGATATTTGGATGTAAATTGCGATTTTCATATTTAGTTTGTTATAAAACGCGCTAATAATAAATATCGAAGTTATTCGATAAAATGCAAATGATTATATATTATATGTATATATATATATATATATATATATATATATCTATATATATATATATATATATATATATATGTATATATGTATATATGTATATATGTATATATGTAATATGTAATTAATAGATTTGATTTATTATTATTTGATAAAAGATTAAAGAATCCATTTTTTATAATGATGAATTATTTATTAATATTATAATTTGACTATTAAGATTGAATTAATAGTTTTAATTTATAAAATATATAAAGTATATGAAATTTAATTAAAGTTGGTGGGGAACGATTTTAATAAAATATTATAATTGGAAAATTGGAGTTTAGAGGAAAACTTTTAATCCATCCAAAAATAGTACATGGGAAAAACGTACAAAATGTTCCTTTAAATTCTTTCTCTAAACTTGGAAACATAAAACTGAGACTTTTGCATTTGAATTCAAATTTGAAAACTTAGCAAAACCAAAACATGTGTTTACATTGTGTATTCCTTATGCTTATGTTTTGGGTTTTGGGTTGGCTAGTGTTGACCAATATAGGACATCTACCAGAGGCTTGGGGGATATGTCATTGTGATGTCATGATGATGTTTTATTCTCGATCTTTATAAACCCAACCATGATTATGTGATGGAATGCTCTATGTATTGGTTGTGATTACTGATTGTTACAGTTGATATTCTTATGTTTGAGACCCTTGACTTAACCATTATTTTTGGTCATCGATCAGTTATCCTTGGTTATATTCTAGTCACCATGATGGGACTGATATGTGGATTTATTCTTAATGATGTCATGTTGTGACATGTTTGACTCAACCATTTTGGAGTCTTCGATCAGTATGATTTTGAGATATTCTTGGTTGCTTGTTGAGAACCAATGGATATGGTGATCTATTTTGAGATATATTTTGGTTATTGAGAACCAATGGATACTTTGATTATCAGTGATACTTCGGTTGCCAATAGAGAGATGTTGTGGTCATGATTTTCTATGGATGTTGCTCATGGAGATTTGATGCTTTTATGCATATTTGATGATTTTATCATGGATATTTGATGATTCTTATTGTGGATATTTGATGATTTTATGGATTTTCTTTATGATTATGATACCATGAGCATTAGGGTAGGATATCTACATGTAGTGTCGGCAAGTGGCTTGCAATGGGGGCCAGGGCCCTAAGAGGCTGCCAGGGTAACTCATTGTAAGTTGGATTAATAAGTGATAACATTCACACTTAGTACTAACTGAATGAACCTAAAAAGATAAGAGTTTTGGTTCTTGCCCATGCCTTGAGTGCTTGTATAGGCTAGGATGGGAGTAGTGAGAATGCATGGTTGCGACCTTGCATTCCATAGTATGCCTTGTCAGTATGAGAGGATACTAGTGGCTGCATGAGATCTGTATGGACCTATGGAGTTTAGCTAACTGTCAGGGTAACTTGTACGAGATAAATGCAATGACACTTTCCTTCTTGCATAGTAGGTTCCTACATGTCATTGTGTGCCTCTGGGAAGTAGATGTCTATTTTGTGATTGGAAGCTTTGAGTTAGTATACTTTTAGGATTCCTGGACTTTAGAGACTTGTGCTATGTGATTTTGATAACCTGTTTGGGACTTGAGATTATCTCCTCAACACGGTGGGAGTGGACCACTTAGGTACCACGCGGTCGGGTGGTAGTGTATTTTCCACTCTTATCATTTGAGATTCATTGAGACATCGTGGCTGAAGCACCCTTCGTGATGGTGGATATGTATCCTTTCATTGATGATTAGCATATGTTAGATGATGTTATCTTATGCTTATATATGCATGTTAGATTACTTTCTACATATAATGTTGTATTTATTAGGAGTGACATTCCTACTATGTTAATGCCGATGATCTCTTCGGTGATTTGGGATGTTACACACGGAGGGATGGCTAGGGCCCATGATGGTCTAATGATGCTATTAATGATTGGGAGGAACCATGCACTTAGTTTATTTTGTTTGATCTTTATGATGGATGTATATGACTTCTATGATGATGTATCATGTGTATCATATGATTATCTTTACTTTGATGTATCATGGATTAGAATAGGATGATGTACTATATTCCACATATGTATATTCTTTTAAGCCTTCATACCCTGTGACATGTACAGTGGATGATTGAGCATTGGGAAATGTAATGTATGAACATTGGACTTATCATTATTATTTCATGTGGTTGTTGTACTAGATAGATTTATGTATGTAATTCAACGTTAAGGGATCTTAAAGAATGTAATCTATTGTGTATGTTATGTTTACTCTTTAGATGGACATTGCTATTGCTTCCGTTGTTGTGAATAAGTTATATGTGGTATTTACTTTCATGTAATTTCTAAAGAAAAAAAAATTAAAAAAAATGTTACCAAACTTAGTGAAATTCTAGGTTAATTCTTTGGATCCCTTGGTGGGGCATTACATTTGGTATCAGAGCTTGAGTTTCTACATTGGGAGCTCTAGGTATTTTGGAACAACTAGAACTTGAACTAATAAGTATATCTCTTCAACTTGAAACTAGGTGAACTGAAAAAAAATAGAACTTGAACTGTTACTTGTATATTTTTCATACTTCAACACTTAGTTGTCAAAACTGAAATTTTACTTAGACCTAAACATAAAACTGAACTTAGTCTATTCCAAACATGTGTCTTTCGATTGTAATAGTACTTTGTACTATTGTAGGATGGTATCTGGGACTAGGTCTTCTGTTAGAGGCCATGGTAGAGGCCATGGAAGAGGTCATGGTCATGGCAGAGCCGTCAGTGCCCATGAATCTTCCCATGAGGGATCGGCTCGTATAGAGAGCAGGGAAGAGCACTCTAATAGGCAGCAGGAAGAGAGTCGTAGAGAGGACCAAGCTAAGTCTAAAGAGGTTGGTCTGAGATAGTTGATGCAGACTATTCTAGAACGTCTACCTCCTATTCAAGAATAGCCTAAAGTGCATCAGACAGAACAAGAGCATAGATCCAGATCGAGAAGTCCTTGGAAGGATCATCAGAGATCCATTGTGTCCCCTCAGATGAAGGATCTTTCAAGATCCAAGGTTAAGCCTTTCAATGGGCAAGGTTCTGGTTATGTGGCTGAGCAGTGGCTTATTTCTTTCGACAGGATTTTTGCTATGCAGGACTTCGACAGCAATGTTAAGGCAAGATTTGCGATCACCAATTTAGAGAATTTTGGGGCCACTTGGTGGACAATTGAGGAGAAGAAGCTAGGGATCGATATGAGCAGTGTCACTTGGGAACTATTATTAGAGAGTTTCTGTGAATAATTCCTACCAGAGGAATGGAAATAGCAAAGGGCAGATGAATTTCATAATCTCAAGCAATAAACTATGTCAGTGACCGAGTATGAGCATAAGTTTTATGAGCTCATGTCTTTTTTAGGGTTCAGTGAAAATTCAGCTTAGTTGACACAACACTTTATTAGGGGTCTGAACAACCGTATTATTGGGGGTGTCAAAGTATTTGAGCCAAAAACCCTCAAGGATGCGATACATCGAGCAATCCTTGTTGAGCAAAGTGTCAACCTTGGTCAAGGTGGTTTTGTAGGAGCGCCAACAGTGTCAAGATCTAAAGGCAACTTCAATTCAGGTGGTAACAAGAAGCCTTTCTTTTCTAAGGGAAAATAGTTTCAGCAGTAGTCTTAGCAGACGCAACAACAGAAGGGATCAAATTCTAAGGCTCAAGGTGGTGGCAAAGGTTCTAACTTTAAGAACAACCGCAATGCTCAACGCAATAAACAAAATCAGCCCAATCAGCCAACTCAGAGTAGTTAGTCGTTTTTTAGTAGGAACAATCATCAGCAATCAAATGTACCACCTATGGGTAGAGGATCTGGTAGGAATATAGAATGTTTTTCATGTGGACAGATTGGTCATTATGCAGCTCAGTGTCTATAGCGAGCACCTCAGTTTTCAGGACCTAGGCCTACAGCTTCAGAGCCTACAATTGGTGATGCAGGTAGAGCTCATAGAGTATATGCAGCAGTTGAACACTGTCAGGCAGATCATCAGGGAATAGTGGTTGAGACCATAGGTTCTATTTGAGGTATATCTCTTTTAGTATTATTTGATTCAGGAGCTACAGATTCATTTATTTCACCATCTATAGTTTATAAGTGTAAGCTGGATGTGGTGAAGCAAGATCATGGTTGGCAAGTGGAACTAGCCTCAAGTATCAAGGTCTCCACAAACTCTATAGTTCATAAGTGTGGACTTAGCTTAGGAAGCTTTGTTTCTATAGTGGATCTTTGAGTCATACCCCTTGGTTCCTATGATGTGGTTTTAGGCATGGATTGGCTTGGAACTCATAAAGCCAGTATAGATTGTAGGAAGAAGATTATTATGTGCCAAGATGACCAAGGGAAAGATGTGAAAATAGTTGGGATACCAAGGCCTATATCTCTACGGATGATTTTTGCTATGCAAATGAAGCAAAGTTACTGTAAGGGATGTCAAATATTTGCTGTTATGGTAAATGATCTTGATGAGGAAGATCCTGTGAGGAATACTTTAGATCACCTGATTTTGCAGGAGTACGCAGATGTTTTTCCAAGTGAGATTCCAGGCATGCCTCCAAAGAGGGATATCAATTTTAGCATTGATCTAATTCCTAGAGCGGAGCCTATCTCTAAAGCTCCTTATTGCATGAATACACAGGAACTGGGTGAGCTACGTCTTCAGCTAGAGGAACTTCTAGCCAAAGGGAGCATTCGACCTAGTGTATCACCATGGGGAGCTCCAGTGCTCTTTGTGAAGAAGAAAGATGGTTCCTTGTGCCTTTGTATCAACTACAGACAGTTGAATAAGGTGACTATTAAGAATAGGTATCCTTTGCCTAGGATTGATAACTTATTTGATCAGATCAAGGGAGCTACAATATTCTCCAAGATTGACCTTAAGTCAGGATACCACCAGCTTCGCATTAAGGAAGCTGACATTCACAAGACTGCTTTTCGAACTCGTTATGGGCATTATGAGTTCACAGTAGTACCTTTTGGGTTGACTAATGCTCCATCAGTGTTCATGAGTTTGATGAATGGTGTATTTCGATCATATCTTGATAGGTTTGTACTTGTGTTTCTTGATGATATATTGATATACTCTAAGAATCAGAAGGAGCATGAGGAACACCTGCAGTTGGTATTGCAATGTTTGAGAGGCAATCAGCTTTATGCTAAAGTAGCTAAGTGTGAATTCTTCAAATCAGAGATTCAGTATTTAGGGCATGTCATCTTAGGTGATGGTATTTCAGTGGATCCTGCAAAGATTCAAGTGATAATAGATTGGTCGACACCGACTAACGTGTTAGAGATTCGTAGTTTCATGGGTTTAGCTGGTAATTATCGTAGATTTGTCCAGAACTTCTCTAGGATAGCACATCCTATCACTTCTCTTCAAAGGAAAGGAAAGAAGTTTGTGTGGACAGAGAAATGTGAGGAAGCATTTCAAAAGCTCAAGGAGCTTTTGACTAGTGCACCGATTTTAGCAGTACCTGATCCAGAGGGAGATTTCATGGTGTGTACAGATGCTTCTCTTGAAGGGATTGGGTCAGTGTTGATGCAGAATGGACGGGTGATAGCATATGAATCACACAAGCTAAAGGATCATGAGTTAAATTATCCCATGCATGATCTTGAGTTAGTAGCAGTAGTTCATGCTTTGACAAGATGGAGACATTTCTTGTTGGGGCACAGATTTGAGCTACACAGCGATCATCGCAGTCTTCAGTATATTTTTACTCAGCCTAATTTGAATGCTCGCTAGAGATGATGGATGGAGTTTCTATGCAAGTATGATTTTGAGGTTAAGTACATTCAAGGTAAGGAGAATGTGGTGGTGGATGCTTTGAGTCACAGGAGACATGTGGTATCATATATGACTCTTAGTGTCAATTTGAGGAGTCAGATTCTTCAGGCACTTCCTACAGATTCTTGGTATCAGGAAGTGTGCAGAGAGATAGATTCAGGAAGACCCTTGGAAGGTAAGTTTGCAGGTTACGTTTGAGAATCAGATGGTCTTTTCAGACATTTGGGGAGGATTTATGTGCCATTACGGGATGAGCTTCGCACCTTGATTCTAGCAGAAGCCCATCGTACACCATACTCAGCACATCTAGGTGTTAAGAAGATGCATGCTGATTTGAGACATTTGTTCTTTTGGTCCGAAATGAAGCGAGATATTTCTGATTTTGTGGTCAAGGCAGAACACCAGCACCCGACTGGACTTTTGCAGCCAAATCTCATTCCTTCTTGGAAGTGGGATATCATCTCTATGGATTTCATTGTAGGATTACCTATGACTATTCGTCATCATGATGCTATCATGGTCACTGTTGATCGGTTGACTAAGGTGGAACATTTTTCACCCATTAGGTCTTCCTACATAGTAGCTTCTATAGCTAATGTCTTCATGCGTGACATTGTGAGATTACATGGTATTCCTAGAAAGATCATTTCTGACAGGGATCTTGTATTCACATCTGCATTCTGGACATCATTGCAGCATGAGCTTGGAGCACAGTTAAACTTCAGTTTGGCATATCATCTAGAGACTGATGGTCAGACAGAGAGGGTGAATCAGGTTTTGGAGGATATGTTACGGATGTATGTGATGGATAGGCAAACATATTGGGAGGACTATCTCTACCTAGTGGAGTTTGCTTACAACAACGGGTATCATAGTTCTATTGGCATGGCACCTTTTTAGGCGTTATATGGTCATCCTTGTCGTACACCCTTGAGTTGGGACAACCTTGAGGATCGCATTCTGTTGGGTCCTGAGATGCTTTGTGATATGGAGCAATAGGTAGTGTGTATCCGCAAACATTGGACTACGGCATAGGATAGGCAGAAGAAGTATGTTGATGCTCATAGGACTGATAAGTAGTTTGTAGTGGGAGATAAGGTTTTCTTGAGAGTTCGATCGTGAAAGAGTCCGATCCGTTATGGAAAGGGTTCTAAGCTAGCACCTTGTTTTGTGGGACCATTCGAGATTCTAGAGAGGATTGGCCCGGTTGCTTACCGCCTTGCTCTACCACCCAGCCTAGCTCGCATTCATGATGTTTTCCATGTTTCAATGGTTAGGTAGTATATTCTTGATATTGTGCATGTTCTTGATTGGAATGCGTTGCAGGTAGAGGACAAGCAGCTAGCTTTGAAGCCGATCCGTATTCTGGAGCAGCGGGGGTTGACCCTCAGGGGTCAAACCATCGAGCAGGTAAGGGTCCAATGGGACCCTACTGATGATTCTTCGGCTACTTGGGAGGATGCAGCTAGATTGAGGGAGTTATATCCCTACTTGTTTGTAGGCTTCCAAGAGTAAGCCTAATCCAAGGGGGGGTGGATGTAGTGCCTACCCTCGTTCAAATCTTTGTTGGACATATTATTGCTATTATTATCAGACTATGATAGACTAGCTTTATGTTAATGGATTAGTTGTATTGTTTTGACACTATCAGACATTATGTTATGGATTCAATTGTTATATGATGAGATCATTTAGACTTTACATCTCATGTATGTATGATGATCATTATATTGTTTTCAGTTATTGTTGATGATTAGTTAGATGGTTTATTATCTCATGTGTTTTATTATGGATACTTACCCCATACTTGCATGTGTATGGTGTGCGTTTTTTCTTATTGTATGGCATTTCTGATGTGGTTAAGGGAGTCGTAGTCACTTGCTTAGTCGAGATCTACACGATGCACCACTTCTTGCCATTGCCTATTTAGCTTAGCACTATATATATTGTATGCACATGCATGGTTTTCTGCATGTTGTAGGTACCGAGTATCGACTTCCCTGAATTGCTAGGATGAGCATACCCTATTATACTATCTCAATGATAAGAGAGGGGAGATAAATTCTAAGTCCAAATTCCCAACCCTAAAACCATTTGTCCTAGTGAGTTAGGACAAGTATCAGAATTGAGTACCCACTGAATGTGTCGGATGACATATTTCGTGAACTTTAATTCTTTAGACTGATTTTGTATGAATTTTCCTATGATGGGTTTTCATATTTTATCTTGAAGGTCTATGGTGAATTTTCTATTAATTAAGTCTCAACAAATAGATTTAATTAATAAATTAATTATTTGAGAAAATTTAATATCATGATCTTTGATATTTTGTTTATAATTAATTAAAGGAGAATTAATTGAGAGAAAAGAATTAAATTTTAAAAAAAAATTAGAAATTAAAATAAATAATAATTATAAAATACTAATAAATTAATAAACAAATAATAAGAATAAAAGTTATAAAAATTAAAATAAAAGTTATAAAATTAAAAATGGGAGTTATAAATATTTAAATGGAAATTATTTAAAAAGTAATTGGAGTTATAAGCTTGCATGGGAATTAATGCATTTCTCTATTTCTCATGTGTCAACAACACGGGGGTTAGTGCATCAATTAAGCACATGGTGTCTACAACCCTATGGCTCATCAAAAAGGTTGGAAAAGATCCATGCTTAGTTGGTGACACCTTCCAGCTATTTCTAGAAGCATTCTAGAGGTTTCCTAAGAGCTCTTTATATTTAGGCATTCCTAAAAGCTTAGACATAGCATGGATAGCGTGGATAGCATGGAGAACAATTAGAGCATTGGAGGACTTGAGAATTCTGAAGAAGTGAGCTTGCTCTGTGGGTTTTCTGAGGAAAAGTGAATTAGCATCAGAATCTGGGTAGATTCTTGTGATTTTACTTATGCTATTTCTGCATCATGCATTCCTGTCTTCTTCGTGTCTTCCATATGTCTTCTGAGGAATTTCATATTTCATTATGCATTTTAAACTTGGGCAATTAAAATTTATTTGAGAATTCTATATGCATAGATCTGAAAGAACACGGGACTAGGGTTGAGATTTATAGCCAAATCCATTAGAAAATTAATGGACTGAATCTAGAATATTTTATAGAAAATTCTTAAATTGTGAATATATATATATATTCCTTGTAGAAAAAACATACATGGTTATATATTCAGATCTGCATACATATACATATATATAAATATATATATTTATATATATGTATATATATATACATCTGTTATGGATCTATTTTAAAATTTGAATATATATTTATATATATATATATACATATATATATATACATATATATATATATTTATACTGATATATACATATATATATACCTATGTATATTTAAATATAATGCATTAAATTGAGCGAATGATATAATCGCAGTGCAAAATTTATATCGCGATTCTTATCGCATGAGAACGTTTTTAAAAATGTTATTATCACATTTTTTTAAAAAAAAATAATATAAAGTTATAGGGGCAGAGGAATCCATCCCCACCCCCGCCAGCATTAAAACGACTACGTATTGCAGGGTACCTGTGGTCGCAGAGTACCTGCAGTCGTAGAGTACCTGCGAACCGCAAGTTGCCAGCGGTGATTAATATATATCACCGTATGGTTTAAAAATTCAAAAAAAACTTATTGCATTTGCAATGTTATGATATTTGGATGTAAATTGCGATTTTCATATTTCGTTTGTTATAAAATGCGCTAATAATAAATATCGAAGTTATTCAATAAAACACAAATGATTATATATATATATATATATATATATATATATATATATATATGTGTGTGTATATGTATGTATGTATATATGTAATATGTAATTAATAAATTTGATTTATTATTATTTGATAAAAGATTAAAGAATCCATTTTTTATAATGATGAATTATTTATTAATATTATAATTTGACTATTAAGATTGAATTAATAGTTTTAATTTATAAAATATATAAAGTATATGAAATTTAATTAAAGTTGGTGGGGAACGATTTTAATAAAATATTGTAATTGGAAAATTGGAGTTTAGAGGAAAACTTTTAATCCATCCAAAAATAGTACATGGAAAAAATGCACAAAATGTTCCTTTAAATTCTTTCTCTAAACTTGAAAACATAAAACTAAGACTTTTGCATTTGAATTCAAATTTGAAAACTTAGCAAAACTAAAACATGTGTTTACATTGTGTATTCCTTATGCTTATGTTTTGGGTTTTGGGTTGACTAGTGTTGACCAGTATAGGACATCTACTAGAGGCTTGGGGGATATGTCATTGTGATGTCATGATGATGTTTTATTCTCGATCTTTATAAACCCAACCATGATTATGTGATGGAATGCTCTATGTATTGGTTGTGATTACTGATTGTTAAAGTTGAGATTCTTATGTTTGAGACCCTTGACTTAACCATTATTTTTGGTCATCAATCAGTTATCCTTAGTTATATTCTAGTCGCCATGATGGGACTGATATGTGGATTTATTCTTAATGATGTCATGTTGTGACATGTTTGACTCAACCATTTTGGAGTCTTCGATCAGTATGATTTTGAGATATTCTTGGTTGCTTGTTGAGAACCAATGGATATGGTGATCTATTTTGAGATATATTTTGGTTATTGAGAACCAATGGATACTTTGATTACCAGTGATACTTCAGTTTCCAATAGAGTGCTATTGTTGTCATGATTTTCTATGGATGTTGCTCATGGAGATTTGATGCTTTTATGCATATTTGATGATTTTATCATGGATATTTGATGATTCTTATTGTGGATATTTAATGATTTTATGGATTTTCTTTATGATTATGATACCATGAGCATTAGAGTAGGATACCTGCATGTAGTGTCGGGAAGTGGCTTACAATGGGGGCCGAGGCCCTAAGAGGCTGCCAGGGTAACTCATTGTAAGTTGGATTAATAAGTGATAACATTCACAGTTAATACTAACTGAATGAACCTAAAAAGATAAGAGTTTTGGTTCTTGCCCATGCTTTGAGTGCTTGTATAGGCTAGGATGGGAGTAGTGAGAATGCATGGTTGCGACCTTGCATTTCATAGTATGCCTTGTCAGTATGATAGTATACTAGTGGCCGCATGAGATCTGTATGGACCCGTGGAGTTTAGCTAACTGCCAGGGTAACTTGTACGAGATAAATGCGATGACACTTTCTCGCTTGCATAGTAGGTTCCTACATGTCATTGTGTGCCTCTGGGAAGTAGATGTCTATTTTGTGATTGGAAGCTTTGAGTTAGTATACTTTTAGGATTCCTGGACTTTAGAGACTTGTGCTATGTGATTTTGATAGCCTGTTTGGGACTTGAGATTATCTCCTCAGCATGGTGGGAGTGGACCACTTAGGTACCACGCGGTCGAGTGGTAGTGTATTTTTCACTCTTATCATTTGAGATTCATTGAGACATCGTGGCTGAAGCGTCCTTCGTGATGGTGGATATGTATCCTTTCATTGATGATTAGCAAACTTAGTGAAATTCTAGGTTAATTCTTTGGATCCCTTGGCGGGGCATTACAAATTTGATGAACTTGCAGAAGTTCAAAGTGTTGAGAACACCAAGAAAGTAGAAGAATACAAGACCTTTGTATACTTTTATGAAGGTATACCTAATAATGGTGAAGTTGCAACTTAGAATGACAATCAGCAACAAAATCTAGTATCTATTGAGTCAGAGATAGTGAATGTTGAGCAGCAGACACATTTAGAAGCTGAGTTACAGAATACAGAGAATGTTCATTCAGATTCTGAGAACTATCAATAGGAAGGAAATGAAGAAATATCTAATGAAAATACACATGAAGATTCAGATTTTGAAAGAGACAACATGCAAACAAGGAAAGAACCAATATTGGCAAAGTATTTAAGAAGACATCATCCTCTGCTCAGCAAAATGGAACCAAAAATAGTAAGTGAAGCCATAAAAGATGATGATTGGTACAATGTTATGAAAGAAGAAATAGAAAAAATTGAAAAGAACAAGACATGGACTTTAGTCTTAAGACTAGCTGATAAGAATGTAATTGGAACCAAGTGGGTGTTATGAAACAAGTTAGATGAGAATGGTGAAATCACAAGGAACAAGGCAAGACTAGTCTATAAAGGGTATGCACAAGAAGAAGGACTAGATTATGGAGAAACTTTTTCTCCAGTTGCCAGAATGGAAGGAGTAAGGACCTTACTGGCATATGCAACCTTCAAAGGATTTAAAGTCTATCAAATGGATGTTAAGTTTGCATTTCTGAATGGTATATTTGAAGAGGAAGTCTACATAGAGCAACCAGAAGGATTTGTTAATGAAAATAACAAAAATAAGGTATGTAAATTGCATAAGGTTGTATATGGATTAAAGCAAGCCCCTAGAGCTTGGTATGAGAGACTTCACAAGTATCTAGTGCAAATAGGATTTGAAAGAATTGATGATAATAGCAACATGTACATCAAATTAGAAGAAGGTAAGGATATCCTTGTATCTGAAATCTTTGTGGATGACATAGTTTTTGGAGGAAAGGAAGTGCTTTGCAAAAGTTTTGCTGACAAAATGAAACATGAGTTTGAGATGTCTATGTTTGGAGAAATCAAGTTCTTTGTTGGATTGCAAGTACATCAACTAAAACATGGTATATTCATGACACAATCAAAGTACATCAAAGAGATACTTAGGATGTTTGGATTGGAAGAGTCCAAACCTATCAGCACACCAATGGCAATAGGACATAAGCTATCCAAAAATGATGAATCAGCTGAAGTCAATCAAATAATGTACAGATCCATGATTAGAAAACTACAATATGTTATACATAGTAGACCATACATAGCATTAGTAGTTGGAATAGTGGCTAGATTCTCTGCTAATCCTAGAGAAAATCATCTCATGACAGTAAAAAGGATAATGAGGTATCTCAAGGAACTAATGATTTTGGCCTATATTACAAAAAAAAAATAACAAGTTTGAGCTCAATGCATACATAGACACAGATTGGGGAGGCAACATTGATGATAGGAAAAGCACAAGTGGATGAGCATTATTCTTAGGTAAAAGGCTAGTTACTTGGACTAGCAAAAAACAAACATGCACATCTCAATCCACTAGAAAAGTAGAATATGTGGCAGTAGAAGTCAATTGCAAAAACATTGTGTGGCTCAAACATCTATTGAAAGGAATGAAAGAAGAGGTAGCCAAACCTGTAATACTATATTGTGATAATACAAGTGCTATAAACATATCCAAGAATCCAATAATGCATGCAAAAACCAAGCATATTGCAATCAAGTATCACTATGTCAGAGAATTGGTGGAAGACAAACAAGTGAAGATGGAGTACATTCACACAAAGGAACAAACTGTAGATATCTTCACCAAACCATTACCCAAGGATACTTATGAATATCTTAGAGGAAATTTGGGGTAATGCCCCTAACTCAAGCAATCTAAAGCAACAAAGAAGTTGGCCTGCATCAATAGGTGTAGATCCTTGCAATATTAGAAGAATGATGTAGAGGATGAAAATAGGAATAGAAATTCTAGATCAGTCACAAGCATGGTGACAGAGGGAGAAAATATGAGATGCAAAGCTTATATTTAGCATGTTGAAGATGCTACATCTTTGGCATTTATGTCAAAGAGGGAGATTTATGAGAAACTAATCAATGAAAGGTAAAGATATGGAGATCTATGAGAATGTATGAAAGGAGAGATGAAAGAGGGAGATTTTGAAGGGATAAGAAACTAATCAGCAAGTAGCTATGAAGGAAGCATTAGGAATACAGAGTAAAGATGCAGCAATCAAGAGGGAGAAGCAGAACAAAGGATTTAGTTTGTATCAGCAAAAGAGGGAGACATGATACAAAAAGGAATATATGTAATGACAACAAGTTATCTATTTGGTATATAATTTTGCTAGCAACTAAGTTGATCAGCTCAATCAATTGATCAGTTTGGTTTTCCATCAATGCCAAAGAGGGAGATTGTTGGAAATGATTGAAAAGATCATGAATGAAGAATGATGGAACTGGTAAAGAATGTTTTCAATCATTGTTTTTTCATTGATGTCAAACTTGCTACTTGTAGGAATAACAATTGCTTAAGTGATCCAAATACTATCAATTGGTTGATTGACAAGGAGGAGGCAATTAATAAGATGTAACTAGAGCACCTAGAGAAAGGTTGAAGTTATGATGTTGTAATGAAGTATAAGGATCAGCTAATCCATTGATGGAATAGTGTATTGGTGACATACTCTAAGAGGATGGACAAATTGAGACACATCAAAGATGCAAGGTTTAACTAAGTCATTTGTAAAGCCTAACTAAGTTCATTTGAGAGAGTTGAGCAAGCTAGTTAGAGCTGAGCAAATTCTTAGTTGAAGCCAAGCAAGCTCAACTTCAGTGTGTGCTGAGTAATCCTTCAAGTGCTGAGTAACACAGTAATTGTTCAAGTGTCGAGTAACTCAGGAAAAGACTTCAGGTGCCAAGCATCAGAAAAAGGTAATGTATGCCAAGAAAATTTCTTCAAGTGTCGAGCATCAGTAAACCAATGATGCTGAGTTGCTACATTATTTGTTAAGTCAAAAGATTCGCCAGATCAGTAACGATAAGTTTGTTACATTGAAATTTTTGAATTAGTTGGATGATAAGGATGATGAGTAGATGTCATAAAATTTTATGTAAACCATGCAAACCAATTCAAGGCAAATGCTAATGGATTTATCATGAAGTTTCTAGAAGAAACAATTTGGAGGGAAAACAATATCATTTTCTCAAAATTAAATCAAATTGATGAGTGGGAAGATTTGAGCGGGAAATGAAGAACATAACTTCTTTATAATGAGTTACAGGTTAGAGATCAAATGTGCATGTGAGAGGGAGCTATTCATAAGAGTGGTCATGTGAAGAAGCCAAGAGAAGGCTAGTGTGAAGTGTCAAGAATAGGACACAGTGAGGAGTAAGCATAGAGCATCAAGACTCTAAGTTGATCAAGTGACCATAGAGTGCATTGGCATAACGAGTGGAAGAACTCAAGGAGATAGATCTTGAAGGGTGAACAAGTTGTCAGCACTGCAAGGGAGAAAATCCAAGCAAAGAAAAGAACTGAAGAGTGATCTGAAAGCTACAAGGTTAAAGTTGTAATCTTTATCAGTTCAAAACCTTTCTAATACTCTCTTACCATTGTATTAGACATTGAAATCCTACATTGCTAGGTTAGCTTAATAGCTAGGTGGATAAGCCTTAGGAAAAGGATAAAAGATCCCCAGGAGAAGGATAAGAGATCCTCAGGAGAAGGATAAAGATTCTTTTAAGAAGGTTACTGTAAATCCCATGGACTTAGGTGAGCCTAACAGCTCTATGTAAATCCCTTAACAGGGTGGCATTCTAAGTTAAATGTTCTTAAGTCCTCTAATAGGGCACACTCCTAATAGGGTGTAGAAATCATTTAACAGGGTCACATTTAACAGTGTGTAAAGCCTTTAACAGGGCAGGCCTTTAATAGGGAAAACCATCATAAGTGATTGAAATCAATTACGCAGTTATTTTGTGGGTGTCATCCCCACCCTAGTTTTACCTTCTTATTCTTGGAGGGTTTCGAGGTCACTAAAATCCTTTATGTTATGGTGTGATGCATGTGTAGTTTTCATGATTGTTTAATGTTTAATTGCATGCATGATAAGAAATTAAAAAGGATAGTAGTTATGATTCACTCTCATTTTATTAGAAAATTTGGATTGGACATTATTGGACCTTGAATAACTGATTCACCCCACCTCTTAGTTATTCTAAAGAATTCTAACAAATGCTTATTAGGTTGAATGACTAAAGCATTATGTACTAATTGTGGCATAGTTGAATAACATTAGATTCAAGGTAGAATTTATGAATGGACAAGCCAAACTACTAGATGGAAAAGGAAATCTGGTTGGATTTGGCAAGCAAGAAAAATGTAATCTATTTTATCTTGATCTTAGTGATTGTTCATGTTTTATTTCTCAAGTAGAAGAAAGTTGGTTATGGCACAAAAGGCTATGTTATGTAAATTTTGATAATATTGTAAAGATAAGAAAAAATAGAAGAGTAAGAGGTATTCCTAGTTTGAAGAAGCCTAACATGGGTCTATGTAAGAATTACCAAATTGGTAAGATGGGAAAGACTAGCTTCAAAAGAAAAAACTATCAGTTAGAAGAAGTCTTGGAAATTTTTCATATAGAGTTATGTGGACCTATTCGAATAGAAAGCTATAGTGAAGAAAAAAAATTCATTCTTTTTGTTGATGACTATCTTAGAATGATGAGAATAATGTATCTAAAATAAAAAGTAGTAGCCTTTCAAAAATTTAAGTGGTATCTAGCAAGAGTAGAAAAGGAAACTGGAAAGAGGTTGAAATGCTTAAGATCAGACAGAGGTGGTGAATTAATCTTTAATAAATTCAATAATTTCTACATTGAAAGAGGAATCAAAAGATAAGTATCAGCCCTTGGTACACCACAAAAAAATGGTATAGCTAAAAGAAGAAATAGATCTATCATGGATTATGCAAAAACCCTAGTGAGTGAAAAGAAGTTTGCTCTCAAATACTGGAAGGAAGCTATTAGCACTATAGTTCATCCTTCAATAGAGTTTAGTTGAAGAAAGATTCAAACAAAACACCTTATTAGCTATGGTATGGCTACAAACCTAATACAAGTTACTTGAAAGTATTTGGCAACAAATGTTATATATTGAAAGAATCTAGAAAATGAAAATTTGATGTAAAAGGTGATGAAAGCATATTTCTAGGATACTCTTGCAAAAGTAAAGCATATATATTCTTGAATATATCTACTCATAAAATTATAGAAAGTGCACATGTTAGAATTGATGAGTTTGCAGAAAAGAGTGAAGAAGAAAGCAACAAGGAGCCATAAGATTATAGAAGATTTGTTTACTATGAACCTGTTACCTTTCCAAATCTATCTAAAAGAAAGGAAGCTTCACCACCTGAGTCCCCAACAATTATTGAGTTGTAGATAGTGCAACCCAAGCTACAGTCTGAAGGACTTGAGTCACAATCAGAGGCTATCAAGCTAGTTCAAATTGAGCCTGATGGACCCAAGTCACAAATAGAAGGACCTAAGCTTGAAACTAAAATTCAAGATGAAGATGGTGGAACTCATTCAAAGGCCAAAGAGCCTATGTTAGCAAGATATGTCAGAAGGTATCATGCACTTGACCATATCATTAGAGACAAATTAGATGGAATAATGACAAGAAGAAAACTAAAAGGTACATGTGTACTTGCTAAATTTGAACTTAGAAGTGTTAAAGATGCTTTGGAAAATGAAAGTTGGATTGAAGCAATGAATGAAAAGATAGAATAGATAGAAAAGAATAAAACTTGGACTCTTGTTACTAGACCCAAGGATAAAAATGTAATTGGTACAAAGTGGGTATTTAGAAATAAGCTAAATGAAGATGGAAAAGTTTCAAGAAAAAAGAAAGATTGGTGTGCAAAGGTTATTCTCAAGAAGAAGGTATTGACTATGTTGAGACTTTTTCTCCTATGGCAAGACTAGAAGGTGTTAGAACCTTACTAGCATATGCAACACATAGAGGATTCAAAGTATATCAAATGGATGTCAAATCTACATTCTTGAATGGAATTCTTGATGAAGAAGTCTACATTGAACAACTAGAAGGTTTTGTAGATCCTAACAATTGGGACATGGTCTACAAATTATGCAAAGCATTATATGGTCTCAAGCAAGCTCCCAGAGTTTGGTATGAAATACTTCATAATTACTTTGGCTTTCAAAGTACAAATGATAACAATAGTCTAAATATCAAGGAAGGACTAGACAATAAGATTGTGTTGGCAGAAATATTTGTTGATGATGCTCTATTTACAGGAAATGATGACTTGTGCAAAGCATTTTTTGAAGAAATCAGTAAAGAATTTTAGATGTCCATGTTTGGTGAGATAAAATTCTTTGTTGGATTGCTGATATAGTAGAACAAAAATGGTATCTACATCACTCAATCTAAGTATATCGAGGAGATACTAAAGAAATTTGGAATGGAAAATTCAAGACCAATTGGAACCCCTATGTCTATTGGACATAAGCTCTCCAAAAATGATGATTCCAAAGAAGTAGATTAGACCACATATAGATCAATGGTTGGAAAATTGCAGTATGTAGTACACATAAGACATGATATTGCTCTAGTAATTGGAATAGTGGCAAGATTCTTAGCAAATCCCAAGGAAAATCACATGATGGCAATGAATAGAATAATGAGATATCTCAAAGTACTTAAGACTATGGTTTTTGGTATAAACTTGGAGGCAATTTAGACCTAAAAATATTTATTGATGTTGATTGGGTAGGAAGTATTGATGACAAAAAAAGCACTAGTGGTGGAGCATTCTTTCTTGTAAAAGACTAGTATCTTAGACAAGCAAGAAGCACAATTGTACATCTCAATCCATCGCAGAGGCAAAATATGTGTCAGCAATAGTTAATTTCTCTTACATTGATTGGTTCAAATAATTTTTGGAAGCAATGAAGATAGAGATCAAAGATCCAATAGTCATATATTGTGACAACACCAATGTAATTAACATATCAAATAATCTCATCATGCATACTAAAACTAAGCACATTGCAATAAAATATCACTTCTTAAGAGAGTTGGTGCAAGAAAAAGAAGTCAAATTAGAATATGTGAATACAAAGGAATAGATTGCAGACATATTCACCAAGCCATTACCTAAGGATGCATTTATGTATCTAAGAGGTAAGCTCGGGTGTTGGTCTTAGATTGATTTTGACAATTGAGTGTCAACACACTTAACCAATTCTCAAGATGATGCCAAGTATAATACAGAAGTTGAGCTACAATATGTGCCAAGCAAGAGAATTCAATAGGTGCTGAGTGAACTTTAGGTGCTGAGTGATGTTCAGGTGTTGAGTGAAGTTCAAGTGTCGAGTCATTATAGGTGCTAAGTGAAGTATAGATGCTAAGCGAAACAAAATTCCTATATGTGTCGAGCATCAACAACTTGCAAGTGTTGAGTAACACAGAATCAACATATGAATTTGTATCTTCACAAACTTAGATATAAACCATTTTTTTAGCCGACATAGAATGAATCTCGAAGGATCTTGTACATAAAATCAAATCTTTTGCATTACTTATGTAATCGGCATGTAGATAATAAGAAAAATGGAGAAGGCATGCAACCAATAGGAAAAGTGCAAGAATTGAGTGGGAAATAAAGAGTGAATATTGATTGTAGATTCATACCTAACCCTAATTCTTTGAAGCTTTTAAAAGGAGGACGGAACCCCATTGCACGTGCATATGTGAGAAGTGCATGGGTGAATTATAACAAAGTGCAGAGGGGTGTAAAGACTTAGAAAGAACAAAATAGCATTATAGAATTTAGTTGATCAAGAACAGAGTATCAGAGTTTTGAGAAGAGAGACATATCAGATCAAGCAAGGATTAGAGTAGTCAATTTAGAACAAGGATCTGGAATCAACAATTAAGGATTGCAAGTCATCAGGTCAAGACTTTGTAATACTCTCTAGCAATTGCATTAGGAATGAAAATTCTATAATGATAGGTTGGTTTAATAGCCATGTTGTAAGCCTTTAGACAAGGTGCTAAATCCTTTAACAGGGTAACATTCCAAGTGAGTGTTTGTAAATCCTTTAACTAGGTCACTTTTAATAGGGTGTAAAGTCTTTAATAGGATAGGTCTTTCACAGGGAAAACCATTGGAAGTGGTAAAACTTTGTAACCTTAAATAGTTATATATTGCTACAGTGATACTTTTTGGGTGTCATCCCCACCCCAGTTTTACCTTCTCATTTTGGAGGGTTTCTGGGTTACCAAATCTTGTGCTATCTATTTTTTATGCATGTCTTTACTTTCATGTTTATTAGATGAATTAAATGCATGTGAATGATTTTAGCTAAAAGGTTTTGAAATGGTTAAAGTTAGTTACTTCTAATTCACCCCCCTCTCAGAAGTAAATCTTCCAACTTGTAAATTCAAAAAATTTGTATCAAAGCCAAGTTTTCACAAAAAGGAGCCTTACAACTTGGAGAAAAGATCTGGAAATGGAAGTCTGCAAACTTGAGAAGATCAAAGAGAATCAGGCAATTGATATACAACTTGCTATAAATGCTTTGCAAGAAGCCAAAGAGGAACTGAGAAAATCTTTAAAGAGAAGAAAGGAGATTTCCATAGCTGAGAATGATACACAATACAAGGAGATTGACACCTCAAAATTGTTCACAAATGGGGATTCTAAAGAGTTTGATGTAGCAATAGTAGACCTAATGGAGAAGAATAGAGTTCAAGTAGAATAAATTAGAACACTCAAGCTTGAACAAGAATCACAAGCCATGATGCTTTGTGAGGTGACTGAACAGAAGAAAAGAGTCATTAAATATAAGGCCATGCTGGAAGAAGACAAGAGAAACCTTTCCAAGAGACTAGAAGAAAATTCAATTGAACTTGCAAGAATTTAAAACATACAACTAGACACCCTAAGCTAGATGATGAATGCACATTATTACCTAAATGTCAGGGACATTGAGATTTCTACACTAAAGATGCAGAATGAGCAACTACAAAATGATTTGAAAAGAGAGAAGGAGATTACAGAGAGCTTTGACAAACCAAATGAGGCCATTAAGTACTTTGAGCGGCTACTGAAATCACCAAGGGCTAGCAATGATACTTTAGGACTAGGATACACTAGCATTGAACAAGGAGAGTCATCTAAGACTATAGAAGAAAGGAGTAACAAAGGTAAGAACACTAAATCTACTTGTCATTTATGTGGTAAAAAGGGACATACCTCTAATGTATCTAGGAGCAAGAATGCTCATTAGAATGCCCAACCTAAGAATATGAGTCACTGTCATGAGTGCAACAAGCAAGGACATCAAGCACATAACTATAGGAATAGGACTATCAGAACTCCAAGATTTGAAGGTCGCTACTACAATTGCAAGAAGTATGGCCATATAGCCTTTGAGTGTAGATCAAAGCCTATGTGGACACCTAATCAACCAACAAGAGGAAATAGTCATGGACATCACTAAAATTGGGACTACAACACCAGGTATAGTTGTCATTACTATCAAGAATATAGAAAAATTCCTAAAAATTACATAAGAACACATTTTAGAGGAAACTACAGTAGATGGTTGAGTCAAACCACATATTTCAATTGCTTGAAAACTAGCCATATCAGCAGAAATTTCCCAACAAGGTCAAAGGCACCCAACTCAAAGAATAATAAAAGTAAAGAGAAGGTAGATATTGAACACATCAAAGGAGAAATGAATAAGACATGGAAGAAGAAAGATGGGTGTAGCACATCAAATGAAGGGAACACTTCACCTAAAAGGTCAAGTGGTCACACTTCATCAAACTAAGCAAAAAGAAGGCATGAGGAACTGATTTATAAAGCTTTATCATACATCAGTTCCTAAATAAGAAAGTATTGAAAAGAAGAGATCAGCATGAATAGAGATGAAAAGTTAAATTTTAAATATTTCATAAGTGTTTCTGAGTTGCCCTCAGATGCCAAGAAAAAGCCTAGTACAAGTTGAGTTGACTGCCAAAATTAGTAGAAGTTGAATGACTAGTTATTGTTGAGTTGGTAGAGGAAGCTAAGTGAAGAGGAAAATTTAGTTGAAGTTGAGTAAAGGATACTCCTATAGAAGTTGAGTGATGAAAAGGAAATGGAAGCTAAGTAATGTAGAAATCCTAAGAAGTTGAGTGGATAGCTATAAATGCACTAAGCATTAAATGCAATGAAAATAGGGTATATTATCACATTTTCAATCATTTTCCTTCATCGTGAACAAAGAGCAAAGAAAAAAAGAGTGCGGAGAAACTTTATAGTAAAGAATCTAGTGTTAAGAAAATTTCAATAGCATTTCAACAAGATTTCATCAATTTCAAGGTATTTACATTTGTGCTAAACTATGCAATTTCATATTTTCTTTGTGTAAAAACCCTAGTTCACACAAATGGCCTCAAGCTCTAGGAAAACTTAGGAAAAAGAACCATTTGAGGTTTAGCTAGTGTCAAATGAAGTGAAACAACCTAATTTATGGCCAATACCAAAGGTAGCATATAAAAACAACTTAGCTAGACCCCTATCTATTATACCTCTTAAAGTAGTTATGGTTCAGGATTTAAGAAGATATCACAATTGTAAGATTGGAGCCATAGGAGACATGGAAATGAGAAAAGCTTATGAGAGACTATGTGAAAATGGAGTGTTGAAATAAGAATATCAAATTGTTGAGAAGAATGGTTTGACACAAGCCCTAGAATTCCCTACAATTTTTAAGATTGAATGAATAAGGATAGTGTTTAGCAGAATACATGATGGAAGCTTATGGTTGGAGGATGATCTAGTGAAAATTAAAAAAGTATGGTGCATAAAATGACAAGTTACCCAACCCTAGATCAGCCAAAGACCCTTAGGAGTGATTCTAAGGAGGCAATTGAGAAGAACACTGGTGCCAAGTAGAACAAGAGAGGGATGACAATTGTGTTAGAATTATTTAGAATAACTGAGAGGGGGGGGGGGGTTGAATCAGTTATTAAAGGTCCAAATGCCCTATTAATACCCTTTTCAAATGATCAAACTTAAATTAGCCATATAAGCTAATTATTGTAAATCAACATGCAAAGATTAAACATTCAAGATCAACACATGACACAATGATTTACGTGGAAACCCAATTTGGGAAAAACCACTAGTAACATGCTACTTGATTCTCACTCTTCTGAAGTGATGCCTTGTTAAAAACCTGCCCTGTTAAAGGCTTACAACGCACTGCTAAATGTGACCTTGTTAGAGGATTTCACCAAACTGTTAGGAATGGGCCTGGTTAAAGGTCTTTAGAACATCCACTTGGAATGTCACCCTGTTAAAGGATTTATTTAATGGTTGTTAAACCAACCTAAGTCCATAGGGTTTATCTTACTATTACAATTACTAGAAAGTAACTATAATGGTCTTTTGATCTGACATAACTTACAACATACTTTGCAAATTTCATATCACTCTTTCTGTTCAATCCTTATGCTTGGCTTTAATCACTTCAACTTTGACTGATTGTCTCCCTCTCAAGCTTCTTCTCTTTGAGTCTTCCTACTCATTATGCCAATGCATTCATCCTTGTGGTCATCTATCTAAATAGAGTTCCTATGTTATCTTCTCCTTAGCTCATTCTTCAGCATTTCATGCTTTTATGCTTGACCATGGCTCTCTCTCACTATCCCCTCCATTCCACACTTTTTCTTCATTAACTTATGTCTTTATATACAAGTCTAATTTGCCTTTGCCGCTCAATTCTCCCTCTCCAATTTTAGGGTTTCAAAATGGATTAGGAAGGATACAATGTATCTACCCCATATCTTGTTTTCTTCTTGAAACTTTTCCAGTTGTATCTTAAAAATGTTCTACATGGTGTTCTGTGCCACCAATTCATCATTCTTATCTTCCTTTTAATTAACAGATTTCTAGATAACAACTTTGTCGGCTTAGATCTGGTGAATCTTCAATTTCCTAAATAATGCAGCAACTTGGCATTAATGAGTTACTGGTGCTTGACACCTCTCTGTTACTTGGCACCTATACCAGCTCGGTACTTGGTTCTACTCGACACTTGAACTTGCTCGGCACTTGAACTTGCTTGGCACTTGAACTTGCTCGGCACTTGAACTTGCTCGGCACTTGAACTTGCTTAGCACTTGAACTTTCTCAGCACTTGCTCGGCACTTACTAGCTTGCTTGGCACCTTCTCTCTAATAAACTTAGTTTGAGCTTTACAAAAGACTTAGATAAAAACTTAGATCTTTGATATGTTTCACAGTGCTCATTCTTTGTATCTTTTAGTATGTCATCCAATACACTGTTTTATTAATGGCTTGACTAATCCTTGTACTTCATTACAACATCATAACTTCAACCTTTCTCTAGGTGTTCTAGATACATCTTATTTATTGCCTCCACCTTGACAATCAACTAATTGATGGTATTTGGATCACTAAAGCAATTTTTATCCTTGCATGTAGCAAGTTTGACATCAATGACAAAACAATGATTGAGGACATTCTTTACCAGTTCCATATATTATTCCAACAATTGCTCTTATGATCATTTCAATCATTTCCAACAATCTCCCTATTTGGCATTGATGGAAAACCAAACTGATAAAGTAATCAATTCAATTACCACCAAGATTGTATTCATTTGCTGCATTTTTACTACTAATCACATATATCTCCCTCTTTCTTTGCATTGATCAGTTTTTTGCATATTTCTCCCTCTTTGACATAAATGCCAAAGATGTAGCATCTTTATTATGCAAAATATAAGCTTTGGCTTCTTGTTGTCTTTCTCCCTCTGTCACCATGCTTGTGACTGATTTGGAGTTTCTGTTCCTGCTGTCATCCTTTGCATCAACCTGTTGATATTTCAATGATTTATTCCTATTGATGCAAGGCAGCTTTCTTGTTGCCTTAAACTGGTTGACTTAGGGGTATAACCCCCAGCTTGCCTCTAAGATATTCATAGGCATCCTTGGGCAATGGTTTGGTGAAGATATCTGCTATCTGTTCCTTTGTGTGAATGTATTCCAACTTCACTTGTTTTTCTTCTACCAATTCTCTGACATAATGATACTTTATTGAAATGTGCTTGGTTTTTGCATGCATCACTGAATTTTTGGATATGTTTATAGCACTTGTATTATCACAATACAATATCACCGATTTTGTTACTTCTTCTTTCATTCCATTCAATAGATGTGTGAGCCATACAATGTTTGTACAATTGATTGCAGCTACCACATATTCTGATTCTGCAGTGGACTGGGATATACATGTTTTTTTCTTGATAGTTTGGGTAACCAGCCTTTTGCCTAAAAATAATGCACCTCCACTTGTGCTTTTTCTTTCATCAATGTTTCCTCCCCAGTCTACATCTGTATATGCATTGAGTTCAAATTTTTCATTATTTTTGTAGTATAGACCAAAATAATCAGTCCCTTTGAGATATCTCATTATTCTTTTTACTACTATGAGATGATTTTCTTTAGGATTAGCAGAGAACCTAGCCACTATTCCAAATGCTAATGCTATGTCTGGTCTACTATGTACAACATATTGTAGTTTTCCAATCATGGATCTGTACATTGTTTGATTGACTTCAGCTGACTCATCATTTTTGGATAGCTTATTTCCTATAGCCATTGGTGTGCTGACTGGTTTGGATTCCTCCAATCCAAATGTTTTAAGAATTTCTTTGATGTATTTTGATTGTGTAATAAATATTCCATGTTTGAGTTGATGAACTTGCAACCCAACAAAAAATTTTATTTCTCCAAACATAGACATTTCAAATTCATGTTTCATTTTTTCAGCAAAGCCTTTGCAAAGTAATTCCTTACCACCAAACACTATGTCATCCACAAAAATTTTAGATACAATAATGTCTTTACCTTCTTCAGCTTTGATGTACATATTGTTGTTATCATCAGTTCTTTCAAATCCAATTTGCACTAGATACTTGTGAAGTCTCTCATACCATGCTCTAGGTGTTTATTTCAAACCATAGAGTTCTTTATGTAACTTATACACCATATCCCTATTTTTTTCATCAACAAATCCTTCAGGTTGTTCAATGTAGACTTCTTCTAGTATACCATTTAAGAAGGCAAATTTTACATCCATCTGATAGACTTTGAAATCTTTGTAGGTAGCATATGCAAGTAAAGTTCTTACTCCTTCCATTCTAGCAACAGGAGCGAATTTTTCTCCATAATCTATTCCTTCTTCTTGAGCATAACC
Source organism: Cupressus sempervirens (assembly GCA_028749045.1). NCBI lineage: Eukaryota > Viridiplantae > Streptophyta > Pinopsida > Cupressales > Cupressaceae > Cupressus > Cupressus sempervirens. The sequence continues at coordinate 654,772,690 of CM053788.1, forward strand.
CTTGCATACTAATCTGGCTTTATTTCTAGTAATCTCACCATTCTCATATAGTTTATTTCTAAATACCCATTTGGTTCCAATCACATTCTTGTCAGTTGGTCTGGGAACCAAACTCTAGGTTTTATTTTTTCTTATTTGATCAATTTCTTCTTCCATAGGTTTATACCAGTTGCCATCTTGTAATGTACCGTATACTATCTTAGGTTCAGATTTGCTGATCAGACATGATTCATGTCTTAGTTTGTTCCTTGTCATTGGTCTTGCATCTTTGTCACCAATTATTTGTTCAGCAGGGTGATGTCTTTTTACATATTTGGATAATCTTGGCTCTGACCTTGTTTCCATGTTTGATCTTTCAGATTCAGGATCACTATGCACTTCATTGTCAGGTTTTTCTTCATCATGTATGCTTTCTTTTGAATCGAATTATGCATTTTCTTCATTCTGTAACTCGGCTTCTGAATGAAACTTGGCATTCACTGGTTGTGAATCGGTTGAAACTGACACTTGTTGTTGACTTACAATTTGATTGACATCATCCTCATTAGCAATTATTCCTTCATAAGAGTATACAAATGTTCTGTATTCTTCCATTTTCTTTAGTTCTTCAGCTTAGACTTTTGTGTGCTCATCAAAATTTACATTTGCACTTTCCACAATTTTGTTAGTGTTAACATTCAAACACTTATATGCCTTACTTCTTGTGGAGTAACCAAGAAATATACCTTCATCACTTTTTGCATCAAATTTTTCATTTCTAACATCTTTAAGGATAAAAAATTTGCAACCAATATTTTGAAATGTTTTACATTTGGTGAGTAACCATACCATAATTAAAAAGTTGTTGTATTTGTACCTTTCTTGACTTGTACTCGGTTCAATGTATGAACAGCTACACTTACAGCTTCTCTCCAAAATTTTAGAGCAACATTCTTTTCTATCATTAATGTTCTGGCATAGTCAATTACAGATCTGTCTCTTCTTTTAGCAATTCCGTTCTATGGGGGAGTTCTAGGAGCTGATGTCTGTCTTTTGATTCCATTTTCATTACAGAATATCTCGAATTCATTTGATGTAAATTCACCACCTCTATCTGATCTTAGACATTACAAGCTTTTTCTAGTTTCCTTTTCAACTCTGGCCACATACCACTTAACATTTGAAAAGCATCAGATTTTTGTTTGAAGAACGTAATAGTCATCATCTTGGAATAGTCATCAACAAATAACATTATGTATTTATCTCCTCCATAGCTTTGTATTTCCATTGGACCACATAAGTCAGTGTGAACTAACTCAAGTATCTCTTTAGATGTATAGTTTTTGCTTTTGAAACTTGACTTTGTCATCTTTCCTAGCTGACATTGTTTACACATGACATTATCAGGCTTCTTCAATTTTGGTAGCCCTCTGAGTTTCTTCATTTTACTAATTTTGACCAGATTGTCAAAGTTGACATGACATAATCTTCTATGCCATAACCATTCATCATCAAATTTTGCAAATAGATAAGAAGCATCATCCATATCAAGGTAAAACAAATTACTCTTTGTTTGATCTCCTTTTCCTATTAGTTTACCATCATTGTCATAGATTTTTGCAATTTTGTTTTCAAATTCCACTTTGCAACCTATATTGCCTAATTGTGAGACACTCAATAAATTGTAGTTTAATCTTTCAACATAGTATGCATTGTCACATGAAATTAGGTCTATGAGCTTAATGGAACCTTTTCGTTTGATTTGACATGAAGCATCATTACCAAATCTAACACTATTTCCATCATACTGAGTAAAGTTTAAAAAACTTACTTTTGTCTCTTGTCATGTGATGTGAGCATCCACTGCCTATGATCCATCTATCATTCTTGTTTATACATGTCACCAGTGTTGTGGCTTCTTCTTCATCAGATTGGTCCTTCATGGCTACATATACAACTTCATCATCATTGTCATCAGAATTTTCTTCAACAATATAACACTTCTTACCTTTTTCTTTGTAGTCTCTCTTGTCATCATCTCTTCTGTTCTTGTATTTGTTGCCTTCCTTGGAATCCTTTTTCTGTGGACATCTTGCGGCAATATGACCTACTTCATTGCAATTGAACCAAATGATAGGCATCTTACCTTTTAATTTTTCTTTGCCCCTGTGAAATCTTCTAGCAAGCAATGCTTCCAATTGTTCCACATCTTCCTCATCAGTGCTACTATCACTAGATACATACTTCATTTTTCTTCCTTTCCTTTATTTCACCTATTCGGCATCTTTTAGTGATAACTTAGCCTTAAAAGTAGATTCAACATTTTTAGGTTTGTAGTTGTCAAAGTTAGATAACTCAAATGCAGTGAGTCTACCTATTATACCTTCAAAGCTTAGGTTATTTCCTGGTATACATATTAGCTCTTGTATTGCTAATACTCTAATAGCATAGATAGGAAGCAAGGTTCTTAAGAACTTACTATTAACAGTATCTTCATCCGGTTGACCATTCAAGCATCTTATTACACTTACCACTTCCTTTATTCTTGCACCATACTGAGCAGCATTCTCATTTTTTTCCATTTTCATGTCATCAAATTTTCCTCTGAGACTTTCTCTTTTTGCTCTTTGTACATTTTAATCTCCTCCATAGATGTCTAATAGGGCTTTCCACATTTTGAATGCAGTGTCAAATCCTTTGATATCATCAAATGCAGCATAGCTGAGTGCAGAGGTAATTTCCAGCATTGTCTGGTTGTGTTCTTGTTTGATTTTCATGTCTTCAGCAGTAGGAGCACCTGTTGGATCTACATGTTCAGTGACAATTTAATTTTGAGCATAATCTCCTATGGATCCAAGATGTAGCTTCATCAAACTTTTCCATGCAACAAAGTTTTCTTAGTTGAGCTTGGGAACTTCTCTCTTTGGCATTTTGATCTTTTCTGCTAGTAGTCCCTTTAAACTAAATCAGCAGTCAGGCTCTGATACCAATTGCTAGAATTTTTTAGAATAACTGAGAGGGGGGGGGGGGTGGGGGTGAATTAGTTATTCAAGGTCCAAATGTCCTATTAATACCCTTTTCAAATGATCAAACTTAAATAAGTCATATAAGCTAATTACTGTAAATCAACATGCAAAGATAAAACATTCAAGATCAACACATGACACAATGATTTACGTGGAAACCCAATTTGGGAAAAACCACCAGTAACATGCTACTTGATTCTCACTCTTCTGAAGTGATGCCCTATTAAAGGCTTACAACACACTATTAAATGTGACCTTGTTAGAGGATTTCACTAAATTGTTAGGAATGGGCCTGGTTAAAGGTCTTTAGAACATCCACTTGGAATGTCACCCTATTAAAGGATTTATTTAATGGTGGTTAAAAGAACCTAAGTCCATAGGGTTTATCTTACTGTTACAATTTCTAGAAAGTAACTATAATGGTCTTTTGATCTGACATAACTTACAACGTACTTTACAATTTTTAGATCACTCTTTCTGTTCAATCCTTATGCTTGGCTTTAATCACTTCATCTCTGACTGCTTGTCTCCCTCTCAAACTTCATCTCTTTGAGTCTTCCTACTCATTCTGCCAATGCATTCATCCTTTTGGTCATCTATCTAAATAGAGTTCCTTTGTTATCTTCTCCTTAGCTCATTCTTTAGCATTTCATGCTTTTATGCTTGACCACGGCTCTCTCTCTCACTATCCCCTCCATTCTACACTTTTTCTTCATTAACTTATGTCTTTATATACAAGTCTGATTTGCCTTTGCTGCTCAATTCTCCCTCTCCAATTTTAGGGTTTCAAAATGGATTAGGTAGGATACAATGTATCTACCCCATATCTTGTTTTCTTCTTGAAACTTTGCCAGTTGTATCTTAAAAATGTTCTACATGGTGTTCTGTGCCACCAATTCATCATTCTTATCTTCCTTTTAATTCACATATTTCTAGATAACAACTTTGTCGGCTTAGATTTGGCGAATCTTTGATTTCCTTAATAATGCAGCAACTTGGCATTATTGAGTTACTGGTGCTCAGAACCTCTGTGTTACTCGGCACCTATACCAGCTCGGTACTTGGTTTTTCTCAGCACTTGAACTTGCTTGGCACTTGAACTTGCTTGGCACTTACTAGCTTGTTTGGCACCTTCTCTCTAATAAACTTAGTTTGAGCTTTACAAAAGACTTAGGTAAAACCTTAGATCTTTGATATGTTTTAGTGTGCTCATTCTTTGTATCTTTTAGTATGTCATCCAATACACTATTTTATTAATGGCTTGACTGGTCCTTGTACTTCATTACAACATCATAACTTCAACCTTTCTCTAGGTGTTCTAGTTACATCTTATTGATTGCCTCCACCTTGACAATCAATTAATTGATGGTATTTGGATCACTAAAGCAATTGTCATCCCTGCAAGTAGCAAGTTTGACATCAATGAAAAAACAATGATTGAGGACATTCTTTACCAGTTCCATATATTATTCCAACAATTGTTCTTATGTTCATTTCAATCATTTCCAACAATATCCCTCTTTGGCATTGATGGAAAACCAAACTAATCAAGTAATCAATTCAGTTACCACCAAGATTGTATTCATTTGCTACATTTTCACTACTGATCACATATATCTCCCTCTTTCATATATATCTCCCTCTTTCTTTGCATTGATCAGTTTTCTACATATTTCTCCCTCTTTGACATAAATTCCAAAGATGTAGCATCTTTATCATGCAAAATATAAGCTTTTGCTTCTTGTTGTCTTTCTCCCTCTGTCACCATGCTTGTGACTAATTTGAAGTTTCTGTTCTTGTTGTCATCCTTTGCATCAACCTGTTGATATTTCAATGATTTATTCCTGTTGATGCAAGGCAGCTTCCTTGTTGCCTTAAACTACTTGACTTAGGGATATAACCCCTAGCTTGCCCCTATGATATTCATAGGCATCCTTGGGAAATGGTTTGGTGAAGATATATGTTGTCTGTTCCTTTGTGTGAATGTATTCCAACTTCACTTGTTTTTCTTCTACCAATTCTCTGACATAATGATACTTGATTGCAATGTGCTTGGTTTTTGCATGCATCACTGGATTTTTGGATATGTTTATAGCACTTGTATTATCACAATACAATATCACCGGTTTTGTTACTTCTTCTTTCATTTCATTCAATAGATGTGTGAGTCATACAATGTTTGTACAATTGACTGTAGCTGCCACATATTCCGATTCTGCAGTGGACGGGATATACATGTTTGTTTCTTGCTAGTCCAGGTAACTAGCCTTTTGCCTAAAAATAATGCACCTCCAGTTGTGCTTTTTCTGTCATCAATGTTTCCTCCCCAGTCTGCATCTGTATATGCATTGAGTTCAAATTTTCCATTCTTTTTGTAGTATAGACCAAAATCATCAGTCCCTTTGAGATATCTCATTATTGTTTTTACTGCTATGAGATGATTTTCTTTAGGATTAGCAGAGAACCTATCCACTATTCCAACTGCTAATGCTATGTCTGGTCTACTATGTACAACATATTGTAGTTTTCCAATCATTGATTTGTACATTGTTTGATTGACTTCAACTAACTCATCATTTTTGGATAGCTTATTTCTTGTGGCCATTGGTGTGCTGACTAGTTTGGATTCCTCCAATCCAAATGTTTTAAGAATTTCTTTGATGTATTTTGATTGTGTAATAAATATTCCATGTTTGAGTTGATGAACTTGCAACCCAACAAAAAAATTTATTTCTCCAAACATAGACATTTCAAATTCATGTTTCATTTTTTCAGCAAAGCCTTTGCAAAGTACTTCCTTACCACCAAACACTATGTCATCCACAAAAATTTTAGATACAATAATGTCTTTACCTTCTTCAGCTTTGATGTACATATTGTTTTTGTCATTAGTTCTTTCAAATCCAATTTGCACTAGATACTTGTGAAGTCTCTCATACCATGCTCTACGTGCTTGTTTCAAACCATAGAGTGCTTTATGTAACTTACACACCATATCCCTATTGTTTTCATCAACAAATCTTTCAGGTTGTTCAATGTAGACTTCTTCTTCTAGTATACCATTTAAGAAGGCATATTTTACATCCATCTGATAGACTTTGAAATCTTTGTAAGCAGCATATGCAAGTAAAGTTCTTACTCCTTCCATTCTAGCAACAGAAGTGAATCTTTCTCCATAATCTATTCCTTCTTCTTGAGCATAACCCTTGTATACTAATCTGGCTTTATTTTTGGTAATCTCACCATTCTCATCTAGTATATTTTTGAATACCCATTTGGTGCCAATCACATTCTTGTCAGTTGGTCTGGGAACCAAACTCCAAGTTTTATATTTTCTTATTTGATCGATTTCTTCTTCCATAGCTTTATACCAGTCGCAATCTTGTAATGCACCATATACTGTCTTAGGTTTAGATTTGTTGATCAAACATGATTCATGTCTTAGTCTATTCCTTTTCATTGGTCTTACATATTTGTCACCAATTATTTGTTCAGCAGGGTGATGTCTTTTTAAATATTTGGATAATCTTGGCTCTGTCCTTGTTTCCATGTTTGATCTTTCAGATTTAGGATCACTATGCACTTCATTGTTAGGTTGTTCTTCATCATGTATGTTGTCTTCTGAATCGAATTGTGCATTTTCTTCATTATGTAACTCGGCTTCTCAATGCAACTTGGCATTCACTGGTTGTGAATTGGCTGAAACTGACACTTGTTGTTGACTTACAATTTGATTGACATCATCCTCATCAGAAGTTATTCCTTCATAAGATTCTACAAAGGTTATGTATTCTTCCATTTTCTTTAGTTCTTCAGCTTGGAATTTTGTGTGCTCATGAAAATTTACATTTGCACTTTCCACAATTTTGTTAGTGTTAACATTCAAACACTTATATGCCTTACTTCTTGTGGAGTAACCAAGAAATATACCTTCATCACTTTTTGCATCAAATTTTTCATTTCTAACATCTTTAAGGATAAAACATTTGCAACCAAATATTTTGAAATGTTTTACATTTGGTGAGTAACCATACCATAATTCAAAAGGTGTTGTATTTTTACCTTTCTTGACTTGTACTCGGTTCAATGTATGAACAGCTACACTTACAGCTTCTCTCCAGTATTTTAGAGCAACATTCTTTTCTATCATTAATGTTCTGGCACAGTCAATTACAGATTTTTTTCTTCTTTCAGCAATTCCATTCTGTGGGGGAGTTCTAGGAGCTGATGTCTGTCTTTTGATTCCATTGTCATTACAGAATATCTCGAATTCATTTGATGTAAATTCACCACCTCTATCTGATCTTAGACATTTCAAGCTTTTTCTAGTTTCCTTTTCAACTCTGGCCACATACCACTTAACATTTGAAAAGCATCAGATTTTTGTTTTAAGAACATAGCAGTCATCATCCTGGAATAGTCATCAACAAATAACATTATGTATTTATCTCCTCTATAGCTTTGTATTTCCATTGGACCACATAAGTCAGTGTGAACTAACTCAAGTATCTCTTTAGATGTATAGTTTTTTCTTTTGAAGCTTGACTTTGTCATCTTTCCTAGCTGACATTGTTTACACATGACATTATCAGGCTTCTTCAATTTTGGTAGCCCTCTGAGTTTCTTCATTTTGCTAATTTTGACCAGATTGTCAAAGTTGACATGACATAATCTTCTATGCCATAACCATTCATCATCAAATTTTGCAAATAGACAAGAAGCATCATCCATATCAAGGTAAAACAAATTACTCTTTGTTTGATCTCCTTTTCCTATTAGTTTACCATCATTGTCATAGATTTTTGCAATTTTGTTTTCAAATTCCACTTTTCAACCTATATTGCCTAATTGTGAGACACTCAATAAATTGTATTTTAATCTTTCAACATAGTATGCATTGTCACATGAAATTTGGTTTGTGAGCTTAATGGAACCTTTTCCTCTGATTTGACATGGAGCATCATTACCAAATCTAACACTATTTCCATCATACTGAGTAAAGTTAAAAAACTTACTTTTGTCTCTTGTCATGTGATGTGAGCATCCACTGCCTATGATCCATCTATCATTCTTGTTTATACATGTCACCAGTGTTGTGGCTTCTTCTTCATCAGATTGGTCCTTCATGGCTACATATACAACTTCATCATCATTGTCATCAGAATTTTCTTCAACAATATAACACTTCTTACCTTTTTCTTTGTAGTCTCTCTTGTCATCATCTCTTCTGTTCTTGTATTTGTTGCCTTCCTTGGAATCCTTTTTCTGTGGACATCTTGCAGCAATATGACCTACTTCATTGCAATTGAACCAAATGATAGGCATCTTACCTTTTAATTTTCCTTTGCCCCTGTGAAATCTTCTAGCAAGCAATGCTTCCAATTGTTCCACATCTTCCTCATCAGTGCTACTGTCACTAGATACATACTTCATTTTTCTTCCTTTCCTTTATTTCACCTGTTCGGCATCTTTTAGTGATAACTTAGCCTTAAAAGCATATTCAACATTTTTAGGTTTGTAGTTGTCAAAGTTAGATAACTCAAATGCAGTGAGTCTACCTATTATACCTTCAAAGCTTAGGTTATTTCCTGGTATACATATTAGCTCTTGTATTGCTAATACTCTAATAGCATAGATAGGAAGAAAGGTTCTTAAGAACTTACTATTAAGAGTATCTTCATCCAGTTGACCATTCAAGCATCTTATTGCACTTACCACTTTCTTTATTCTTGCACCATACTGAGCAACATTCTCATTTTCTTCCATTTTCATGTCATCAAATTTTCCTCTGAGACTTTCTCTTTTTGTTCTTTGTACATTCTGATCTCCTCCATAGATGTTTGATAGGGCTTTCCACATTTTGAATGCAGTGTCACATCATTTGATATCATCAAATTTAGCATAGTTGAGTGCAGAGGCAATTTCCAGCATTGTCTGGTTGTGTTCTTGTTTTTTTTTCATGTCTTCGGCAATAGGAGCACCTGTTGGATCTACATGTTTAGTGACAATTGAATTTTGAGCATAATCTACTATGGATCCAAGATGTAGCTTCATCAAACTTTGCCATGCAACAAAGTTGTCTTTGTTGAGCTTGGGAACTTCTCTCTTTGGCATTTTGATCTTTTCTGCTAGTAGTCCCTTTAAACTGAATCAGCAGTCAGGCTCTGATACCAATTGTTAGAATTCTTTTGAATAACTGAGAGGGGGGGGTGAATCAGTTATTCAAGGTCCAAATTCCCTATTAATACCCTTTTCAAATGATCAAACTTAAATCAGCCATATAAGCTAATTACTGTAAATCAACATGCAAAGGTAAAACATTCAAGATCAACACATGACACAATGATTTACGTGGAAACCCAATTTTGGAAAAACCACTAGTAACATGCTACTTGATTCTCACTCTTCTGAAGTGATGCCCTATTAAAGGCTTACAACACACTATTAAATGTGACCTTGTTAGAGGATTTCACCAAACTGTTAGGAATGGGCCTGGTTAAAGGTTTTTAGAACATCCACTTGGAATATCACTCTATTAAAGGATTTATTTAATGGCTATTAAAACAACCTATGTCCATAGGGTTTATCTTATTGTTACAATTGCTAGAAAGTAACTATAATGGTCTTTTGATCTGACATAACTTACAACATACTTTGCATATTTCAGATCACTCTTTCTGTTCAATCCTTATGCTTGGCTTTAATAACTTCAGCTCTAACGGCTTGTCTCCCTCTCAAGCTTCGTCTCTTTGAGTCTTCCTACTCATTCTGCCAATGCATTCATCCTTGTGGTCATCTATCTAAATAGAGTTCCTGTGTTATCTTCTCCTTAGCTCATTCTTCAGCATTTCATGCTTTTATGCTTGACCACGGCTCTCTCTCTCACTATCCCCTCCATTCCACACTTTTTCTTCATTAACTTATGTCTTTATATACAAGTCTGATTTGCCTTTGCTGCTCAATTCTCCCTCTCCAATTTTAGGGTTTCAAAATGGATTAGGTAGGATATAATGTATCTACCCCATATCTTGTTTTCTTCTTGCAACTTCGCCAGTTGTATCTTAAAAATGTTCTACATGGTGTTCTGTGCCACCAATTCATCATTCTTATCTTCCTTTTAATTCATAGATTTCTAGATAACAACTTTGTTAGCTTAGACCTAGCGAATCTTTGATTTCCTAAATAATGCAGGAACTCAGCATTGTTGAGTTACTGGTGCTCATCACCTCTGTGTTACTCGGCACCTATACCAGCTCGGTACTTAGTTCTGCTCGGCACTTCAACTTGCTCGCCACTTCAACTTGCTTGACACTTGAACTTTCTTACCACTTGCTCGGCACCTTCTCTCTAATAAACTTAGTTTGAGCTTTACAAAAGACTTAACTAAAACCTTAGATCTTTGATATGTTTCAGTGTTCTCATTCTTTGCATCTTTTAGTATGTCATCCAATACATTGTTTTATCAATGACTTGACTGATCCTTGTACTTTATTACAACATCATAACTTCAACCTTTCGCTAGGTGTTCTAGTTACATCTTATTGATTGCCTCCACCTTGACAATAAACTAATTGATGGTATTTGGATCACTAAAGCAATTGTCATCCCTACAAGAAGCAAGTTTGACATCAATGACAAAACAATGATTGAGGACATTCTTTACCAGTTCCATATATTATTGCAACAATTGTTCTTATGATCATTTCAATCATTTCCAACAATCTCCCTCTTTGGCATTGATGGAAAACCAAACTGATCAAGTAATCAATTTAGTTACCACCAAGATTGTATTCATTTGTTGCATTTTTACTATTGATCACATATATCTTCCTCTTTCATATATATCTCCCTCTTTCTTTGCATTGATCAATTTTCTGCATATTTCTCCCTCTTTGACATAAATGCCAAAGATGTAGCATCTTTATCATGCAAAATATAAGCTTTGGCTTCTTGTTGTCTTTCTCCCTCTGTCACCATGCTTGTTTCTTACTAGTCCAGGTAACCAGCCTTTTGCTTAAAAATAATGCACCTCCACTCTTGCTTTTTCTATCATCAATTTTTCCTCCCCAGTCTGCATCTGTATACGCATTTTGTTCAAATTTTCCATTCTTTTTGTAGTATAGACCAAAATCATCAGTCCCTTTGAGATATCTCATTATTCTTTTTACTACTATGAGATGATTTTCTTTAGGATTAGCAGAGAACCTAGCCACTATTCCAACTGCTAATGCTATGTCTGGTCTACTATGTCCAATATATTATAGTTTTCCAATCATTGATCTATACATTGTTTGATTGACTTCAGCTAACTCATCATTTTTGGATAGCTTATTTCCTGTGGCCATTGGTGTGCTGACTAATTTGGATTCCTCCAATCCAAATGTTTTAAAAATTTCCTTGATGTATTTTGATTGTGTAATAAATATTCCATGTTTGAGTTGATGAACTTGCAACCCAACAAAAAATTTTATTTCTCCAAACATAGACATTTCAAATTCATGTTTCATTTTGTCAGCAAAGCCTTTGCAAAGTACTTCCTTACCACCAAATACTATGTCGTCCACAAAAATTTTAGGTACAATAATGTCTTTACCTTCTTCAGCTTTGATGTACATATTGTTGTTATCATCAGTTCTTTCAAATCCAATTTGCACTAGATACGTGTGAAGTCTCTCATACCATGCTCTAGGTGCTTGTTTCAAACCATAGAGTGCTTTATGTAACTTACACACCATATCCCTATTGTTTTCATCAACAAATCCTTCAGGTTTTTCAATGTAGACTTCTTCTTCTAGTATACCATTTAAGAAGGCAGATTTTACATCCATCTAATAGACTTTGAAATCTTTGTAGGTAGCATATGCAAGTAAAGTTCTTACTCCTTCCATTCTAGCAACAGGAGTGAATGTTACTCCATAATCTATTCCTTCTTCTTGAGCGTAACCCTTGCATACTAATCTAGCTTTATTTCTAGTAATCTCACCATTCTCATCTAGTTTATTTTTGAATACCCATTTGGTGCCAATCACATTCTTGTCAGTTGGTCTAGGAACCAAACTCCAGGTTTTATATTTTTTTATTTGATCGATTTCTTCTTCCATAGCTTTATACCAGTCGCCATCTTGTAATGCACCATTTACTATCTTAGGTTTAGATTTGTTGATCAGACATGATTCATGTCTTAGTTTGTTCCTTTTCATTGGTCTTGCATCTTTGTCACCAATTATTTGTTTAGTAGGGTGATGTCTTTTTACATATTTGAATAATCTTGGCTCTGTCCTTGTTTCCATGTTTGATCTTTCAGATTTAGGATCACTATGCACTTCATTGTCAAGTTGTTCTTCATCATGTATGTTGTCTTCTGAATCAGATTGTGCATTTTCTTCATTCTATGACTCAGCTTCTCAATGCAACTCGGCATTCACTGGTTGTGAATCGGCTAAAACTGACACTTGTTGTTGACTTACAATTTGATTGACATCATCCTCATCAGCAGTTATTCCTTCATAAGAGTATACAAAGGTTCTATATTCTTCCATTTTCTTTGGTTCTTTAGCTTGGACTTCTGTGTGCTCATCAAAATTTACATTTTCACTTTCCACAATTTTGTTAGTGTTAACATTCAAGAACTTATATGCCTTACTTCTTGTGGAGTAACCAAGAAATATACCTTCATCACTTTTTGCATTAAATTTTCCATTTCTAACATCTTTAAGGATAAAACATTTGCAACCAAATATTTTGAAATGTTTTACATTTGGTGAGTATATAGAATTTTGAACAAGTTTTTAAAGTCTTGTACATATGCCAAATAGAATGTGAAGTATACTCATAGAGATCAAATTCATAATGTTTAGTTATATTTTTTTACCACTCATGTCAAAGGGGGAGATTGTTGGCCTTAGATTGGTTTTTATAATTGAGTTTCAACACACTTAACCAATTCTCAAGATGATGTTGAGTATAATATAGAAGCCAAGCTATAGTATGTGCTAAGCTAGAGAATTTAATAGTTGTTGAGTGATCTTCAAGTGCCGAGTGAAGTTCAAGTGTTGAGTCATTATAGGTGTTGAGTGAAGTATACATGCCAAGTGAAATAGAATTATTATAGAAGCCGAGTGAGATAGAATTCCTATGTGTTGAGCATTAGCAACTAGTAAGTGCCAAGTAACATAGAATCAGTATATGAGTTTTTATCTTCACAAACTTAGATGTAAACCTTTTTTTTAACTGACATAGGATGAATCTTGAAGGATCTTGAAGATAAGATTGAATCTTTTGCATTACCTATGTAATTAGCATGCAACCAATAATAAAAATGGAGAAGGCATGCAACCAATAGGAAAAGTGCAAGAATTGAGCGAGAAATGAAGTGTTAATATTGATCGTAGATTCATACCTAACCCTAAGTCTTCAAATCCTTTAAAAAGAGGATAAAATGTCATTGTATGTGCATATGTGAGAAGTCTATAGGTGAATTATAGCAAAGTGCAAAGGGGTGTAAAGACTTAGAAAGAATAGAATAGAATTGCAAAATTTAGTTGATCAAGAATAGAGTATTAGTATTTTGAGAAGAGAGACATATCAGATCAAGTAAGGATCAGAGTAGTTAGAGTAGAACAAGGATCTAGAATTAGCAATTAAGGACTGCAAATCATCAAGTTAAGACTTTCTAATAATCTCTAGCAATTGTATTAGGAATGAAAATCCTATGATGATAGGTTGGTTTAATAGCCATGTTGTAAGCCTTTAGACAAGGTGCTAAATCCTTTAACAGGGTAACATTCCAAGTGAGTGTTTGTAAATCCTTTAACCAAGTCACTTTTAACAGGGTGTAAAGTCTTTAACAAGACGGGCCTTTCATAGGGCAAGCCATTGGAAGTGGTCAAACTTTGTAACCTTAAATAGTTACATATTGCTGCAATGATACTTTGTGGGTGTCATCCCCACCCTAGTTTTACCTTCTCATTTTGGAGGGTTTTTGGGTTACCAAATCTTGTGTTATCTATTTTTCATGCATGTCTTTACTTTCATGTTTATTAAATGAATTAGATGCATGTGAATGATTTTCGATAAAAGGTTTTGAAATGATTAAAGTTAGTTACTTCTAATTCACTGCCCCCCCCCCCCCCCCTCAGAAATAAATCTTCCCAGTTGTAAATTCCAACATAGGGGTCGTTCCGCTATTTGAAATTCACTAAATGAAGTTTAGTGAATGCATTAACCAGAACCTATTGAAGATCAATTAGTTGGTGCAAAATTAGAAAAGGAAATATTGAAAATGAATTAGTACTTAAGATACATTAGTATTTATAGAATTATTGTCTTTAGCATGTGTTGTCAAAGAGGAAGAAGTTTACTATCATATCTTTGAGAAATTTTTGGAAATAGAATAAAGTATGGAACCAAAGAGGGAGAAGTTTTCCAAAGAAGAAGTTTTCTGAAAGAGGGAGAAAGTTTTGAATGAACTTGGTAATAATTTGATGAATAGAAGACATATTTTGGAGAAAATATGTTGCTCTAGTTGAATCTGATGAAGAGAAGACATAATTTGATGACAACAACTAGTTTCAAGTAGTAAGTCATAGTCCTTCTTCAGATATAGACAATATATGTAAGAATATAAAGAGCAATGTTGATTTATTAGGTCTCTCACATATTAAATTGTATACACTTGGAAAAGTTGAGATGAACCAAGCAGAGGAGTCAATTTATGCCATGTTGAGAATATTTAAACAAACTCCAATTGACAACTCTCTACCAAAGGAATTGTCTAGTAGAGTTCAGCAAAAATGGTAATATAATCTAAACATAGAAAGACATATCAGAGAGACTACAATTGCCAGAGTAATGCCAAAATTGGATAGGGAAACAATGGCCAAGACATTGAAGAAGCATACTGGAAAATTTGCACGAAAATATAGGGCATTCAACATATTGCAAAACAAGATTGATGATGTTGTAAAAAAGACTACTTTGATTTGGAAATCACTATATGGTTTGACAACACCCAAGGAAATAATGCAGGCACCTATTGAGGTAGGTGAGGACAAAGAAGAGAAACAATAGGTAACTAAGGTAATCACAATTGATATTGAGCCAGTTACATAGGAGGAAGACATTGAAACAAATGTAGATACACAAGCAGTAGTTGAGGATGAGCAACAAATACAACAAAATGTACCAAATACACTTATAGTGTCAAGTGCTAGTACTCCACATGAAGTGAATAAAAAATTTAATAATGTAAAGATAAAGGATGTTTATGATTCTATCACTTAGAACATCAATCCCTTCACAATAGATGACATGAAAAAGATACTAGTGGAATCCACTACCTAAGCCAAACTTTGTGAGAATCCTGTACTGGTGAGTGTTGATGAGATTGAGAAGGCAGATAAGATATTCGTTGGGGGGAAGTATAGAAACAAGTTACACCTATAGCCTCTCATCAATTTTCTATGATACAAGCTACATTAACCCTTGTGGTATATCAAAGGAAGGAGCCAACTACTTTTACCATCAGCACATTAGAACAAAGTACTCCAATCTAAGTCATTATAAAGGTAAGTGAACATGATAAGGGTGAGACAGTTGGAGAGAAGAAAGTTGAAATAGAGAAGACTAAAGGAACACAAGTTCAAATAGGTTAGGTAGACACTCTTGTACCTACAACACAAGAACAAGCTGCATCAATGAATGTAGAGAAGGAAAATAATAAGACTAAAGATCTAGGTATGACTACCAAAACTAAGTCTAGCAATTTTCAATAAAAACACTGATAACTTTATCAAAAACTTCTACTCCTCCTAGTCAAGCTCTTCATAGGCTGAGTATAGAAGCTATAACCCTACAATCATCATATTCAAGCCCAAGAACATCTAAGGTAAATGAAGTCACATCATTTGTCAATGTGAACTTGGATGAGGTGATTGAGTTGCCCAAATTTGATTTTACAACTATCACTATTGAGTAGATGGGCATACTACAAGATGCTCTAGAAAAGAATAAGAATTAAGAACTGCTTAGATAGGAGCATAGGAAAAATCAAGCCTTGAAAGATATCAAGGACATTATCATTGATGCATTCAGTCTGCTAGCTCCAAAGGAAAACAAGCCTAAATGAACAATTAACCAGCTTAGTAGAGAAGCTAAATGATACAGACCTAGATTCAAAGGTAAAATTACTCAAAAGGTCTTAGAGAAAGTTCCAACATAAGGTTAATGAAAAGATATCAAGTGTTATTGCACTATCACATGTTGAGTTAGCAACCAAAATAGACAGTGTGAAGAAGCTATTGGTGAACATCTTCTCTTTGTACACCAAATTGTGTAATCCCACACTCTTCACACAAGAAATAAGGAGTCATATTCTAATTTTTGAGTCATATACAGTCATTTGGTATAACTCTACCAAAGTCTCTAGCTTAGAGTGAAAAACATTTTAGACATCTCCTCAACCCCCAAAGTTAGTTAGCAGTGTTACAAATAGATGAAGAAAACATCAAGGCTAAACTGATAAGCATCTAGTCAATTCTGACTCCACATATGGAGATATTGCACAAGGAACTAGCCTTTGTTGAAACACTAATGAAGAAAGATCGACATCTTTCTACTCATAAAGGCTTAGTTCACCTTCTTGTCGAGTTGGCCATCTAGATCAAATAATTAGCGGTAGCTTGTCATAATTGGGATGCAACATTGAAAATCATGCTTGAGATCTACAAATCATTTTTGGATAAACACACTCTAAGTGTATAACCCTTTGAAATTAGTGTCAAAATGGGGGAGAAATAAGGTATGGGAAAGATAAGATGTATGGGGGAGATAATATTTTTGAGGGAGATGATAGAAAAAGAGTACATATAAATCTACTCAACAGGACGAATAATTTTGAGTTCAGATAGATATAGAACAATACAATCAACTTAGGGGGAGTTACAGATATAGAACAACACAATAAACTTAGGGGGAGTTATTGAATTTTGAGGTATGACTGATGAATCGTAAGGTTTTGCAAAATTTTGAAATTTTAAAATTTGTATTTATATGGATATTATCTGAGTTATCCTTCAAAGGATAAAGGTTATTTATACATGCTCAAGTATTTTTCCACTCATATCAAAGGAGGAGATTATTAATCTTAGATTGATTTTGACATATGAGTGACAATATACTTGAGTCATTTTTTTTTTTATGCCGAACAAGTAATACATGTCAAGCATAAGTTCAAATAGCATATGTTGAGCAGTAGATATTTAGTGCATACTGAGTAAACAATGATTGTGGAGCCACTCATGTGCTGAGTCACTTAGATGTCAAGAATATAGTATGTGTTGAGTGATTCAAGTGCTGAGAAGATAGTGCATGTTGATACATTCAAATGCCAAGTGACAACATTGAAGTTGTAGTTGACGTCGAGCATTAGGGACTTCAAGTGTTGAGTTACACAATTTTGAAATAGTTGTTTGTAATGGCACAAACTTCTATGTAAATCATTTTTTGGCTGACTTAAGGATTGATTTGCAATCTTTGATGATAAGGATGAATCTCAATTGTGAATCCCTATGCATTACAGGTATCCAATTAGGAAAATAGAAGGTTTAAGTGGTAATATGGGTGAATCACTATTGTTGATTCATACCTAACCCCAAGTCATCTAGATCTTCTTAAGGAAGACAAACCCTAAACTTTCTAAGAATGCTAAGGAGAATTCAAGTGAGTATTGCATGTGCAAATACAAAATTCATGGTGATTAAGGTGTTATGAATTTAGTTACATTATAGAATTAGTTAAAGCAGAATAGAGGAAAGGAATTAGAGGACATCAAAGATACATCTTATTAGAAAGGATCAAGTACACATTAGTATAGAGGTGATCTCACATCAAGTAATAGATTTCTAACCATAGGATCATTAATAGGTGAATTAGTTAAATATCTTAATAGAGTAGTCTTAACAAGCTATTGTATATTCCTTAACAGGGTGCTTCCATCATTGTAAGTTAAATTCCTTTTACCAAACACACTTTTAGTAGGGTGTTTAAATCCTTTAACATGGTAAGATCTAACAATCTTGTAAGCCTTTAACAGGGAAAACTTTCACAAAGTAGATCATGTTTCATGGTTAAAAACTATAACCTTCATTGAATACAGTTTATTACTATAGTAGTGAAGATTTGTGAGTGCATCCCCACCCCAGTTTTACCTTCTCCTTGGAGGGTTTCTAGGTAACCAAATATCTGGTATCATAATGTGTTGAATATTTTACTTTCATGCTATGGATGTATATGCTTAATTTGGTATTTAAATTTATATGCATAGACTTCCATATTGTATTTCTGACATTCTTTCCTTGACATAGAAGAAATTCATAGACATGAAGAAATCACACATATGTTAGCATGATTGCTAGAGATACTACATTTGAGGGAGTATTTTAAGCATTGGAGAGTATTGACATGTTGCACTCATGACTATGTTTTTCATTGATGTCAACATAGCAGTAAGTTTGTGTAGACTGACAAAGTAGCGAACATAGATTTAGTTGTATGGACAAGGTTTTTATTTTATGGTGATATGCATTCCTAGAAATGTTCAGTATAGTGTCCTAATGAGGAGGTTTGATGCATAACACTTAATTCAAAGATGTATGGAAGTTGAACCTAATTTACATAGACATAGTATCTAAGAAGCCATTTATGATATTTGCATTATATCTTTTGACAATGATATAATCTGGTGATGCATAGTCAGCCAGTGATAGAGGATAGTTTGATAATGATGTTACCAAGTTCATAGGTCCTGAAGTCACATGTATGAAGCTTTGTATATACTGTGAGCTAACAGTGGTATTGCAATTAATTTATTATCTTATTATAATTTATTGGTAAAGCCTCAAGGCCAACTCAAGGAATTACTTTGAAGATATGGTATAAAATCAAAGATGTTTTACTTGTTTGTAATGTGTTGTGATTAATATATGAAGTGCAAAGAGAAAAAAGGAGAAGAGTGTTTACTAAATGAGAGTAAGCAATCCAAGGGATTACTGGATGTGACTTTTGTGATCTAGTTACAAGATCAAAAAGAGAAAAACTCCAATTGATAGGATAGAGAAAGAGAAAGGAAGTACTATTCATTTCTATTATTCTACAAGGAATAATATAGAGATCATTTGGATAGTGGGTTCATCAATCTTTCCCTTGAAGTTGTTTGGATAGTGGGTCTAGCTGTCTTCCACAACTCTTAAAAGGGATTTAAAGTCTCCTAATATGGACTAATATGTACTTAATGTTGTTATTGACTCCTAATAGGGTCCATCCTCTAACAAGGGATATTTATATTAGTACATCATCTTGTGGATACATCCCCACTTGGGTTTTCCCTTTG
The DNA here is from genome assembly GCA_028749045.1 of Cupressus sempervirens. NCBI lineage: Eukaryota > Viridiplantae > Streptophyta > Pinopsida > Cupressales > Cupressaceae > Cupressus > Cupressus sempervirens. Next base: position 654,792,082 of record CM053788.1, read on the forward strand.
ATCAAGGGTTACCCTAGTTAACATATCTAGTGTTATTGTGCATGATTATCTTTTTGTGGTTTTTGCTTATATTACTCATATGGTTAAAGTTTAATAAGGTTGATAATTTTGATATTAGTTGAATAACTAATTCACCTCCCCAGTTATCTTGGTGGACTATATATTCTAACAATTGGTATTAGAGAATTGTGTCCTTGAAGGATAAGCTTAACAATTTTGTGAGATCGATGGTGAGTCATTTCAGAAAGCATAGTCCTAAGTTTGATGGAGGAAATTTTGACACCTAGAAGATGGAGTTCCTTGGTGAGATATTAGAATTGTATGCAGAAGTGAGCATTGAGTTTCTAGGTCCAAAATCCTTTTGTTGCATACAAAAGAATAAAAGCACAAATAAAGATAGATCCAAATTTGAAGAACACATGAAGATCAAAGAAGGTATTGATCTGCTTATGAAAAGAGAGCTAAAAGGAATGGAATTTTTTGTTTGTTGGACATGTAAAGAGTTTGGTCTTTTTTTTTCTAGATGTCCTAAGAGAGTAAGAAAATCTAGAAAGAATTCATTGTCTAATGAAGATGAAGAATTTAAAGCAAGTATGGAAAGATTCTAGAATGACTATGATGATAAAGATAATGAGCTTCAATTAGTTAAGAAAGAGGAAGTAGTAGAAGAGATAGCTTTGGTAACTATTATTGATCCAAAGTATAACCTTGAAAATGTGGAAGTTATCATTAAGACTAACAATGATTTGAAGAATGGGAATCAGATTAAAGAGCAATGATTTGAGCCTAGAATAGAAGAAAGAGTTGGGTTGACAACTCCTAGCAAAAGTATATCAAAAAATCACCCTCCTAAATAGATCATTAGGAACAAAAATAGGAATTAGGTAAATGAAGAAGTATGTGAATTATGTTTTTTTCTCAAATTGAACCTAAAAGTGCAGATGAAGCATGTAAAGATGATCACTAGATTCAAGAAATGAAGGAAGAATTAGATTAGATTATGAAGAATGAAACATGGGATTTAGTTCCTAGACCTAAAGACAAGAATGTGATAGGAATCAAATGGGTATTTAGAAATAAGATGAGTGAGCAAGAAAAAGTTATGATAAACAAGGCTAGACTTGTATGCAAAGGTTACTCACAGTAAGAAGGCATAGAATATGAGGAAACATATGTCATTTTAGCTAGAATGAAAGTAGTAAGAATGTTCTTATGTTATGTAGCAAATACAAAGTTCAAAGTATATTAGATGGATGTTAAATCAGCCTTCCTAAATGGAGAACTTGAAGAAGGGGTATATATTGAGCACCCTAAAGGTTTTCCTCTAACAAAAGAAAAAGATATGGTATGTAGACTAAATAAATATCTATATAGTTTGAAGCAAGAACCTAGAACCTAGTATGCAAGGTTGGATAACTATTTGACAAATCTTGGATTTGCTAAAGGTATGACAGATAATAAATTATATTTGAAAGAAATTGAGAATAGATTGTTGATGATAGTAATATTTGTTTATGACATCATATTTGGAGGTAATGATGAAGCAAGTGATAAGCTCATTGAAGAAATGAAGAATGATTTTGAAATGAGCATGATAGGAGAAGTGTCATTTTTCTGAGGATTGTAGATTTTACATAATAGTTATGGTATTTTTATTTTACAAGCTAAGTACTTTAAAGACTTGTTGAAGAGATTTGGACTAGAAATTTGGAAGCATGTTAGTACACCTATGATAACTAGCCACAAGTTGTCTAGCAAGGATGAGACACCTACAATTGAGCAAAAGAAGTATAGATCCATGATTGGAGGTTTGTAGTATCTGACTCACACTAGACTAGATATTAAAAATGTAGTTGGAATTGTAGCTAGATTTCAAGATGATCCTAAGGAGTATTATTATGTAATAGTAAAGAGGATATTCAGATATTTGAAACGAACATCTGACCATGGAATTTGGTATGGTAGATACTGATGTGGATTGGGAAGGCAATATGGATGACAGAAAGAGCACAGTGGTGGAACATCTTTTCTTAGAGGAATATTGGTTTCTTGGCCAAGCAAGAAACAAGATTTTATTTCCTAGAGTATAGCTTAGGCATGGTATGTAGAAGTAGAAAGAAACTATAATCAAGTGATGTGGATGAAACATATATCAAAGGATATTACAATTAAGTTTGTAGAACCTATTATCATATAATGTGATAACACAAGTATAGTATGTCTAAGAATCATGTATTGCATTATAAGACTAAGAAAAAATCTATTAAGTATCATGTCTTGAGAGAGAAGGCAACAGAAAAGGATACTAGATTGGAATATGTGAGTACTAAAGATCAAATTGTAGATATCTTTATGAAGCCCTTACCTAAAGATACATTTGAGTACTTGAGAGGTATGCTTAGGGTTATGTCATTGCCTACTTTAAAGTAGATGATGCAATAAATGCATCAATCTAGTGGTACAGAGCATTATTGTTAGACTGGACTAAATGTTGATGCTTCTTATATGGGGGAGTATTTGTGATGAGTTGAGTCATTGAGGATTCTTTTTATTTGGTCTTGAACAATTTCTTTGAACACTTGACATGGTTGAAGAGTTGGAGTAGTAAATTGACATAATGAGGCCTTTTTCATTGATGTCAATGGGGGAGAATATGCATGAAAAAAATCTCCTATGTATGTATGGGAAGAGTGCATGGAAGTCTCTATTTATTGGGGAGATTTAAAAAGATTCATGTAAAGAAGAAAGAGGAATATCTCTATGGGGGAGATATGTAGAATGAGGTAGTCTGGTGTATGGTCAGTTGTTTACTATGAACAATTATTACTGATCCTAAAGAAGATGCAGAATAGTGTAGTGTTCTAGAGGATTTTAGATTTGATTAATGAAGAGGATTTAAAAAGATGAGAACAACAACAACAACAAAAATAGAGTACTAGCTGGTATTCATGGAACTTAGATGTTTTTCATCTATGTTTTCATCAATGCCAAAGGGGGAGATTTTTAGCATATTCTGATGATACTACATTTGGGGGGAGTATCCTAAGCATTGGAGAGTATTGACATGTTGCATTCATTTCTGTGTTTGTCATTGATGGCAACATAGTGGTAAGTCTATGTAAACTGGTAGAGTAGCAGATAGAGATCTTAGTTGTATGGACAAGGTTTTGGGTATATGGTGATACACATTAATGGTCATGTTTAGTATATTGTCCTGATGATAAGGTTTGATGCACAACACGTAAGTCAAAGAAGTATAGAAGTTGTATCTAATTTACAAAGAGCAATACAGAGATAGAGTATCTATAATAACCCCCTTTTTGACATGCAACATCTATAAACATATGCAACATCCATTACTTTAATTATAAACAAATATATATTCAAATCATTATTTTGATTGCCTATAGTAATTAATAAAGATATTTTATGTATTTATAGTATTCAAATGATATTTAGTAAAAAAAAGACATAAGCAATACTATTACATTGATATATTAATAGAAAAATAATAAAATTCATTAAAAGATTAAATAAAAATGATTGACCTAATTATAGAATAAGTATAGATTTATATTTAACCATAACCTATAGATGAAGGGTCATAAGGTGGTAGTTCCACCCATATTAATATTCAAAGACATCAGAGGAATCAAGGGGGAGAAGGAAGGTGGACACACATAAGGAAAAAGCATGTCATCAGCATAGCCATGTGAGAAACTTTTGCACCCCACTCACTAAGGAGTACAAACATTCAAAATACCAATTTATATCATAGGGTGACATGGATGCATGGTGTTCGGTTATTATGGATAGGATAGTTAGTTTAAAGGTCGTGAGTGTAGGCATCTGATCCTACCAATGTAAGAATAAAGAGCATCAGATAACTAATAAGAGTAAAGGTACATAGGGTGATACATGTGATGCTTTACTTTGTTATCATTATCATGGTAAATTAATGTTTTCTTACATTATTATTATTATTTAATATATTTGTGTATTAGAATGTCAAATATATATAGTGCAAGAGTAATTGCAACATACAAAGGTATTGACAAGTACTCTAGGAATGGTATAAGGAAATATAATTATTGACTGTAAATATTTTCTAAGGTATTGATATTAGTTTAATAAGTGAGATTTATGCACATAAGTTAATTAATTATTTAGAACATATATTTCTTACAAAATGATTAAGAACCCATAGTGTTAGTATAAGAACATTGCTCGCGTATATAAATGGTTTTGTACCTTTATACAGTTAGGATTATTCTTTATATAAATGGCTAAGATGGGGATTGATGGAGTCTTATAGTGCTAGGGTAAATGAGATCTCATATAAATGGCTATCATGTTAGTGTGAGAGATGAGTAACCTTGTAAAAATGGCTAGATGAGAATAAGATAATGGGAAGAACTATGGCAAGAATAGTATATCTATAATTGTTAGTATTTAAACTTAACATTTATTTTGAAGTTATTAGTATTTCAAACCAACCCTAATAGTGGGGACATTACAGTATCTAAGAAGCCATTTCTAATATTTTCATATATCTTTTGATAATGATATAATCTAGTGATGCACGGTCAACCAGTGATAGAGGATAGTATGATGGTGACATCAGCGAGTGTGCAAGTCATGAATTCATACATGTGAAGATTTGTATATACTATGATCCGATAGTGGTATTTTAATTATAATTAATTAATTATCTTATTAAAATAAAGTGGGAAAGCCTCAAGAGCAACTCAAGGAATTATTTTGAAGATATGTTTTAAAGGAAAGATGTTTTCCTTGTTTGTAATGTGTTGTGATTATTATATGAAGTGTGAAGTATGAAAAGGAGTAGAGTGTTTACTAAATGCGAATATGTGATAGAAGGGATTATTGGATGCAAGTTTTGTGATCTAGTTACAAGATTAGAAGCAGTAGAAGACCGGTTGACAAGATAGAGAAAGAGGAAGGAAGTACTATTCATTTCTATCATTCTACAAGGAATAATACAGAGATCATTTGGCTAGTAAGTTTAGTGATCTTGCCCTTGAATTTGTTTGGGCAGTGGGTCCAATTGTCTTCCACAGCTCCTAACTGGGTTGAAATCTCCTAACAGGGATTCAAAGTCTCTTGATAGGGACTGATATGTACTAAATGTTGTTATTGACTCCTAATAGGGTCCATTCTCTAATAGGGAATATTTATATTAGTACATCATCTTGTGGGTACCATCCCCACCAAGTTTGTCCCTCTAATCAAGGGTTTCCCTAGTTAACATATCTAGTGTTATTGTGCATAAGTATCTTGTTTTAGTTTTTGATTATATTACTTATATGGTTAAAGTTTAATAAGGCTGATAATTTTGATATTAGTTGGATAACTGATTCAACCCCCACCCCTCTCAATTATATTAGTGGACTATATATTTGAACAACATATACATTAAACATGAATAATGCTAACACAATAAAGGGCTAGATTATAATGATGGGTCAGCTTAATAATCATACAAATTTAATAATTGAAAAGATTATAATAATTATAATAATTATCATATAAAGAGATATCATAACAATATTCATGTATCGGTTAGGCAAGAGCCTACAACACAACAAAAAATTATGATCCCCTTATGTAGGAGGTCTTGGGTTCCACTCTACTTAAGCTTGACACACATTAATAATTAATCTCAATAAATAATAATAATTAAATAAATAATCTAGGCTTTGGCCCATTACAAATAAAAAATAAATCATGTATCAGTCAAAATAAGAATCATACCTAAAGCCAACAAGAAAAGTAATTGGCCAATCAAAAATAATTATAATCATAGAGAAGAGAACATGAATAATGGCCATAAAAATATATTTATCCATAAAATCTCATAGCATATAAAATCCTAACCAATTTATAATAGAATCAATCATTATGAATAGATAGTCATCAATCATCAAAATACAAGGAATCATGACCACACACACAACAGTCCTGAGAGATCCTCAACACATAAGTAGAAATGAATACACATAAAATGGTACCATTAAGCTATAACCAATATACATAATAGAATCAATATGTATATCATTAGGATCATCATCAAGTACTAAATAATGAATTTATTGTGAACATGATACTAGAATAGATTATATAAGTACATTACTAAAATCACTAAAGAAGCATCATACACACATAAGAAATAAGAGAAGCATAGAAATATCTTATATTATTTAGTCAACATGAACCAATAGAAACAAAATATTGTAGACCAAGTTACTCTTAGGGAGATATGATAGGATGCATGGGGATATCATGAGGAAATCGGAGAATTCAATTCCTAGAAAAATTCCTCAAAATGGGTTATCTTAGCCCTCAATTATTTCTTTTCTCTATACTTTTCCTCAACTCACTCATTAACTGTGTTAGTGGCTTCATCAAGGTTGTCAAGTTCTATCCATTTATTTATTTTTTTCCAAATTATTTTTGGTACTCTTGTAATCTACAAGGATGATCAATTTTTTTTATCTTGATGGAAAAAAGGGTTATTTTCTTTCTTTTCTTTCTTGGGATATTGATAAAAATAAATTCCACTAACAGATACATGCTTTTGGTCATCCTTCTAACATCCACTCCCAATCGAAATTTGTATCCACTTATCCTTTATCCACCCCCCCTTCCATCCATATAAGCCCTCCATTATCCTCATCCACCCAATATTATTATCCCATATCTTCCCTACTCATTCACCTTTCTTATCCTAGCTTCCCTCTACCTCATTTTCCTAGTATCCTTTAAACCTCTATCCTATCACACCCCTCAAAAAAAAAATCTTCCTAGCTTCCATTTATCTCCCTCATCCTCAATCTTCCATCCTATCCCACCTCTTATAAAAAACCTCCTCTTGAATAACATATAACTAGGGACACTCTATTCCTTGGAGACCGTATCGTGTCCATCTTTCCATCCCCCCATTCTAGCCCCATTTTTTACATTTTCATCCCCAAAACCATTAATCCCCCACTCCCTATCCTTTTTCATCACTCTATCCAATCTTATGCCAGTTGTACCCTTATCTTCTATCCTTGAACTTCCCACCATTTCTACCATCTTGCCATCACCTGGTACATCCCTTGTAATTGGCATCTAGCTCTAGGCTATACTCTATCTTCTCCTCCTAAATCTTTCATCCACTGTCTTCTCATATTTACTTTTCTCATTGCTATCCTATGATGCTAAGCTTATGTATGGTAATCCCTTGTAAATCCTTTGATCTATCAGCTATATATTCCTTGTGCATTAGTCCTTCACTTGATACCATTATATATCTCTCATCTCTTTTCATCATTTCATGCTTGATCACAAATTGTAGTTATCTTTGTTAGGTGCTTTAGAAAATCCTCATACGAGATCCCTTGTCATCAAAATGTTGTCCTAAAAAGTTCTGATTGCCCATCTCATCCTAGTCCTCAATATTATTGATAGATCCTTGTAGGATACATCCTTCATCTTGTATGATCTTGTTCCGTTAGTATCTAGTCCTACCAATCTCTTTGGCAAAAGGTTAACTTTTTTTTGGATTTACATTTTCTTTCGATTTATTTTCTTTTTAGGATTTCAAGTTTGGTTCTTAAAGTACCTCTTTCAAGCAATTTTAGTTGTTCCCTCATCAAGGTTTCCATGATCTTTTATATCATGGTGTGCTATGAATGGGTTAATTTGAGAGAAATTTTTTTATTAGGTCTCCTTCATCTTCTTTTTTATTCTTGTGAGTCAGTCAAATATGACCCTTGCATATTACAAACATGTAATCACTTGTGGTTACATACTGCACTTTAGAAATATTGTTTGCTTGTGGGTTGCCTAGTATCACTTCCACTCTAATTCCTTTAGGATTCATGTGTGATGTTGGGGCAATCCTTGCATGTTTATTTTATGTCAGTCCCATGTAATATTGGTACAAAGGCCTTGATTTTCTTAGTAACCTTGGCATATCCCCAATATTCCCATATAAAAATAAGTGCTCACCTATATGGTGGTGCTCCCCTTTGGAACACCCCCATGCTCAAGCTTCAATGGATTAGTTCACACATCCCATCCTATCAAAACATCACATCCTATCCAAGCATCCCATCCTATCCAAGCATCCCAAACATTCTCTCCTATCCAAACATCACATCCTATCCAAGCATCCCATCCTATCCAAGAATCCCAAACATCTCCTCCTACCAAGCATCCCATCCTATCAAAGCATCCCATCCTATCCAAGCATCCCATCCAATGCAACCATCCCAAACATCCCATCCTATCAAAGAATCCAAAACATCCCATCTTATCCAAGAATTCCATTCTCTCAAAACATCCCATCCTATCAAAGCATCCCATCCAATTAATCTTGCCATCATGATCTAGCAAATTTATCAATCCCATAGTATCTAATCCTTCATCAAATCATAATCATAACTCATGCATCAATCATAATCATAGCTCCTACATCAATCATGATCATAGCTTCTACATCAATCATAATCTTAGTCATCACCAATCCTGATCCTAGAATCATAATCTCCCCAACCCTACCATCTTCCCAATCACTTCTCTAGGCTTAATTTCAAAACAACCAATCACCCTCTCCCCCCCCTATAACTCATGTTCTTACCCATTGCTTATCTTTATACACAAGGTTTTCCTTTGTATTATTCTGCCATAGTGGGAGTATGAACTTCCTTAAAACCTCTCTCTGAGCCACTCTCAGTCCTCCTACTCATCCTTGATTCTTATACTTTTGAAGAAGTTTTTGAGCCTTGGCTTCTCTCCCAACCACCTTCTTGATGGGGCATCATGCAGTCCATTCTCTCCTCTTCCACTCAAAATTGGGTCAACCATCTTGCTTTAAAAAGTCTTCCTCGCATCATTTATATTCAAACTTCTTTGAAATAATGTTGTTCCAACACTATGTCAAAGAGAGGAAAAATGTAGACACCTAAATCTAATTACATCAATAGGTAATCTTATTAAGTTATCTCCTAAGACATTATTGATTAAATATTTATTATTTAATTAATTAATTGTCATCCGCTAGTTAATTAATTAGTTCAATTAACTATAGTTCAATTGATAAAATCAAATGGTAACCTAAGATCAATTTATCAATTAAATCCCTACTCCTCTATTAAATTAAATAAATTCTCAAATATATATAATTTAATCTCATATTCCCATTTTATTAAATAAATCATTTAATAAAATATCTAAACCCCTAAAACATCCCTAAACCCAACCATTACCCCTAATCCAACCCATTCACCATTACTAACCTCACTTAGCCACCTAACTAACCCATCCCATCAAAGCTAGGCCACTTGCCCCCTAATCCTCTTTCTAAACTAAGCCTAATCCCCCTCCTAAACATCTGCACAACTTAAGCAAGGCTTAAGACTTGCTAACCCAAGCCAAAGTCAACAATCCTATCCTCACCCTCACCCCCTCAAGCATTTATGGCTCTTACATGCCATTAATTAACTCTTACATCCCTCTTACATACTCAAACTCCCTCATTACTCCCTTGACCAACCCTTATCCTATCCTCTCACACTTATCTTCCTTATGAGAAGTGTCACTTCCCTATTGGCTCTAAACAAGCACAATCCTTGTGCTTCCCTTTGAGTACATCTCAGCCCTCCCTCACCATCCTTCCATACTTACATATTGACCATCCATTTTACTAACCCTTGGCCTATAATGAAACCCTCTCCCTTCACAAATATCATCCACTTTTCATGCAAAGTTATAATGTTATTTTGAGAGCCTAAAAACTACCAAAATACCATCATAATGCTGAAATCCCTCCATACCCCCATTATTGAAACCCTCATCCATATGTACACTTGGTTAAACACCCCCCCCCCCCCCTCTCAACCTATTGGAAGCTTGAGCACAATGTGAGCATACATCATTTCTCATCAAGGACATAGCTTCATTATCATGGGAAGCACTTGAGGAGTTTACCATTCTTGGTCTACTTTCATCCGCGGTGTCTTCTTTGGTCCTATCATAAGTGTTAACTATTTGGTTGTGTTAGTGCTTTCTTTATTAGTTAGTATTCATTTTAAATGACTAGATTAGGTGATACAGTGAGTACAAGAGAATCTAGCAGGCCAACCACCCAAACCAATGATGCATTCTAATCTTTCTCTTGAAGAAGAAGATCAGTTTGATATTATCAATAGTATGTACTAAGCTATGTGGAACCTCAATAAAAACTATGCTAGCTACACGAGTGGGTAACATGACCTTGAGCTAGAAGAGAACAGGGTTTTAATTGCATAAATATCAATGAAGTGGAAAGAATAGTCAGGTGAATGTGTAATTATCAATGATATGATAGATATGTTTTGTGGCCTTTTTCCTTGAATATTATGAAGATTTTTTATTTTTTTTTAAATTGCAAATATTATGAATAGTTGTAATTAGCTTAGTTAAACAATTTTGAAAGGGTTTGAAGCTTTGTCACACCTCTATTTACTATAAGGAGAGGTACCAAGACCCTAAAAATCATTATATATTTTTACTCATAGATTATGATACAATAGAATATATATACTAGGGCATAGCATAGAATTGAACAACCTTTGGGAGTTTTGAATAGATATTGCAACCTGCTAGTATTGTATTGTACTCTTTTTTGAAGTTAAATAAAAATACATTATTTCTCTCAAGAATTGTGTAGAATTATCTTCTATTTATATTTAATCAATTTTCCTCTTGGATTCACATTTCTATTTATAGATTAAAATTTAATACACTCCTTTGATAATTAAAATTCACAAGCATTTTATTTTTTGTTTAATTAGTCTTCCAAGATTGAAGTTTAAAATATTTGAACTAGGGTGCATATTAAAGTTCTATGTCTAGTGATCGATGGTAAGTGTGCACTTTCTCTAAAAGTTTTTGATGATCTTGAAGTCCATATTGAGTTAACTCTATTCTTCCCAACTAAAGTAAGGAACTAGTCTAAATTAATTTTAATAAAGAATATTATCAATTGAAGACAATGGAGTTCTTTACCCCACTCAAGTGCTCTTTAATTCCTAATGTTGTACTTATTCAAAACATTTAAAATACTCATTAATGTATTCAATAAGTATTTATTTATATAATTGTAATTTCTCCCTTGGAATAACTTGTTATCCCAAGAGCATCAAGTAATAAAATTAGCATTAATTATATCAAACAATTCAATCAAGTATACTCATCGAGGTTAGAAAATCTTGAAGTGAAGAGGATTTGATCACTAAACATAAATCATAGTTTTTATCCAAATTATGTTGGATTATCTAGAATTGAGAAAACAAGGCTCGTAGGTTTTCCAACCAACAATTTGAGGAAATAACAAATTGGCAACTCTATTGGGGAAAGTGACCTAGTATTTTCAAAATTATAGACTAGCAAAAGATTTTGAAGTGCATTATGTTGGAAGAAACCTAGAATATATATTGAAATATCTTCAAAGAAGGAGGTGGTGACTCTATGTACAATTTCATGAATGATCATTCTTATTATTTTGAGAGAAAAGGAAGTTATAGGCATTTCTCTACTAATTATATGTGGGGGTAGGAGATATGTTCACAAAGAAAAAGAGTTTAAGAGTGGAATCCAAAGAAAAGAACAATGAGTAAAAGGAATCAAATATTAGACATGATGTATACCTAGTACATGAAAATTACTGATAGGGAAAATGGACCCTTTACTGAAGAGGGTAATTCATCTAGCACTAGGACTTGAGAAAGGTAGATAATCCTTTTTATAACATAAGAATACTTGATAATGAAAAATAACTAGAAACATATTAGGTTGATGATGAAGATGATGAGGAAGAAAATGAGGAAGATTCCCAAAAGTTAGATGAAGCTTTTGAGATAGTATGTTCTATTGTACCCTAAAAAGTAATTAGGAAATTGTCACTCCTAAGAAGACTGGTGATAATAGAAATCAAGAAGCCAATAAACCACTAAATAAAATCCACCTCTTAATACATATCTCATTTACAATAACTCACATAAAAATCCCTTGTATGAAATAAATAGAAGAGAGGAAATTAATGAACATTAGAGAGAAAATCAAAATAGGGGAAATAATTGTCACCAAAATTCCAATTATAATGGAATGAATAGAAATAACAAATATGGAAATAATCTTTAGAATTCTCACCAAAATGTAGCAAATAATTAGAGGGACAAAAATCAAAATCAATTGAATATAGGATAGGGGGCTAGCTCCTATGGTAATTGAAAGATACAAGAAGCTTGATTTCACAGGAATTATGGGGTATCCAAATCCTATAATGAATGAATTAATAACTAGAATCTTGAAATTCCCTGGGGAAGAGATTTAGTTTGTTGAAGCTCATGTCATTAATTTAAAAAATATTATCGAGGAATTGGAGGTAAATTATCAAGATGTATTTATAAAGTTTTTGTACAATCCCTCACTAATGATGATGCTCCATAGTATAGAGGATTACCTGATAGTTCTATTTCAAGTTTGCATAAGTTTGTGGAGTCATTTATTGAACAATTTGGAGATCATAGTCATACACCTTTTGCATCTCATGAATTGACTAACATAAAAAAGAATTCCAATGAATCAGTAGAAGAATTCAATAAATGGTTTAACAAAGTTTTGAATAAGATACCAAGAGATATCCAACCAGTAGACTCTTTCCTAATAAACTTCCACTATAGTTCTTTTGATAGGAAAAATCACTACGAGATAAGGTCTCATAGGCCCAACACACTGCAAGAATCCTTTAAATTTGCAACAACTAGTGACAAAAAAGTTACTAGTAAGATTGGACAAAGAGAAGATCCTAAGTTGTTCAATCCCAAATCTCTAATACAAAAAAAAAAAAAACTATGTGGATAAGATTGATAAAATATTAAATATGATCAAATATTTACAGATCAAATAGAACAAAAGTGAAGCCTTCAATTTTAGCAAAAATGAAAAACCATACAAATATAGATTACAAGATATGCCATATGATACCAATTGGAAAGATGGAAGACCTATAAGGAACAATAAAACTCTTGACCCTTTGAAAAGAAACAATAATTGCACTGAAAATGGTCCTTGGTGTGAGACTTGTAAGTTTTCATATGCTCCTAATGAGTACTTGATTTCTCATAGTATTTTGGAAGAAGATGAGGAAAGGAAAGGGAAACTGACTATCAACACCTTTTCATCAACACCACTTTGGGGATATGAGGATACTTCAAAAGATGAATACATCCTTGATGTTAATAGGGTGATGGAAAGGTAACAATGTTCATAGTTGACTTTCTGTGATGAAGGTGAAAGTCCAAGGATTAGAAAGTCAACTAAAGAGGCAAGAAGAGCCTACATTATTGTAGAAATTAAACAAGGTAGAAGTAATTATAGACTAAGAAATGAGACTATAAATCTTGAGAATGAAAAGTTGCCAAGAGTAGATAATAGTAGGGCTTGGATTGATAAAGGAGACTCATTCTACACAAATAGTGAGTAAGAAGATAATAAATGAAAATTCATTTATTTCAAATACTTTGTCCCAAATAAAGATTCCAGTTCCATTCTTTGAAATTGTTAAATTCCCAAAATATGGAAATAAAGTCCTAGATCTTCTATCTAAATAAAACAAAGAAGATAATATAAGAGAAAGGGTAGTTATGCACAAGTTATTTATCTAGGGAAAAATGTAAATTTTAATTCACCATGTGTGGACCCCTTTTATCTAACTTCGTTAACTACAATAAATTATTCTAAAATTGCATGATAGACACAGGTGCTACATTGAATATTATGTTTTTTGATATCACAAACTAATTAGGTTTTAAACTTGATACTCCTTATGGGAAGCACTATGAAATGGAAAAATGGGCTATGTTAGTAGTAGGAATATGGAAGGCAATGCATTCAGGTTTCCCTCATCTCCTAATATATCATACAAGATGGATATCATCATATTAGAAATAATAGCTTATTATGGTATATTACTTTGAAGACAATGGTCTAGATTCATGGACAAACACATTTAGTTATATTTATATTATGTGACCATCCCTATAAATGTGATATGTATTATAATTGACATGGAACCAAGATTCACATTATTAGTGGAGAGCTTCAGTCCTGATTATGGAGTCAACTTTTGTTAGACTAACAAGGAGAACTTCAAGGTAAACCTAAGTAAACCAATTAAATACATTCATGAATCCAATGAATTTTATCCACAAGAAGAGAATATTGTGATTTGGAAAATTAGTCTTGATGGAGCCTATAGTAAGAAAGGTAATATTGTAGGAGTAATTCGTATATCTCCTTCTAGAAAGATATTCAGATATTCCTTTTTACTAAATTTTGAATGCACCAATAAAATTTTTGAGTATGAAGCATTAATATTGTAATTAAACATGGCTATAGTGCACAAGATTAAAATCCTATCATTCTTGGGAGACTCTAAATTAATAACATTTCAAATTAGAAGTCAATTTACAACCAAGAATTTAAGATTGAAGTAATACAAAAACTATGCATGGTACTTGATTAATAGCTTTGATGCATTTTCAATAAAGTGGATTGATCGAAGTGAAAAATTCTTAGCTATTATGATGGATAATCTAGATATTAAACATATTCATATCTTGTTACAAGAGATTTTTCAAATTGAAATGAAAAATAGGCCATCCATACTAGATAATGTACATAATTGGAAATTTTTTTAATGATGATAAGGAAACCTTATTTGGAGAAGAAATTTTTCAACTCATATCTAATAAACACCCAAAGGATTGGTAGAATTAAAAAGAATCTTTGATAAACATGAAAATCTCAAAACATACAAGCCTATTGCTATGCAAGAAGAAATTGAGAAAGTAAATCTTAGGAACGAAAATTCCCTAAAAGAAATATTCATTGGCAAAATATTGACTCCTAAAATTAGATCAGACCTCATCTCTTTGTTTAGAAATTATAGGCATGTGTTTGCATGGTCTTGTGATGAATTAAAAGGTTATAGGGATGATTTTTCCAACATGAAACACCTTTGAAATCAGATGCTAAGTGATTCAAACAAACAAAAAGGTCTTTAAATCCAATGTTAGCACCAAAGATGAAGGAAGAATTAATAAAGATGAGAGATGCACGGATCATTAAACCTATTAGACACTCTATATGTTTTTTCAATCTTGTCCCTATAATGAAATAGAATAGTGATATTTGACCATGTATTGATTTCATAAAACTAAACATGTCATCACTAAAGGATAATTATGCTCTTCCTAACAAGGAATCATTGTTGAAAAAAGCAATAGGGAATGAACTTCTTCTATGATGGATGGTTTCTATAGGTAAAACCAAGTCAAATTAAGGGAATTAGGATAGTATGATACTTATTTTACTACTCCATGGAAAACATATGTGTACGCAAGAATTCCCTTTGGTTTAACCAATGCATGGGCTACCTTTCGAAGAGTTTGGACATTTCTTTTAAAGGTCCAATTGATCTCATCCTTGTGGTATATTAAGATGATCTCACTACTTATTTAAAGAAGGTAGAGGATCATTTTAATCATTTAGAAAATATTTTCAAAAGAACCCTTGAATATGATATCTCTTTAAATATAAAGAAGCATCAATTCGAAGTCATAGAGGTGGAAAATTCTTGCACATATTGTGTCTAAAGATAGGTTTATGATAGATCTTGAGAGGGTAGCAACAATTGTGAGTATAAAATCCTCTAAAACTTTTAAGGCTATTCAAGCATGTTTTGAAAAAATTAATTTTGTAAGGAGATTTATTTCAAATTTTGTAGAGACTATCAAACCTATTTCCAAAATATTAAAGAAAGGAGCTAAAATGATCTAGAATGATGAAGCATTACAAGCTTTGTCTGATATAAAGAAGGCAATAAAAGAGGTAACCAATATTAAAGGCCCTTGATCTTAAGAAACCTTTTCAAATATTCTCCTTTGCTTCATAAAATACAATAGTTTCTATCATACTATATAAGAATGAAGGACATAAAAAACCTATAACATTCTTTAGTAAAAGTTATAAAATTTCTAAATTAAATTATGATATTAATGAAGAATAAGCCTATGCATTGGTGAAGGTTGTAAAATGTTTTGGGCCATATCTAGTTGGTGTTGAAGTGATAGCATTTGTACCAAACATTGTTGTTAAAGATATCTTTAGACACACATAAACTACTGAGAGGATATATAGGTGGATCAATAAAATTCAAGAATTTAACATCAATATCCAAATTAAAATAATTGGTAAGAGGTCAAGGTTCGGAAAAACTTATGACTGATGCTAATTTGGAAACATCACAAGTAAATCATGTAGATTCAGAAAACATAGCTTTTAGTATTGATCATTTCCCTTGGTATAAGGAGATCTTTTATTATTTAAGATATATGAAATTTTAGGATTTGAGAAATAGAAATCCACAAAATTGGAAGAACACCTACATGCAAGAACCTATCATACAGAAGAAAAGATAAAGAAGAGGCAAGGGTTTTGCTATGAAAATATGAAAAATTATATTATCAAACTGAAAAGATGAGATATATTTACAAAAGATCAATCATTATAGAAGGAGATTGAAAACCTAAAAGTGAAAACCTAAGAGGTAAATGACACTTAATAATTACTAATTAATTATTAAATAGAAATACAAGTGCATAAGGGGAGATATTAAGAAGGGAGTAAAGGTAATTTAATGAATTAAATTAAATTCAGCTTTTACTCTAACACCCTCCCTTAAGATGAGCAACAATGTAGCTACAAAAAATGCAAGAAAAATCAAGGAGGCTACAATGCTAAAAGAAAACTTGGGTCCCAACAATAAGGCTTGATGGGTGCTCAATCACAATTAAATCTCCATGAAATAGAGAATTATGGAAAACCACATGGGAAAAATCCTACTCCAAAAAGAGATAGCAAAGAAAAAAGAACAAATGATATGTCTGAAAAAACTTTCTCAAGACTATAAGTACAATGAAACCCCCCATGATAGAGTCTTGAGACTCCATAGTCCCCCCAGAATGGCAAAAATCTTGTATCGATGAACATACCAATGTGGCTCCAATCTAAAAGAAACAAAGGCAATGGACAAGGAGGGTGAAACCCCTAAATGTAAGGTGGAGTTGGAAGTCCTAGCTGATGCTCAAAGGACAATGTATGAGAATCTTGAAATAGAATCTCTAATGGAGGTGGGATAATAAGTGTGTTGAATCTATCATCTAAGAGGAGATGTGTGTCCTCTGATATATCCTCAACAACTACAATAAGTAGCTCAATGACTAGAGCTACAATGGTGAGAAATTTTGAAGAGTAATTCCATGTGATAGATGGAATTTGAATAGGAGGTGGAGGTGTAGAATTCATGACACTGGTCTCAGGAATAACACATAAATTCAAGTGACCTGACTTCACCTCAGTAGTCTCTCGAGAAGGAGAGTGAGTCTCGATAGTATCAATGGTGGACTAAAATGAGAGAAAATGTATAAGTGGGAAGAATTATCTATATTCCTTATAGAAACAATATTGCATGTCTCACTATCTCTAATGTACATTGAACCTTGTACAAACTCAACTATCTTCCCTATCCCATTATGTGTAATTTGATAAATAGAGAGAAGGTTAGAGGACAAAGATGGAAGACATAGTACATCATGAAATGTATGATTGTTAATATCAATAGAACCTTTCCCACATATAGTCATAACAATGTTCGTCCCCATCAAAATGTGTGGAGTAGGAGAAGCCTCAAAAGAAGAGAATGAATCTTGAGAAGATGCCATATGGTGTGAAGCACTTGAATCTAGTAACCATCTAGAAGAATGTAGAGTAGTTGTTACACATAGTGCATGACTCTTTCCTATGTCTTTGCCATCTATTTGAAATGATTATGGTGAAGAAGATCTATGAAAAGTAACTTCTAAAGGAGAGTTGTCAAATCTGGAACATGTTTGGCATAGCCATCTAATTTCTTCTCATAGCAATGTGACTCATCATGATTGGGATTATTACAATAAACACACTTTAATCTTTCTATCTTTGGTTTATCTCCCTTAGGAGGAGGTGGTCCTAATGTGATGTGAGGGCTAGAATCAATCTGAGACTCTGTAAGATGTGACTTTTGTTTCTTCTCCTTCATCTTAGAAGATGGTAGAGCTACCAATGCATAAGTTTGTGAGCCTTTGAGAGAATCCAAATGAGAGATCTTAGCTTTCTATGGAGTCAAATGATCACAAAAAACCTCAAAAAATGGCATGGTATATCTAGTACCCAAAGCATCCTTGGTGGATTAGAAGGTAGAAGAATCAAGTAAATACACTTAGTGTCAGTCTTGGTTTTCTCACAACCCTGCAATAAATATATTTGTTGTTTGATTTTCATCAAGAATTCCTCAATGGAAAGAAAATAATTCAATATAAGAGAGGTAATCTCTATCTCAAGTTGAAGTTTCCTAAACTCATTCACTATACCAAACAATCCTTCAAGCTTAGTCCACATAGCTAGAAGGGTATTGCACCCATCAAGATGAGACTATAGATTGTTAGATACCTATAAAGTAATCAACCCTATTGACTCATCCATATTGTTCTTGTGATGAATGGCCTCAAAAGGCCTCTATAAAATTGGATGCACTATGTCTAAATGAGACCACAACCCTTTTGACTAAAGAAGTTATGTCATTAGGGACTTCCATGTGTGATAGTTATGAGGGGTTAGAAGTTCTACACAAGAAGAGGTCTCGAACATTATTTTAGAAGGTGTTGGATTTTTTTTTTTTTTTTAAATTGGGTTTAGTGATGTAAATAATAGAAATAATAATACAAAAAATTGAACCCTGACCACTAGAAGGAATGTGTAAACAAGAAGAGAGAGAAAAATATTTAGTTTGAACATTAAATTTATTTTTTTGAAATACTAATGAAATTAAAAGAGAATCTAGATGGGTCTTGAGAAGATCTTTCTTGTTTTTCTTTCAGATTGAGAAATGGACATAAAATGAACAAGTTATGCCCCTCAAAAGATAAAAAGCATCATTTGACTTTGAGCAAAAAAATAGGTACCAAACTAGAAAAAATCCTTAAAATGTTGTCACCATCATCTCTGTCTCTGAATATGCTTTTTGGTGCTTTCAAATCCAAAAAAACACATTTGTATTCTCAAGTTAGAGCAAAAAGACTACTAGGGCCTCCATAAGGCTAAAAGAATTTCAAACCCTTTCAAAAAATTGAAAAGGGCTAGGAATTTGGCCCCTAACCCCCCATACAACCATAGGTTCTAAGCCAAGTGGAGTAGTGGTGGAGAGTGGGTTGCACTTTTAGTAGTGGAGGAGCTTTGGTGGTGCAGAGCTAGTGGTAGGCTAGGTCACGGTGACATGAACTAGTAGAGGTTGTTGTAGTGAGAAGGCTGATTTCTAGTGGCTCTATTGTAGTTTGAAGACTACCAGCTAACCACCATATAGTTTTTATGAATGTCACAATAAGAAAACCTTGCAAAAACAAAGTTATTTTGTAATTTTTAAATTTTCTCTGCCTAGGAGTGTGTGCCAAAGGTTGTATGGGCTTGGTATGCAACAAAAATTTGCCTCCCTCATAAATTTTGTCCAAAATTGACAAATTTTATATGAAAATAAGGGTTTTGAAATCTTCTAAATCCAACTATGAGGTTTGTTTGGCCTCAAAGTGCTCTGAATTTTAGAGATCCCCTTATTTTCATAGAAAATACTTGAAAACAAACAAATATGTTTTGTCAAATCCTCGATCTTTTTCTCTAAATAAGAACAAGCTATGGTAGGTTAGGCTCTGATACCATATAGGATTTGATAAATAAAAACCCACAAAACCCAAAGAACACCTACATGCAAGAACCTATCATAGAGAAGAAAAGACAAAGAAGAGGTAAGGGTTTTTCTCTAAAAATATGAAAAATTATATTATTAGATTGAAAAGATGAGATATAATTATAAAATATCAATCCTTATATAAGGAGATTAAAAACCTAAAAGGAAAACACTAAGAGGTAAATGACATTTAATAATTACTAATTAATTATTAAATGGAAATGCACTTGCATAAAGGTAAATCTTAAGAAGGTAGTAAAGGTAATTTAATAAATTAAATTAAATTAACCTTTTACTCTAATAGAAATTTCATGATGATTTGGATGAGAATCAAAAGAGGACTATAAAATTTCAAGCATCAAAATATGTCTTAATTTAGGGAGACCTTTATTGGATAAATGAGGATGGAATATTACTATTCTATTTGGAAACATATCATGAAGGAATGACCTTGAATGAGTTCCATGAAGGACTTTGTGGAGGTCACTTTTCATCTAAAACCACAATCCATAAGGTATTGCATGTAGGATATTACTAGCCATTTATATTTAGGGATTGCCATACCTATTCTAATAAATGTGAAGCATGTCAGAAATTCTATAGAAAGTTGAAGTATAATGGAGCCCTCCCTTTGAGAACCTTGCAATCTCAAGAACCATTCCAGATGTGGGATATTGACTTCATAGGAGAAATTTCAAATAACTCAAGTGGAGGACATAGTTGGATTCTTGTTGCTACTGATTATTTTACCAAGTTGGTAGAAGCTATACCTAAAAAATAATCAACTAGCAAAGTTTTGATCAAATTTTTGATAGAGAATATTATAACTAGACTTGGAGTCCCTCACAAGCTTATCATGGATAATGTCATGTGTTTTTTTTTTTTTTTTTTTGAATTTCATCATAGATATGGTATAACTACCTTATATTCCTCTCTGTATCATCCTCAAGGAAATGGTCGGGTAGAATCAAGTAATAAGAACCTACTAAAAATTATCAAGACAATGCTTGACAATAAAAAAAAGGCTTGGGATGCTAAATTAAATTTGGTAGTATGGCTTGACTAAATTATAGTGACAAAGTCCACAAGTTATTCCCCTTACAATCTTGTTTATGGAAAGTAGGTTAGACTTCCTCTGAATAATTTATTACCAATATATAGTTTTATGATTGAAGAACAAGTAGAAGACATTAACTTCATGGAGGAAAGAATTAATGCATTAGTTGAGTTGGATGAAACTAGGAGATATGAATTAGAACATAATATAAAAAAAACAAAAATACATCAAATTCCTTCATGATAAAAGGTCAACTAAGAGATCATTTAAAATGGGAAATTGGGTACTTAAGTGGAACATTAAGGATCAACACAATAGAAAACATGGAAAATTCAATGCCTTATGGCTTGGATCATTTTTTTATTTCTATCATGGCAAGAGAGAACTCTCATTTCTTACACAAAATAGATGTAAGTATTCAAGAATTCCCTATGCATGCATAGTTCCTTAAACCCTTTTTCTCCTAAGTTCAAGTAGATTTTTTTCATTTTGTATCACTAGATTGATTTATTTATCTATATTATATTCTTTTTACCAGAGATAGTAGGATTCTTGTCATATTTTGAAGTAATATGCATCCTTAGAAAGTGCCATTGGTGGAGCCTTTGATTTTTTAATGAAATTTGGTATTAAAACTTCACACTTTTTTTCTATTTTGGAAGGACATGTATGATAGGCATACAAAAAAAAAGGGATTTCTTGAGCATGGTATAGAAGGTGTACAAAATAGAAAAAAAATTCCAAATTGCGGGGAAGAAGCTTAACATGGTCTGATAATGCAATTTCTTGCTATTTTTGAGTAGGTTGTCTATGGGCCATGCAAAGTCATGATTTCTGGTGAAGAGCACAACAAGTCTTGCAAAAAAGTGAGTTTTTGGAATCTCACAAAGGATATTGATATGACCTAGTGAATTGGAAATCTTTGAGGTTTTAGGGAGCACGTAAAGGGTACAATGTGAAGTGGTGATTTATTTCCAAATTACAAAAGTTGTTTGAAATATACCTTAACATGGAGAAAATAGTTTGTAGTGCATTAATGATCATTGTAGTTTTAGAAGAGGGAGCCAGATAAGCATTTGAAAAGGAAAAATTATTATTCTCAGAATATCTTGAGAAGTACAAAGTAAATTTACAAAATTTTAATTGAAAATGACATAAATGTTGTACATACAAACCAAACATGTGTGGAATATCATTAATTGAATTTTTGAAGTAATGAGTTATTTAATGCCACTATTTTATTAAGGCCTCATTGCAAGATAAATGTACAAGAAAAAGTTTAGTATACAATCTTTGGTAAATTCTTCATGTTGCAAGATTTCAAATTATGAGTGCGAGATGGGGTTACCAATAAAAGAGCATCCAGCTGGTCATCCTAAATCAGTTGTGTAGCCTAATCTTTCTACTAAAGAAGAAGATTAGTTTGACATCTTTAATAGTATGTACTGAGTTGCACAAGACCTCAATAAAAACTATGCTAGCTACACAAGTGACTAACATGAGCTCAAACTAGAAGAGGACATGGTTGCAATTGTACAAATGTTGGCAAAGTGAGAAGAACACATGAGTGAACATGTATACATCAATGCTATGATTGATATGTTTTATATCCCTCTTCCTTGAAGATTGTGAAGGTTTTCCTTTTGTTAAAATAGTAAATATCATGAATAGTTGTAACTAGTTTAGTTAAAAAAATTTGAAAGGGTTTGAAGCTTTGTCGTACCTCTCTATTTACTATAAGCTAAAATTCATCATATTTTTTTCCTCATAGATTATTATACATAAGAATATATATACGAAGGCATAGCACATAATTGAATAACCTATGCAATTTTTGAGTGGATATTGCAACTAGACACTACTCTATTGTACTCCATTTTGAAGGTAAATAAAAATCATATGTTTCTCTCAAGAATTGTGCAAAATTATTTTCTATTTATATTTAATAGATCGTCCTCTTGGATCTACATAGGCATTGATAGATTTAAATTTAATATATTTCTTTGATAATAAAATTTACAAGAATTGTACTTTTATTCAATTGGTCTTCCAAAATTGAAGTTTAAAATAATTGAACAATGGTTAATATTAAATTTTTTTATCTGGTGATTCATAGTAAGCATGCACTATCTCTAAAGTATTTTGATGATCTTGAAGTCCATATTAAGTCAACTCTATTCTTCCCAACTTGAGTAAGGAACTAGTCTAATTTAATTTCAATAGAGCAAATTATTAATTGAAGTCGATGGAGTTATTTACATCACTCAAGTCTTTTGCAATTCCTAAGTCCTTACCTATTCAAAACATTTAAAACACTCATTCAATTATTCAAAAAGAATTTAGTTCTATAGTTGTGATTTCTCCTTGGAAATATCTTGTCATCCCAAGAGCATCAAGTAATAAAATCTGCATAAATCATATCAAATAGTTCCATTAGGTATACCCACCTAGGATAGTAGATACTAAAGTGAAGAGGATTTGATCACTAAGAATAAAGCATAGTCATTGGCCAAATTGTGTTGGATTACCCAACATTGAGAAATCAAGGCTCATAGGTTTTCTAGCCAATAATTTGAGGAACCAACACTCTTAAAGGGATGCCTTTTGATGATTTTTTTCTTGCTTCCTTTTAAAAACATTGAGGTGGGGATGGGGCATTAGACTTTACTTTCATAGTGTCCTAGTAAGTGGAAATTGTTTCTTCCCTATCCATTTCTTTGTTCAAGAAGGGGACTCCTGAAGTTCTCTATTGTTCAAATTTGAGGATGGGTTTATTATGGAGGAATTGCGTTATTTGATTATGGGTTGATATTTGTTCCTACATCTTTTATTATGTTTGTACATTGGCTTTCGCTTCCATTTAATTTGTTTCTTCTTCCTCCCTCTATTATTGAAGTTACTCTTTACTTGTCAATTTTCATGCATTCTCATTTGTGAGGCCTTTTTGGTTTATGGTGAGCATTCTCCTATTATTTATTTTATGTTTCTTCTTTCTAACTTTGGAGGGAATCTCACTTAGTTTCCTTCTTATTTTCATGGGCTTTCTAGTATACGTCTTTTTTTTCTAGTAGTTGGCCCTCATATTCCTAGGCCATTTGTTCATTATGAAGGCATACTTCATCCACCTTGGCATGTTCTCTCTATTAGAGTAAAAGTTTTATTATCTTTTACTTATTTTTAAGATTTCACTATTGAAGTTTGACTTTTGTCTCTTCATGAATAAGAAATTTAATATTTGTTTCCTTTTATTAAATGTCACATTATATTTTAGGGTATCCTTTTTCAGAGTGGTTAATCTCATTTTATAAGGAATGATCCCCTTGTATATTGAAATAATTTTCATTTCATTTGTTCCTCTCTTGACCATATTTTCTTCTTTGAGAGCTACTCTCCTCTCCTATGCTTCTCTCTTCCTTGTAACAAGTTATTTACTTGCAGGTGATCTTTGTGGATTATGTGAAGCTTGGTTTTGCATCATTTGCACACCAACTTCTATAGGGTATCAAAACATTTCTTGTAGTTTCATATTCTTGTTTGAAGGTTTTCTTTGAAGCTTTTAGATTGAAGGGTTTCATATACCTTTTTTTTAGGTTATGAAGGGGGTCTTCTTTTGGTGCACTTTAAGTCCAAGCAGACCTCACTATTGGATTCAAAAGGCAAAAGAATCCCCATTTTCATATAAATTTTGTCCATTTAGGAAAAAGCTATCATTTAAGGCCTTTTTTGCTTGCTTTATCACATTTTATTTTTGGAACTGGGGGGCCAAATTTTTGGATCACTTTGAGCTAAAATAAACCTCATTGTTGGATTCAAAGCACCCAAAAAATCCCATTTCTATTTAAAATGCATCCTATTTGGACACTATTGACTTCAAAAGCCTTAGCACACCTTACGAGGCAAGAAAATGTTTTAAAATTTTGGGTAGACCAACAAGCACCACCATGTGGTAGCTCATGAATGACCCATGTACACTACCTACCAACAACTAGAACCACACCACCTCTCAACCACAACATTGCCTATTAATAGCTCTACCACCATCATAGTTGCCACTCGTCAATCACCGTCATCATGGCCCCACTGTCACTCAGTCGCTTCCAATAGCAGAAATAATGACAACAGTGTCTCTCGACTAGTACACCACCTCCTCCACTTGATGACTTAGCCACCATGTGACATTTTCTCAGCTTCACATGTGGCACTTTGTGACACATTAGCACTACCATGTGGCAAGTACCATGTTAGCAACCTGATCCCACTTGCCGCATCATTCTAACACATGGATGCCATGTCAATGCCCAGTTAGTGTGCCAGATTAGTTATCCCTTTAATGTTCAAATAACCATCAAATTTAATGCAATGAAGTATTGGCATTAACACTGCATAAGCACTTGAGATACCCTTTTAGGCCATAAGGAGTAGTGTTTGATTTTTTGCTTATAACTTGAGCATACAAACTCCATTTTTGGCAAAATGATATTGTTAGAAAGTTGGTTCTAAGCCTATTACAAGGGTGTAGGTTTTATCAAATTTTGAAGTTGTTTCAATACCTATTTTCACTATCAAACATAGAATTTCTACTTTTTTCTCTCTGAGGGTCATATCTTGTGCATTTGAGCTCCATTTTTTGACTAACAAAAAAGCGCTGGAAAGCTCTTGCAGTGCTCTATCTAGATCTTCTATTCTTTTCATCATATTTTTTCAAAGGTACATAAGGCACTCGACAAATTTTTTTTGCTCTTCTCTTTATCTACGCATTCCTCCTAGCTACTAGGGTTTAGTTTCTTGTATTGTGGGGGGTGTTTTTCTATATGTTGTTTCTTTCATTTACTTCAATACAAAATATATCTATCAAAACCAAAAACCCTTCTTAAAACAATAGTCAAGACCTCTTCTTCTCTAGCTCCTCTAAACACACAAAATTATCACACATAAATAGTCACCATGACACGATTACTTCGTTCCAAGGGTTTGTGGTCTTGTTTAGGTAAAGATCAGCCTATTCTTTAGAGTCCCTATCAAACATACCAGCATAGGAATAAGATGGATGAGGCAATGGGTCTAATTTCTTTCAATATTTTAGACAACTTACAGTTACATCTTGATGAACTATGTGATACTCCTCGAGAGATGTGGTCAAATTCAAGGACTTTTTTGGTACAATCAACAAGTTCATGGAACTTTATTTTGAGGTAGAACTTACATTTCTAGTATGTGATTCTTTCTTGTCCATTGAGGACTTGTTGATGAATTTTAAGCAACAAAAATCATTGTTACAGGGTTGTGGCAAGACAAAGACAAATAAAGAGTGCATTTTCTTAATCCTATCTAAGCTTCAGGTTAACTTTTAGATCTTCTCCTCTACATTTCACTCCACTATGGATGCATTAGACTCTTCCTTCACCATGCCTACATTTGATATTTTATGTGATCAATTGACTAGAGAGAAAACCAAGCTTTCCTAGGTTGACTTTCTATTAGGATCAAGGACGTGGCATTGGTTGCACAATCATCTACAGTGAAGAAGAGGCAACCACCAAATCCCAAGAGAGATTCAATTGGTCATGGGCATCCCTCCAAGCCATATACATAGTCTCCTTCTAAACCACAACCCAACCCTAAGAAAAGTAACTCTTCCTCCAAGACTAAGAACTTCATAGGAGATCCTTACAACTTTTGTGGCAAGGAAGGACATCCAATTTCCAAGTGTTGGAAATGGTTAGAGGCTTTAGAAGAAGCCATGCAATAGCATCACATCTCCTCTCCTCATCCCCCTTCCTTTTTTATGGGGAAGGGTCATGCTCTTCATGCATGACCCTTGTCTTTGGGATCATCTTGGATCATTGATTCTTGTGCTTCACACCATATGACTCATTCATAAGAATTAATTTCCATACTTGTTCATAGTGATAAATCACATATTACATTTGGTGACTCTACATAGCTCCCAGTACTTAGTTCAAGTTCAATTTCATCAAATGGTGGTTCTCTTTAGGACATTCTTTTAGTTCCTAAAATTTCTATGAACCTTCTTTCAGTTTATCATATTTGACTTTTTGACTCTAGTAAGACTGTTGAGTTCTAATTGCATGATATCATTATTCGAGATCTCCTTGATCCTAATTTAGTTATTGCTACTAGAAATGTGGATCCTCAATCTCACTTATAACATTTTGATGGCTTTAAGAGTTTAGAAAGTGTGGTTTCTTTTATTGCTCATGCAAACTTTGTGGGCAAGCTTTGGCATGAGCATTTGAGCCATGTCAACTATAGATATTTATAGCAAATGAGTAAACAGGCACTTGTTTCTAGGCTACCATAGATCTCTTATAATAATGGTGTTTTTCATGGATGCATTCTTAGAAAGCATCATCAAGATCCCTTTATTTTAGGAATAGAAACATGTGCTAAGGCACCCTTGGAGTTGGTCCACAGTGACCTTATATCATTTCCTACTCCTTTCTTCTTAAGGGCTCACTGTGTGCTCATCTTCATTGATGACTTCTCTAGACATACATGGGTGTACTTTCTTAAGTACAAATTTTATGTCTTTGGTTCCTTTCAAATTTTTAAGACATTTGTGGAGAAATAATTTGGTTTTTTCCTCAGACAAATATGCATAGAAAATGGGGTAAGTATGTGAATGGAACATTCAAAGATTTTTGCACTAAGCATGGTTTACTACATCATTTTTGAGTACCACACAGCCCTCAACACAATTGTGTTTCTAAGAGAAAGAAAAGAACCTTATAGGAGATGGCCAATTTCATGATTTAGTCATGGGATATGCAGTCTTCATTTTGGGATGAAGTAGTCAATTGTGCTAACTAATTCAAAATTGGATACCTGAAAAGGCATTGTGACAAATGACTCATGAGGAGGCTTGCTCTCATGCCAAATATCGTAATTCTTTAAAATAATAGAGAGGGGGTGAATTAGTTATCCAAAGTCTAGATGTACAAATAAAACTTTTTATTACTAATTAGATCCATATCCATAAAACCTCAACATGTATGCATCCATTAGTTCATACAAAACCTTAACCTAGAAGATTATTGTCCTAGATCAAAATAACTTTATAGAAATGTAAACATTAAATACCATAGCACATTCATACAATTTGATGCTAGGATTTTATGAGGAAACCCACTTTGCAAAAAGCCACCAATAACATGCTATTAATTCTCACTCTTCTGAACCAATGCCCTATAAAAGGCCAACCCTATTAAAAGTTACAATACACACTATTAAATGTGAGCTAGTTATAGGATTTCAATCACCCTATTAGGAGTGATCCTTGTTAGAAGAATTTATACCATTCCATTAGAATGTCACCCAGTTAAAGGATTTATAAATGACTATTAGTTCATCCTTAATCTAAAATATTTTATCCATACTGGTATAGTTATTAGAAAGTAATAGTAGGACTTGATCTAATAAAAACTTACAACTCACTTCCAAATTATAGATCTCTATTTCAGTCCTCCATTATACTTGGCATTCATACTCTTTAGCTCTAGTAGCTTGTTCACCCTTCAAGAATTCATCTCCTTAAGCCTTCTTTCTTTGTATTCCAACTACAGTCTCTTTTGTTTTTCCACTAGATGAAGATATACCCTAGACTCATTGTCTTCCTTAGGTTATCACACATGACAACCTTTGCTTATGACTACCTATCTCTATGAATAGAGAATTTAGATTTGTTGTCTCTTAACCAAAATCATCCATTTGAGGATTAGATAAGATTCAATAAATCTACCCACCTTTCCATTTGGTTCCTTTAGAAACTTCCTCTTCAATCTTACTTGAATTTACCTCAAAATAGTTTACCTTGAATTTTGTGCCACTAGTTCATCATAGTTATCTTCCAAACACTTCACACAATTCAATAAATCAAATTAGTCAACTTAGATTCATCAAATCTTTAATTTAACACTATTTTTTATCACTCAGCATCTATACTATTGAGTCACTCAACCAACACTAGTTCACTTGGAAAACACTAAAGTTTACTAATGCTTGGCACCAACTAAACTTTACTCGTTAATGGCCTGATTTTCCATCAGCTAAATTTTCTTTGTGATACCCTATGAAAATCAGCATGAAAGTTTATTTCACTTGCTTAAGGTTTTAGAAAACATGTTTTTAATCATGAAAAAACCCTAGGCAAATGGTCATATTTTATGTTTGATTGAAATGTTAGTGAATTGACATGCAAGCATAAAAAGGCATACGTAAAAACTTTGGTCATATGTTAATTCTTTATATCCCTATGTTTTTTAGCCTCTTCATCTATTATATGTCACCTTATAAATCATGCCTCTTAAAGTTATTAAGTCGTGATGTTGCGATATCATTTCAACCACAACGTGCTCCTTTATGATCACTAAATATTTTGAAGGATGTGAATATGCAAAGCACTCAAGATAATGAATATCACAATGTCATAGTTGTTAGCACTAACTCTCAATTTAGGGATGCAAAGGAGTGATTCATTAGGATTGCATGATCACATCTTAGTTTTGGCTTAAGAATTTTCAAGTTGTGAAGGTGTAAAAGTTAATAACAATAGTTAAGTTCAAAATTCTTGCTCCATCACAAGTAGTTAAGAGTAATCTAGGGTTAAGGTGGAAAAGCAACAAAAATATGTAATCACAACTTTGCATGGCTAAATGATGAGTTAAGGTTTCAAGTTTCAAGGTTGCGATGGAAGGTAACAAACAACTTCAAATAGTTATCACAATATCATAGGTGGTAGCACAACAAAGAATTTTTGAGTTGTGAAACTATGAAGGGCATTCAAGAGTTGAAAGGAAATGGATATCGCACCATCTCAAAAAATAAAAGTGCTAAGTCCCTAACAATTTCAAAGTGGTGATGTCGTCAAAATCAAGAATTTCACTCATTCATAGATGACAAGATAGATAAGACATTTTAAGTTGCAAGGGTGCAAAAAGTGATCTGAACAACTAAAGTTAAAGGCTATCACATCATTGTAAGTTTTTAGTGGCAATTAAGTTCTTTGGTCACAAAGCTACAAAAACAAGATAGCAATTATCCAAGATACTGATCACAACATCGCACGGTTAAAACAAGCTTTGTGTCTTGTCATTGTGAAGAGATGACAAGGTAGATATTTGAGTCATTGCAACATCACAAATGAAGGAAACATTAAGAACTAGATTGTGGAGAAATGTGTTTGTAAATAGATTGTTTTATTTATTTTACTCTTTGTATGCCCAACATTTTTGAACAACTGAATACAATAGTTGGGAAGTTTTTACTAAGTAACTAACTTCCCTCTAAATTCTAAGGTACAACTCCCTTTTGAATCTTTAATCTATAATGAATTATGTTTGTTCCTAACTCTAAGTGGGTTATGTTCTTAACCTGATAATAGGAAAGGTGAACCAAGTTAGGCCTAAATAGGAACTAACTTAGGTGAGAATTTCAATCTAAGGATTAGTCAAATTTTTGGATTCACACATCTTATAAACTCATAAAGTTTAACAATTCAGCAATGCATGCTATCTACAACTAAACTGATATCAGTAAGATTCTAGTACTAGGAATGGAAAAGACTAATTTGAAAGAAAAGCATGGAAAAGAATATTTCTTGAACTTCCAATAACAATACTATTATCTTTAGCTCGCTATTTCAAAATATGGGAATAAAAAAAAATTCACTCCTTGACCTAATGGTTGTGTAGGCCCTTGAGTAATAGACAAGGTTGCAATTGATGCACATCTCTGAGAAGAAAAAGCCCCTACTATTTTTGGGGAACCTTGAGCATATGTGTATTTTCTCTAACTTCTCCAAGTTGTGGTCCATTTGACCCATTTTTCGGTCCTCTTGTAGATTCAACCCATCATTATATCAAACTCCTCCCTGGTGTCTTTGTAAGGCTCTAAGCTTATGGGAGTGCTTCTGAGCTTAGTCGGGTAAGTGTTGCTATACATATTTTTTTCATTGTCTTCCACCCCTTCTACATCAATGTTAACTTTGTATATCTTCACCTACTCAACTATTAATTTGGCTAAGGCTCGATCATGGCTCTTGAACTCATCCTTACAGTCACCCCAGTAATCTTCAATGATGGTGATATGTTTTATCAATCTTCCTATCTATAAAACATCCCTGGCATAACCATTTGGATCAAACATGGGCCTCAGGACTTTGTACATGTCCAACTTATAATTCTTCTAAAATACCTTCAACATGTTCTTAGAATCAGAGTGGGTGTCATAGCTAAAATCTCCCACCTTCATGGGAAATTCATATCCTTTCTTCTTTAAGCTCCTGCTCAATATGTTCATTGTAAGGGCTTGCCACACAACCTCAATCAACATGAGCATGTCACTAGGATACCTTGGTAGCTTCAAAGAGAATCCATCAAAGGTTGCAAGATGCAAATAAGAGAAAGATGAGAATGAAATAACTCCCAAACTGGCTAATGGTGGCTATGGCTTTAGGACTAAATCTCCTCTCTAGGCATCCTTGTATCTCCCTTCAAATCCTCATAGTAAATGCATCATTTACTTTCACATACTCTACATAAATATTCTATAACTCTAGGCATGGATAAAACTCATAATATTTCAGATCATCATGAAAAATCTCTAGCCTTGGGAGGCCTAGCCATAGTTACAATGAGGCCAACATATAAATTAGGAAAGAAGACATATAGAATGTATTACAAATTTTGTCCACTTGGAGAGCATTGGACAGAATTTCTCTTACCTCTTGAGCCCAATCAATGTATTGAATGTTAGATCAAATGACTTGTACTAAAAAGAAAAATTGCTCAAAAAAATTTAACGCTTCTACCTCACCTTTCAACCTATGTAGGAGAAACAAAATAACAATAATCTCTGGTATGAGGTTGGCCCCAAACAAGGTTTTAGGAACTTTACTCTTAGCACCCCATGGTTTCTAGAACATCTTCTTCTTAGAAAAGGGTCCCCCAAAGGTCAAGTCCTAAAATTCTTCCTACTCTAGCATGTGGAGGAAATTTACTATAGTTTTCCTATCAATTGAAATTAACACTATGTCATTAGGCAGGACAATCTGCCTTGTCTCTGGGTTGTAATGATGTGTGTACTCATAAATCAGCTCTAGGGCTTGAACTGCAACTAGAAAACCAATGGCTTCAACTAACCTGCATCCTCAAATTTTCTCAATGATGGGGTAAATCCATTAAAACTTTACCCTCTTTTGAAAATCATGCATGTCATAGAAGCTAAGAGAAGTGTCTATGAAATTTTGCAATTGGGATTTGATTCCAGTCAATCCATCAAAACCTGTGAACCTAGTTGCCATGATTTTGAGAACAAGAATTGAATTGAAGAGATGAAAGGAATAATGAATGCAACAATCACTAGTTTTCAAAAAGCTATGCACATTAATAGAATAATAGTTCAAAGAAAAAGAAGTAGCTCATTCAATTTTTTATGTCTCTATAGATGAGAGTCTTGATTCATCCTTTGTTCTTCAAAATTTGTGCCACATGGATGGAATTTAAGGAAATACCCATTAAGTAGTAAATGTGAAAGCTCAACTAACCTTATAGGGGTCTTTTCACTATTTCATTGAACTCAATAGTAATTTTTTGTAAATACATTTCTTAGTTTTTGATTTTTCTTAAGTTTCAAAAAGTTACCATTAGGGTACCCCATGGGAGAATGTCCACCAATTGAGATCTTGACTATAATTTATTTTCCATAATGGTTCAATTTAGTTTAGTATCATTCTAAGATGTTCTACATATGACTTGAAAATCTAACTTGATCATTAACTTGATTTTTCTTTGAAATTTGGGAAACGGTCCTCATGGGTTGAAAACCTGCCAAGGAGAAGACAATTTTTGTTTCTCCACTAATATTTTCTTTTTCATTCAAATTTTGGACAATCACTCTTCTTGAAGTCAAAAATGTATAAATGAGGTACAAAGACATTTTCAAGGACCAATCAACATCTCTTTTCATTCCAAACGACCTTTTCAAAAAACTAACTTCATGGGTTGAGAACAAACCAAGGAGAAGTTAAATTTGAGTTTTCTACCAAGAATGATTATGTGGGCCACAATGAATCTGAACCATATTTGGGAGTCATAATCATAAATGAAAACATTGATTGTCTACAAGATGCCTTGTCATTTGTATATTTTTTATACACTTGCATCATTTAGTGCCTTTAATAGGAAATCATCCTCATGGGTAGGAAACTCACCGAGGAGAAGATGATTTCCAAATTTCTGCTAGCATCAATTTTTCAAATAGTGATACACCATGCATGCCAAATTTCTTGTGCATGCCACTTGGTGCCTTTAGCTTATTCCATAGGAGCACAATATCTCCTACCATAAACTATCATGGCCTTGCTTTTTTGTCGAACAAGTTCTTTACACGCATCTGATGTTGTATAATGTAATCCACAATTTCTTCACTTTCTTCTTCAGGCTTTCTTAGGTACAGGATCCTCTTCTCTAGTCTATCTTTATAGATGTCTTCTTCAATATCTATCCTTAGTCTACTTATCACCAATTCAAGAGGTAAAGGGAGACTAGCTTATGTTTTGTAGACCAGTTCAAAAGGGGAGATGCCAATCGCCCTTTTTGGGGTCACTCTATCTACCTAAAGTTCCTCATGAATCTTTTTGTGCCAAGTTTTTTGATTGTATGACACAAATTTTTTAATGATTTTTATCAAGTATTTGTTGCTAGATTTGTCTTGACCATTCCCTTGTGGAAAATAGTCAGATGGGTGATTGACTATTATGTCATGCTCAAAACAAAACTTGGTAATTTAAACTAAAGAGAAGTACACTGCATTATCCATTACTAGTTTGATGGGTACACCAAATCTAACCAATATATTCTCTTTGATGAACTCGCAAACTACTTCAAAAGTAGTTTTCTTGGTTGCTTTCACCTCCACCCATTTGTTGAAGTAGTCAATTATAGTAATAAAATATGTGTGACCAGCACTAGATGTTGGACTAATGGGGCTAATGAAATTGAGATCCCATTGCTGAATAGGACCTTCAATAATCATAGTTTTGAGAGGTAATATAGCTACTTGAGGTCTACCCATGAACATTTTACATTTTTCACATTTTGACACCCAGTAGTAGGCATCCTTAAACATGTTAGGCCAATAATGACACTATCATAGTATTTTGAAAGTAGTGACTAAGGATGAGAAATGTCCACCACATGCTCCATCATGAAAATGCTTTCAACAATCTTTCTTGTTGTTGTTTATCTATGCACCTGAGAAAAGTACCATCTATAGCTCTTTTGAATAATTATCATCCCAAATTACATACTTGGAAGCCATTGGCATGAGGTCTCTTCTTTGTTTCACTATCATCCCTTTAGGACATTCTCCATATGTCAAGAGATAAGTGATATTCTCAAACCAAGGGTCTTGTAGACCCATAGCCAAGACTAATTGTTTCTCTTATGGCTCTTTAGTAATTATATTTTCCACAATAGCCTTGCATAGGGCATTACCTCTTACTAGCTTAGTGGGCTTGATTTCAATGTCATATTCATGTGTTTTTTCTACCCACGTTCCTCTGGTATTGCACCCTATATCTTGTTGAGTCAACACACTCTTTACTGCTATGTCAGGTGCATGAACCACAAAATGTGAATGCAAGATATAAAATTTGAATTTTTTTAGTGTTTTGACCATGGTAAAGGCATGTTTTTTTATTTGAGAACATTTCAACCTATGACTCTTTAAGGGAATTCTCATGAAGGCAATAGGGGCTTGTATTCCTTCCTTGTTATCTTGCATGAGGATGGCTAACAAGGTGTGTTTAGAAGTGTAACAGAAGATCATGAAATCTAGCTTATAGTCTAGATGACATAATACTATAGCATTAGCAATAGTGGTCTTTATATTTTGGAAGGTTTATTTTCCTACCTCATTCTATTTAAAGCCTAAATTTCCCTTCATCATATCTACAATACACATAGTGATTTTTGCAAAGTCAGGTATGAACCTTCTAAGAAAATTCACTTGTCCAAAGAATGACTTAACTCATGTTTTTATTATAGGTAGACTTAACCTTTGAATGGCCTTAATTCATTTAGGATTGATTCTAATATCTTCTTGTGATACTATATGACCAATTAGCTTTCCCTCTATTACACAAAAAATAGATTTCTTAAGATTTAGTGAGATTTTTTGTTCTTTGCACCCTTGTAATACCTTTTTCAAATCTTCTATGTGATTTTTTCTCTTCTTTGAGAATACAGTGAGGTAATCTAGGTATATAAAAAAAAATCAATCTTTTCATTCAATAAAAGATTTTTTCATACACCTTTGAAACATGGTACCATCATTGAGGTTGAAGGGCATTCTATGATATGAAAAAGTACCCCAAGAGGTGGTGAAAGTTGTCTTATGTCGATCTTTCTCTTCCACTTCCACCTGATTGTATCCCATGAACAGTAGTAGATAATTTTTGTTAGGGAGAGCATAATTATCCTTCAAAGATGCCTGGTTTAGATTTCTAAAATCCACATAGATCCTTGTTTCTCCAGTCTTCTTTCTAACTAGGACTATATTCATGACCCAGATAGAGTGATGAATAGGATAAATGATTCTTTCCTTTAGCATCTTGTTGACTTCCTCGAATATAGTGTATGCTACTTTTAGATTATAATTTCTCTGCTTCTATTGGAAAGGAGTTACATCAAGTTTTAGGGGAATTTGATGTTTCATTTTCCTACCTCTATAGCTTTTCAAATCTTTGTAACTCCAATCCAAAACATCTTGATATTCTATGAAAAGTTGTTTGGCAACTTCCTTCTCCTTAGATGAGAAACACTTTCCAATATTGGTCATTTTGAGAGTTTGCATGTCTCCAATGTTCACTTCTTTGTACTCACCAATAGGAGGCCCTTTTTCTATCCTCTTTTTCTTTATGTAGGTATAATACCTATTAAATAATTTTTCCAATGATATAAATTACGGGGGAATGATATTACCTTGTAGTTAAACTTCATCAGTTTGATCTTCTTTTTGCTTCTATCGAAGGTCTTCTTGACTGATTTCATTAGGATGATCCTTGCTAGTATCTTTGGCATTTTCTAAAAATAGTTGCAAACTCTTGTCATCTTCAAACACTTGCTAGGCTTCTATATTGTTAGGAATAGAAGCTCTATATACAATTTCCACCTGGTCCTTTTTGTCATTGAATTTTGGATGAGGGAGCAACAAGAAGGTGGAAACAACTAGTGAATCTACTTTAGAATTCATCTCCCTTAGAACTAATTTAATCATGAATGCATCTAGCCCCTCTATTTCATCCCAACCCTATTTCTATAATTTTTCAATTTATGGTTCTTCGCAGAGTATTGTCCTTTGATCTATCGCACAATGAGCTCTGCATCACCTTAAGCTCTCAAGATCTTTATCCCCTTTTCCTTCATAGCTATTATCCTGAGTAATAGAGCTTCATATTCTATTGTGTTATTTGTATTCCCAAATTCTAGTTTGAAATCCATGGGTTTAGGTTCTCCTTTAGGAGATATCAACACTACACCTACACAAAACCCTATTGAGGAAAAACTTCCATCAAACTCCAATGTCCATATGAATGATGATTCTTCCTCCTCACTAAGGATTTGATTTCCTAGGTCTTCATCTTCTTGATCATTTAAAACATCTTCAATAAACAATATGTAGTTATTGAATTCTAATTCTTGGTAGAGAATTTGGGCTTTGGGATCATTTGACTTTAAAATTGTAAATTTAGCTTTCTCTTCAAGTTCCAACTTAAAATTCTTTCTTCCTATGGGCATGACTTCTTGAGACCAATATAATTTTATTTTCCTCCCATATCTCTATAAAAACTTATGCTTAAGAGTAGCCCATAGCTTGTTGAGATATTTGTAACTAGGATAGTTGTCAAAATTTTCTTTTCCAAATGAGAGGCCAATGCTAGTTGAGCATCTTTAATTTGTCCAAGTAGTAGGACTTGTTTAGCATCCATAGAATAAGATCTACCATGAACTTTGGTGAGAGTGAGGCCTAGAGCTTTAGCTATAGGGTAAGGTATCA
Organism: Cupressus sempervirens; assembly: GCA_028749045.1. Classification (NCBI taxonomy): domain Eukaryota; kingdom Viridiplantae; phylum Streptophyta; class Pinopsida; order Cupressales; family Cupressaceae; genus Cupressus; species Cupressus sempervirens. The sequence continues at coordinate 654,829,104 of CM053788.1, forward strand.
CATTGTCTGATGCACCTAAATAAATTATACAATTACTTGATTTGCACCTGTTGATGTATAGTGATATGTAGAATGGGTCGGATTTTAATCCAAGGAAGGTTGCTAAGACCATGGATTCTTCTTGATCAAAAAGGTTAGATATTAAAGGTTCATCTTCTTCTTCAGTGGTAACCTTGTGATTCAAATTCAAGTCATATCCTTTAAGTGATCCACTAATCTTTTTAACTTTGAGGGATGAGATTTTAGGTAATCCATGGGAGAGATTTGGATCCTAGAATCTTTACAAAATTGGGTGAAATCAAATGGATTCTTGTCCTTACCTAATTGAGATATTGTGGCTCCTTGATCAATGTGATTGGTACCTAAAGAAGGGACACTATCACTTCCTAGAATATGACTAGAAGACTAGTTCTTATGTTTTTGGCTGTTGGTTAATACTGTATATGAAGTTCCATCAATATTTGCATAGCATTCACCTTGTTTCTTAGAGTCTAACTAATATTCTAAAAATAAATTTCTAGAGTTGCCATTTGAGTAGAAATCTAACTCAGAACTAGGGGTTACAATATTCAACTTGCTAGTGGATAAAAATTAAATTATATGAGCCATTTTATGACAAATTTCATTATCATGATTCATTGTTAAATTATAAATACACATATTCCTTTTCTTAGGTGCCACTTCGATTTCCAACCTCTATTGTGGACCTGCAAGGTACAGAAACTTTCCATCAGTATTCCTTCTTGGAAAATTTTGGTATTTTTGTTGGTAGGAGTGATTAAATCCAAGTAGTTGCCTCTTTATAACAACTAGCTCATTTGACAACTTTTGTATCATTTCATCATATGAAGTGGTATTACTGGAACTTCCTTTGGCTTGAAGTGCTTGTTTCCATTTTGCCAACAGAGATCAAGTCATCTTCAAATTCAATGACTTTCTTTTGTGCATCTGCCAAGTATGTGGGGTGGGATCTCCTTAGATCATAGTTTATATATGGTGGCATCATGCTTATGAAGAATTTTTTCAAATTGCCAGTAGTGGGTTAGTTAGTGGTAGGAATTCTACTAGTGATCTTATTGAAAGTTGCAACCAAATCCCTCATACTTAGAGTAGGATATTTTTTAATGGATGTCAATTGTGTTAATAGGACATGCTCATCTTCTATCATTTTGAATCTTGTTTTGAAATTTTTCCTCATTGTATCCAATCCTATGATTGAGACATCACCCAAATGAGAAAACCAAGGGCACCGTGCTTGTCAGGCAATGTAAAGCCACTTAGAATTTGATCACTATTGTATTCTACTTGCCAAAAATAATGTGTGTCCACAGGTGAAAGTGTAATAAGGAATATTCCAAATTCACAATGAGTATTCCCTATAGGAGCCAGGGTGTCACTACTTGATTCTTGCTACAAGATTTTTCAAAAATTCCAAAAATTCTAAAATATTTGTAGAGAAAAAATTAATTATAGATCTGAACAAAATAATTGTGTTGATTTAATAGATCATACTAGATTTTCAAACTGGGCCTTCAGGTGTCAGTTTGCAAAAAAAATTGCCTCAAATTTGACTATGGCCTAAGGTAGGGAAATTTATAGTCAAATTTCACCAAATCAACTTTCCAAATGCAATGGTGAGGTTCGCTTTGGCTCTAGATGCTCCCAATGATTGTGATACTCTGGATCTAGGTCAAGGTCTTGAAGTAAGAATGGTTTTGAATGGCTATGTGAAGAGAAATTCTCCAAGCTCTAATACCATGTAAGAATTTGGTATAGCTATGATACCACATAAGAATTTTCCTTAGGGAAAAATCACCCAAGATCAAGGAACTCAAGCACAAGCACAAGAGTAGACCAACAAGGTATGATCAGAATAACAATATCCAAAATTGATTTATTTTCATTCAATGTTCTATCATGTTATTTACATACACACTAGGAGTGCCTGAATATAAAGGCCTCTAGCATGCTTCTAGAATGCGTAGGAGTCAACACACTGATAAGTCTTACAACCAAGCACATGTCCACTAGAAGTGGGTTATCCTCCATTAAGCACAAGAGTAAGTGTGATGATGAGAGGATAAGCCTAAAAAGGTGTAGTATTCAAAATTATGTTGCAGACACCATTTACTGAAATGGGAGTGATAATAATTGTGTTGAATTAGAGTTGCTTACTTCTATGTTGTCAACATGACAACTCATATGAGTATGCAAACTCCTAAGTGTCAGCCTAAAAAATAATAAAATAATGCATTGACCTAAGTAAATTAAGTAAAGTGTAACTAGTAAATACTTATTTACACCAACATCTATCAAAGTTTCTACAAATAACCTTATAGATACATCTTCACGAGCTACCCCTAAGATATGAGTAGCTTCAAAAAAAGGCTTTTATTTGTTCATCAATAGTAGCTTTCCCATCACCTAAAAACTTAGGGAAATTCTTTCTCATGCCAGATGGTAGTGAGTGATACATCCTAAGCAGTAACAAACTAATTGCTACAGCCTAGGGAGCAACCATGATTGTCCTAGCAAGGTATCGTAGAAAACTGACAACTAGAGGAGTAGTTACTTTGTGTAAGGCCAATACCTGGCATGTATTGTGTAACAAGTTTTGATTTGTGGGTAGTGCAGGTGGCCCGTTCTGACTTTTCTTATCACCTTTTTTTCAAGGTACTTTTAGTATGGGGAAGCCAAGTTCTATAAGCTTTTCAAAAATAGGATCTTGCCCACCTTGATCTTTGGTGCTTATGAGAAACCTTGCTTGGTCTAGGGGGATGAATTAATTTTTCCTTTGGGCTTCATGTTCTATGTGTCTTTCTACTCTTTACAGCTCTCTCCTTTGAACAACTCTTTCCAATGTTTTCGCTCTAGCTTCTTCTTCTTCTAACACCTAGCTAGAATTTCTATTGTGCTCTACATTCCTCCTATTCCTCCAAATGAATGTGTTAAGGGACAAGATTATATATTGCTGGTCATCTTATAATCCAAGATTAGGTTGGAGTACTAGGACTATGTTCTCATGAGGTAACACCATCTTTCGTCATACTATAGATCTACTAGTCTAGTAACTGTTCATTTCTCCAATAGAGTCACCAAAAATCTATTAGTAAACAGATTTTTATTTTCTTTTACTCTTTGGATGCCCAATATTTGTGAACAATAAATGATTACAATACTTGGGAAGTTGTTACTAAGTGACTCACTTCCCTCTAAATTCTTAGGTACAGCTCCCTTTTGTATTTTTAATTTGCAATAAATTATGTTTGTTCCTAACTCTAAGTGGGCTATATTCTTAACCCGAGAATAGGAAAGGTGAACCAAGTTAGGCCTAAAAAATAACTTAGGCAAGGATTTCAATCTTAGAATTAGTCAAATTTATGGATTCACGCATCTTATAAACCCACAATGTTTAACAATTCAACAATGAATGCTATCTAAAACTAAACTAATATCAATAAGATTCTAGTTCTAGGAATGGAAAAGACTAATTTGAAAGAAAAGCATGAAAAATAATCTCTCTCAAACTTCCAATAACAATACTATTATCTCTGGCTCACTATTTAAAACTTTGTTCATTCCTTGACTCAATTCAAACCAAAAGAGAAACATAAAAACTAATACAAAAATGAATGGAATAGAAAATGAATGATACAAAATACTCTTAATTTTTCTCTACAACATCAAGTCTTTCTAACCAAAAATTAGTGAACCTTTTATTAATATTGCATTTTAGTACATATAGGATTATGAGATAACCATTACAAAATAGGATAAATTGGTTCACCTCCTCAAAATTGACAAATGGAAAGAATCCAATTGTTAATCACAATTCTTACATCAAAAATGTGAAAGGGTGAGATAATTCACTTCATCTTCTTTCTTTTTTCTAACTTTTCTTTGTAGGCTTTAGCAGTAACAATGATTGGGATCAATTCCTCATGTCTATGGACATGGACATTAGTGTATCTTAAAAGCCACTTGGAATGCTCCCTTGCTAGATATTTAATGACACCCAACCACTCTTACATATCTTCCATAGCCATGTGTATACAATCACTAAGCTTTTGGAGATCCAACATTCTATTCTAAGGAGTGATAGACATATCCATCAGAGTGTCTAGATAACTAGAGAAGTTCTTCTTCATCAGAGAAACTCCCATTGGCCCTTTTACTTGTCCATTGTTTTGAGAATTAGTTTGTAGGCCCTTTAGCAACACATAATCCTTCTCTTGCTCCTCTATTACTTTGATGTCTATTTCCTTTAGCCCATCTTGTGCTGCCATGATCATCTCAATCTTAAATTGTAGACTCTACAGCCATTCAAATAGAGGCTCATCTCCCTTTGGTAGGATTTTAGCTTCTACCACTTCCTTAATCTTCATTTGAATGTTTATATTTAGGATAGAGATACAATCTTTACTTTTTACTCTCTCAGCTGATAAGGTGGACCTGTTGGTGGATATATTGTCTTTCTCCATCTATAGGCTTAATACTACATTTCTAAGTTGCTCAGTAAATTCAAGTCCTTTAGACTTAAGTTTCTCACACCACTCTCTACCAATTTCTCCAAAAAAAAAAATTTCTTCTAACTAAGAAATGATAGCCTAGATTTTTGTGGTTGTAGTATCACTAGTGGGATCAACCCAAAATATGCTTGCTAGAGGCACAACTAGTTGCCTAATGAAATGATTAAGTTTATGGATTTCAGCTTTCATTTAGAATTTAGCAAGCTTGAGGCTTTCTAACTCTTCCTCAATCACCTCATTTGTTGGCTTCCATATGCTAACCTTAGTGTCATGCCTAACTTCTCCAAGGTCTAGAGATTGCAAGGTGAAATTGCCAATAGTCAAATCTTCAATCTTTCCCTCCTTGGTGGGTTTAGAAATCTCCATATTCAAGTGCTCTGTATCATGATCCCATCCAAGAATTGATAGAGTCTTCTATTTCTTGAACTTGCTCAAAGATGATCTAGAGTGAATAGCTAGAGATAAGGTTTCTTTTTTTGGGACTCCTTCCTTTATCCACTTTCTCTTTCTATCTAGGGTGTTTTCAAACCACGATTTGATACAAATTACCTTAGATTTTGTACCAAGCATATCTACACTAAACATTTACCTCTTTACCAAAGTCAATGTTTTGGTAGATGAGGAGAAAGGATTCTTTAGGGCCTAAGAAATAAGCTTCAAAGTTTTAGGGCCCTTCTCTTTCTCTATTGGCTACTTTGTGGCTTCATCAAATTTTGTGGACTCACTCTTGTTGTTCCCACCATCTCCAAGATTGACCACTTATACTTGGGGGCTACTTGGTTGGAGTAATAGAGAGTTTATAGATGGTATAGTGCTATTACTAGGGGAGAGATCCACTATGACTACACTATCGCTCATCTCCTAGGTTTTATTCCTCTTTGCTTCTATATTTGTTCCAATTATTGGTAGAGAACCATCTTGGAAAGTTTTGGCAAGAGGAATGCTATTTTTGGGAGGTTGGTCACCTCCACCTGATGGTTGTGTGGTCCCTTGAGTAATAGATAAGGTTGCACCTGATGCACCACTCTAAGAAGAGGAAGCCACTGCTACTTTTGGGGAAGCCTGAGAAGATGTGTCTTTGCTCTAACTTCTCTAATTTTTGTTTCATTGAACCCATTTTTTAGTCCTCTTTTAGATTCAAGCCATCATTACATCCATCTCCTCTCCATTGTCTTCATAAAGCTTCAAGCTTATGGGAGTGCTTTTGAGTTTAGTCAGGCTAGTGTTGCTATACATATTTTGGTCATCGTATTCCACCCCTTCTACATTATTGTTAACTTTGTATATCTTCACCTAATCAACTATTAATCTAGTGAAGGCTTGATCATGACTCTCAAAATCATCCTTGCAATCAACCCAATAATCTTCAATGGTGGTGATATGTTTTATCACACATCTTATCTACAAAACATCTTTGGCATACCCATTTGGCTCGAACATGGGCCTTAGGACTTCGTACATGTACAATTTATACTTCTTCTCAAATACATTCAACATGTTCTTGGCATTGGAGTGAGCGTCACATCTAAAAGCCCCCACCTTCATGGGAGATTTGTATCCTTTCTTCTTCAAGCTCCCACTTAATATGTTCACTTGAAGGGCTTGTTGTACAACCTTGATTAGCATAAGCATGTCACTAGGATACCTTGGTAGCTTCAAGGGAAATTTGTTGAAGGCTACAAGACACAAATAAGAGAAAGATGAGAATTAAATGAAATAACTACCAAACTAGCTCATAGCAGCCATGGCTTTAGGGTTTGAATCTCCTCTTTGGGAATCCTTGTAGCTCCTTGCAAATCCTCATAGTAAATGCATCATTTACTTACACATACTCTGCATAACTATTTTGTAACTGTAGGCATGGATAAAACTCATAAGATTTCACATCATCAAGAAAACTCTAGTCTCAGGAGGCCTGGTCATAGTTAGAATGAGGCCAACATATAAATCAAGAAAGAAGACATAGAATGTATTATAAAATTTAGCCACTTGGGGAGTATTGGACAAAAATTTTCTTACCTCTTGAGCCCAATCAATGTATTGAGTGTTAGAGAAAATTACTTGTACTAAAAAGAAATATTGCTCAACAAAATTCAAGGCTTCTACCTCACCTTTCAAACTATGTAGGAGAACCAAAATATCAATAATATTTGGTTTGAGGTTGGTCCCAAACAAGGTTTTAGGAATTTTATCTATAGCACCCCATGGTTTCTAGAACCATATTTGCATGATTTATTTCCTCCAGATTATCTTCTTTGTAGAGAACTTAGAAATGGCTCCCCCAAAGGTCAAGTCTAAGAATTCTTCCTACTTTGGCATGCAAAGGTAGTTTACTACTACTTTCCTATCAAATAAAATTAACACTATGCCATCAGGCACCACCAATCTACCTTGTCTCCAAGCTCTAATGATGTATGCACTCGTAAATTAGCTTTTGGGGCTTGAACTGCAACTAGAAAAACAACGGCTTCAACTAACCTACATCCTCAAAGTTTCTTAATGATGGGGAGAATTTTTTCAAACTTTACTCTCTTTTGAAAATCCTCCATGTCATAGAAGTGAAGGGAAGTGTATGAAATTTTTCTATTGGGATTTGATTTCAATCGATCCATCAAAACCTGTGAATCTAGTTGCCATGATTTTGAGAACAAGATTTGAATTGAAGAGATGAAAGGAATAATGAATGCAATAATCACTAGTTTTCAAAAATCTATGCACATTAATAGAATAATAGTTCAAAGAAAAAGTGGTAGCTCATTCAATTTTTTATGTTTCTATATATGAGAGTCTTGATTCATCTGTTGTTCTTCAAAATTCGCACCACACAGATAGAATTTAAGGAAATACCCATTGAGTAATAAATATGAAATCTCAATGGACCTTTTAGGGGTCTTTTAACTATTTCATTTAACTCAACAATAAGTTTTCATAAACACATTTCTTACTTTTCCATTTTTCTTAAGTTTCAAAAAATTATCATTAGGGTACCCCGTGGGAGAATGTCCACTAATTGAGATCTTGACTATCATTTACTTTCCATAATGGTTCAATTCACTTTAGTATCATTCTAAGATGTTCTAAATATGACTTTTGAATCCAACCTAATCATTAATTTGATTTTTCTTTGAAATTTGGGAAACTATCCTCATGGGTTGAAAACTTGCCAAGGAGAAGATAGTTTCAATTTCTCTACTAATGTTTCCTTTTTTAGTTGGATTTGGAACAATCACCCTTCTTGAAGTCATAAATATCTAAATTAGGTGTAAAGACCTTTTTGAGGACCAATTAATATCCCTTTTCATTTCAAACTACCTTTTTGGAAAATTAACTTCATGGGTTAAAAATCGTTGAGGAGAAGTTAGATTTGGGTTTTCCACCGAGAATGATTATGCGGGCCACAATGAATTTGAACCATAGTTGGGAGTTAGAATTATAAATGATAATATTGGTTTTCTATAGGATGCCTTATCACTTGTATGTTTTTGATACATGTGCATCATTTAGTGCCTTTCACGATAAATCATCCTCAGCGGTAAGAAACCTATCGAGGAGATGATGATTTCCAAATTTTTGCTAGCATCAATTTTTCAAATAGTGATATGTCATAAATAGATGTAGAATGTTGTTGATCTTTGATTGAGTAAAATGAATCTCTATAGGACTAGGCACTAACCTACTTGTAAGATCACTCGAAAAAATGAAAACCCACTTGGCTATGAATGAGGAGAGGGAGAAAATGGAAAATCTGATAGATATTTGCCTAACCTAAAATGACTTATACCTAGACTCAAAAAAAATTGAGACTGAGCTCTTTTCACTTATACATAAGAACTCACTTTTGCCAATCAGTTAGAAAACAAAAAGTGGGGTAAAATTGCAAAATGGTTAGTATGAAGTAGCAATGATGCAAAGAGATGTCAAATAATAGTTTCACTTGATCACCATGGCTAATGAAGTAAAAGGTTAAAAGGCTATGAAGGTGTTAAAGGGTCAATTTGATGGTCATTGCCATTTTGCACTAGTTAGTGAACTCTAGTGATAAATAGTTGCAAAGGAGTGATAAAGGTTAAATTAAAAGAAAAAACAACATCACAAGTTTGGCCTAGCAGTTAGGAAAAAGGGTACGAAAGCCATGAAATAGTTAAAGATAACCCATTTTGCATGATTATAGCCAAAAGTAATGAAAGACAACAAATTATGGTGAAGTAATGAATAAAGAGTGATTGCAACATCGCAACCTTCAATTTTAAAATCTTAAAATAGTTTTTAACAGCCATGTCTAAGCTAGAAAAAAGAGATATGAGCTAGATGTATGAATTATGTAAAAGTAAAGATTTTGCCACATTTTCAAGGATTGATAAGTTTTAAATAATGATAGTTTTAAATACCATTAATACCATGCTCCTTTCCAGAAATAGATAAATCATAGGATTGGTTAATGAGAGAATACCTAAGAGTGTTAAGAGGATAGTAAAGCCCAATATGTAATTTGATGTGGGAAAACAACTAGGGCATGATTGGAGAAGTGCTTTTCTTTTTTAATAATATATTGTTATTATAATTTATAGATGCCCCCAACCACCTCATATTCTACCAAAATATGTCCCAAAGAGGTTAGGTTTTGTAGAAGTGTTCTGGTAGTTGATATCATTGAATAGAGAATACCTAGGAAAAATTGTCAAAAGGGGGACAATTTTGTGTAGATGCGTCAAGGTAGGAGATTTTCATATAGAAAAAAATACTATAGAGGAAATTGATACTTTCCTAAAGAGCTTTAAATTACCAACTAGGCCAACAAGAACATATGACCCCTGCAATGTAGTTAGGAATGCCTTAAAGAACATGAGGGGATATACTTTACCTCCAACAAAATGTCTATGGAAAGAGAATGTCATTGCTGATAGATTAGATGAAAATCTATGTAAAGAAAGAATTATCAAGTATAGAGATGTTATGAGATTTGAATAGGAAATAAGAAAAGTAGATCCATCCTTCAAAGGATTTTATCCTAAAGGAGATTACTAGTCTAGGCTAGACAAATGTGTGCAAAATTTTGATAAGATATCAACACAAGTCCTTGAAGAAATAAGAAGAAAGGTTGATCTTGAATCCTCTAAGGAATACATTATTCTAGAGGTAAGTGGTGAAGAAGAATATCAACTTGAAAGTTTAAAATGGGCTCAACAAAGGAAAAAGAAGTAGAAAATGGTGGAGATTCCACAAAAAACCCAATAGAAAGCCTTATAGATATTGCCAAGGGGTAATTAGCATTTTGATTATGTAAGGAGGAATTACCTAATGGCTCAAGCCATTGAGGATGAGAAAAGGGCTAAGAAATTGTAGTTGTGGGCCCAAATGATTGATGATAGGATCATCAAAGCTAATGAGTTTATAAGTGATGAGAATTTCATTAAAACTACAGAGTTTAAAAGCTTCTTGTTCAAGTTGAAATAGAATGAATTGTCTTTGGAAATGAAACCAGATGACTCTGACGAGGTAGTTATTGAACTACTTAAAAAGCTAAAAGAGTATGATCCTACCACTGAAACCCTCACTATGGAAGAAGCCAGAGAGTTGATATAGAGAAGTGGAACAATTGTATTCCCTAGGTGGGTTATCATTTCTTCATTTTTACTAGACCAAATGAGGAGACAAGAAAAAACAATCTCATTTGAAGATGAGAATCAACTAGGAGAGTTAAGCGAGTCTAGGTATAATATTGATGCTCAAACCATGGTGATATGGATTTTAGATCCAAGGCATTAGAAACTCACTCTAATGGAGATCAAAGAGTCCCCAAGGGAAAATGTTATATTTTGGAACACACACTCCACCTTCAGTTGCCAAATTTATGGAATGAAAACCTCAGTAGCCCTATTGGGAAATAATAGGATTGATGTCCTAGAGGACCAACTGGAAAAGGCCTATGAGAAGTATATCCAAACTAGGAGGAGCTATGAAGAAGAAACGAAGAAGACTTGTGTCTTGGAATAGAAAAATCTAAAGTTGGAACTGAGAAAGTGGCACTACAAAAAATTGTCAGATCCACTATAGATATTAAAGGCAAGGGGTTACAAATAGAGGATCATGCATCTGAGATGGAAGATACATCAAGCCATGCTATGAAAGTAGATGAAGAGGATTTGGAGTCCAGCAAGGAAATTGAAGTCAAAACCATCAAGAACTTGTTGGCTCACAAGGTAAATGCATTAAAACTAGTTTCTCAGAATGTGCCCAACAATTATCTTATTTTACAAGGGGTGGAATATAAGTGTTCTAAGGTAATTGCCTTGTTCTCTCCTTTGTTCATTACATGGGGCTTTATACCAAATTCTTTGATAATCTTGTACCTATGCTGACACAAAAGAAGGATTTATCAAAGGTAATGATTATCACTATCAGAAAAATGATCAATAAGGTAAAAGAGTTGAAAGGATTCTCTGTAGGAAAAATGCAGTTGATTCAGAACAAGATGAAAGCAATTTGTATAGGAATAGCAAATTTTATACCCACCTTTTTGGATAATGATGGAGGAATCAAGGAATGGCTAGAATGGCCATCTTCCTTTGATAGCATCTTGAGTCGCTCTAGATTTTTGGCATACTGCAATGGAGAAGTTGACATTGTAGTAGTATATAACTTGACTGATATCTTGTACAAGCTAGAGTCAAAGATGGGAAAAAAAACTATACAGATTAAAGTCATAATGCATGCCAAGTAGAATAAGTGCTTAGAAGAATTGAATGGTATCAGGGATGCCACTTGGCCTGATGTAGACACAGACATTACCATTTGGGAGGTCATAGCAGACATAAAGGCTTTACCATCCAAGGATAGTGACTAGGAAATTAAAGGCATAAGAGACAAAATAGGTAGAGGAAAGTGACAAGCAGTTAGGAGACAAATAGAAATATGCTAAAGACACCTACTAGTTTTGTAACTACTTCCCCAATTTTGTCTGAATATAGAGAATGTTTAAAATGTAACATTATAGAAATATCTTTGTGTTTGTTTTCCAATAGAGTTTTGACATCTATCCTCCCATCTAAAGCTTATTGTAATATTTCCTATAAAAGGATTTCCAAGATGTGGGGTGAGGGTCTAAAGTTTGTAGAATTTTAGTGTTTTTTCTATTACAGTAAATCCATGTTTTGTGTCAAATGTATGATGTATTAAATTTTGCAAATTTGAAAATACAATGAATCTTAAATGATAGGGTTTTCCATGTCTTGAGTTATATTGTGAGTTGATACCAGTAATATATTGTTTTCAAGGAGAATTAATACAAAGGAAAGTTTTGTATATTTGTGTCTCTAAGTTTTGTCCCCATTTTCATGTATATGTTATTTTGAAATTGAAATGAGCAAGGTTCTTTCAATTAAATGTAGCTTGGATGAGTATTGTATCTTTTCATTGATTGCTTTTAATTCAAGGAGTTAAGTGTATTCATGGATTGATAGGGTTTTTAGGTATATGGGAGGGATATCATAAGAATAAAATTCAGTGTTAACTATTAATAAATTTAATTGTAAGTCAATTAAATACATCTAGGGTTACTAGTTTGACTTTGTATAACAGTGGATAAGGTAGTGATCATCAATTTAGATGCAAATTGATATGTTCATGTGGTTTCATAATACACATATAAATCAAAATCAATATTTACTTTCTGTAATGAAGAATTAAATTAATGGTCATTACTTATTTGCAATAACTTTCCTCTGAGTTATAGTTGGCTATTGTAATCAAGGAGTTAATTATAAGTCCAAGAAGATTGTTGACCATTTTTTGATATAGGGGATAGATCTAGAAATAAGAGTATGAGTGAATAAGTTTTTAAGAAGAATATCAAAGAACAAATAATTTCAATCCATGAGGTTCACCCACCTTCCTAGAGAGCCTAAAGTCTAGAGAGCCTTTGTGCTATATTTAAGTTGGTCTAGATATGAGATAAATTTGGTTGAATAAGGGATTTAGCTAATCCTTAGACCTTATTGTATCTTTCATATCCTAGTATTGGTTTACAACCTAGTAGTTTTGAAACACCAACAAAATGGAGACTCTTTTGGGGAGCTTATGAAAAGAACTCATATATGAAATGTTGGAGTCTTTGTCATGAGTTACATATCTAAAGTCATATACCTATTATTTTATAAGCTTGTGTTTTGGTATTGGTCACCTTTGAGTGACAAACCTTGATAATCTACAAAATCCCATTACCATGGAAGTAGTATGACATATGATGGGCTTGCATAGTGCCTTATTTTACAAATATAGTTTATATTTCCAAAAGTATAATATAAAATTCTTTCTGGGTTAGGCTTTTGTTCTCAAATCTATTTCTAAAAGTTATTTTCTATGATCTTTTTCATCTTACAATTCATTTTAAGATATTTCCTTTATAGGGTGAGTTAGATAGTGCTAAATATTTCAAGTAATTCTAATAAAAATAGTGGATAAAAGGAAAAGTACACAAGAATTTACAAAGGCTAATCCAGAAGTGTCATTTTATATAGAATTACCTCATGGGGGTAGGAAAAACCAAGCAAAAAAGAAAGTAGATCCTAATCTTACTTGGAAGCCTAGTGGTAGTTTGTCAGTAGATTCTCAATACCATCCTATGGTAGAGAGAGAATCCTCCTCCTTAAATTTTGAATCATAAACCACTAGACTTTTGGGAGAGATGTTAATCACCCCATTACAAGAGGAAAGGGTTTATCATGATAAGAATATCTCTTATGTAGGGGATGTTCCTTTTAGACCAGGTGTGGTCAAAGAAATGAACCACAAGTTGGCATATAGGAATACTCTGAATACTATTTTTAACCCTAGACAAATTTGATATGTTGAAAGGAACCTTATAGGTTTAGATAACCTAGTTGATTTAGAGGCTAACTCTACAGACATAGAAGAATTATTCTTAGAGATTGAATTCCTTAAGAAAAGGATTATTAAGGAAGAAGCCAAACATATATGGTTGGAGAAAGAAAAGGAACAAGTTACTATGAATAATCTCATTGAGAGAGATAACCTTCTTAGGAGAATGGTTGTCTTATAGCAAAAAAATAAAAAGTGAGAAGAGAAATCTTCTAAATTACATCAAAATGTGTTTGGAGATGTAGAAGTGTTGAGATCCAAAATTCAAGATCAAGAGCATCTTCTACAAGAGAAGGAAGGCCCTGTCATCTCCCAAATCCAACCCTACAAGCTTATTAAACCTAAAGTTATAGACCTAACTGTGAAAAATTCTAATGAAGGAAAGCAAAAGGTTGTAGGGATACAAATTAATGAGCCCCAAGTTCTTTCTAAAAAATATATCAATCTTGTTATGTTTAAACTTGATCTAGGCTTAGAAAAGGCCAAGAAAGAAAGAGAAGGTCTAGCCAAAGAACTTGAAAAGTTTGAAAATGAAGCCCAAGCTACTCAAACTAGAAGAAAAATATATTTCATCAAATCTAATTCTACCTTAGCATCTTGTCCTAACCTATCCTCACAAGTCATGCCCTCTATTCCTACTTGTGGACCAATAGTGAGTAGTCAAATTATATCTCAGCCAGCACCTACTTCCTCTTGAGTAACTACCACTAGCTAGATATTTTTTGTTCAACAACCTCAAATGCCTATACAAACCAAGGAGCTAGATGAAGCACATCAAATGTTGCAGGTTTCAGAGAAGACCTATATGCATGGAGAAATATAAGAAAATATCTTTCATAAGCATTTCTAATTTCCCTAATCCTATTTCAAATGATTTAAGAGACAAGGTTATTAAATTTTAAGGCAAAAATGTTGTGGCTAGTGAAGAGCACCTAAGAAAATTTATAGAGATGCTTAATGACTATGAGGTAGAGCATGAAGATGTGGTAATAAAAAATTTTGTTCATTATCTTACTAAAGATGCTAGGGATTGGTTTAGAAGACTGCCTGATGATAGTATTGGCTCATGGAACAACTTAGAGAACTTTTTAAGGAGCAATATGGTGACAAAACCAATGCTGCTTTTATATTGAATGAGTTTAACAACATAAAGAAGATCCCAAATGAGTCTATATTTAATTTAAATGTGAGATTCCAAAAGGGGATGTATAAGTTGTTTCAAGTGATGAGGTTAGGGGAGGATGTATTTCTCACAACTTACTTTGATGCTTTTGACAATAAGATGGCATATACTCTAAGGGACAAGAATCATAGAACATTGATGGATGCCTAAAAAATAGTTGTGAATATTAAAAATAATAGAAAAGCATCTAGTAAGATGAGGAGAAGAGATGACCCAAAAATATTCAATTCAATAGGAAATAAGAAAGAAGGGAACAAGCCTATTGTGACCAAGAAACCTAAAGAGGATACATCTGGTCAATTTTTGAATCTTCTCAAGAATATGAATCCGTCAACATACCTTGCAAATAGGACAAATACTAGTGAGAAGCCCCCATTCAAAAATAATTACCATAAGTAGCCTAGGATGCAAAACTATCCTTATACCACACAATGGAAGGATGGGAAGTCTGTTGTTCCTCTTGCTAAAAATACTGGTGAAAAGAGTATGCCTAATCCCTTACAAAAAACATCTATTAACATGGTTGATGACCCTCGATGGTGTATGATTTGTCAGTTACCTCATGCACCTAAATATTGTGATGTTGTATTTTCATTTGTTGTTGATCAATATAGAAATGAAGAATAGCATGGTTATGATGGTGGTGTTGAATATGTTGGATGTAATATGGTTGGGTCATATTATGATGATGCTTCTTAATTTGATGATAATTATAATGATGTTCATGATAGAAAAAAAAATCCATAGTATTGTGTATCAACAAATCTTCTCAGATGAAGATGATGAGGACACAATTTTTAATATGGCATCATCAAAAAATGAAGTTAGCTTAAGGATTCCTACTAGAGAAGAAATTTATTAGATCACTAAAAACATGGTTGCTCAAGTACATACCAGAGTTATGTTACACAAGGTTGAAGGAAACAAGATGTCCGATGTTTTTATCAAAAAGACTGAGCCAAAGAAAATAGAGATCAATGAGCCAAGGGATAAAAGGAGTATCAAGGTTAAAACTATGAATAAAAAGCAAGAAGCCAAGAAAGGGGATACTGCAAAAGATCTTGAAGTTCAGACCAATGATAGTAAAAAGTAAAGGGGATCATTAGTGATCACCATCATGACTAAGAAACAGAAAAATCAAAACACTCCAAGTTCATCTAACAAGCAAAGGAGATAAAAGGTATGTCTATTGATAATTCTATTGTTCCTCCTATTGATACATTGTCATTATTGTCACAACTCACAGTAAAGATTCCTTTATCAAAATTGTTAAGAATCCCTAGGCATAAGAGAAAAGTCATAGCATGGGCTAAGGGTGTAGATAATAATGTTAATCATGATTGTAATACTAATAAAATCCCTCATGAGATTGAGAAAGAATTAGAAAATGAGATTTTTATGTCTCAAATTCCACCCATGTATTTAGATGATTTAGTGAATCAGTGTTTAGGAAGTGTGGGTCCTTTCTTCTTAAGTGTTATTTCTGATGGATGAACTTGGAAGAATTGTATGATTGACTCTAAAGCATCTAATACAATAATTCATTTTGAGGTAATGAAGGAATTAGGATTGAAAGTGGATACTCTTTAGGGTAGGTGTTGTGCTAAGGACAAAAGATAAGTTGTTCTCATAGGGACAATAAATGCAATGCCTTATAAATTACATGTTTATCCTAAAAAGGAAAAAACCATGAGTGTACTAATGGTAGACATCCCACCCCAATATGACATGTTAATGTCTAGAAAATGGAGTGCAGCAATGGGGGGAAATCTACAATGTGATCTATCATATGCAACTTGTCAAATTGATGACAAGTTGGTAAAGGTGAATAGAGAACCTAAAAGTGCATACATAATTGAACAAGAAGTTGAAGATGATATGACATGTTTTGTATACATTGATGTAAATTATTTTAGGGCTGAAGTGTTGGTATTATATAAAGAAAAAATTAAAGCACACATTACAAAGGAAGCTGAGTCAAAATTAGAGAAGGGTGACTTATGGATGATGTATTTTGATGAATTTTGTTGTAAAGAAGGATCAAGAGCATGTATTCTTTTGATTTGTCCTAATGGTTGTACTTAAAAGTTCTCATTTACTTTGAACTTTCCATGTACAAATAACATAGTAGAATATGAGGCTTTACTCTTGGAGTTGAGAGTGGCTCATAAACATTGTATAAAGTGTTTATATGTTATAGGAGATTCTAAATTAATTGTTTCCCAAGTGAGGGAAGTGTATGTTTCTAAAAATAAAAGGCTAAAGAAATATAGAAATGTTGTTTAGCATATAATAGAAATTTTTGATGCCTTTGGGATTACATGGAAGGATAGAAATAATAATAAGATGGTAGATCTATTGGAAAAAATTGCTATCAAGCCTAATGACATAACCTTTGCTGGTTTGTCAAAAGTGGAGGTATAGACCAAACCCTCAGTCCTTGATAATATCCAAAATTGGAAATTATTTGAAGAAGATAAGGATATAATAAGATTTGAAAATTGTGAAGACCAATTTTGGGAACAGGAGATTGATTGTATAGCCCTTGTAGAAATCATTAATGGTAAGGATACTATTTTTTGTGAGGAAGTAGTTCGGTTGAAGACAAATAAGATTCCTAAGGGAATGGTTATGTTAGAAACTATCTTTGATAATCATGAAAAATTTAAAACAAGTGAAAAATAGCATGATGCAAAGGATTTAGAGGAGATTAATCTTGGGACCAAAGAAGCACATGACAAGGTATACATAGGAAAAAACTTATCTCTTAAAATTAGGCAGACTCTTATTGAGTTACTAAGAAAATATAAACATGTATTTTCTTGGTCTTATGATGACTTGAAGGCTTATAGAGTGGATCTCTTTCAGCATGAAACTCTATCGAAAGGAGCTAAACCTTTTAGACAAAAATAGAGGCCTATTAATCCAACACTAGTACCACATATGCAAGAAGAATTGGTAAAGTTAAGAGATGTTGGAATTATCAAATGAATTAGGCATTCTTCTTGGGTGTAAAATTTAGTTCCTATTAGAAAGAAGAATGGTGATATTAGAATTTGTGTTGATTTCAAAAATTTGAACGTATCATCATTAAAAGATAATTATGGTTTGCCAAACATGGAGGCCATGTTGCAAAGAGTTATTGGATTAGAAATGATGTCTATGATGGATGGCTTCTCTAGATATAACCAGGTAGTGTTGAAGGAATTAGAGTAGTAAAAAACAATATATACAACACCTTAGGGTACTTATGTCTACAACATAATGCCTTTTGATTTAATCAATGTTGGTGCTACTTTTTAGAGAGCCATGGATGTGGCCTTTGCAGATATAATTGACAAAACTTTAGTAGTATACTAGGATGACTTGATAGCCTACTTAAAGGATGAGAATGAACATTGCATGCACCTTGAAAAGGTTTCCATTAGAGCTCTAAAATTTGGTATTTCTCTAAATCCTAGGAAATGTGCATTTCTTTTTACAAAGGGAAAATTGTTAGGTCATTTGGTTGGAAAAGAAGGAGTTAGGATAGACCCTGAAAGAGTTGAAGTCATAGATAAGTTTCAAAAACCCAAGAATGTAAAAGGAATTTAGTCTTTTTCTAGACAAATCAATTTTCTTAGAAGATTTGTCACAAATTTTGTTGAGATAAGTACACCATTTCAAAGATGTTAAGAAAGGGCTCTAACATTAGATGGGATGAAGAACCTAGCATGGCTTTTCATAAAATAAGGCAAGCAATAAAAGATTTTCTTGTCTTGAGGGAACCTAATTATTCAAAGCCAATGCACATATTTTCCTTTGCTTCATTTCATAGTATAGCATCAGTATTCTTGTAGAAGAATGAAGATGGATATGATTAGTCCATAGTATTTTTTAGTAAGCCTCTATAGGCTACAGAAGTGAAATGTGATATAAATGAGTAGGCTTATGCATTGGTCAAATATGTGAAGGCATTTAGATGCTATTTTATGGGAGATATTGTAATTATATTTGTTCCAAGTGTTGTAGTAAAAGACATCTTCTCATAACAAGAAGTTTCAGGAAGAAGATGTAGATGGATCAACATGATCCAAGAGTTTAATATAGATATTCAAATTACTAAATTGGTAAGAGGTCAAGGACTTGCCAAGCTAGTGGCAGAATAAAACCTTGAAGCAAATCAAATAAATCAACTTAATGGTGATGGCATAGATGGGCTATGTAATATGGATACCTATGAATGGTATAAGGATATCATATTTTACTTGCAATACATGAAAGATCCACAAGGATTAAATGAAAATTAGAGAAGGGCCTTAAAGTTATAGGCTATTAAATATGTTATTATGAGTGGATAACTATAGTGAAGAAGTATAGAAGGTGTGTTGATGAAATGTGGTGATGAGAAACATGCATCAACAAATTCTTGATGAGATGCATCATGGATCATGTGGAGGCCATTATATGGCTAATACAAAATCCCATAAGGTGATCAAAATAGGATTTTGGTGACCTACTCTTTTTAAGGATGCATATAAGCTTGTGAGGAAATGTGATGCATGTCAAAGGTTCAATTGAAAATTGAAATTCTCTAGAAATATATAATTAAAACTAGTAGAGGTACAAGCACCTTTTCAGGAGTGGGGAATAGATTTTATAGGTGAGTTTGAAAACAAGTCAAGTGAAGGACATGCCTAGATACTAGTAGCTACTAATTATTTTACGAAATGGGTAGAAGCAATCCCTACTAGAAAATCTACTAGTAAATTAGTGGTGGATTTTATTTTGAATAATATTATTATCAGATTTGGATGTCCAAAGAAAACAGTTACAAAAAATGAAATGTGCTTTAGAACTTAAGAATACAAGGATTTTTGCAAGAAATATGGTATAACCAAATCCACCTCTTCCCCATACAATGCACAAGGAAATGGGCAGGCTAAGTCAAGAAACAAAAGCCTACTAAAAATCATTAAGAGGATCCTAGAATAAAATAAAAAGGCCTGGGATTCTAAATTGCCATTGGCACTCTGGGCTAACAAAGTAACAATATAGAAAGCTATAGGATGTGCATCATTTGATCTAGTTTATGGAATACTAGCTAGACTATCTCCGAATAATTTAAGGGGTATATACAAGTTTTTTCAGCATTATGATGATGATCTCATTGATGAGATACATATTATAATGGATGACATTATGTAGATAGATGAAACAAGAAGAGATGCCTCTGTCAGGAATGCAAGATTGCAAGTTTAGGTTAAACATTTGTATGACAAAAGATTAATATCAAGAAAATTTTGTCCTAAAGATATGGTATTTTTTTGGAATGCCAAATTGGAAGAAAAAGTTAAACATGGTAAATTTGATCCCATCTAGTTAGGACCATATCTCAATTATGAAAATTGGGGCGAGGACTCTTATTTCATAACAGAGTTATTAGGTAGTATTCTAGAATTGTCAGTTCATGGAAAATTCTTGAAGAGATATTTCTACTAAAATGCTTGTTTTTCCATGAACATTAGTTACATTTTGTACTAAATGTATATCCCTATACAATTTGGTTTTTCCTATTGTTCTATTATTTTCCCCTACTTTATCAAGCATTTCTCTCTGAAGTTTTCATAAGTTTTCATGTGTGTGATCTGCTCACCCCATAAATTTTGAATTCTTGCATGGATACAAGTTATCTATCATCCCTAGATAGAGCCACTAATGGCTTGATTTTTCATCTAGTGATTTTTTTTGTGATATCCTATGAAAATCAGGAAGAAAGTTTATTTCAGTTGCTTAAGGTTTCAGAAAATATGTTTTTGTCATAAAAAACCCTAGGGCAATGGTCATATTTTGTGTTTGGTTGAAATGTTAGTGAATTTACATACAAGCATAAAAAGAGATACATAAAAACTTAGGTTATATGTTAATTCTTTATATCCCTAAGTTTTTTAGCCTCTTCATCTATTATAAGTCGCCTTATAAGTCATGTCTCTTAAATTTTTTAATTTCTAATGTTGCAATTGAAGGATTCGAGAAAATACACAAATCAAATTCACAAAGCCCTCGAATACGTGCATGTAGAAAACCTATCATAGAGAAGAAAAAGACAAGAGGAGGCAAGGGTTTGCTCTGAAAACATGCAAATTGTATTCTCAAATAAATAAAAGATAAAGAATTATAAAGAGATCAATCCTTATAAAAGGAGATCGAAACCTAAAAAGAGTAACCTAATAAGTTACAAAGGGTAACCTAAAAGGTAAAAGCTATTCAATAATTATTAATTAATTATTAAATTGAGAATGCAAAAAGAACATAAAGAGAAATCTTAAGAAGGGAGAAAAGGAAATTTAATTAATGAAATTAAATTAACCTTTTTCTCTAACACCCCCTCTTAAGATGAGCAACAATGTAGTCACAAACAATGTAGAAAGAGAAAGGAAACAACAATGCAATACTGAAAGAAGACTTGGGTCCAAGCAACAAGGCCTAATGAGGTACCCAATCACAAAAAATTATTTATAAAATAGAGAAATAGAGAAAAGCCAATGGAAAAAACTCTACTCCAAAAAGAGATAGCTAAAAATTTAGTGAAGTACTATAGAAGCCTCCAACTAGAGGAATTGTTCCAAAAGATAAGAACAAGAGGAATCATGAAGAAAACCACTGAAGCATGTAGAAGTTGCAAACTCTATCAAAAAGAAATGGTTAATCTGTAGAACTTCCTCTAAAATAGAACTTGTCTAGGTAGAGAAGACTATAATTTGTATTGAATCAAGAGACAAACAAAGGAAAACAACTAAACTCAAAAATACAGATGGCATGAAACACCAAAGCCTGAAGCATGAGAAACAATAGAAGAACCCCCCCCCTCCCAATGCAAGCAAGGGTGAGGTAATAGTCAACTGGAAAAGTGAGCCAAAAGAACTGCAAATCAAGGAACCACGATCAACATGCATGAAAGAGTACATAAGTGTGTACTGAGGTGATCAATCTTAGACATGTCATGAGGCTAATGTCATGGAAGGGACACTCACTAGACAAAGGAAGATGGCAAACAAAGGAAAACATTAACCCCCCCCATGGCACTTTATCAGAGTAGTGCATCTATAATAGGGCATAAGACATAATGAATCCTAAGAATACAATAATCTATTTGAGTGTCCTCAGATGACACTACTCAAATCAGAAGGCAAAACAAGGCAAATAACTAAAATGAAAATACAAATGCAATATGGCACTTTACCTCAGTGTGTTTGCAAGAATTCATACAAATGATATCAAAAATGATCAAAAAGAGAAAGGAGCTTATACAATAGATAGTATAGCCCAAAAAACAAGATCACATGCCACAAAAATGATCCCCAAACCTGAAACATCCAATATACCCACCATAGAGTAATAAAGCAAAAAAATGATAGAAAGAGCATGGAGCAAAATCTGGAAGAAAAACTAGCATTTTTGAAAAGAGTATTGAACCAGCTTTCCAAAAATATAACATTTTCAATAAATAAAGATGGGATGCTCAAGATATGCCCTCCTAAGTGAAAAAATGAAAATCCATCTTTGATTGCCCAAATAGGCAACCAAACTACATTAAAACCAAAAAAACACCTACACCATTGTCTCGATCTTAAAACTAGCTTTTTGACACTTCTTTTGGATTGAAAAAAGACCTCCATATGCTTAAGTTATGGCCAAAAAACCAATAGCAGGACAAAAAAAGACCTGAAGTGCATGCAAGAGTGTTGATGTAGTGCTAATGTCATGATGATGTCAGCATTTAACTTCTTTAAATTTGATAGCCTAGGGGTCGTTGCAATAAAAAAAGACTTCTATGTGGCAATGGGCCCAAAGAAGAATGACATGGCACTTGACACATGGCAAGTACTGACATGGCACCAGTGACATGTGGAAGGTGCCTATGGTGCCACATAGTTGGGGAATGCAAAGCGGATGGAGGGCGGTGGAGTGGTGGATGTAGGTGGTGGCACCATTGGTGATGTTGAGCTATAATCTCAGTAGTGATTCCAGTAGTGGCAAGGTATCCTAGTGAGGCAGTCCTAGTGTTAGTGGCGTATCTTGGTGGTGGTGCAGTCTCGGCTAGTGGTCAAAAAATTTGCAAGCCGACAGAGGGTCAATGGTGCTGGAAAGCATTACCAACACCAAAAAAATGGGGTTGTAGGCTAGAAAAATTCATGCAACCTCTTTTTTTAATTTTTTTAAATCACCTTAGAGTGTGTGCAGGATGTGATATGGCCTTCTAGGCAAAAAAATTTGCCTCCCAAATCAATGTTGTATAAAATGGACAAACTTTATATGGAAACTAGGGTTTTGACACCTTCTAGATCCATATGTGACATCTGTTTGGCCTCAAACTACTCTAAAAATCAGCGACCCCCTATTTTCTTAGGAAATACCCCAAAAAAATTAGATCTGATTCGTCAAACCCTCATTCTCCCTTTTTCTCCACATAGAAAACAAGCTACAGTAGATCTAGCTATGATACCATAAAGAATTTGAGAAAATAAAAAAATCAAATCCACAAAGCCCTCAAATACCTACATGTAGGATACCTGTCACAAAGAAGAAAAAGACAAGAGGAGGCAAGGGTTTGCTCTAAAAACATGCGAATTGTATTCTCAGATAAAGAAAAGATAAAGAATTACAAATGGATCAATCCTTATAAAAGGAGATTGAAACCTGAAAAGGGTAACCTAATAAGTTACAAAGGGTAATCTAAAAGTTAAAAGCTATTTAATAATGACTAATTAATTATTAAATAGATAATGTAAAAAGCACATAAAGTGAAATCTTAAGAAGGGAGAAAAGGTAATTTAATTAATAAAATTAAATTAACCTTTTTCTCTAAGATATCGTTTCAATCACAACATCACTCCTCTATGATCACTAACTATTTTGAAGGATGCAAAGATATGAAGCAATTAGGATAACAATCATCATGATATCACAGATGTTAGTGCTAACTATCAAGTTAGGGATGTGAAGGAGTGATTCATTAAGATTACATGATCGTGTCTTGGTTTTAGCTTAAGGATTTTCAAGTTTCAAAGGTGCAAAAGTTAACAAAAATAGTTAAGAGTAATCTATGATTAAGGTGGTGAAGTAACAAAAATATGTAATCATGACTTTGTAGGGCTAAATGATGAGTTAAGGTGTCAAGTTGCAAGGTTACGATGGAAGGTAGTAGTCATCTTCAAATGGTTATCACAACATCGCAAATAGTAGTGTAGTTAATAATTTTTGAGTTGTAAATTTGTGAAGACCATTCACCACTTTAAAGGAAATGGATATCATACTGTCGCAAGAGATAAAACTGCTAAGTCCTTAATGGTTACGAAGTGTCAACAGAGTAAAAGTCAAGGGTTTTGATACTTCATAGATGACAAGATAGATAAGACATTTTAAGTCATAGATGTGCAAAAAGTGATTAGAATAGCTAAAGCTAAAGGCTATCCAATCATCACAAGGCTTTAATGGCAGTTAAGTTCCTTGGTCACAAAGCTGTGAAAACAAGATAGTAGTTATCCAAGATAGTGATTACAACATCGCACAATTAAAACAAACTTTGTGTCTAGCCATTTCAAAGAGGTGACAAGGTAAATATTCAAGTCGTCATAAGTGAAGGAAATATTAAGACCTGGACTATGGAGAAGTTGCAAAATGGTTAGTATGAAGTAGCAATGATGTGAAGAGATGTCAAATAATAGTTTCACTTGATCACCACAGCTAATGAAGTAAAGGGATAGAAGGTTGTGAAGGTGCATAAGGGTCAGTTTGATGGTCATCACCATTTTGTAGTGGTTAGTGAACTACAGTGATAAATAGTTATGAAGTGATAAAAGTTAAAATAAAAGAAAGCACAACATCGAAAGCTTGGCCTAGCAATTAGGAAAAAGGGTAGTGAAGCTTTGAAACAGTTAATGATAAACCATTTTGCACAGTTGTAGCCAAAAGTAATGAAAGACATAAAATTATGGTGAAGTGGAAAATAAAAAGTAATCACAATGTCGCAACCTTCAGTTTTAAAAGCTTTAAATAGTTTTTAACGGCCATGTTTGAGCTAGAAAAAAGAGATATGAGCTAGATGTACAAATAATGAAAAAGTGAAGATTTTGACAACTTTTTGAGGATTGATAGGTTTTAAAGCATGCTAGTTTTAAATGTCATTAATGACACACTCCTTTCCAAAAATAGATAAATTCCAAGGTAAACATATATTTCATTACCACTTGCACAAGTATTTGAGATTTTTGAGTAGAGTTTGAGTTGTTGAGTGGACTTGAGTAGATTTACATCATATAACACTCAGAATTATTGAGATAATCTCACAGAAATGGTGCAAAAGGAAGGTGAATTGATAACACAAGATTTAATTGAAGAGTGTACCTCGACAATAAAAATTCCTATTTTATTTGTAGAAGAGTGGATGCAAATTCTACCTAGATCTTCTAATGCACAATCTACAAATGACCATGTTTTTAGAGACCCTTATGTCTTTTATAGAGATGCAAAAGTTCCTGATAGGAATGGGAGTGAATTATTCTAGTTCTTCTACAAGAATAGAACATAGAAAGTTCCAATTTCAAACCCCTATACAAGAAACCTAGGGAAGTTAATTATGCCTAAGGTCTTCAGTCATGTTGACCTAGTCAAGGTGCTAATAAAATGCTATAATCTAATCAAAAAATCTTTTCACAAGAAGGATAGAAGCATCTTCTTAGCACTAGATAAGGAGACATTCATAGACACATTCTATTTGGGAGGTCCAATGTCATTTCCTATTGACATGGACAAATTGAATGAGAATTTCAAGAACCAGAAGAGTTTCTACATGGGTAGAACAATGATAAGGCACATCCTTATGTCAAAGAAATAGAAGGGAGAATTTCCAAAGAAGAAAGAGGTGGAGGATATTATGCCCCTAGAATTCTTCCAAAGATACATATGAAATACTATCTTTGGTCTCAACAAGGCCCTAGGTTCAAATGGAATCGTGAATGCTCTAGGTGGACACTATGTCATTGCTTTGAATATCCAGGACCCTAACACCAATGTTGGGTATGATTTTTTTACTTCCATCATCAACAAGATTCATGAGGAAATTGTTACTATGCAATAGGGAAAATTGGAGAACATCAAGTTCTTTCACTACTCATGATCATGCATCTAACAATGTTTAGAAATGTAGAGTTTTTTTATCAAAGTTTCTTCAAGTGTACAGAGGAATGGGTAGAAAGAGTTTCTGTGCAATGCTAGACTAGGGTATGGCAAAGATTTCACCCATACTCTAATGTTATTTCTTTTTATAATGATTTTGTGTACTCTATCTTAAAAATGATAGGGTTGGTTAATGAGAGAATACCTAGGAGTGTTAGGAGGGTAGTTAAGCCCAATATGTGTTTTGATATGGGAAAACAACTAGGGCATGATTGGGAAGTATTTTTCTTTTTGAAGAATATAATATTATTAAAATTTATGGATGCCCCCAACCACCTCACATTCTACCAAAATATGTCCCAGAGAAGTTACGTTTTGTAGAATTTTTCTGGCAATTGATATCATTGAATAGAGAATACCTAGGAAAAACTATCAAAATGGAGACATTTTTGTGTAGATGCATCAATGTAGGAGATTTTCATATAGGAAAAAAATTCTATAGATGAAATTGAACTTCCCAAGGTAGGATATTTTCTTACATTCTAATCTCATTGAGCTTCCCTCTTAGACTATCAGATTTGGCTCTCAAAAAAATTATATCTCCTCCATAAATTATTTGTATAGCATCCACATCTTCTTTGCAGTGTCACAATCTTTGATGTAATCAAACTATAAGTAACTTATGGCAAAGGAAATCTCCAAAATTGTCTAATTGTGTTATTTATTCTATTTTAGATCATTAGTAGTTCAGGCTCCAACATGATCAACATGCTCAGTGGTGATGGTAGATTGTGCATGGTCTCCAAGACCTCCTAGGTGTAGCTTCATCAAACTTTTCCATGTAGGAAAGTTTTCCTTGTTCAGTTTGGGCACCTCCTTTTTATACAACTTGATCTTTAGCTCTTAGTACCTAAGGATTGGCATTCTGATACAAATTGTTGGAATTCTTTAGAATAACGGAGAGGGGGTGAATCAGTTATCCAAGGTCTAGATGTAAAAATGAAACTTTTTAGTACTAATCAATTCCATATCCATAAAACCTTAACATGTATGCATCCCTTAGATCATACAATACCCTAACCTAGTAGATTACTATCCTAGGTCAGAATAACTTTGCAAAAATATAAACATGAAATACCATAAGCACATTCATACAATTTGACACAAGGATTTTATGTGGAAATCTAATTTGGGAAAAAACCACCTATAACATGATACTAATTCTCACTCTTATGAAGTGATGCCTTGTGAAAGGCCAAACCTATTAAAGGTTACAATACACACCATTAAATGTAACCTAGTTAAAGGATTTCAATCACCCTATAGGAGTGAGCCTTGTTAGAGGACTTTAGACCATTCTATTAGATTTTCACCTGGTTAAAGGATTTACAAATGGTTGTTAGGTCAACCTTAACCCAAAGGATTTTATCCACATTGGTACAGTTATTAGAAAGCAATAGTTGGACTTGATCTGATAAAAAATTGTGACTCACTTATAGATTATAGATCTATATTTTAGTCCTCCATTCTACTTGGCATTCATATTCTTTAGCTCTGATAGCTTGTTCATCCTTCAAGCATTCATCTTGTTCAGCCTTCTTGTTTTGTATGTCGACTGCAGCCTCTTCTGTTCAGCCACTAGATGAAGCAATACCCTAGACTCCTTGTCTTCTTTAGGTTCTCACACATGACAACCTTTGATTCTAACCAACTATCTCTATAAATAGAGAATTTAGATTTTTTTTGCTTAACTACAATCATTCATTTTAGGGTTAGGCAAGATTTAATGAATCTACCCACTTTTCTATTTGGTTCCTCTTGATAATTCCTCTTCAATATTCCTTGAATTCACCTCAAAATAGTTTACCTTGAATTATGTGCCACTAGCTCATCATTTTTATCTTCCAAATGCTTCACATAATTCAAGATATCAAATTTGTCAAATCTTTAATCTAACACTATTTTTTGTCACTCGACATCTATACTCTTCTATCACTCGGCCAACACTAGTTCACTTGGAAAACAATAAATTTTACTGATGCTTGACACCAACTAAACTTTACTTGACATATACTAACATTCACATGGCTTGCACTATTTTTATTGTTTTCTTGGAACCTATTTATTTTCAATTAGCTTCTATTGATTTCTACTCGACTTGCACTGACTACTCGGCAAGGCTTGGCAAACACTTTTCTTACTTGATCTTCTTCCAGTACTTGGTCTTAGTGCTCCTTTTATACACCAAATAACTCAACCTTTCTCTAGGTGCTCTTGTTATCTCCTCTTTCCAAATCATCTTCATCAATCAACTAAATGATAGCTTTCAGAAAAAAAGCAATTTTCACACTAGAAGGTAGTAGGTTTGACATCATTGACAAAATAATGATTGTTCCAATACATGCTCTATACTCCAAAACAATCACTTTTCAATAGCTCAATATTTCTACATTTTTCATTTTTGGTAGTAAAGCATGGGTGTTTATTCTTGATGCTTAAAGGAAATCTATGGAGAAGAAAATTTGACCATTCATCTTTGTTGGCTACTATGAGGATGTAAAGGCATATAGGTTGTTTGATCTTGACTCTAGAGAGGTCTTGTTTCAACAAGATTTCTGGTTTGATGAGCATTTTCCCCTTCCAAATTATCCCTCCTTTTATTCCTCCTCATTTCCTACTCCTTCCTCTTCATCTCTTGAAGATGGTCCATCTTATAAGGATGATGCAAATGATAATCCACCATTACCACCACCATCAGTTGCTCCATATTTTACTAGGTAGGCCATGTTATAGTTGAGGTAGTTGGCCCTTTGGTAGTGGATCCTACAGATGCACGTCATACTCAAGCTCATACATCTGGTTTTATTCTTCTAATTCATGCTATTTCTATGGATCCTTGGAGATTTTCAGAGGTGATGGGACACCTAGAGT
This sequence comes from Cupressus sempervirens, assembly GCA_028749045.1. Classification (NCBI taxonomy): domain Eukaryota; kingdom Viridiplantae; phylum Streptophyta; class Pinopsida; order Cupressales; family Cupressaceae; genus Cupressus; species Cupressus sempervirens. Next base: position 654,857,781 of record CM053788.1, read on the forward strand.
GGGATTTGGCCATGGATGAGGAGTATTCTTCTTTGATTTTTGAAAGGAACAAAGTTGGTTCAGTGCAAATGGTTCTACCATACCAAGTATGTTGTAGATGGATCTATTGATAAGTGTAAGGCACATCTTGTTGCAAAGGGATTCTTGCAGGTTGAGGGTATTGACCATTTTGAGACCTTTTCCCCTGTTGCCAATATCAACTCTATACATTTTGTACTTGCACTATCAGCTTTACAAGAATGGTCAATCTTTTAGATGGATGTGAAGAGCACAGTTTTGCATGGTGATTTTCGTGAGGAGATCTATATGGAGTAGCCTCAGAGATTTGTGCAGGGCTCTTCCTTAGTTTTTTGGATTCAATGTTCATTGTATGGTCTCAAACAAGCCCCTTAGGCTTGGTATGAGAAGATGGAATTGTTCTTTCTTTCTACACACTTCACATGCTATCATTCTAATCATATAGTGTATATTTAGCATCAAGGGGTTGATATTGTGATACTTGTGCTTTATGTTGATCTCATCATTACTATTAGCTCATCCTCCATGATACAAAGTATTCAAAGAAAATTGATGGAGTAGTTTGAGATGATAGATGTTGGTATTTTGCATTATTTTTTAGGCCTATAGGTTACTTAGATTTCTGATGGTATTTCCATCTATCATTAGAAGTATGCTCTTAATATGCTCTGGTGCCTTAGCATGCTTTATTGCAAACCTACCCCTACACCATTTCATTCAAGTGTTGTCTTGTATACCACTTGTCTTACTACTTTAGTGGATCCCACTTTACATCGACAATTGGTTAGCATTTTTTTGTACCTAACACACACTCGTCCTGATCTATCCTTTGTGGTTGGTTTTATTTCTTTTTTTCGCATGATCCTTATGAGATCCATTGGCAAGAAGCCAAATGTATCTTGTGGTACATTTAGGGCATTATACATTTTGGCATTTACTAGACTCTAGATCCCCACACATTGTTGGCTTTACTAACTCTAATTGGGTTGGTGACACTGATGATAGGAAGTCTACATCTGGCTTCTTTTTTCTGTGTTGGCTCTATCCTATCACATTGTCTTACAAGAAGTAGTTTTCTATTGTATTATCCTCTATAGATATCAAGTACCAAGCATCATTGTTAGCTCATGGCTTTGATAGTTGATGATTGAGTTTGGGTTTCCTCCTAGTACTCCCACTCTTCTTTGGTGTGATAATTAGAGTTCCATACATATTTCACACAACCCTATGGAGCATTAACATACTAAACATATCAAGATCCACATGCACTCCATTAGACAGTTGATTCAGGATGCTATTCTCCTCTTGGAGAATATTCCTATAGAAGCCTAGGTTGTTGACATCTACCTAAATCATTTGCATCGTTGTGCTATCTTTCGTTGCATAGCATGCTTAGGTTGAAGGAAGTTATCCTTGGGGGATCTTAGTAAGGCCTATTGAAAACTTACAATTGGAACAATTGTTATTTTTTCATTTATGAGACATATTGCTACCTAATCTAAATGTCATAGCTATTTGATTGATGAAGAGGATTTGAAAATTTGCTCATATTAATAGCACTTAGAGGAAATATGTTATGAAAAGGAAGTTAGAATGAATATTTGATTAGATAGACTTTGATAAGGAAAATTGATTGTTTATATTATGAAAGCTAAGGAAAGCCAAGTAGAAGTATAAAATATAGTTAGTGTCAAGCAATGCTAGTGTCAACCAAGCTGCAATTAGTGCCAAGACAATCTATTATTGACTGATCATTAGCATTGACTGAGCCAGAAAATTGATGCTAAGCTAGAAAGCTTTATAGAAATTGAGTATTTCAGTGATGACTGAGTACTAGAATTTGGAGATTATTGAGTGTCAGTATAAGAATGAATTCAAGGAAATCATGAAATCAAGTTGACTCAGTTGATTTCTTGAGAGATGTAAACCATGTTGAAGATAATATTGATGAGTTGTATCATTGAATTCAAGGCAATGATTAGACAAAGACCTAACAGATGAATTCTAAAGAAGATTCTAGAAGAAGATCAACAAAATGGATAGATACACTGAATTGAGTTGAATATAATTGTAAACCCTAAGATCTATGGTGGATGTATAAAATGGTAAAGCACAAGTTATCTATTAAAATGTATATATATATATATATATATAGTTAAATAAATAGTGCAGATAAGTTCCAAGTGAGTCTGTGAATGTGTAAATACAAAGCTTGTATGTGAAGAGAGGCATACAGAGAAAGGTTGATTAGAAACACATGAGTGAGTGAATGCAAAGATAACAAAGGAAGCTTGCAGATATGATGTTGTTATTGATAAGTGCAAAAGAGAAAAAGGCTTAAGTGTTGATGAGAAGAGTGGATTGATTTCTTGAAAGGTGTCCAAGAAATCAAGATCAAAGATGTCAGTGGAAGGCTTATCAGCAAACTAGCATAAGGACTAAACATAGATATCAATCTAAAAAAGTGAGTTTTAATTACACAGATCAAAACCTATTATTTCCTTTCTAGCCATTATAAATAGTTTATATTGAAATCCTTTTAACAAAGCTTGAACTAACAGTCATTTGAAGACTTTACAGCCTATGTAAATCCTTTAACTAGGTGACATTCTAAATGGAATGATCAAAGTCCTCTTACAAGGCCACTCCTAACAAGATGAATAAATCCTCTAACCAAGTTACATTCAACAGTGTGTTTTGTAACCTTTAACAAGGTTGGCTCCTAATAGAGCTCACTTTGAAAGGGTGAAAAATAGTGACATTTTTTTGGTGGTTTTTCCCAAATTGGGTTTCCACATAAAATCCTAAGTGTCAAAACTATGATGATTCCTTTATGTGTTTACACTTGATAATGTTTTCATTAAGCAATGCAAGTTATTTTTATGAAATTTTTAAAGTATCAACTGAGCAACAATAAGAGAAGCAGAACAATGAAGTGTTTATTGTTTTATTCTTCAAGTGGTACATATTGACCTTGAGTAACAGATTCACCCCCCTCCCACCCCCTCTTAGTTATTCTAAAAATTTCTAAAAATTGTTATCAGAGCTTCATGCTTACAAAGAAAATTTTGAAGGTACTTAAAGATAAACAATCATGAATAATAAGAGAGAAGTACCCGACATAAACAAAGAGAACTTTCCTACATGGAAAACCTTGATGAAGTTACACATATCTAGTATTAGTGATGTTTCTATACATGTTTAGAAGGAAAAGAAAAGAATTTTTGCATAGTTACCTCTTCTCCCCTTGAAGAAAATCACAGAGCAAGGGAACAAAGATTACAAGGGCATGGCACAGCAAAAAAATCACAAAGCAAGGGCACAGAGATCACAAGGGCACAACAAAAAAATGCAAAGCTCACAAGGGCATGACAATGAGATTCAATTATCACAAGGGAACAACAATGAATGGTTGGATATAAAGGCTCCATACACTGGCTTAATAATGGAAGCCAAGGATGTAACCATGCATCTATTGGCACACTCTCCATATTGTTAGAAATGTTTTAGAATAACTGAGAGGGGGGGTAAATTAGTTATTCAAGGTCCAACATGTGCAATTCAAACTTTTCAGCAAGTAAAGTGTGCCCATTTAACTATTCATTCATCTAAGCTTTAGCTATTTTATATAGCAAGTTACTATAAATCAACATGCAAGCATAACACACATAAAATCAACACATAACACAATGATTTACATGGAAACCCAATTTGGGAAAAACCACTAATAACATGCTACTCAATGCTCACTCTTTTGAAGTGATGCCTTGTGAAAGGCCTACCCTATTAAAGGCTTACAACACACTGTTAAATGTGACTTGGTTAAAGGATTTAACCACCCTGTTAGAAGTGGGTCTTGTTAGAGGGCTTTAGAACATTCACTTGGAATGCCACCCTATTAAAGGATTTACAAATTGTTGTTAGACCAACCTAAGTCCGTAGAATTTTCCTTCTATCCTAACTGATACAATTGCTAGAGAGTAATAATTAGGAGTTTTGACCAAATCACAACATACAACTCAACTTGCAAATTCCAGAGCACTTCTCAGCTCATAACATTGTCTGGATTTTAGTCTCTATAACTCTAATAGCTTACCCTCCTTTCAAGCTTAGTCACCTTGAGTCTTCATGCTCAATGTACCAGTGCAATCATCTCTCTTTGACTGCTTGATGAAGCCAAGCCTCTGTGCTCTGTTCTTCCTTCTCCTAGATGTCCTCTCCTTGACCCCCTTCTAACCACTTCACAATTTGGTACTCTATCGACTCTTGCTTCTTGGTCTATGACTCCTTAAATAGAAGTCTTGGAGTTCCTTTCCCGCTCGATTGTTCCATCCTTTAATTTCAATTTGCATGGATTAGGTGGGATTCATTGTATCTAACCCATATTATGTTTCTTCTAGAAACATCATGAAGAATCCACTTGAATTCACTCAAAAATAGTTTACATAGAATTTTGTGCCACCAGCTCATCATCCTTATCCTCCAACTAGTTCAAAAAATTCAAGGTAACAACTTTGTCGGCTCAGATTTGGTGAATCTTTTTCATTTAAAATAATGCAGCAGCTTGGCACTATTGAAATCCTGATGCTTGGCACATACTATGTTACTCAGCATCAACTATATTTTACTGATGCTTGGCACCTTCTATATCACTTGGCACTTGAACTTTGCTTGGCACACACTAGATTTTCCATTTGCTCGGCTCCAACTAAAAATTTTGCTCAGCTTCAACTAGCTTGCTTGACACCCACTAATGAACTTAGTTTAAGCTTTGTAGTCAACTTATCCTTCCAGTGTTTCTAAGTGTGGCCAACCTCTGTATCTTGAAGTATGTTATCAATACATCATTTAACCATTGTCTTAACTGATCCTTGCACTTCATTACAATATCATAACTCAACCTTTCCCTTAGGTGTTCTTGTTACATCTTATTGATCAAATCCTCTTCATCAATCAACTAAGTGGTAGTACTTGGATTTTATAATCAATTTTCATTCCTACAAATAGCAAGTTTGACATCAATGACAAAACAATGATTGAAAACATTATGTTAACAACAATATCCCTCTTTGATCTTCAACAATGATCTTTTCAATCAGATTTGCAACACATGTGAGGTTCTCAAGTATCTATTGTTGTTGTTAATTTGGGCATCACTATATGATCCAAAATGTTATAAAGTATTGAAGCTAGTAGTAACTTCTCCCATGTCTCTAGAAAATGTAGCATATGTTCAAGGTCCCTTAGCTCCCAAGTATTTGTAGCAGCTATTCTCACTACTAGAAAAATAACTTCAATGAAGAGTTGAGTGTAAGGAGTTGAAGAAGCAAGTTGTGTTTCTATGTAACTGCCATAGTCACAAGGCCCATTCCCTTGCAGAAGCATCTACCACAATGACATTACCTCTAAACCATGCAAAGGATGCAAATGTATGTATGTATGTATGTATATACATATATACATAGACTAGGAAAAATGGGTAGAGTTAATGTCATTGTTAATGGGCATTATATTTCCCCTACATACATACATTATGATCGCTACATTTTATTGCCATGCCCTTGTGATCTCTACATCTTGTTTTCATGTATGTGCATGTGTGTGTATATATATATACACACACATGCATATACACGAAAATAAGATATGTATGTATGTATGTGCATGTATATGTCTGTGTGTGTGTGTGTGTGTGTGTGTGTGTGTGTGTGTGTACATATATACATATGTATATGTATATACATACATACACACACATATGTGTGTGTCTATGTATGTATGTATGTATGTATATAAATAGAGAGATCTTGGTACAACAAAAAATTAATAAAACTCATTCAACATGTAGCATGGCCACAGATGCAATGGCAATGCCTATTGATAAGTAGATTTCTCTTTTTCTCTCTCATTTTTCATGTGTTTATTTCACTTGAACTATTATTTCTTAGAGTGCATTTAGTAATATTGGATTCATTTTATGTAGGACATGATGAGGACATTTTTGGATGTACCCATGTTAGATGTACGAGAATCACTAATGAATTGTGATAAATTTCTTGTGAGCAATGAAGATGGAGTTCCCTTGAGAGTAGCAGGAGGCAATGAGGAAATTCTAGGTACTTTAAAGATTGATCCTTTCTTAAAGATTTTAGATGTTAATGGGGAATTTAGATGTTGGGACGGTGGGTCCAAATGAGCTTCCACCTTCACATGGTTGGCTCTGATTAGTAGAGAATATTAAACTATTCTCAAAACTAAGTAAAACTCAACATTAACCTATGATTGCATGAAAACTAACTATGTGAATCTCTTGGTTTCAAGAAATGTAGAAGGATGCCATGGCTTAATATGAAATCTCAATTCATATGCATACAACATCAAGTGGAGCTGAAAAAATTCCAACAGGTTTGTATTTTTGTTAGACGTTTGCATAGACCTATTAAATAAATGTAAATGTGGTGGGTTTTTTCATCTCCACCTATTATCCATACATATAGAATGTGGTTGCATGTGCATTCTTTATCAAATCAATGGTATGATGATAACAAGAAATTTATTAATGGAATGAATGAATTTTATTAATGAATGAATGAATTTTAGATGTTAACAAAGAATTTAGATGTTGGGGGGAGGGTGGGACCAAATGAGCTTCCATCTTCACATGGTTGACCCTAATTAATAGAGAATATCAAACTATTCTCAAAACCAAGTTAAGCTCAACATTAACCTATGATTGCATGACAACTAACTGTTTGAATCTCTTGGTTTCAGGTAATGCAGAAGGACACCATAGTTCAATATGTAATCTCAATTCATATGCATACGACATCAGGTGAAGCTGAAAAAACCCAACAGGTTTACATTTTTTTTAGAGGTTTGCATAGACCTATTAAATAAATGTAAATGTGGTGGGTTTTTTTAGCTCCACCTATTTTCCATGCATATAGAATGTAGTTGCACATGCATTCTCAATTCAGAGTAGCACTCACAAGTTTATAAAATCAATGGTATGATGTTAACGGGGAATTTATTAATGGAATAAATTAATTTATTTTAGATGTTAAAGGGAAATTTAGATGTTGGGGGGGTGAGGGGGAATGAGCTTCCACCTTCACATGGTTGGCCCTAATTAGTAGAGAATATTAAACTATTCTCAAACCAAGTGAAGCTCAACATTAACCTATGATTGCATGACAACTAATTGTGTGAATCTATTGTTATTCCTTGGACTCGTATCACTTCTTGAATTATCAAATTAAACATAAGAAATATTTTAGAGCTCATTATAACTGGAGAAGTTGGGTGCCCTATTAATGACTATTAAAGCCATAAAAAGAAGGCATTGACTTCACCTGTTGAGGAGGAATATCTTGAGACCAAAGGTAGAACCATGCCATGACTAATAAATTTATATAAGAAAGCATTGACTTCACCTTGATAACATGCTTTGAAGACCAAAGGTGGTGTGGAAATTTTCCATTTGCAATGTTCTCCCCATGTTATTCAAGTGATCATGAATTCTTATTTGACCATCTTCATCCTCCTCAACAAGACATCTATTGAAAAGAGTTCTCCAACCAAGTGTTCCATAAAACTTAGTGTCTCATGTTGCAATGGCGGCACTTCTTCTTTCTCCAATGAAGAAACATGTTGCATCCAAGAACATCTCCTTCTCTTGCTTCCCTAGAGAATCATAGCTAATTTTAAGCCTCTTTGTGATGTCCTCGTGGGGGATCTGGGAATACTTATTTGAAGTCTTTCACCAATTCTTTTTAAATAATTCAGCAAGTCATTGCGATTGTGATGGCTTGCTCCGATGGATAGTCATTGCTCCTAGAGCATTGTCGTCACATACCCGTCGCAATTGTGACTGACTATTTTGATGGAGAGTCATCACTGCACAACACCACTATCACAGAGCTATCGCAATTGGGACAGCAAACTAAAAGCTTAAGCCATTGTATTTGTGATGGTTTATTCTCGCAATTGCGATGGCATGAAGATGAATTATTGCCCTTTCCTTCTTCCAAGTTATGGAAGCTTTTTCCATTGCAATTGTGACAAACACCCTTGTCATCACAATTTGCAACAACAAAAGTCTGATGCCCGTCTGATGGGAGCCAATTCATGGTACCATTACTGGGCAACAAGTGGCCATTGCAATTGGTCTGCCTCACAATAGGTGTATCATAGTCATGCTCTGGGCCATGCTTAGGAATAATGTATTCACTCTAAGGACTATTTTTCCCACTATGAGGTGCACTTAATCTTTTCAACCTAGGGATGTATACTTGAAATGGTCAGCACAGTATGTACACTAGGTCTCTTAATGAGTCACTATGCTTATGCTGCAAGAAAGTAAAATGCAAGGAAAAGAACTTACACTATTGCTACATGAAACTAACACACTTAACTCTATGAATATTGGAAATACAATGAAAAGTTAACAAATATTCCAACTCAGTTCATCCAATATAACTGTTCTCACAGATGTTATAGGAACATTCACGAAGTGTGATGCTACGGGAAGGAACTTACAACTTTTACTTACAATACTAAAAATGCTTGGAAATAAATCTATACTATCCTAATCTAATCCACCTTCCAAGTGGCCCCCCTTGGTCAGCTTCATCTAAACTACTAACACAAGATAGAAGCCAAAAACTATTTCATTACATTTTAGAAATTCATTACATGGAAACAACACATAGAACTATAAAAACACAACTCACTGTAAAAGTTCACAGTCTATTCCTATAAACTTTTTCCTTCTAACTAAACTAACACACTTGGTCTAATTCCTATATATAGGAGATCAACGCTTATTCTGAAACAGAAAAGTAAACAACCTAGCTATAAATCCATAGGAGAGAAAGAAGGAAAATAACAACTTAAGGTGAGAAGAAGAGATAACGGCTTAAGGCAGGAATAATAAAGTCTAAACATCTACTTGCCATAAGAATAAATGTAGAGAATGCAGTAAGTCTTCATAGCTCCTCCATATTCGATGTCGTGTCCTTTGGTACCATTATGACTTTCCTCCACCATGGCTACACCTTAGCCTTCTTTTCTCCTTGAATGCTATTGGTTGTCTTTATGCTCATTTTTTAATTCTTCCAATCATCTTCAGCTTCATTGCGAACAAGTTAGCTGTAATGCAAAGATAATTGCAAATAAGCATTTTAAAATTAAATTCAAATATAAGAACACCCATTTTGATAATTATATGAAATACTGCATCATATATATGATATTGGCAAAAGATGACACACTATCTACCCATAGGTTAATGATTGGTTTAGCTAAACATAGATCCACAAATGTCTTGATGAAAATGAAACAGAGTATTAACAAAGTGTTTTAAAACTATCATGAAATAGAGGCAATAATTAGCCTCATCAGCAATTGTGATGGCTTACCATCACAATTCTGGCCCAAATGTAGTAGTGGTCTTTTTGTTGTTTGGTTTGCATGTTATTCCATATGCTTTGTTGTAGTCCTTTTGGTTTGTCAGGCTTTCTTGGGTCATTCCCTTGTTGTGCCTTTGTCTTGTCACACCTATGTGTGTTTTATTGAATATCTCTAGTTTTGGATTACAGATCTCTTTTTTTTTAAAATAGTATAGGGTTTCAAGTTCCCTTCAAAACCCACTTTCACTTAATAAAAAAATATCATGATTTTCTATTATTGCATTGACTTAGCTAAATGTGTATTAATGAACATTATAAAAGTACTTTCTAACTATAATATTTGAAGTGCAATGTGAATCCTACAATTGGGTGTGGATCCCTAAAATTTCATTGATGTCATGGGTATTAATTGGATTACACCATCATCTATGTTATTATCCATCATCCTTAGATCCTATAAAGAAATTAAGTGAAATAAAATTGCTCTTTACCACTTTTTTTGTGGGGTTTTATACATAGGTTCAATGATTATAGATCAAATATCAGAAAAAATTAGTAGTTCAAAAAATTCTAAGAGGAAAAGGTTATTGAAATAAAGTATAATGGATCTCCATTCAAATTTTTATGTTTTATTTTAAAAGTTATTGAAATAAAGTCTAAGGTACCTCCATATAAATTTTTACAGGACTCTAACATATCAGTAGACCACCAATTATAGACATGTCCACTAATATGGGCATTAGGAGAGGATATTACCACCAAGTAGGAGGATATTAATTTAAATGATATTGTTCTTTCAATTACTTACTTTGAAATAGGAATCTTTTATGTTGTAACAAATAGAAAGACTTGTGTTGCTACAAGTATCTATGCGCTTAGGCGAACTAGTAACTTTTTGGAATGGAAAACTTTAATAGTTGGCTTGAAAGCCACTTATGGAGCAAGGTATAGAGAGGTTAAAGTAGAAAATGCTCTCAAATAGTCAGTAGAAACATGGTCAATAAATGTCACTATTGTAATTGGAATTTTAAAGCTATACTAGAAAAGGTGTTAAGCTAGAAATCAAATTTTGGTTGTCTTCAATCACTCATCTTTATAGGTTGCAAAATGAAGTCATGGACTATATATCTAACTAAAGGGTATTGAAAATGGATTATGTTATGATTAATAGAGAGTGTATGATTTAGTGGGATTATAGTTATTGAAATTGGCCTACCATCCTAAGGGATTATTACATATGGAAAGCCTTAAAGGAAGATAAAGGAATAGAGTGGCATTTTTTGCTATGAAAATGGAAATAACTTGTGTGATGCTTGGAAATTGATATATTTGATTTGTCATGCAAGGATTTGGCATTGTAAGAAATTTGATGTTGGCATATGTGGGTGACCTTTTTGGGTTGATAGTGGATATAAGTTTTTTTTTTTGTAGCATTGGACTATCTAGATTTCATGTTTATGATGCTATGAAGGGAGAAAGCTAGGGACCCATTATATCAAGACCCTATTTCTAGTCATTGCTTGAAGGGTATATTTAACCATGAGGATGTTGGAAGCTATCATTCTTGAGGAATTTGAATAAAGGCTAAAATAATTATTGAGAATATAAAGTAGCATTATGGAAATTATGGCCCCTGATGAAGGGTTTGATAAGAGGGTAGTGTTTTCAAGAAAGTTGTCTTAAGTGTTGGGTAAGAGAAGCTTCCAAGCTTGTAGAGTTACCTTAGAAGCATTGATAATATAATTGTAGAAGCATGTTATTGAGTTGCAAGAAAATGAGATAATATTGGATAAAATTGCCAAAACTCATGAATTTTGATGAACAATCAAATCATAGCCTCATTTCATGACATGTTCAAGCTTGTCATTAGTTTGACAATGTTACTTCTTGATAACAGATTTCTAATGAGAGTAAAGATAAATGTGTTGAAATGAATCATGATTTGTGTTGCAGTGACAAAAGGATGTTCATTTGTAGCTTTAATGAAGATAACCCCAATATCAAGGAATGAGTTATACAAGGTGAACAAGAAATGGAAAACTATACCTCCAAGGAACATAAATGCTCATGGAAATGTGTAGCATTTTCTTGGTCTAGGTGTTTATTACAATAGTGTGTGGTGATACATTCATCATTAGCTCATTAATGTTCCAAGAATTTTTTTGGAGTTAAACAAAGACAAAGCAAAGGTGTAAAATAGAGCAAAAAGGTCATTTACAACAAAGTTGAGAACATACCATTAACAACACACTAGCAAAATAGCTAGTAACCTACATCAACAATGGGAGGAGAATAAGCCACTAAAGATTGATCTTTCCTAAACCAGTGAACAACCATACAACCAATACTATCATTAAGATTCATACCATAGGGGGGAGCAAGTGAAGAAATCGTCATTGTGAAACTATCAACACAAGGATAAGAATGCTACCAAGGTTGATCATTGTTAGCTAAGGATTGGAGTTAAATGAGAGCAGTCATTGTAGAAAATTTCACATAGATAGAGATGTAGGTGCATGGTCCATAAGATCTAGAGAGACTAAATCAGCAACAAGAGCAACAGATTGATGAGAATCATTAACAACTTGAGAAGAGTCATTGCAAAACAAGTCCAAAATTAGGACAATCAAATGCTCAACATTAGCATCCTTCCACCAAGTGGTAATGTCTCTACAACATGAGGCAATATTTTGTTGTCAAGTGAACAAAATAGAAACATTGATGACAATGAAAAGGGTGATCATCATAATCCAACAATTGAGCCCATGGGCTATCCCCAATAATGAGAATCACGTACCCAAGAAGAGGTGGCAATTTGTCAAGAAAATCAAAATTCATGCAATGGTGGAGAGGCCTAGGGAGGCTATGTATCCACATTAAAAAATGGTCCATAGAGTTGTGAATGGCCTTAAAGAAAGAATTATCCAAAAAATAAAGGGTTAAAATACAAAGATAAATATAGATTGGACACAAATTGAGTGGTTCAAAAAAAAGGTTGAAGGAGGTCAAGAGTTTGGCAGAAAGAGAGTGTATCCCCAAGCCTATAGATTGTTCATCGCCAAATCTCGGTCATCGGGAGAACTAAAACCAACCAAAAAAAAACCTTAGGACAAGAGAAAAGCTCAATGTTACTAGAAACTAAAGGTTTCCAAGAATCCATCACCCAACAACAAAGATATGACAAAGAAAGTTGGCCAACACTATCATAGATTAATGCAATGGTTGACTTTCCAACAAACTTCAAAGTTGAGTCACAAGAAGTTATTATATAAACCCTTATAATAATTAACATAATGAAATGAGGAATTGAGGTCCCTTTCATGACCTTACTCAAATAAGCCTCAATTTTATCTAACGTTTTAATTTCTCATTCTTCATATTCCCTATGTCTTTATATAATATTTTCCAGCTATATATGTGAGTTGAGAGGACCTAAGAAGTTCTTGATTTAGGCAAAAGTGAGTTTGTAAGGGGCCTTGAAACCCTATACATAAAAAGGTGGATAAAAGAATCCCACAAAGAAAAATCATTGCCACAAATAGAACATTATCGATCTAACAACCCCAAAAAGAACCCTACAACATATATCATCATCCCAAGAGATCCACAAGGTACCAATAGAACTAAAGAGACTAAAAAATGGTAGTCAAAAATGAAACACACAAAGCCCAAACTGCCCCTATGGGTTTTGAAAATAGGCTCTCAATACCTAGAAAAGAAACCAATTAAGATGTCCCTTTTGTTCCCTTCTTGTGGGAATGAAAGGTCATATTGAAAGAAGGTGAAGACTTCTTTGAGTTTTTACCTATGATTGGAATCTAGCTATCTTTCACCTTAGTTGCCTCTTCTTGCCAAGCTAGAGAATCCAAAATAGAGGACCCAACACTTGAGCAAGGGTCAATGCACTACAAAGAATTGGCAAGGGTAGGACCATAAGCAAGCCTAGAGATAGCAACATTCTTCTAGGAAGACCTAGTAGACTCACTAACAAAGGCTTTAACATTCGACAATGTACAAGCAACAAAAACTAAATCAACTGATCAATACCTTATCAAAGCATTCGTTGACCCATGAGATGGAGTCGTTAGCATTAACCATGAATAGAAATAAAAATTGCATGCAAATATAACCAATATCAACGAATAATAAATCGCACAGAAGATAACACAAGACACAATGATTTAATGTGGTTCACCCAATCCCTAGGCTACATCCACCAACAAAAAATCTAATATTATTATTATTTAGTGATTACAATCTACAATCTCTTACATCTCAATACTGTTGCAAGAAGCTACAATATCATCACCATTGTGAAATCCCTAACCCTAAGCCTTTTTATGCAATCCTTTTTGGCTTACAAAATTAGGGCTAGAATATGTCATCCAATAGAAAAATAAGAGTCAATGCATTTTACAATAGTAGTCACTTTTGGCTTTGGGGGCGCTACCCTCGAAAACCCCTGTGGGGGTGTTGCCCCTCGACCCCACCCTATACTATGATAGGGAGTGCACTTGGGGCACTGCTCCTTGACCTCATCTTAGGGGCATTGCCCCCAAATTCTTGTAAAAATAATCTGGGGGGAAACCACGCCAAATAAACCTCCAAGTCTAGGTAGGCTCCACATCACAACAATCTCCCGCTTGGAGACTAATCAAACTCCACAACAATAACCTCCCATTTGAAGATTGATCATAGCATCACTAGACCTATAACTCCCAGTGGAATATCAAACCACGTTGGACTTTGTTGTTCTTTTATTTTGTTTAGTCTAGAAGACCAACTAAACCTAAAGAGGAGTTCAACTTCTCCTTTGTTACTGCCTTGGTAAACATATATGTTGGATTATCATATGTATGTATCTTCTTCAGCTTTAATTGTCCATCATCCAAAATTGACTAAATGAAATGGTACCACAAGTGTATGTATTTTATCTTTAAATTTAGAGCATAATTCTTGGCAAGATGAACGACACTTTGGCTATCTATAAACAAATAATTATCCCTTTGTGGGTGTCGCAATTCTTCTATGAAGAAATGAAGCCATATCATCTCCTTGGGTTCTTTTGTAGCAGTAACATACTCTATCTTTATAGTGGATAAAACATTAACCTTCTACAATCGAGAAATTTAACTCACTATTGTCCCACATATAGTAAATATATAACTTACAATACTTCGCACGGTATCAATATCCCCCATCAAATCTGAGTCAACATAGCCCTATAAAGTAATAGTAGAACCCCAAAAATGTAAACAACTCCTGCTACCTATGCAATATCTGTCTTAGTACATACAATGGCATGCATTAAGCTCCCTATAGCTGAAGCATAGGGCACCTTGGACATTTTGTCCTCCTCTTCCTATGTCTTGGGACACATCTCCTCAATCAATTTTAAATGGCCAGGTAAATGTGTGCTGACAAATTTAGCATTCTCCATAAAGAAATGTTGCAACACCTTTGCAATATAATCAGCCTGAGATAAAGTCAATTTTCTATTTTTCCTATCTATACAAATCTTCATACCAAGGATTTGTTTTGATGCCCCCAAATCCTTCATAGCAAATGGATGTGCTAACTGTTGTTTTAACCCCTTAATGTGATCCATGTTAGACTCAACTACAAGCATATTATCAACATAGAAACATAAAATAATGTAGTTGTCATCATCTAACCTCTTAAAATAAACACAATGGTCAGAATGACATTGAGTGTAACCATGCTTATGCATAAAACTATCAAGATTTAAGATACCATTGTCGAGGTGCTTGCTTCAAGCCATATAAACTTTTATTCAGTTTGCACACTAAGTTCTCCTTACCTTTGACCTCAAAACCCTATGGTTGTGCCATATATATCTCTTCATTCAAATCACCATGAAGAAAGGTTGTTTAAACATCAAGTTGCTCCAAATACAAATCTTCAATAGCCATAATACTTAAAACAGTATGAATAGAAGTCATTTTAACAATGTGAGAAAATATCTCATCAAAATCAATGCACTTTTTCTATGCAAATCCTTTTACAACTAACCTAGTTTTAAATCTTTTCTTACCTCTATCCTCTTCTTTTGACCTGTAAACCCATTTATTTTATAAAGTTAGTTTACCTGCAGGAAACTTGCATAAGTCTCATGACTAATTTTTCAATAAGGAGTCCATTTCTTCTTTCATTGTAGACTCCCACTGAATCTTTGTATTCACCTACACAACTTCATCATAACATTCAGATTCACTAGCATTGGTTAGTAAAATAGAGCACAAAGAGGGAGAAAAAATTTATGGAGGTCTACTTATCCATATTGACCATCTAACATTCACTAGTGTGTGTCATATTTGTTGCTGTAAAGCATGAGAAACTATTGGAACATCATCTTTTGGAGTATCATCCAGCACTACATGATCATTTTCTTTCTATTGGAACATCATCTTTTGGAGTATCATCCAGCACTACATAATCACTTTCTTTATTCTCGTGTTGTTGCAACATATCTTTGTACAACACTTTCTCATTGAATATGACATCCCTGCTTCTTACAATTTTATAATTTTCAAAATCCCAAAGCCTATAACCAAACTTATCAATGTCATATCCAACAAATACATATTTCTTTGACTTAGCTTCCAGCTTGGTTCTATTTTCAGAATCTATATGTGTAAATGTTTCACAACTGAAAGTTTTGAAAAAAGAATAACTTGCATTCTTACCTATCTATGCTTTCTGTAGAATACCACAACCCAAAGGAGTAGAGGGTTCTCTATTAATCAAATACACAACAATATTGTCAACCTATGCCCACATGTTTAAGGGCAGCCCAACATGCAACCTCATGCTCCTTGCACTCTCCATTATTGTCATGTTCATGTATTTTGCCACTCTAGTTTCATGTGGAGTCCTTGTAATAGTTTTTTGTCTATGAATACCATTAGTGGAGAAATAATCTTCAAATTCATAAATGCAGTACCCACCACCATTATCAAATCTGAGACATTTTAATCTCTTACCAATCTCATTTTCAACTAAGCATTTCCATTTCTTAAAAGTTAGAAATACTTCAGATTTTTTTCTAAGGAAATAAACCTATACTTTTCTAGTTGCATCATCAATAAATGTAACATAATAATGAGAGCCACCATGGGATGATACCTAAGTTGGTCCCCATACATCTTTATGCACAAGCTCTAATTTCTCGTTTTTCTTTTCCTTCCCACTCTTCACAAAACTCACTCTTTTATTTTCCATACAACTTTCATAGAAATTCATAGGTAAAACTTTCTTTGAATGAAGTAATTTTATACCTTTCTCACTCATGTGCCCAAGTCTATTTTGTCATAGTGTTATATTAGAATCTACAGCAACTATTTGTTCTCCCTGCTAAATTGCAACAACTGTTCCTGAAAATTCATTTTTCTCTGAAACAATTGAAGTATAAGGAACAATATGATCTGTATAGAGATATAAGGTGCCTACTTTCACACCTTTTGCTACTACAAGGGAACCTTTTGAAGCCTTTCAAAAAAATTTATTAAAAGTAACCACACAACCCTCATCACTGAGATGTATTGTTGAAATTAAATTCCTACTAAGCCTTAGAACATATCTTACCTCTTGCAGTAGCCAGTGGTTCTCATTCCACAACTTAATCTTAATTTTTCCCTTTCCAACAATCTGACAGGGTTCATTATCCCCCAAATAAACAAGCCCAAAATCCCCTTGGACATAATCTAGGAAATAACCTCTATGGGGATTAGCATGAAATGAAGCCCCTGAATCTAAAACTCGTGAATCATCAACACTTTCTAAAGAAAGAAGGAAAGCATCCTCTTTGCATTTGTTACCACATTTGCCTCCTTGTTCCCTTTTAGTTTATCTCCTTCGTTCTTCTTTCAAGTCTAGCAATCTTTCTTTTTATGCCCTAGTTTCCCACAGTACCTGCAATCTCTTAGTCCTCTAGATTGAGACTTGTTCCCCTTTGATTTTCCTCTTTATTTCCTATGATTTCCAGAATTACTTCCTCTCTCAGTCATTATGCCTCTACTTTGTGCATTTAAAGCACTTCCTAATGTAGATCCACTTTAGGTTTTTCTATGACTTTCTTCACTCAAAATGACACCAATTACATCGTCAAAATTTAGGGTATTAGATACAGAAACAAAATAACTCAGTCATTCCAACTTTAGTCAAAGAACACAAAATAAAGAGAGCCCTAATTTCTTCATCAAAATTAATATTTACAGAAGATAACTGACTAGTAATTGTATTAAACTCATTTAAATGATCTACAATAGATCTACCTTCTGTTATCTTCATATTAAATAAACGCTTCATGATAAATACCTTATTTGAAGCAGAGGACTTTTCATACAACTTCGCTAGGGTTTGCATCAACTCTTATGTTGTCTTCGCTTTTGTAATGTTAAATGTCATGGATAGTGCCAAGCATAATCAAATACTTCCAAGTGCCTTTCTATCTAGAAATTCCCAACCCTCATCTGTCAAAGTTCCATGTTTCTTGGCTTTTCTTTCAAATGGCTGCCATAAATCCTTCTAATAAAGATAGTCCTCCATTTGCATTTTCCATAACTGAAAATTCTACCCTTTAAACTTCTCGACCTTCAGCTTACTCTCGTATGCCATCACTCCTACTCAACCGTGAGACCTTCCTGCAGAGGATAGCTAAAAAAATGATGATAGCCTGGCACTAATACCACTTTTTAGGATTAACCATGAACAGAAATAACAATTACATGCAAAAATAAACAATACCAAAAAATAATAAACCACACAGAAGAGAACACAAGACACAAGGGTTTAACGTGGTTCACCCAATCCCTGGGTTATGTTGACCAATAGCAAGTCCAATATTATTATTATCTAGTGATTACAATCCACAATCCCTTACAGCTCAATACCATTGCAAGAAGCTACAATATGATCATCATTGTGAAATCCCTAACCCCTAAGCCTTTTTATACAAGCTTTTGTCACTTACAAAATTAGGGCTAGAATAAGTTGTCCAATAGAAAAATAACAGCAAACGCCTTTTACAATAGTAGAGTCATTCTTGGCTTTAGAGGCGCCACCGCCGAAAACCCCCACGAGGGTGTTGCCCCTCAACCCCACCCTATACTACAAAAGGGAGCGCTCCTTGGGCACTGCCCAAGGACCCTACAAGGGGCACTACCCCCAAACCCCCATAGAAATAACCTAGGTGGAAACCATGCCAAATAAACCTTAGAGTCTGATTAGGCTCCACATCACAATAGGGGCAATAGATCCAATAGGAGAAGTATCAACTACAACTCCAACCTTGGCATCCAAGACCAAAACCAACCCAAAAGCCACAGGATTAGAACCAACAACCACATTAAACCCCTGAGAAACACTAATCAAAGAATCTTTCTCAACGACTTGGGAAGAGTTTTAAGATATTGTATAGAGTTGAAAAGAGGCACCTTTCCACCATGAAGAGGGCTCCTTTGACTTCACTCTCTCAAGATCACACTTAGCTACCACGTGTCCAATCTTTGAAGCACCTTCTATATCTTAAGGGGATTCCTTCATAATCTAAAGGTTGAATCCAATAGCCTTTAGGGGTGATAAGTGTGATCTTCACAGGCACACCCTTACAAGCATCAAAGTCTCTAAGAGACTCCCCCACTTCCTCTCAAAGTGAGTCCACCCAAAAATGAAGTAGGAAGGGGAGTCTAAACTAGATTGGCACCTTGCAAAAAGATTTAGAAGAAGGATTACAATCTTGGTGCCAAGGTTTGACCATCAATGAGAAGTGACTCCCCCATGTGAAAAAAAAGTTTGCCTAGAATGATCCTTTGTCCTTTGAACTATTGAATTTAGGTATAGAAAAACCTTTAGCCATTGGAAAAATCTTAATTGAGTCTGAAATAACGAGTTACCAATGCTTAGGAATCCAAGCATGGAACCCAAAAGAGTAGGCCAAAAAACCCCCAAAATCAACAAATTAAAGGATCATGAGATAAATCAACATGCTGACTAAAATATGTTAGTCTCTTCATCAAGATCAAGAGCAACAAAATGACAAATTGGAAAGGGCTTGGTATCGACATGCTTCACATCATATAGATAGAGTAGACCCCCTGCTTGCTTGATCTCTACAAGAAGACCCTTAGAAGCATCAATATCTACCAAATTACATGCTTAGGTGGAGTGCAAAATGTCAAAAGACTTTGAATCTACCATCAAGAAATCTCCAAGAGCCTCCCCCACTTTTTTTAGGAGTGAGTCCACCCACACCCACAGATGAAGTGAAAAATAGATGAGTCTAACCTAAATCGACATCTTTTGCAAAAAGATTCAGAAAAAGGATTAAAATCCTAGTGCCAAGGTTTGACCATCAATGGGAAGTGACTACCATGTGAAAACTATCCTTCTATCCTCTAGAGTATCATATCTAGCTATAAAAAAAACCTTTAGTCATTGATATAATCAAAACTGAATTTGAAATAATGGGTTCCCAATGCTTAGGAATCCAAGCACGAAGACACAAAAGGTGAGGCCAAAAAACTTTGAACTACTAGATCATAAGACCAAAAATCAAACACCACACTAATCATTTTTTTCATTGTCTCCTCATTGAGATCAAGAGCAATAGAATGGCATACAAGATAGGGCTTGGTCTCCACATGCTTTACATTAGAGACATGGGCGAGAACCCATTAATATTTAATATGCTAGAGTTAGTAGACCTAAGAAGTTATTGTCCCTTTGAAAGCCATTTTTATCCAATGGTTGACTTTATAACAAACTCTGAAGCAAATTCACAAAAAGTTGTGATTACACATCTTCCATCAATCAATGGGATGAATCAAATAAGATTAGGGGATTGGAAACCTTTAGGGACCTCAAATATAGCTTAGCTCAATACATCATTGTAATTATCAATTTATTGTAATGCTTAGAGCCTTCTTTTCTCATTATCATCAATCTAAGAGTTGAATGTACCTCATAAATGAAATCTTAAAAGTACATAAGGCTATGCTTATACAAGCATTTATAATTGTTCACATCAAAAATATTTTGCCTCAAAATTTTCATTTCTATTGTGTTACCACTTAACATAAACAACACTCTTTCAAATGTGTTTGAGTGTTCTACTCATTCTAATGAGAGATCCATTGCGTGTTTTATGTTATATTCATTCTTTTGAGAGACGGATTCTATGAACAACTACTCATGAAATATGGGTCAATGTATTTGACTCAAAAAATTACACGGTTGAATTTTGATAGCAATATCATGATTTGACCTTCTATGGAAAATATGTCCTTATAAATTGACAAGCTTAAGGGACTCTCTAATGAACAGTTCATAGGCACAACATGAACATCACCAAGATCCAATGCATGTGTTCTATTCATTATCATGAGAGATGGGTTATGCAAACCACTACTCATGAATTATGTATCAGTAAATTTAACTCAAAAACCTACACAATTGGATCCTAATAGCAATATCATAATTTGACTTGTGGAAAATATCTCCCCCTTATGAACACTTTCAATGCAATAGCCCAATAACTTTTTCGTATAGCAAACAACAAAAGAACAATATCTAAAATTTTCTCTCTTTTGCATTCTTTGATTAATTTGGATGTTGCCAATAATTAGAGTGGGTCTCGAATTCTATGAAGGGGGTTTCGTAAATTGTTAATTGAGATATTTAAAAATTATGTGAATAGCCCCATTACTTTTACACTACAATTCAGGTTTACAAATTCAAGCTCTGAAATTTATGAAAACTATTAGTCTCATGAATTTTGTTATTTGGCATATTATATGACCGAAACTTGAAAAAGTAAGGGTGCCTATTTTCTAATTAGTCCTATAAAAAAAAATTAATTCAAGCAACCTACCACTTCTTAGACATATATCCTTTAAGGACCCTCCCGGGTCCCCAATCTCACTACAATTTTGTTACGAAAAAGAATTTTCTATATCTTATTTTTCTGTTCACGTCTTTATTATTAAAATCACAGATAATATAAACAGAACAGGGGCCCACTCCCCGGGCTTTAATGGGCAGCCCAGCAGTATAAAATTTAACGCATTCAAAGCAATGATTTATGATCAAGTTTGCATATGCATTGAAGAGAAGCAAAGTATATCTCCTATGACAACAGGAACGCACTACATGAAATTAAGGATATGATTACTTTGAAACAACTGAACCATTAATCAAATCTTATTGTCTTCTAATATGACCACCCATTACGATATAACTCAAATGAATACATGTCAAAACGCACGATACCAACTCACTTCTGACCTCACACCCTTTTAAGAACACCAAGATGCATGACACCAAATACAGTTCATAGATGACCTGCAACTCATTGAATAGTACAAATTATATATAGATGATATTCCAGTTAAACCAAAATGCATGATACCAATTCACTTCACATATGACCTGCAACTCAGTGAATAGTACAAATTGTATATAGATATATCCCAAATAAGCCAAAATGCATGATACCAATTCACTTCGAATATGACCTGACAATCATTTGAGTACAAATTTTAAATTTATCTATACCAGACTAAATCCAAGAGAATTGAGGAATCCAACAAAGCATAGCAGCAGGAAACATTCAGAACCAAGACGGCAATAAATTAAAAATTCATATTGATCAACAATGAAACATTTTTTTATTGGATACCTAATTTTCCTTGCCCCATATTTGTTTGTCATGAAAACAAAATGGGGGCCACCAACAGTATGATCCAAAACCTATGGTGGAGACCTCTGTGTCTCTTTAATTTATTTAATCTAAATTCTAATAATTGGAGAAACAGTAAAAATGACTAACCTAGTGCAGCCAAATATTTTGTTGTCCAGATAACCAGAGCTTTACGACTAAATGGGCAGTAGTTCTACACACATAAAGCACATCAAACCCAAATGCTAAAACTAAAGTAAGGGCCAAATTCTAGCACGCTCAGCAATCCCAAGATAAAAGGACACTCAATGCAGTCGTAGGTCTTGGCGAAATCAATCTTCAGAAAGAGGTCTTCTTGTTTTAAGTGTCAGGCCCAAACCATGACTTCTCAAATAGCAACTACTGAAGATGGTCTTATTGTTATTTCGGTTCTTATTGTTGTTTCTGTTATCTTGACACCAAACAGTGAGTGTTCTCTCATGATTTTTTAAATGTGTAAAATTTAAAATTAATAAAAACTGACGCACCTATTCATCAAAAAAATTGAGCAAACAAAGGTCTAACTTCAGCCAAGCAAATAAACTATTACACCACAAAGTGCTCCGCTTGACAGCCTTCCTGATCATGATAAATTTGAATCTATGTAATTTTTTTTATCGTATGGAACAAAGAATATTAAACAGGTGGTCAAATAATTCTAGATGCCCATCTCATTCCACTCAAATTAAAACTGGGCATGCTGGCTAGAGAGTCTATCATTGCTATGAAAAAATGAGATATTTTCAACCTGATGGCAAACAAAGCAACATGTGAATAAAACTGGAAATGGGTAAAAACAGCTTCCGAAAGTAAAAATGTTACATGAACGAAAAGTACAGGAGGCCATGTACAGGAATGTTTGGATCCAAGCATAAACTATTAAATTATAAATTGATACATATGTCATTCCCACCTAGAGACTATCACACCTGGTGGTTGTTCTATTAGAGAATATAGAGAAATGTGGTCCTTTGCATTATTTAAAGATGTCCGAGTACCAATTTCTACACAAAGAATTTCAAGCAGTAAATTAAGTGTTGCAGAAGAATTGTAATTAAAAAACTAGTTGCTCATTTGCTGAGAAGATGATGTACACCAATCTTCAATCAGCTGGTTTTGGGCTAAGTTACCAATGGGTCTGGAAATAGAGCAGATGCGGGTGCGGATGCATTCTGATGCTCAAAGGTGTTAGGATGCATCATGGATGCTACCAGGAATCTTGCTTCCCTCATGCAGATGCGCGCGGAATGCTAGGGAGAGCATCTGGAGAGAATCCATTGAGCATCCGGGCACATCCAGCCATTTTGAGCGCCCAGCCACTTAAGTGACTTATTAAAACATACGTTTAATAGGTTTTTTTTTATTATTATTTTTTCTCCTATTTGCCTCACAACCCTAAAACGGCCCTAAAAGAGGCCATTCATTGCCATTCCTTCTCCTATTACTGTTATTTCAATTTGATTATGCTGATTGCTACAGAACAGTTTATTTTTGTATGTTTCTTGTATTTCTTTGCATACATAAATTATAGTATACATACATACATACATATGGATGCACACAAACACATCAAAAATCCAAAAAAAAAAAAAGCATGCATCAGCACCCCACACCTGCATCAGCATGAGAACCAGCATCGGTAACTTAGGTTTTGGGAAGGTGGCAAACCCAAAAGATTAAAGGTATAGTTAGTTTTGGGAGATAAACCCCAAAGAGGCAAGGACTAACTGTACTGAATCTAAGAGAAGAAGAGTACAGAGTAGATTCTCATCTGATTTCAAAAGTCTCATAGGACAGCTCATGACAATATGAATACACGCAGTTATAGTTTACTAAAACAACATTAGGGAAAGTGAAAAATGACTTGTAATACAATTTAATTGAAGACCTGCTAAGAGTATATGAATGAATGACTCGGCAGGGGACTAGTCATTCAAAATGCCCTTCATAGTTGGTTATGTGTGGATGTTTCAACACACCTAGAGACTGGCTCAGTGCAGCATTTAAGTTGCACAAAGGGCAATGTTTTGTGGAGCACCGACTACCTCAGCAGACATTCAATTTACCTGCAAAGAGAGATAGCAACAATGCAACATAACAATTTATAACACTGTAGTCTCAATTAAATTATCCACAACCCTAGGACAGTGTCAATTGAATTGTACACAAACCTATGGGCATAGCATCAATCAAAGTGTACAGCAATCTAGTATTAGATTAGGCCACTTGAAGTACATGTGAAACTTCATGCTGCACATATATGTTAAGACTGCAGATATGAGTTCACACTGCACACAAAGAAGAATTCCCTAAATTTTGAGGCGGGTATCCTTACATGAATAAAGGAGTCTTTTGTGGTCAAATGTCCTCTGAACGTCATACATTTCAATTCCATTCCAATATTTGGGGGAGAGGCTGCCATTGAACAATCTTTTGTACATAGCTAACAAAATAATTAGTTGGGGAAGCAAAATATTCAAGTCTCAAATCTAGAGCAGATACTGAACATATTCTTTCTAAATAGTAGCTGCTTTAGGTTTTTTGGATGAGATTCCAATTGTACAGATGCTGAATAGATAGAATTACATGGGAACACCTGCAGCTTAGAACTGGGGTACTGAATGCTCAAAAGAAAGTTTTATGTAGAAAAGAACAAACCAAATTGAAACCTGAGATGTACAAACCAGTTTTTTCTGAAATATGATAAACCAACTCAAACCTGCGATGTACAAACAAATTATTCTAGGTTACACGACTCATGATGAATGAATCAACGGTTAGGTCAAAATATGACATGGGATGTTCCACCAATGTTCTTTTCAAGCATACTTGAAACAATCACTGAACCTGGTCCTTTCAACCGTTTACTTCCACTGTTTTTTTTCTTACAACAGACTTATGCACTAGAAAGTGGAAACAATTGAACCATGAAGACCATGAAAGCATTGAGTAGCTTTGACAGAAAAACTATGCTTGGATAGAAATTTTCCAATGTCCTTGTTTTACTTAGTCAAGAAACAATTCTATTCTATCTCAAAATGCTTAAGACTTTGAAGGGATAACCCTAAGCTAGAAGAACTTATTCATAATAGCTCTCACAATGATACTATATTACAGGCTAAAGCAGAAGACTCTGTTGATATAAACAAAGGAGTTTACTCATCCTACAAACTTTCTTCTACTGACAAGAATAGTTCAGCAACAAGCTCTCAAACCCATTTTTAGAAGTACTACTGAATCTCTTGGTGAAACACTTCCACATTTCTTGAGTTACCTGCTAACCAAAGAAATTTCAACATAACTCCATCAATATCAATCAAATATACTAACAAAAAAATGTCCATTTCTTTAATAGCAATAACCAGAAAAATTTGTAAGGGTTTCTTACCTTGTTCTATTGGGCAGCTCCTGTGAGAAAAAGTTTCTCTTTTACAAAAGGTTCACGAGGAACAGTCTGCAAAAAATAGCCAAACAGATGAAATATCTAATGAGATGTGAAATTAACGTATGTAAACCTCAACACAAAAAAGCAACAGAAGTTCAAAGAAAATTAATAACTAAAGTAGATCAGTAGAGCTGAAGATGTTAGTAAAACAAAGATAAACCCTGCTATTGATAGGCAAGTGTCTACATACAAAAAAACACCCTGCAGTTGAGAATACTTGAGCTGTAGTTGCATAGGTGAGCGAGTAATGATTAAAATTATACTGATGTCCACAGATGACCAAGTTAGGTTACTCGTTAACATAAAAATACTACCCCTTGCTGGTACTATATTTATGTTGATGGTATTTGCAAATTGCCCTATGTTAGATGGAACGTGATTGTAAACTTTTTAAATGTGTTAACAAGAACGAAAATTGGAAATATGTTAAGATGCCCACAAAATACCAAAGTAACTACAGTAACTGGTATACTATTTATGATTGAAAACCATGAATGCAATTCCAAATTTAATTGCCGAGGCCAGAGCTCAAAGGTTAACCCGGACTTATAAGAGCCCATGTTCTACCTTTGCTGCAGATAAAGTTTTCAGCATAGTAAACATGCGGATCACCAAAGGCAAGTAAGCCAGATGACTTTGCGGCTCCGGATTGGAAATACAAATTTAAAAACACACCGATGTAGATTAGAAGGACTACAATATATGGTCCAAAACAATGAACATTCCCTAAGGGTGAAGGCATGCAAGAATAACCATAAATGCACGTAGCTTAAGCATTGCAGCTCTTTCCAGTTAGCTTAAATGCATATGTGAGATTGGATAGGTTTTCCCTTATGTTACAAAAGCATGCCATCAAAACTATGTTGAGGACATGCATGCCTCCTAAAACCCAGGGCGAATATTTGCTCTTTCCTGTTTGCTTAAATGCATAGGTGAGATTGCATAGGGTTTCCCTTATGTTAAAAAAAGCATGACATCAAAAACTATGTTGAGAACATTCTTTCCTCCTAATTCCCAGGGCGAGTTTTTGAAAAAGCGTTCTGTTAAGGATAATAAAATGATATGCAGATCAAATATGACTAAAAGCAGTCGAGCAAAACATAGCCTACCATGCTAAAATAATCCCTCGTGTTCTAGTAGCTACAATGAAATTTTGAAACAAACATTAGAATGAGGTTGGAGCCTAGAGAAGTAGATCAACAAAACTAAAAGGCAAAAGCATGCATGATGAAGCCAACCATGTGAAAATAAAACCTCGCCTCCTAATCGGCATATAGAAATTTCAATAAACAGTAAATTGTTGCCCAAGAGTGAAGTATTAGTGCTGAAGAGCACAATCAAGCATAATACAGCCTCTATATGTGCGTGTGATCATTGCACTGCAAAAAATTCCTTAGAAACGCCCAGGAACAGCTCTCTAAAATTGGCAAGCAATCAAGCCTTCGAAATCCAACCACCCATCGGTTTGACCAAACATGTACTGAATTGGCACCAATAGAATTCATGCATATAACTAAACACCCAGGCAACACAATCATATATATAGACAAAAATGATCGGATGACGAACCTGAGATGATCGATCAAACGGCATTCGGATTTGCATGTCCGAACCTTCTCCGGTGACGGGGGTACAATCAGGAGGGGATTCAAATAGGGACAGAACAAACTGTTTATAGACAACCCCAACATCAAAATAAATGAATCCGCTATTGGGTATGTCAACCTTGATGCCCTTCACGGGGAACCACAAAAAGAGCTCCTGTTGCTCAAGCCCTGCAACTCCAGCAAGTTGTCCATAGCTCAGATTGCCCCTAATCACATCCTTGAAGTAGACCCTGTTCTCAAACTTGGCAAAACAAGGCTGTTCCAGGAAGACCTCCAGCTGTCCATCATCATGCAGTGTGTAGTTCTTAACCCCCTTAGGCAAGAGCCCTACAGGCAATCCATGGTTTTTCAGGACATCATAGATTGTTCCATTTTCTTCAGCAGAAGCCCCCAGAACAACAAGCATCAACATGACCACAACGAAACCCCAAATGCTGCTATTCCCCATATGCCCTGCCCCCAAATCTACCATGGAGAGATGCAATCAATCAATCAATCAATGCTCAGCTTGGGATTTTCCTTTCTAAAACCCAGAGGAGATTTTAAATACATGGAGAGCAGGGCAAGAGAAGACGAAAAGACATACAGAGCTTACATGGCATTCAAGATTGAGAAACCGCTATTATTATTATTAGATAGTGGTTTTTCATTGGTTATCTACGGCCTGCTCGCTTGGATTGTTAAACCCTCTTCCCTGCTGTCTTTGATTGAGATTCAATCGAACGAATAATCGTGTATAACGACCGAATAACAAGGACCACATGCGTTAGGAGCATGATCCTTCGTCTCTCTCTAGCCCTAGTCTAGGTGGCCTTTTTTGGGCTTTTCCATTTTTAACACACAGTTTTTAATTTCCTATTTTTTATTTTTTTTTATTGGTTTAAAGACAGTGTTTTGTTGTTTTAGTTTTTTTTCAAAAACACCCAGTTTTTTTGGGTAGCTTTGGAATTATGATATTCCTACTTATCGATAGATTTGGAATGACTTAAGGAAGGGAATTAATTGTCTTGTGCTCCTAAATTCATGATGATTTGTAATGTTCATCAATTAGATTGATTTATGAGGGAGCAAGGTGCAATCAATTCAAGACTTCGACTTGGATTTTCCGGTTTCTAGATAGACTTTGAATGCAACAACCTTGCTTGGAACTATTTCATTAATGAAGGTTTTTATGTCTTTTCATTGATTGAATTGTCGTTGGGGTCGAGGTACGAATAATTTAATTTAAGGATTGGGTACAATAATTTCTTAGATTTTAATTCTTATCTTTTTATTGTTGTTTTCTAGTTTGAGGGGTGACATTTTTCAATTGAATTTGTCTTTAATTTATAATTAATATTATTTAATGATAGTATGCTTCTTGTGCTGAATATAATAAGGTTGCAAACAAGTGCATATAAGTTCTTGGGGTTGTTTAAATTTTGTTATTAAATTTGAAAAAAAATTATAGAAATATAAAATATTTATTATTAAACTTGTAAGTTTGTGATATTGTTATGAGGATTTAACTATGTGATTTTGAGTCAAATTCATTGATCCTAAAATAAAATATAAGTTTGTGTTAGTGAATTGAAATGTGTGAAATAAAATATTAGTATGGTTTGTTCAACAAATAAATGTCACCTAGTCAGGTGTACTTGTAATAAGAATAGAAATCTTAGTTTTAAAAATCATAAAATATAATAAAATTAATGTATTATATAATAGTAAAGTTGTCAAGATAATTGAAATTGTCAAGCTCGCTCTATATTTTCAAACCCTAA
Source organism: Cupressus sempervirens (assembly GCA_028749045.1). NCBI lineage: Eukaryota > Viridiplantae > Streptophyta > Pinopsida > Cupressales > Cupressaceae > Cupressus > Cupressus sempervirens. The sequence goes on from CM053788.1 coordinate 654,886,760, forward strand.
ACAAGTTGTTTAACATAATTTATTTAATTATTATTTGAAACTTTCATAAGATCATGTTATTGAGGAAACCTAGGCAACCTTGAAATGTGTACTTGACAAGCAAAATGAGCTCTGCTAGGATTTGTACGATCTCCATCTAAATCCTTGTTGGTTTCCACTATTTGTCATACCACATTTAATGTGGGAATACTTTCATTTATAATGAGTTCAACCTTCTCCGACCCAACAGTTGATGTTGGTGCTGGAGTTGTTGCTACTAGAGATAATGGCTTCGTCGACCAAACGCCCGTGCAAGTTTGTTCCCTCCTAATATTATTTTGAATGCCAAGGAGTTTGAAAATGCATGCACCTGGTTAGAATAGCAAACCCTTATTGGGTATTTTGTGTGTCGTACTCCTTTTGAAAGCACGTTGCGGGAATGGGTTTCCAAGGTTTGGACACCTCAGGGTGTTCGCCTTGAAGGCATTCAAAGCCTTACCAAAAGCTTTTTTTCTTTTTTGCTTTGGCAATGTAGGCCAAGCTGAACATGTTTTTGTGTGAGGACCCTTTTACTTTAAGGTTCGCCCTCTTGGGTTTTCAATGTTGTCACAAGATTTTGTTGTCTCCGATGATTAGAAACTTCAAGTACCCGTTTGGGTGGAGTTCCTAGGGCTTCCCATTCCTTGCTAGTCTTTTTTACCTGTTATTGCACAAACTGTTGGCAAGGTTGTTTGTCTTGAACCAGACAAGCTTTTCAACACTCATCCCCAACGTAGGGTTTGTGTTGAGGTCGACCTCTCTAGGGACCTCAAAGATATAATGAATATACAGATAGGTGGTACCACCTTTACTCAAAAGGTGCTTTACCTTAACCTTTTAAATACCTACTACCGATGCCAGTCAGCTAACTATAATCGTCCTTCTACCTCAGAAACCAAGCCCACTCCGACCCTTAAGAAAGATGAATGGACTACGGTGGTGAAAAAAGGGAAAGGTTTGGTTGCGTCTAAGGTGAGATCTATGCCTATGGATGATGGTAAATCTAGCTCAAGCTAGATAGCTATAGAATCCCATGTTTCATTGCTCCCTTTGCCTCCTACTTCAAACCCTAGAGGCCAAGGGACAGTGGGTGTTTGTACCTTGGATCTATGCCCTTTGTGGACTCGAGCACCGTAAGCAACGTTGTTGATTACCCAGCAAAAGTTGCACTGGTCTCGTAGCCCAAATGGCCATGATGAGTTTGTTGACAATTAGGAGAAGCTTCGAAGGGTCATTATTATTAATGACCCTCTTTTGAGCCTCCCTCTTTTTTGCATAATAGCTTCTCCTCTCTTGGGGACAAGTATGACATGCAAGCTGGGTTACCATGAATTGCATGTCATAGAATGTGTGGGGGCTGACAAACCTCCTAGAAAATATTTTGTGTGTGATACCAAATGTCGGTTTGATCTTGATGTGCTTTGCCTCCAGGAAGTTAAAGTTGATGGATTTCTTCTTACCTTAGCCTATTGTGTTATTTGGTTGGATAGTGTCATTTTTTCTTCTCAGCATGAATCTGGTTGAGGTGGTGTTGTTACTCTTCTTTCCCCTCGTTTAGTTTCCTCTATTATTTTGCATGGTTCTGACCCTTTGCATAGGGTGGTTTGGATTTTGTTGTCTTTTCAAAATCATTCTTTTGGTATTGTTCACATTTATGCTCCCAGTGATGTGATGTTGTTGAATGTTCACACCTATGGCATTGGTTGGCAGATCATTTGCCACCTACAGCATGGGTTTTTTGTGGGGACTTCAATATGGTTGAGCTAGCCTCTGACAAGGAAGGCCTTCTTCCCTTTAGATGGGCAGTTGGTGAACAGGAGGCCTGGTTTTACATGTGGAACAAATTAGGATTTTTTGATCCTAATGTTACTCATCGTTGTCCTAATGGGATTTGGCACACTTGGCCCAATTTTTGAGTTGGATCTGACAGAGTTTTTAAAAGACTTGACAGGGCTATGATTTCTGCGTAGTCCTTTTTTTCCTTTTCTCAAAAGCATACCTTGCCTGTCATTCCTCTACCTAATGTAACATTGTTAAATCACTCCCCCATCCTCTTTTCCATCACCTGGAAGTCATCTCAGCTTTGCCCAAATAAAACCCAATTTTACCTCAACAATTCATTGTTGTCTCATCTGCCAACTATTGCTCACATCCTACGTGTCTAGAATCTTGAGCCTTGACCCTTCAATCACTATGGATGGATTAAATGGTGGAATGATGTTATCCTTCATGCTACAAGATTTCTTCGCATTTACAATAGACAGTTAGCTATGTACTGCAAGAGATCTTATGAAGCCACTACTCTCAATCTACATACAGCCTTTGAGGCTCTTGTCATGAATCCATTTGATATGGATCTCCAGGTTCAGCTTGCTAACCTATGGCACTAGAAACAAGATGCAGATAGTTATGTTGCTAAGGGAGCTCAGATCAAAGACCATCTCCATTGGTTAGAGGTTGATGATCAGGCTTCCAAGGGGTTTTTTAATGCTTTGAGGGCTTGTTATACTGTTGTGGGTATCAAATGCATCTGAGAGGATCAACAAGTTCTCACAGACCTATCGAATATTCTCTAGGCTTTTATGTGCCATTATGAGCAGGTTTTTATGGCTTAGGGGCCCTCTATTGCACGTGATCATGCACTGCAAGCTTGCCTTGATGTTACTCTCAATAGGCTTGCGCCTGAGCAGTATGCCTTTTGTGAACAAAAGCTTACTCTTGCTGACTTAAAGGAAGCTATCTTATCCATGGCTAATGACAAAGCTCTTGGATGTGATGGCTTCCCTTGTGAGTTTTACAGACACTTTGAGATGACATTGGCCCTGATTTGCTTTAGGTTTATTTTGAAGCTTACAATTATAATTCATTGGGTAGCTTCATCAACAAAGGGAATATTAAATTCATACCTGAAGCTGGAGATTTTGAAGAAATCTACAATTGGAGGCCCATCACTTTGTTGAATGTCTCCTACAAAATCATTGCCAAAGCCCTCTCTCTTAAAATTTGACATTTGCTCCCTCAGATTGTTCAACTTGAACAAACTAGATTCATTAAGTCGCACTATATCTTGGATGACATCATTGTTGTCTGGGAAGGAATGGAATGGGCCAGGCAATCCAAACAGCAGGCCCTTTTCGTGAAGATTGGTTTCACTAAAGCATATGACTGTATTGAATGGCCCTTTATTGTTGTTATGCTTAAAGCTCTGGGCTTTGGCCCAATTTATTGCCAATTAGTGTAGATGCTATTTGGGGATGCTTATGCTTACATCACCATTAATGGTCGTCAATCTAAAGCTTTTGGGCTCTTCAGATCTATCCGTCAAGGTTGTCCTCTAACACCTTCTCTCTATATTTTGGTGGCTAAGGGTTTTGTTATCTACTAGCCAATGCCATCTCACATGGTCTGGTGCATGGTATTTCTTTACTAAAATTGATCACTCAGCTAGTTAATGGCCATTTTGCAGATGATTCCTTCCTCATGTTGATTGAGGATGAGGAAAATATTACAAATGCTTTCTAGTGTTTAGATACTTTTTGTCTTGCTTCAGGGTCGGCTATCCAATGGCACAAATCCCTTTGCTACCGACAATATTTTTTGCCAGGCCCTTACTAGTTGCAGCAATATGGATGAAAATGGGTCCAACATGGGGAATTTTTTTAATTTTTTGGGCATTCTCTTTGTTTTCAAGCATCTCCTATGGAGTTGTGGAATGTTGCGCTTGCTTGAATTGGGAAGAAGCTAGAATATTGAATCACTAAGCCCCTTTTTGTTGTGGGAAAGTTTCAAATATGCTCCAAAGTGGTTGTTGATATTCATGTTTATTATTCCTCTTGTTAGGCTTCTTCCAAAGCCTCATACCTCAAGCTTGAACATCTTCTCAAGGACTTTCTCTGGGCCTCTAATGTTGTACATCATGAATTTCACAGAGTGGCCTAGGACTTCTGTTGTTTACCCAAGGATTCTGGTGGTCTTGGCTTGCTTTCCACCTACAAGCAGGGGATAGCCCTCTATGCCAAATGGGTCATACAAGCTCTCACTGGAGATGAGGACTGGAAAATTTTATTGAGTCACTGCATTTCTTCAAACTTTCTAGTCAACTGCCTAACCTAGAAGGAGATTGGTTTTTAAACCCTTATTGTGACTTCTGAACCTATTCAGATTTAGGGCACTTTGATTTCTAAGAGCATTTGGAAATCCTAGGAAGCCATTAAACCTTGGCTTCATTGGGTTGGTAATGGATTCAGAGATGGGCTCTCTACAAATCATCAAAACCTTTGGTGGTTGCCCTTGTTTGTCACTCAAGGGGTGCCTTTAGCCAAGCTTCAAGGATCCAGTGCTTTGCATTTATTTTGCACGGTATCAAAACACCCAAGGATTTACTCTCTAGGGTTGTTATGAGTCTTCACTCATGGGAGGATTTGTAGGTGTAATTTAGGCTTATCCGTCCAGATCGATAGATAATTGATCTTGTAGTTTTTGCGGTTCCTCCCAATTTGTTACACAAGCTTGGAATTCACTTATCCCACCCTTGGTGGAAAGACTAGAAGTGGTACCCTACCACTCCAATGACCAATTGTAAGTCTAGACTAGGGTATCGATGGTTGGTGCCCCATCTTCTGATGGTTGATACCCTCAATCAGTGTTGGCATTTGCATTCTTCGCATAAGACTTGGGGTCTTAGATTTTCCACTATCTAGCATACTATCACTGAGCCAAAGATAGCTCACTTCGCCTAGTGATTGCCTTTGGGTCCTCAACTTTGTAGAAGAGCTCAAAATTACTAGCTCTATATTTTTTATTTCTTTAGGCGTTTTCATCCAAAGGCCTTCACTTGGCATATGGTGGTTCTAGGTGATGCTCCCAAACTACCCTTTAGATATTCCTAGATTTGGCAAGCTTTCAAAATGGAGATATTGTTCACAATCTGGAAATATCACAATGTTATTTTATTCTCTCACAACTTTCTTAATATTTATGTTGCAACGTATATGTAATAATGTCATTATGCATATTTAAGTACAAATTGATAAAGTCACACTAGAAGTGGCTCACTTGCAGGAGCTACTTGCTCACTGGGGAAATGCCCCTTGTACGATTTCTCGAGTGTCTCTTGATGCTTTTTTCTGGCAACCATACTCCTCACAGTTGCTGGAGAGGCCAAAGTAGTTCCACTCACCACTCATAGACCCCCAGGTTGTAGCCTCGTTGTCACTCCCCCAGTGGTCCCCGATGGCTCCCCCTATTGCCACTAATGCAGGTTGGTTGTCTACTTACCATGACCCCAAGTGGGCTTTCCCCTGACTAGATTTAGCCATTTCTCCTCCTAGGGTCAAGGAAGATAAAGACAAGGATAAAGATGATGTTGTTGCCGATGGTTGGGCTCCCCTAAGCCAACCAATAACCCCAAGGATTTATGGGGTTATGATGACAAAGACCCTCCTTCAGCTGGCACTGCTCTTGTAGCCTAAAGTTTTATATTTTTGTTTATATATGTTTTTTTGATGAATAGTTGATCTCCAGCCTTGGGCCGTTTGAACTTGTAGGGTGATCCTATATTCCCCGGCCCTTTTTTGTGAATATGTATCTTTAAAGTTTTAAATTAATAGAAAAGGTCTATTCATGAAAATAAAAATAAAAACTTTCATAAAATGCATTCTTAAAAATGCTATAGACTATTAATTTATAAATGTTTATGTAAGTTTGTGTTTTGACCATTTTGTTACATCTATTACTAGAAATTCTACCATATAACCTAATTATTTACAAATTATCTCATGAGATCTCATCTAACTCATCACATAAAGATTAATCAAACCATCAAAAAGGAACGTATTGATATTGAAGTGAATTATAATATTTTAATATAAATGCATCTAGTGAAACTAAATTTATAGTTTTAAACTTTATATAGTTAAAACTTAAATTTAAATACATTAATAAGTTAAAAATAAACATTAATAAGTGAAACTAAACCTATATATAAAAAAATTTATTAGTAAACAACTTAGAAGCCTTTATATTATTTTAACACTAAAATAGAAATATACAAGGTTTTAGTCCCCTTTCAAGTGCAGGCACTGGAGGAAAAAGAATAGGGAAGAAAACCTCCAGTATTGCTCGAGACTTTTCAGTCCTGAAAAATATTATGCATTTACCTTTGTCCTTCTTCAAAGGTATTAGGAGGGGCATAGCCCCCCGCCCCCATACATTTTTTCAGTGTTCATTTTACATTTATTTCATGGAAGGTGTTTCTTCCTTTGCATACTTAATTGATTATTGAGTGATGGTGATATTCGTTCTTTAGATTCAACTTCTTTTTCGCTTTTGAAATTTTCTTTGTAGGCTTATAGCTCTATGGTACCTACATTCTTCACTCTCCAAGTACTTGTATTTCAATGTTAGTAATTAGAGTGAAATCAATCTAAGCTTTCCAAATTCAATAATGCTCACTAACTACAATGACCCATAAAAAGTATAAGGTTCTTCATCTTATGTATCTTTCGGGGCTTGATTTCAATTCATTGATAAATTAAGAGATTTTAGTTCGTCTTTTTATTAAAGTTTTCCTATTATTAATTTAAATTTTGTCATGATTTACTAAGTGAACTATGCTTTGTAGAATGTTATATTAGTTAGGTAAGAGAATTTTATTATCCTAAGGTAATATGTAGATTGAAAATCTCTTCCATCTATACCTCTTGACTACTTAATAATCTTTATAATTACTATCATTTTTATTATAGGCTCTTGTAATGTATCTGAAGATACTGGTTGAAATATTAGATCATTGTATAATATCCCAATCTTACCCCTACTCTACTTGGGTTATTATTTTATTTATTAATGAAGATTAAATTCAATTCAATTTCATAAGTTACTTTAAGCTCAAATTAAAGGCTTCTTTTGGTTTCAACTGGATGTTAATTTAACGAATTTGGAAGAAAACTATATGAGTGCTAAGGACTAATTGTAGTGTCTCCCATGTTCAAGTTTTGTACCATGGCCTTTTTTTTTTTTTATGGTACTTTTTCATATGCATGTGTGTGTGCATTTGAGATGATTCAATGTTTAGACATTATTTTGATTTCCAATATCATAGCTGATCTAGATGTCAATTGCTACATTATTCAGTTTGATCATACCTGCATGATGATGCTAGTGATGTGGTATGATGTCTTATGATGATATCTTGTTTTTTTGTATTTGGATTTAAACTTTGTTTTTGGATATATGATGGACTTTACTGAATTATGGTTGATGTGTCTGTGTTATGGATATTTATATCATTCTTGCAATATACTTTATTTTTTTGATTGATAAGAGGCTGGTGTAGGAGCACCTATCCATTCTATGTCTCATGGATAAATTCATATTTTAAATTATCTTTAATATGGTTTCAATTTTATGTAAGGACCTATTGGAGTTCATTCAAATCATTTTGCAAGGCTATAAAAGCCATTAAAATCATAGCGACTTACAAGGTCTTGAAAAATGTCAAGTATGAGAAAACCACTCAAAAATACCAAAGTAGGGTGGAAATGGTTTAATATAAGTCTTAAATTAACTTTTATCATATTTCAAGGGTTTATGGAAAGTTTGAAGTCATTTGGATCATAATTGTAAAAGTTGTTCAAAAGTTGCCAAAATTGTAATGACAACTTTTACAACTTGGTGACAACTTTTTAAAAGTTGGTTTAAATATGTTAATGGGTAGGTGTAGGTTAGTTGGAGAGTTTAATGTGATTTAAAAATATATATTTTTGGTCTCCAAAACACGAAATGGTAAGTTGGAGAAGTTGGAGGAAGGATTTGGAATGGAAGAAAACTTATTTTGATGTTGTATATTTTAGTTTTCTAGTTATTTTTTCTTGCAATTTCTCTGATGTTTTAGTTGATGTGAACTCATTGTGAATGGTACAAAATTGAGAATTATATTTTAAGAAATTTATATGAGTTATTTTTTATTTGGTTTTGGTTTGGATGATTTTCATTAAGTTTGGAAGAAGTTATGAACGTTTTGGTGCAGACTGGTCAGATTTAGTCATAATATGAACAATTTTGAGGAAATTGCAATAACTTTTATTTCCTTTATTCAATATGGCTATGAATTGGATAAAATGTTTGAAAATTACTATTATTGAGTCTCACAAAAAGGAGTGGTTTCATTCTTTCATTTATGGAAGTTATTAATGATTGATTAAGGGTTTTAAATTCTACCCTAGTTGAGAGATTGTTATCAAAAGATGCAAAATTCTTGCATTCACTTCAATGGTTGGAAAAGACTATAAATGTGAATCCATACCTAAGAATGGAGTGGAATAATATATTTTAAGTTTTGGAATGATTCTATGGACCCATTACTTGGTACTTTCTTTGTAAACCAAACCTAATTAGGTATATTAGGTATCTGTACAAGGTAAGGGTTAATGAGTGTTGGAGTAGAGTTGGTTCTATAACTTTGAAATTTTGTTGAAGGCCTATAAAGTACAAATTTTCTATGCTAATTTGCATCAAGTGGTATCAGAGCCCAAAAGGTTTGGGCAAAAGGTATTTTGTGGTTGTTTGTTTTTCTTTTACATGTTGAAGAGAGAGAACCTAAATATTGAGAGACTAGGCCAATAGAGAAAAGAGGAGAAAGGCCTAAGGAAAGGTATCAAAGACAAGAGGAAGAAAGGTAAAAGAGACTTTCTTAAAAATGGATTTATTTATGAAATTAATACATGGTAAATTTTAGGGCATGGATTCACAAAAGAAGAAGAAGGAAGATAAAAAGAAACGACAAGGGGAGATTAAAAGATTAGGAAAAGAAGTTGGAGGCTCTTCTTAAAATCCTAGAGCAATGAATTACAAATGGTAAGGGAGATGAAGGATTTAATTTTTCAGAGGTTCAAGAAGTTGTAAAAGTTGTGGGAAAAGAGAATGAACTTAAGGAAGAGCAAAGAGAAACAAGTATAGAAGAAACAAAAGAGGAAGAATTGATTGAATCTAATATGGAAGTTGAACCAATCAAAAACTCCATGAAGATGGAAATTTCTGAAAATGATTATGTTGAAGTATTTTCAGATATCAAGGATAATAGTGAAAAAATATTAGAGAGTGATCGGATTTATGATGATAATGATGGTAAAAGGGAAGAATTGTCAAGAAGATTGGAGAAGAAACATGCAAATTTTGTGATTCAATTTGATACTAATCAATTAATTTTTTCCCATGGATTTTTTGTTATGCTCATTTCAATGTAGGTGATGAAGAAATTAGATTAGAGACAACATAAATTTGTTCTTAACAAGTTCATATTATCAAGCAAAAGAATTGAAAGACCAAAGGTAAAGATGAAGAATTCTTTGAAACCCCATTTCCAAGAGGACTTGGAAAAATTTCAAAGTTGGGGAGTATGGTGCAGGAGCACCTATTCATTTTATGTCTCATGGATAAATTCATATTTTAAATTATCTTTAATATGGTTTCAATGTTATGTAAGGACCTATTGGAGTTCATTCAAATTATTTTTTAAGGCTATAAAACCCATTAAAATCATAGTGACTTACAAGGTCCTCAAAAATGTCAAGTATGAGAAAAGCACTCAAAAATATCAAAGTACAGTGGAAATTAATGTAAGTCTTAAATTAATTTTTATCATATTTCAAGGGTTTATGGAAATTTTGAAGTCATTTTGATCATAATTGTAAAAGTTGTTCAAAAGTTGCCAAAATTGTAATGACAACTTTTACAACTTGGTGACAACTTTTTAAAAGTTGGTTTAAATATGTTAATGGGTAGTTGTAGGTTAGTTGGAGAGTTTAATGTGATTCCAAATTATATATATTTCATCTCCAAAGCACAAAATGGTAATTTGGTGAAGTTGGAGGAAAGATTTGGAATGGAAGAAAATGTATTTTGATGTTGTATATTTCAGTTTTCTGGTTTTTTTTTCTACAATTTCTTTGATGTTTCGGTAGATGTGAACTCATTGTGAATGGTACATACATGAGACATATATCTTTAGAAATTTATATGAGTTAGTTTTGATTTGGCTTTGGTTTGGATGATTTTAATTACATTTAGAAGAAGTTATGGCCGTTTTAGTGAAGATCGGTCATATTCTATCATAATATGAACAATTTTGAGGAAATTGCAATAACTTTTATTTCCTTTCTTGGATTTGGCTATAACTTGGAGAAAATGTTGGTAACTCACTATTATTGAGTCTAAAAAAAAATATTGGTTTCATTCTTTCATTTATGGAAGTTATTAATGATTGATTAAGGGTTTTAAATTCTACCCTAGTTGAGAAATTGTTATTAAAAGATGCAACATTCTTGCATTCATTTCAATGGTTGGAAAATATTATAAATATGAATCCCTACCTAATAATGGAGTGCAATAATATATTTTAAGTTTTGGAATGATTCTATATACCCATTACTTGGTACTTTCTTTGTAAACCAAACCTAATTAGGCCTATTAGGTCTGTGTATAAGGTAAGGGTTAAGGAGTGCTAGAGTAGAGTTGGTTTTATAACTTTGAAATTTTTTGGAAGGCCCATAAAGCACACTTTTTTTGTGCTACTCTACATCAGAGGCCAAAACTAAGATTAATTACTATGTGGTGTGACTGATAACTATTATAATTTATTAAACATGAGTAGATTCGAACCCAAGACCTCTTCGATAAGAGGCTCACAATTTTATCGTTGTGGTGTAGGCTCTTGCTTATTCTTACAGTATACTTTTGTTATGATGTGAATGAATGATTTAAATAGATTATTTTAATAAAATTAACTAAATAATCATTCAAACAATTTCTCTCATTTTTTCTTAGGCTATATTATTATTGTGCATCTACACTTGATCATGGTGTTTATTATGCAAGACTCATATCCTTGATAATGGCACATGGAGTTCATAATTTTTGTTAGTGTAAATAATTAATTATTATTACACTTTGCTTAAGTTTACTTAGGTTAATGCATTATTTTATTATTATTAGGTTAGACACCTAGGAGTGTGCATACCCATATGAGTTGTCTTGTTGACAACACATGAGTTAGCAACTCATTTTAGCACATGGTGTCTACAAAACATGAGTTTGCATAATCAACTGAGTTGTCAAGTAGACAACATAGTTATTCACACTCTAAATAAGCACGTGGTGTCTACAACATCTTTTTACATTACACACCTATGTAAGCTTATCCACTTATCATCACACTAACTTATGTGCTCAATGGAGGATAATCCACTCTTGGTGGACATGTGCTTAGTTGTGAGAGTTATCACTTTGCTGACTCCTGGTCCTTCTAGACGCCTTTATATTCAAGCACTCCTAGGGTGTATGTACATCAATTCAATTTTATATTTTTATTTTGATCATACTTTATTGGTCCATATTGTGCTAGTGCTTGAGCTTCTTGATCTTAGGTGATTTTTCCCTAAGGCAAAGTCTCACATGGTATCAGAGCTATACCAAATTCTTACATGGTATCAAAGTTGAGGGAGCTTCTCTTCACATAGCCATTGGAGACCATTTTTATTCCACCTCTCTAAGGACCTTGATTTAGATCTGGAGTATCGTAGTCATTAAGAGTGTCCAGAGCCAAAGCAGACCTCATCATTGCATTTGGAGCGTCGATTCGATGAATTTTGACTATAATTTTGCCTACCCTAGGCCATAGTCAAATTTGAGGCAATTTTTTTTTGCAAACTAGCACTCAAAGGCCCAATTTGTGAATTTGGTATGATCTATTAGATTTGTGAATTTTTTTTTTAGATCTACAGTTTTAATTTCTCTCATTTATTGTATTTTTTGATTTAAAAAATTGGCCTATCAGGCTTGTAGAGGAGAATTTTTTTGCAAGAACTAGGTGATCAAATTTTGGTACCTGTACAAAATATTCCAACACATTCCAATGAATATTCCATACCCAACACACTACAATTTCAATATTTTTGATGTTCATTTTACAACTTGCAACAATCATCAAACTGACAGCCTTCATGATTGCTTCAAACACTGCAGTCGATGGTTTATAAACACCCGTTATCCTTCAACACAATGAATGTGGGATTAATCTTATGTTACCCTAGGTTTTCGAGATAGGGGGATGTGGGGAGGGGGAAACGGGTTTTCAGGATGAATTTTTTTTCTCAGAGCAAGGGACGACAGGGGACGATAGTGGGAACAACTATATAAAAAGTAGGGAAAATTTAAAAAATACAGGGAAATTTTTAAATATTCATATAAAAACATGGATAACACATGCTTGTATAAATTATAGAACCTTAACATATACTATTTGTGTTAAATAATTTAACTGTAGAGTTCACATGAGAGTGAAAATCAAACAAATTATCAAAACGGAAACATTAATTTTATGGGACAACCAAGGGAAAGGTTTCCAAAAGTTTCTGAGTTTTTGAGATGAAGGGACATGGGGATGGGGTCAATTTTTGTTGAAAACACATCCTCGATTAACATAGGATTAATCTCACACTCACCGGCAACTCTTACATCTCCAACTCTCCATCTTCCAGCCACTACCAGTGACACCGTCCCTCCAACCGACTATGATATCGGCCCCTTTTTTGATAATCGCTACATCATCTGCCACATGGAGCTACTCAACTTTGTGGACATGTCACAAACTTCCATCGACCTGCCACATCTATACATAGTCAACAGTGACTCATCTGATAGTCCATAGCCCAGTCATCGACACATATGCCCAGTCAATCTAACACATCAGCAAATGCCCACATTAGTAGTGACATCATTATTGTACAATTTGTATGCACTATCACCTATTAACATCACCCATACAGCTTGACACATCATCAGGCTGGGCCTTTTTTGCTAACATCATCACAGTCACGACATTAAATTTGATGATCATTTGACCATCACCAGTAGGCCAGATTGCACTACTATGATGGTCATTTAGACATCAAATTTAACCCAGTGTTTTGCTAAACAAACCCCTGACCATATTTAGTTTTGATTTGACAGTCTGACTTCAGGAGGCCATATCTCAATCATCCAGACTCCAAATTAGCTATAATTTTTTTTTTTTTGGCTAAATTTTTTTGAATTTTTTAATGCTGCTATTATTTTCTAGTTTTAGTGCCTAAATTTGTTAGAAATTTCATTTTTTGGCAACTGTACTTGTCCAATCCTGCATTTTGCAACTTCAAACGCTCTCTATGGGCTCATCTAGACACATTTTTAGTTCTATTTTTTTGAAAGTGCATAATTTTTCGTCTACTTTCTAGATCTATAATTAGATTATAGGCTTGTGTGGATAGAAATACCACTTTAAAAAATTGGTCCTTTTTTGCATTATATTGCTTTAATTAAACTTCAAAATTGTTGTGCATCTGAGCTACATTGCTAAGTACCAAATTTGAACTCCAAAAAGAGGTTGTAAACAACAAAATCATAAGCCCACTTTTGTCCATTTTGACAAGTGGCCTATTGTAAATGCACTAGATATAAAGTGTCAAAAGTATCATTTTAGGGGGGTTCTTTGATTGAGTGAATATGGGGGTGTGTCTTGTGTTCTTGTGTCTCTTTTTCTCTCTTATGCTCTGTTGATTATTTGCATCATGGGTTCATCTAAAACTCCACTTCTAACTTCACACAATTATACTACATGAAAAGATATTGTATGGAGTAGACTAATGGAAAAATATTTAAATCTATATGTTGATGGTACGATTGTAAAACCCACTGATGTTGCTGCACAAGTTGATTGGCAAATTAAAGACAACCAAGCTTTATGAATTATTAGGAGTTGTGTTCATAGAGATGTCTTCTTCCATATTTCTAACTTTAAGGATGCCAAGGGTGCTTGGGAGAAACTTGAAGGTTTGTATGGTAAGGTGGATGAGGAAAAGGGATTCCAAATTGAGGATGATCTACTTCTCTTGGATCCTAAGAATTTTGACACAATTCAAGACTATGTCAACAAAGCCAATAAATTGAGAGCACTACTTAAGGATTGTGGTAATCCCATGAAGGATGATAGATTGATTAATCACATCTTGAAAAGGCTACCTTTAGAATATGGATCTTTTTTTTTGAGTTATAACACTCATAGGTTGACCATGGGAAGTGCATTCACTAAGCCTACATTTGATGCATTTGTGGAAATGTTGAACAATCCAAGTTGATAGATATGGGAATCCTCAAGTCATCCAAATCTAAAGCATTGGTGGCTAGTAATGAGAACCAAACAAATCAAGGCGGAAAAAGTTCTACCAACAACAAGAAAAAGTAGTGAAAGAAAAAATCACAATCAAAGACACACCAATATGCACAACAAGGCAATTCTTCTTCAAACAAGAAGGGAAACAATGACAAGACGGATAAACTATTTTGTGCATATTGCAAGAAACAAATTCATGATGAGCATCATTGCAAGACTAAGAGAATAGATGAGTTGGAAAAATTACTTAGGAAGAACAAAATCAATGTGCCAAATGCTTCCAAGGATTCAAATCCATCCACTTCATAGGGAAAAGGGCAAGCATTTATGGCAAGTTCAAGTTTTTCAAGGGAATGGATTCTTGACTCAAGTACCTCATGTCATATGGGTTCTTCAAAAGGAAATTTTTCTTCATTGAAGCAGTCTAAGGTACCTCACATCTTTGTAGGGAATGATACACAAGTGGAAGTTGAAGGGAAAGGACTTGAGTTGAGATAGAAAATGGAGAGTTCAAAGATGTCTATGTTCCTAACCTTAGCACAAATCTCCTTTCAATTTACCAAATCACTCACTATGGAGGTGGAAATAAAGTTGACTACTTTCCTGATTCAGTAATAGTGCAAAATCTTAAGGATGATTCATTGGTTGCAGTGGGTAAAGTCAATCATGACATAAGACTTTATTCTTTTTTGCACTTTGTGCCTAAGTCTTCTTCACATGCCTTGTTGACACATTTACAAACACAAAGTAAATTATGAAATGAGTGGTATGGTCATCTTGTCTTCTGCTATCTTCATCAACTTAGCTCAAAAAATATGGTCAAAGGTCTACCTACAATCAACTTTTCTACAAGTGAATGTTCAACTTGTTCAATGGATATGCATCTAGAAGAGAAGATTGACAAAGGGAAGTTTTGGAGAGCATCAGTTGTTCTTGAGTTGGTTTACATGGTTCTAGTAGGCCCCTTTTCGGTGACAACAGTTAGCAAGGGTCACTATGTCCTCACTTTCATTGATGACTTTTCATGCTAAACATGGGTCTATTTTCTTAATCACAAGAATGAAGTGTTTGATAAGTTTCTAGCCATCAAGAGTCATGTTGAGAAGTAATCAAGTGAAGCTATAAAGGTTCTTTGCATGGACAATGAAAGTAGATATGTGAACTCAAGACTTAGAGACTTTTGTGAACTTGAGGGTATTGATCTTCAGAATCTAGTAGCATTTAGTCCACATTTGAAAAGTGTTACAACAATGAGGATTAGAGCTCTTAAGTCAATGGCAAGTTGCATGATTCAAGCTAAGCCTCTTGATCCATCACTTGAAGTTGAAGCTATAAGTAGTGACAGTCACATCCTTAATAGGTCTCCTCATAATTTCTTAGAAGGAATGACTCCTTTTGAGGCATGGTGCAGAAGAAAATTAGTTGTGAAACACTTTAGAGTTTTTGGTTGTCCAACATGGGCATACATATCTTCAAGGCAATACAAGGCACCACCACAATGACCTTGTACTTTCATTGGTTATGATGAAAGTGTTAAGGCATATAGACTTATGGATCCTAAGACTCATCAGATGTTCATAGAGAGGAATGTTCACCTAGTATTGTCTAATCCTCTCCATACTTCATACACTATGGAAACTAGTAGTGATAACAGTGATAGTGATTCAACAGGTTCAGATATGGGGGAATCCTATTAACAGATGCAGGACAAGGTCATAACATCAGAAAATTCCACATGCATACATTGCTACAATGATAAGTCCATGCAATTCAGTACTGTTGGGTACACGTCTTCCAGTTCTAGCATCAAGGGATGACTACATGACAGATGTTTTAGGTTTTTTTGTGGAGCCATACATAGCAGATTTAGGAGATATCATTGATGATATACATCTTCTATTTGATTAAGAAGATCCTTCTTTAGTTGTTGTGAGGGAACATTCTAACCCTCTTTTCCATTCTCTACATGATTAGTGTTACAAGGTTGATATGATTGTGGATCCTTATGTACAATAGTTGCAAGAGGTCTCTTTATCATTCAAGGAGATAGTTGGTTCTTTGGGATATGTTCTACATCCATCCTTGCTAGATTTGACCATGTTCTTTTCAGTAGTGTTGGAACGGGCGACCATTAGTATCGACATAGGGACAATTGTGCAGTTTTCAGAGAAACCATTCATCTTTAGGATTCTTTCTACACATTGAGGAAGCATCTCATATGTACTTATGACATTGTTTCTTCCTAAGGGGAGGAACATTATTCAACACTCATGGATCAACTTCTATAGAGTAGCTATCATTGTTTGACATTCTACATTTTGGGCGGGGGGGGGGGGGGGGACTACCTTCTCCCCTTTCTTCTTCTTCTTCTCCTCTCTTATGGGTGGGGGGGGGGGGGGCGGGGGACATTTTCCTCTTATGTGGATTTGTCCTTCTCATACTTCTCTATTGTATATACATGATGTATGTTGTAATGGGGGGTCTTAATTACTCCATCCATCCATGTATGTTATTTTTTCATCTCTCTTTTTGGGAGAGGATTTTTCCCATGAGGTTTTCCCTCTTTCTCCATTTTTAGAGAGATTGTATTGCATTTCATTTGTACATGGGTACCTAACATGGCCTACTAGCCAGGACCCATCATGCATTTTTGTTATAGCTTTCATAAGCTTAAGTGCATTCCCCTAAGTTGCACTTAAGGGGGGGTGTTAGTGTAAATAATTAATAATTATTACACTTTTCTTAAGTTTACTTAGGTTAATGCATTATTTTATTATTTATTAGGTTAGACACCTAGGAGTATGCATACTCATATGAGTTATCTTGTTGACAACATAGGAGTTAGCAAGTCATTTTAGCACATGGTGTCTACAACATAATAGTTTGCATAATCAACTGAGTTGTCATGTAGACAACATAGTTGTTCACACTCTAAATGAGTACATGGTGTCTACAACATATTTTTACATTACACATCTATGTAAGCTATCCTTTCATCATTGCACTAACTTCTATGCTCAATAGAGGATAATCCACTCTTGGTGGACATGTGCTTAGTTGCAAGACTTATCACTTTGTTGACTCCTAGTCATTCTAGAGGCCTTTATATTCAAGCACTGCTAGTGTGTATGTACATCAATTCAATTTCATATTATTATTTTGATCACACTTTATATATCCATATTGTTTTAGTGCTTGAGCTTCTTGATCTTAGGTGATTTTTCCCAAAGATAAATATTTACAGTTTTTTCATTCATAGCTAGCCAATGTCATCCATGTATGGGCAACGTATATGATTTTATTAAAATAATAAACCCTTTGGTTAATTGGTAACCCTGAATTCATTATACATTTGTGATTAGACTGGTGAAGTGTTTGTACATTTAGGAGTCTGTAGTGGTTGTGAAAGTTATTATTATTTAATAGTTTAATGAGAATTTTAATAATTGATTAAATTATTTCTAATTACCGACAACTTGTCATAGTTGAATTCCAAACAATTGGAATTGTCATATTTATTTGGATCAAGGGAGCTAATTAGATTATTTAATTTAAAAAAACTAATTTATATGTCACTTTGTAAATATGCATATATGGGCTAAAAGTGAGTTTATTCTCACTGCACACATTTTCAATTCAGGATTTTGGAGCAAATCCTCCAAAAACTCTCTTGTGAGATTTCTTGTGTTGTTTGTTGTGGGAGATTGGCTCGATGGATTGACATGAGAGTGGTCTAATTGGATCTAAAGTGGGAAGATCTCCATTTGCCAAACGTTTCATTGGATTCGACAATCCTTTTATTTTATTGTGGCCTTTTCCATTTCGCCCACTTGATTGTGAGGTAGGGCTCTTTCATTTTATTGTTTTGAATCCATTTTAGTTCTCTTTTTTATAGTAAATTGATTGAAGGTTGAGAACTAGTATTCCCCTCCATTTTGGTATGTTAGTTCTACTCAATTGAGTGTTTACGAGGATTTTAATATGAAGTTTTATGTCATTATGCTAATCATTTTTGCATAAAATCTTACAACTTGATTTTTATTTTATTTTTGGGAGTTTGACAACCATTTGGATAATGGGTTTTAATTTCATCAATTTCTAACAACCTTTGTTTTAAAGCGATTATTGCATCACCTCAGCTTGTGTTCCACCCAATTTTCTCGGGTATTTCTAGGCACTAATTTTGGTCATTAATTTAGAATGAATCTTAAGTTTATAATCTTACCATAGTTTTACTATTTTTGCATTGGGATTTGTGCCAAATCCAAAGCCTATACTACTCCCAACAATATGCTCGGTTGAGTGGATGTTTGCACTTGTTGTTTCTTATTTTCTCATCCAACCCTTGTTTAGCATTGATTTAGTGTGGATGGTTGTGCCCACACATGAGCATGTGCACATGCATATGATGGGATCTTGCGAGACCCAAACTCTTGGATATAGGCCAATTGAGGCATTTTTCATTTGGGGGTTGGGTTGGGAACTCATCGTGTGATGAGCATGGGTATGTAGGGTAGGCGATGGAGTGGCTTCTCTTGTATACCCTAGTGTATATTCTAACAAGGTAATGTAAATAAGTTCTAATAAGTGATATCGAAATTAATAATTGGGTAATAAAACTTAATGATAAGACAAGAGAACACATGCATGCTTAATTTAAGGGTGTATGTTTGTGTGGTTAATCTAAGGGCATAGTGTAATAGTTTCCTGAGGGATTCGTGACACACCAGATAGAGCTTGGGCTTTATTATGCCAAGTAACTTACACTCCAGTTGAGTCCCTACATAGTTATCCTTAGTGGGTTTGACCAGTGACCTGATGTACTACATTATCTTCACAATCATATAGATGTTGGTATTATGTTCTTCATTGGTGTGTGTCTTAGCCATGGGTGAATGTCTTCTATGATTATAATCGGGTCATTATCTCCATGAGCACAGTGGGTATGGGCCTACAAGTACCACATGGTTGGGAGGCATAGCTACCTATACCACTACAAGGGATTGGTGTATAGAGATGGTCTACTTCTAGTGGTAGCCAATGTAGGATATTCACTTGGTACTTCAGTGTATCAAGAGCATGTTCTCTTGTGATTTATGTTTTACTTTAGATGCATATGATATCATATTTAGATGATGATTAGTATGTTACTTAATGCATTCCTTTATCATGATGTTGTATCACATTTCTTAGTTGAGGCTTCTTACCACTACTTTGGATTAGTGATGCTATTGGTAGATTAGCATGTTAAATGTTTCTTATTTCATGTGATGTTATTGGATGGATTATTGGTAAGAAATATCTCATGAGACAACTACAACAATCTTGTTGCAAATTGAGATTCATTCATGATGCCATTATGGTAGGGAGGAAATGAGCATGGTTGTATTGAGTCGGTTATAACATGTTTAGAGATAGTATCTTATGGTTCTTTATTCCTTATTACTATGATGTTGCTTACATTTATGTTTTGCTTATGATGTTCTGGTTTAGATGGGTAGATGTTTTTGCTTCTTCATTCTCATATGTTAGGGTTATTTGATTTTCTTTTATGCATTTGAGTGATTACTCCTCAACTTTGGTGGTTCTGGTACTCCCTAGTGTGGAGGTTCTAACCCTACCTTGCCTCTTAGTTGGCCAATTGGCCTTATGTTCTAAATTTGGATGACATTTATTCAACATGATTGGATACTGGTAAAGTGACACACTACAGTAGTGAAAAGTATCGTATGATACTAGTAAAGTATCATATGGGTACTATGTGAAGTATCGTACAATACTGGTAAATTATCATATGGGTGTTATATGAATTATCATACTATACTGGTAAAGTATCACACTAAGTCTTGAGGAATACCTACTCAGCCAAATAGAGGGTACTTTCTGACTTGTCTGATGTGTTCTAGGAGGTGTTTTGGATACCCTTTTGGGAATTATTGCTTCCTATAGTTAAGGGATATATAAAACATAGATCATTTAAGTATACGTTTGCATTCTCTTCTTCCTTATTCCGTCTTCATGGCATTATCTTCTTCCTTATTCCCTCTTCATTCTTCTTTCTTATACTTAAAATATATTTTATATGTATGCGACAATTCACTTGAGATAGGTTTTAGACCTTTGTGAGTTAATATAAAGATTCTAGAAAAATTTAGGACTTCAGGATTTTAGACTTAGCTAAATTTTAGGGTTCAACATTTGTGTTTCAGCATGGTGTCCAATAGATGAGTGGTTGTAAAATTGAACCTTCATCTCATGTATGACTATTTGAATGTCTCTGCTTAGTATTCTTGATTATGTTTGGATTAGTTGGAAATGGACATGTATGTTTAACCATGCTAGAAACTTATACTTTCGGTTTAAAAATAACATCTTTGTGTGTTCTCATGATTCAAATGGTCCTTGATTCTAAGTTGGTAAGTAGTGATGCTTGGGGGATATTTGGTGCTGGTTTATGTTAGTCTTTCATTTCTATCTGGTGTAAGTTATTGTTATTGTTGAACATTACATTATATATATAAGCCTTTGTTTATCCTTGTTCCAAGGATCTTTGGGTAGGGCATTACACTAATGCATGTTGAAAGGAGATTGTGTAGATGAAGAATATTGATGAATCCTATCATGGAACAATAATTATTTTTTCACTGATGTCAAACTTTCTACTTGTCGGTGAGATAAATGCTTACTTTGGTCTAAATGTTATCATTTTATTGATTGATGAAGAGGATTTGAAAAGAAAGGATAACAAGAGAACCTAGAAAAAGGTTGAGTTATGTGGTGTATAAAAGGAGCACTAAGAGAAAACAAGACATTGATGACATAGTGTTTCATTTATCTACTTAAGGCAATAATGAAAGGATACCTGAGCAAAGACTAGAAGAAGGCTAAGTAAATAATTGTGTCTGTCAAGCCTGACCAAGCAAATAGTGGAAGCTAAGCAAGTCAGTGCAAGCTGAGCAAAAAGTTAGTTGAAGTCAAGCAAAAAGTTTAGTGCGTGCCAAGCAAAGATAAATCTAGTTGGTGTCGAGTGAAGAAAGTTTAGTATGTTTTGAGCATCGGTAAAGACTTAGTGTATGTAGAGCAACTCAGTATTGGCCGACCATCAAGAGATAGTGTTTGTTGAGCAAACAACTTGTTATTGTCAAGTGCTTGTAAAATTAGTTAGATCAAAGATTTGATGAATCTGAGCTAAAAAAGTTGATTTCTTGAGTTGTGTGAAGTGCGTGGAAGATAACTATGATGAGTTGGTGGCACAAATTTCAAGATAAATTGTTTTGAGGCAAATTTAAAGAGGATTGTAGAGGAAGTTTCTAGAGGGAATAAAATGGAAAGATGGGGAGATACAATGAATCTGATCTAACACTAAAATGGATGATTGTGATTAAGTGGAAAAAGGCCTAAATTCTCTATATAATAAGATAGTAGGCTAGAATCAATTAAGGTCATGTGCGAGAACCTGAGAAAGACAAGAAGTCTAGTGTGTTGCTTTATATGGTGGCCGAATGAAAGAGTTTGCAATTTCCATACAAAGCAAGAAGGCTTAAGGAGATGAAGGCTTGAAGAGTGAACAAGCTATTAGAGACAAACAAGATGAATGCCAAGAAGAATGGAAGAACAAATGCAAGATCTATAATTTGCAAATGAGTTGTTTTATTATTGGATCAAGTCTTGATGTTACTCTCTAACAATTGTATTAGTCTAGATAGATCCTTTTGACTAAGGTTGACCTAACAGTCATTAGTAAATCCTTTAATAGGGTTACATTCTAATAGAATGTTCTAGAGTCCTCTAACAAGGCTCACTCCTAACAAGGTGATTGAAATCCTTTAACCAGGTCACATTTAATAATATGCATTGTAATCTTTAAAAAGGTTGTCTCCTCATAGGGCTCACTTCATTAGAGTGAAAATTGGTAGCATGTTACTGGTGGTTTTTCCCAAATTGGGTTTCCACATAAAATCCTTGTGTCAAAATGTGTGATTGATTTTTTGGTGTTACATGTTTACATTTCTACAAAGTTATTTTAACCAAGGACAATAATATGCAAATGTTTAAGGTATTGAATAATCAATGCATGCATAAGTATAAATTGAAGTATTAAAAAAATTTATTTGTACATTTGGACCTTGGATAACTAATTCAACCCCCCTAGTTATTCTAAATATTCCAACAATTGGTATTAGAGCACCAAGTGCTTGTGAGGAAAAAGTTTGAAGGTACTTAAAGCTAAAGATTAAGATGTACAAAAAGGAGGTGCCCAAGTTAAACAAGGAAAACTTTCTTGCATGGAAAATTTTGATGAAGCTACATCTAGGAGGACTAGGAGATTATGCACAATCAACTATCACCACTGAGCATGTTGATCCAACTGGAGCACCAATTCCTTAACAATTGAAACAAAAGAAGGAACACAACTAGACAATGTTGGAGATTGCATTTGCCCTAAGCTATTTAGAGTTTTATGACATCAAAGGATGTGATTCTACTAAGAAGATGTTGGATGCCCTACGAAAGATCTATGGAGGAGACAAGAACATGCTAAGAGCTAAAGTTGAAAGTCTTAGAGGAAAATTTGATGAAATAACAATGCAAGAAGGTGAGACTATAGTCTAGTATTGTGTAAGGATCAAAGATGTCACCAATGTAATTCGAGGATCTGATGGATAGACTGAAGATGACACTGTGATCAATAGAGTATTGAGAACCCTATTGCCTATATATGCTATTAGAGTCTCTGCTATACAAGAACTAAGGTGTACTCTTGGTAGTAATCTGGCCTTTGAAGGATTGGTTGGTAGACTCACTTCTTTTGAACTTTCTAATTTTGATAATTTCAAGTTTGAAAATGTTAAATCTACTTTCAAAGCTAAACTATCACTAAAAGAACCTAAAGATAAGAAAAAGAAAAAGGTATGGATACTCACCCAATGTCAAATATTTTAAGGTATTTGGAAGCAAGTGTTACATTCTTAAGGACAACAAAAATGATAAACTCTATGCTAAAAGTGAAGAAGGTACATTCTTAGGTTATTCCATAAGAAGTAAAGCTTATAATCATTTAAATACTAACACTAACAAAGTTGTGGAAAGTGCAAATGTAAAGTTTGATGAATATATAGAAGTACATGAAGACGAACCAAAGAAGGAACCTAAAAATTATAGAACCTTTATGTAATACTATGAAGACATGGTTGATAATGCTGATAATTTTGTAAATGAAGCTACTAATCAACAAGAATCAATAACTATCGAGTCACATACAATAGATGCTGAGTTGAATTCAAGGTCCGAGTTGCAATCAGGAGCTGAGTTGCAATCATAAGCTGAGGTACATTTTGATACTGAGATCAATTTACATGAAAGGAATATTGAGTTACCTGATTAAGAAGTGCACACTGAATCTAGAATTGAACTTCATGAAAGACCCATTGTAGAAAGGAGAAATGAGCCAAGGTTGTCAAAGTATGTTAGAAGACATCACCCTACGAGAAAAAATATTAGAAATAAAGAAGATAGACCAATGAAAAGGAATAGATTGAGAAATGACACATGTTTGTTAAGCATGCACAAACCTAAGTCAGTGAAGGATGTATTAGAAAATGAAGATTGGAATCAAGTCATGAAAGAAGAAATTGTTCATATTGAGAAGAAAAAGATATGGACACTAGTACCCAAACCTGAGAACAAGAATGTTATTGGAACCAAGTAGGTGTACAAAAACAAACTGGATGAGAATGGTGAAGTTCTAAGGAATAAGGCAAGATTAGTTTGAAAAGGATATGCACAAGAAGAGGAAATTGACTATGGAGAGACATTTGCCCCAGTTACAAGATTGGAAGGAGTAAGAACTCTACTTACAAAAGTTTTAAAGTTTGTCAAATGGATGTTAAGTCGACATTTCTAAATGGTATATTGGAAGAGGAAGTTTACATTGAATAACCTGAAGGAATTATTGATCCTAATAATAGGAACATGGTGTGAAGACTGCACAAAGCTTTATATCATTTAAAGTAAGCTCTAAGAGCATGGTATGAAAGACTTCACAACTATCTTGTGAATATTGGTTTTGAAAAGACTAATGACATAGAAAAATATACTTGAAGACATAAGGAGGTGAAGGAATTTTACTAGCAGAAATATTTTTTGATGATATCATATTTGGAGGACAAAATGCATTATTTAAGACATCTGCAAATGAAACAATGAAAGAATTTGAGATGTCTATGTTTGGAGAGATAAAGTTCTTTGTTGGATTGCAAGTATATCAGATGAAATATGGTATTTACATCACTCAATCCAAGTATGTGAAGGAAACCTTGAAAAGTTTTGGTATGAAGGATTCAAAACCAGTTAGCACTCCTATGGTGACAAGACATAAACTATCCAAAACTAATGATTATGTTGAATTAAATCAAACATTGTACAGGTTTATGATTGGAAAATTGCAATATGTAGTTCATAGAAGACCTGACATTACACTAGTTGTTGGGATTGTTGCAAAGTTTTTTGCAAATCCTAAGGAGAATCATTTAATGGTTGTCAAAAGGATTATGAGATACTTGAAAGAAACAAAAGACTATGGTCTATACTACAAGAAGAATATCAAGTTTGAATTAAGAGCCTATATTGATGTTGATTGGGCTAGAAACATTGATGACAGAAAAAGTACAAGTAAGGGGAATTTTTCTTAGGAAAATGATTGGTTACTTGGACCAGCAAGAAACAAAATTGTATTTCACAATCTTCTATTGAAGCTAAATATGTGGCTACTACATTGAATTGTACAAATGTGGTATGGATCAAACAACTACTCAAAGGAATGAAGGAGAAAATTACTAAACTTGTGGTGCTCTACTATGACAATACAAGTGCTATAAACATATCTAAGAATCTTGTGATACACACAATGATGAAGGGTGCTCCCCTTAAAACCATAAACTTAGAACATAAAAAAAGAAACAACATCAAATGTGAGAACAAAATATGGACTTCTTCATCTTGAGCTTATTATATGTACCTACTGGAAATCACTTCTTTCTCAAATAAACCACGACTTCATCTCCAATTTGAAATTCCTTATACCTCCTTTTCACATCTACCTTAGCTTTATAATGTGTATTCAACTTTATGATGTTCTTCCTCACCTCCTCATGGATGTTCTTCAAATGTTCAACAAATTCTTCTACTTTAGTACTACTTATCTCTCCTTTATCCAACTGCCTCAATTCAGAAGCATTTCAGGGACTACTCCCATATACAATCTAGAATGGTGATTTATCAGTACTTCTGTTGATAGAATTATTATATGCAAATTCTGCATGTGGTAAAATCATATCCCATCCTTTTGGCTTGTCTCTAACCAAACATCTCAGCAAGTTTCCCAAACTGCAATTCACAACCTCTATTTGTCCATCAGTTTGTGGATGATGTGACGAGCTGAACTTCAAATCTATCTTCAACTTCTTCCATAATGTACACTAGAAATACCCAAAAAAATTGGTATCTCAATCTGAAACTATACTCTTTTGCATACCATGTAGTCTCACCACTTCTTTGAAACAATTATGCTACATGAACAACATCACTAGTCTTCTTGCAAGGAATAAAATGTGTCATCTTTGAAAACCTGTCAACCACCATAAAAATAGAATCATGCCCACACTGTGTCCTTGATAATCCAAGAGAAAAATCCATACTGACATCCTCCCATGGCTTCTCTAGTATAGGTAATGTTAATACAACCCTATATTCTGCTTTACTCCTTTCACCATCTAACATACTCTATAACTCTATACAAACTTCTTCGCATCTTGCTATAGTTGTGGCTAGTAATAATTCTCAGAAACCAAAGCAATGGTCTTATCTTTACCAAAATGTCTAGCCAATCCTCCACTATGCTTCTGCTTGATCGGATTCTCTCTCATTGAACTTCTTGAAATGCACAACTGGCTTCCTTTGAACAACATACTATCTTGGATCATGAAATCCAACCACTTTGTCCTATTAAGTGTAACAAGTTCTGTACAAGCCTTCTACGCTTCACCAAATCAAGATCATCTAAATACAAATTATTGAGTTATTTGAACCCAACCATCTCTATTTGCACTTTTTTCAACAAAAGTTGTCTTCTACTAAGATCATCTCCAACTTTGTTCCCACTCATGTGTTTCAAAACAGATGTATAACTCTGCAAAAACTCAACCCACTTCAAATGCCTTTGGTTCAATTTTCCTTGACTATTCAAATATTGCAAATCATGATGATTAGTATACAAAACAAACTCCTTAGGAAGAAGATAGTGCCTCCACTTCTTCAATGCTTGAACTCTAGCATAAAATTCTTGATCATAAATAGAATATTTTCTTTTGGCATCATTCAATTTCTCACTAAAGTTAGAAATAGGTCTACCTTCTTGGCTCATAACAACTCCTATTAAAGTACCACTAGCATCACAATCTACTTGAAACACTTTGTTAAAATTAGGAAGTGCTAAAACGAGTTGCTTAGAAACTTTCTATTTCAATAGATTAAAACTATTCTCTGCTCCTATAGTCCACTTAAATTCTTTTATATCCCCTCTTATTGTTTCAGTCAAGGGTCCACAAATATTGTTAAAACCTCTTATGAACTTTCTGTAAAAACTAGCTAGTCCATGAAAAGATCTTCCCTCTATTGTAATCCTTGGAGTAGGCCATTCAAGGATAGCCTTCACTTTCTCTGGGTCCATTTTTAGACCTTCTGCTGAGACTACAAATCCTAGGTACACCAACTCCTTCTTTACAAAACTGACTTCTTTAGGTTTATCAACAACTTTTCTTCCCTCAACTTATCAAACACCTTGCAAATATGAATCAAATGCTCCTTCAATGTCTTACTAAAGATCAATATATCATCTAGGTAAAAAATGACAAACTTACCTAGAAACTCCTTTAGTACCTCATTCATGAGCCTCATGAAAGTGCTCAATGCATTGGCTAGCCCAAAAGGCATGACCAACCACTCATACAATCCTTCTTTGGTCTTGAAAGAAGTCTTCCACTCATCACCTTCTTTGATACAAATCTAATGGTACCCACTCCTCAGATCTATCTTTGTAAAATACTCAGCTCCACTCAAACAGTCCATAATATCATCCATCCTTGGCAATGGAAATCTATACTTGATTGTAATCTTGTTGATAGCACGAGAATCTATGTACATCCTTCATTCTCCATTCTTATTTGGTGCTAATATTGTTGGTACAACACATGGACTCATATTCTCTTGAGTTAACCCCTTCTACAACAACTCATGAACTTGCATGTTCAACTCTTCACTTTCTGTTGGTGTCGTTCTGTGTGCTGCCTTGTTTGGAAAATTGGGTCCTAAAACAAAATCCATCTAGTGACTAATCTTCTTTATTGGGGGCAATCCATCAGGTACATTATCTGATACAACATCAAAAAACTCTCCCAATATATCTGCAAATTCTATAGGCACCTCCTCTACTTCTTTACTATCTTTTGGAATTATAGCAAAACACATGCTCATGCTTCATACCTTTGAGAAACTCTTTTCCATCAACAAAACATATTCTGGTATCACTATGTACTTTTTCTTCTTTATCCTTTAGCAATTTTAACTTATGTTTCACTCCATCCTTGGTATGATATCACATAGTACCTCATCCTGCTAGCTTCAAATCTTTAACTTCACTAAGCATTGCTCATTGACCATGACCTTGTGGTCATCTTGCACCCAAACAATATGGTATGAACATGAGTGTTTCTATCTCTTCATCTTCAACTTGGTGACCATCATTTTTAACACTAGATTGTCAGTAAATCCACCATAAATGACCACATCACAACACTTATCTTCATATTTGCACCTTGTGTGAAACAAGCTCCTTCTTTGATTAGGTTCATTCTCACCACTCAACAGGACCCTTCTGTTAACTAGAACTTCTCCTCTTTTAGCATCTTTAGAATGTGAGGATTTGGCATCTTCATCAACATATGAAACTCTGGCCTAGCCTTTGATTCTTCAACCTATCCTTCCTTGGTGCTAGGTACATTCAAATGTTCTATGCCCTTCTTTTCCATAGTGAAAATATTTCCCACGAAAGCCTCCTCTTCTAGATCCTTTTCCTTTGCCTCTTCCTCTCTAATCTCTATTGTTCTAATCATAGAAATGATTGGAATTGTTTTCCCTCTAGCTTTGACTACTACTTCCAGCCTCATCCTTGTTCTTTTGGTCATCATTATGGCCTCCATAAGATCATCCCCCAGATCTTCCACTGCAACCTCTTCCACTATTCTTGTTGTCAAACTTCTTGTTCAGTTTCTCCTCAACTCTTAGGGAAAACTAGTATGCCTCCTCAATACTATTCATTTGAACTAGACTTAGCTCATCCTAAATACTTGGCCTTAACCAATTAAGATGATGGGCCACTTTCTCCTTATCAGCTTCTATATGGTCGGTTCTAGTGAGAAATGAATAGAACTCTTCAGTATACTCTTGAATAGATTTTTGTGCTTGCTTCAACCCTTGCATATTCTTCAAAAAATCAAGCTCATAATCCACATGAATGAATTTTCACTTCAGTTTAGCTATCATTCATTCCCATATGGTGATTTTGTCCTTCCCCTTTTTATTTCTCTCCAATTGAACCTCCTGCCACCAAATCTTCACATGTCCCTTCGGTTTTGCCTTCACAAACTTGACCCTATTAGGATCCTCAATATCTTCATACTCAAAGTACTCCTCTAGTTCATTGATTCAATTGATCAACTCCTCTGGATTAATATTTCCCAAAAATGTGGGAACATCAAACTTAGGTCTTTTTTCAATCCTAGAGATGGCCCTAAAAAGCCTCTCTTCCTCTAGGTTTAGAATTGCCTCTGCTTCAACATTTTCTTCTACTTTGTCCTCATCCTCACTTTGATCTCTTATGGAAAGATTTATTCCTCTGCACATTTGTTCTTCCAATGCTTGCATTTTTCTATGGAGCGCTAGGAAACCCTCAAGTGTAACACCTACATCTCTTTTGCCATGCTCTCTTCATGGAGGCATTTTTGCACTTCCACTGAAACCCTAGTGCAAATTTCCTCACAATCGGTGATCTATCTACAAACTTAGCCCAAACCACAGTCCTAGTCCAAACTACCTCATAGTTGGCAATTTGTCCACACATTCAAGAACTCTAGCTCTAATACCACTTGATGAAGGGTGCTCCCTTTAAAACTATAAACTCATATCAGAAACAAAGAAACAATAGCAAATGCGAGAACAAATATGGACTTCTTATTTGTGTCACAAATACAGAATTACAGAATTCACAAGTAAAATATGCTAACCCACATGGGCACTTTCATTATAGTAATCTACAAGACTAAGTTGTGAACTACTACCTAGAGTTGTTCTAGACAATGTTCGGGCCCTTCTTAAATAGGCAATTGTATGCCACCTGGGAAGGTTCTAGACATTGAAATTTAATACCTAGGGCTGATAGACCCTAACAATACATATAGAGTCAACCAAATATATCTTTGACAATTATTTTAGATATTTCAAGTAGCCAAACTTTGGAGGGTCATAACTCTCAAACCATTGCTCTAATTGGCTATTATAACCAGTTTTCAGAAATGCCAACTCCTGATCTATAGGCTTAAAACTACACAAGCACCATTATGTTGAGTTTTTGGACCTCATCTGGGCACTCTAGGGCCTCCAATAGTGAGCCTGAAGATTTTTCTACATATTTTTCCACCGAAAATCTACAATAACTTCTCTGATACTTAAGCTTGAGCAATGAGATTTTTATGGTAGGCTTATAACTCAAAAATGAACCTTCCTATAGAAAATAATAACATTCAAAGTTCATATGACAAACTTATTAGAAATAGCAAGTTTCCATAAATAGTAACCACCTTTTCTACTAGTCCTTATTAAAATATAAAAGACTAAAAATAAAATATTTTTGGGTGATGCAAGATTTCTCTTACACCCAGGATGCTCTTGGATCACACAAAGGCAAAACACATTGCAATCAAGTATCATTACTTGAGAGAGTTGGTTCAAGACAAAGAAGTGAGAATGGAATATGTGAATACAAAAGAACAAATAACTGATATATTCACAAAGGCTTACCTATGGATGCACATGAATATCTGAGGTAAACTAGGGCCAATACCCCTATCATAAGCTACTTGAGAAGTAAGAATAGTGCACTGCATCAATTGAGTTGAATGTCATACTTTACAATTTGATGTAGTGAATCTTACTTTAGGACCTGCCTAAAGTAAAGAAGGAGTTGAAACAAAAGATATATAGTCACATGAAAGGTGACCGAGGGAGAACCTAAATTGATTATATATGCATGTATAGATGACAAGTCTTTTGCATTGTTGTTAAAGAGGGAGATAGAGATATCAGAATGAAGGAGATATCAAAGAAATCAAGGAGATATCAGAGAGTTTAGAGAAGGTAGGAGAAAGATTGTCAAAGAGGGACAAGACCAGTTGAGGGAGAAATCTAAGGAAGAGATCAAAGTATACAAAGGAAAGCACACGTATTGATAGAGGGAGAATTTTCAATAAAAGGTATTAAGTTTATTTTTGGTATTGTTGTTGGTACTAGTTTGTCATCGATGCCAAAGAGGGAGATTGTTGAGATGAAAAAGATTAATGAAACCTATCGTGGAATAATCATTATTTTGTCATTGATGTCAAACTTGCTACTTGTTGGTGAGACAATTGCTTAGTTTGGTCTGAATATTATCATTTGATTGATTGATGAAGAGGATTTGAAAAGAAAGGATAACAAGAGAACCTAGAAAAAAGGTTGAGTTATGTGGTGTATAAAAGGAGCACTAAGACCAGGAAATACATTGATGATATAGTGTATTCTTTATCTACTTAAGGTTATAATAAAAGTATACTTGAAAAAAGACTAGAAGAAGGCTAAGTAAAGAATTGTGTCTGCCAAGTCTGATTGAGCAAATAGTGGAAGCCGAGCAAGTCAGTGCAGGCCAAGTAGAAAGTTAGTTGAAGATGAGTAGTAAGTTCAATATGTGTCAACCAAAGAGAAATATAGTTGGTGTCAAGTGAAGAAAGTTTAGTATGTACCTAGCAACAGTAAGGACTTAGTGTATGCTAAGAAACCTAGTGTTAGCTGAGCATTAGAAGATAGTGTTTGCTGAGCAAACAACTTGTTATTGCCAAGTGCCAGTAAAATGAGTTAGATTCAATATTTGATGAATCTGAGCTGAAAAAGTTGATTTTTTGAATTGAATGAAGTGTGTGGAAGATAACTATGATGAGCTAGTGGCACATAATTCAAGATAAACCATTTTGAGGAAAATTCAAAAAGGATTGTGGAGGAAGTTTCTAGAGGGAATCAAACGGAAAGATGGGTAGATTCAATGAATTTAACCTAACCCTAAAATGGACAATTTTGGTTAAGAGGAAAAATACCTAAATTCTCTATATAAGGAGATAACTAGCCAAGAGTAATTAAGGTCATGTGCGAAAACTTGAGAAAGACAAGAAGTCTAGGGTGTTGCCTCATATGGTGGCTGAATGAAAGATTTTGCAATTGGAATACAAAAAAAGAAGGCTTAAGGAGATGAAGCCTTGAAGGGTGAAAAAGTTATTAGAGATGAAGAGGATGAATGCCAAGTAGAATGGAGGATTGAATGTGAGATTTGTAATATGCAAGTGAGTTGTTTTATTATCAGATTAAGTCTTGTTGTTACTCTCTAATGATTGTATCAATTTGGATAAATCCTTTGGAATAAAGTTGACCTAACAATAATTAGTAAATATTTTAACATGGTGACATTCTAATAGAATGTTCTAAAGTCCTTTTTCAAGGCTCACTCCTAACAGGGTGATTGAAATCCTTTAACCAGGTTACATTTAACAATGTGCATTGTAACCTTTGACAAAGTTGGCTCCCACAGGGCCCACTTTAGAAGAGTGAAAATTGGTAGCATGTTACTAGCAAGTTTCCCCAAATTGGGTTTCCATGTAAAATCCTTGTGTCAAAATGTGTGATTGATTTTGTGGTGTTACATGTTTACATTTCTACGAACTTATTTTGACCTAGGACAACAATATGCAAATATTTAAGATATTGAATGATCAATGCATGCATAAGTATAAGTTGAAGTACTAAAAAGTTTTATTTGTAAATTTGGACCTTGGATAACTAATTCACCCCCCCAGTTATTCTAAACATTCCAATAATGTCTAGATTAATACTATCTGGATTGAATTAGATAAATTGAGTTTCAGATGAATACAAGATTATGTGAGAGGATATAGCTCAATATTAATTTATATTCATCATAAAGGGATTGATGTTTGTCTCTATTTCTAGACCTCCTTATATTTAATGATTGAATAAATGATTAAGAGAAGAGAGATTACTTTATTCTAAACTCCATTTATATTAATTGTCTCAATTCCATCTAATTTGTCTTACAAATTTTAAATGATAGATGTTATGTCTATTATGCTACATATGTGTAAATGTTATTCATCTAGCATGATCAGGGGCCATGATAATTCATTATCCTCATGGTCTTCTTTTAGGCTTTGGGTTGGTAATTGTAACATGTTGGCATCCAAGATTGAGTTAGTCTCATGCTTCGATTTCTTCTTCCATTGTATATATTTCCATCCAATTGCTACTACTTGTTGGAAAAACATGAAGGATTACCAACATAAAAGCTAGATTTCTATTAATGATCAAGAACCACTTTATCAGCCTGTTATAATGAAAATGGGAAATGAGGGGATATACAAGAATAAATTGTCTTTTGTTAATAGGTATATCATAGTGGTAGGGTTGACAATTGTATATATAATTTATAATACATATAATTGCTTTATCTAGGTTCCCTATATATTCATGCTTGAACAACCATTTACATAAAATTGAAATACTTGGTTTATCTTATTCTACCAACAATCCATAGCCACAAACATTGTTGGGATGTCACTAAGTATTTTATGCCAATCTATATTGTTCACAAATTACTTACCTAGGATTCTGTAAACAACCCTCTTGATTAGGTAGTGAGTGTTTTGCAATATGGGGGAGATGCAAGTAAGAAATTAGTTTTTCAAATACAATTTGAGGAGAAGGACCCCTCAGTTTAATTATTGAATTCATCTCAGGAACCCTTTGAGGAAAGAGTAAGTCTAACCAATCTTAAATAGAGCCCCAACAAGTTCGTGACCAGGGAATAAGAAAGATTAAGAGAATGAAAAGAGTCTTTTAGAAAGCAATATTATGAGGAGATGGAATTTGTTATGTGGAATTCGAGTTGTTGACACTTCATCTACATAGTTTTGGAAGGGAAGTGAAACTATTGAATTCATGATGGAGATCGAATGGAAATTTCATGCTCTTAAATAATCTAATATTTAGAATAGTGTTTTCTTTTAGCAATTTGATTTTCTAAACTTATCCTATAATGATATCAAGGAGATCTATTATGTTACTTTAATTTGGAGTGTTGATTAGATGCTTTACTAATTCTCTAGTTGCTTACTAGTTTGGGGATGAGGAAGCTTCAGATATAGAGAAGCTCCTTATTAATCCCACTCAACTGTATTATAATACTTACTGTGATAATTTAATTTTCTAGCTCTATTAAAAAGAGAAATTGGCCTTTCTATCTTAATTTCAATTTTATATTCTATCTTCATTTAGAAATTTCCCTCTTTCTATGATATTAAGATCAATTGGAGATTATTATAGCTCTTCACATGTAGTTGCTAGGTTTCTTTATTTGATTGAGTTTTTAGGGATTAAATTATTTTTAAAAATCTTTGTGAAAACTTACTATTATACCCAATTGTGTTCTAATGGCCTTAATGTTTAGAAATTTCCAATTCTATTAATTTACTTATAAGAGAAATTTCACCCCACTTCCTTTACTTGAAAAATTAATTCAATAGATTAGCTATTTAAGATTAGTTTGATCAATTGAAGACAATTAGAAACGAGGGATAAATTTGAATCATATATTCAATTGATGTGAAAAAAGAGTTTACATGAAATCTATACTAGAAAAGGGAGGTCATAATAAATAGAAGCCTTACAATTTCATTAATAACTTTTCAAAACATAAAAATCTTACATCCTTCAAGTGGTATTCACAAAACCAAGGAATTATTGTTCTCCTTGTTTGGTCCTAATACAAAGAGAAAGATACAATACTTATGCCAAGCTCTTGTCTAACTTAGTCGGTCATCACCTCCATCAATACTAGGTAAAGATTTCTAATAACAAATTTCCCATACATGAAGAGGAAAGACAAAACCTAGACTAAGAGAAAAATGACATAGCCATAATGTAGTCATAGCCATAATGTAGTCATAGCCATAAGGACAAAGTAAAACTAGATATAGCTTTAACCCTACATCACTTGCATAACTATACATATACTACAGTTATTAATACAAAACGTAGTAGATACATAATAGATTACTTAGAGGTCCTCTTTCATGAATATCACTATCAAGTCTTCAGCCTTCATTTCATAGAATTCCATCAACCTAGGCATGAGTACAAATGTTGTTTTTTGTTTGCTATACTTATTGAGATTAGGGAGAGAAAAATCCAACTTACTTAGGTCTGAGAAGTCCACCTCTAGCAATGCATAGCAGTGAAGATCTGTAAGCTAGTTAAAGAGCCAATCTTGGTTCTGATCCTCAATGATATTCGTCCATCTTAGTAGGAATTGAATGCTTTCTTTCATTTTAGTCCAAGCTTCATTGAATTGGTTGAGATCCCTAATCTAAAGAACAAGATGTCTAAGGATCTTGGCTTGAAGTAGGCTACTCAGTGGCTTAGACATGTAATCTTCTGCATAGGGGATTTCTAGGTTCCTAAGTGATACTTAAAGCAACTCACTCAAGACCATGCAACCATGTTTCCTTGAATAGGTTGTTACACAGGCATATAATTTTCCAATGTCCTACATGCACTCTATCCATGCAATAAATTAGAGAGCCAATGACCAAACTGTTAGTATGCTAGGTGCACTCACAATTAGACACTTTTTCTCCTAAATCCCTACTCACAACTAACCTAGTCATGTCAACTATGAGATTGAGAAATCTATTCCATCTTTCATGCTTGACAAATCCTCTAAAGGCCATAGTTATGTCCTCAAAGGCATGGAATAAAATGACAATAGATTCCATACTTAGACTACAAAAAGACTCAACTTGAGGGTGACAACAATATAGGGGAGAAAATGTAGGAGCTAGAATCACAAAAAGAAGAAGATTAAATAGAGATTGTGATAGAGACTAGAAGCTTCTCCCAGCTTTGGAATGCTCCTGGAAGGATCAAGAGAATGTTCAATACTAACTCAAAGAGAAGATGTTAATAACAACTTAAAATTCATACATAAACTTAATATGAGCTAAGTCCTATCTTAGAAGATAAAAGGTAATGATTCAAAGTTGAGAAACATGAGAAGTAATAAAAAGAGCATGTCCAAATCTTAAAATTATGTGAGCATAAGATGATTAAAAACTAGATGCTTGGCTACATGGCTAAAAAGTTTATAATCATTGAAAGTTAAGATAAAAATAATTTTGGGCTTAATTTTTTTCCTTCTAATTTTATTTCATTTTCTATCAGTGCTTTACTGAATTGGATATTTTTATTTTCTCTAGGTTGTTGTAAGCTAGTCTTTAAAATATCTTTCGTCTTTCTAGTTTAATCTAAGGCCTTATATATCTAACACCTCGAAAATGTCAAGGGGGTATGTATATGCAAGGGTGACGAATTTAATAAGGATAATGAGAGATAGGAAGGATAATAGGTGGGGAGAACTAAGAAGGAAGATTAAAAAGTAATTCTTATGTACTACAAAAAGTCAAGACAGTCTACTTACAAGAAGAGTGCAGAGATAAATGTGAAAATGGCAATACAATCATTAGGATGAATAAATTTACCAATTTTCCTTTAGTAAAGGATAATACTATGAATGGGATTGAGGAAGACTAAGTCATTTTAAGAGAGATGCCCTTCCCATCCACTATCATGTTTGCTAACTAATTTGCTTCTTTCTTTCCCTCTTGATATATGTGTTGTATTCTTATTTCCTTGAAACTGTCTAAGAGAGTGAGGGAATTTTTGACCTTAGAATTAATATTCCAATTTAGAGTGTTGTGTTTCCTAATCACATTTAAGATTATTTGGGAATCCCCTTCAATGACTATTTTTCATACCTAGGTCTAAGCTTTGATTAAGTCCCTCCATTAGAGCTTCTAATTCTGCTATATTATTCAAAATAACAACTAATGGTTTAGCTCATTTTTTAATCCAATCTCCTATTTCCAAGTGGATGATACAACCTATCCCTACCTGACCAGAGTTTATGCTTTGTCAAACACTAGTAAATTTGGACCTACTTTTCAATATGGTGGTGGTCAAAATTTTAACACTTCAACATCGAAAGTCAACATCACTAGAATTGTGTCAAAAGTTTGATGCACTCCATGTTCGTCAACTTATCGATAAGAAGATCCATCAAAAATCATCCCCATCTATGTCACATGTCAACACTAGACAACTATTTCAAAACATCAAACTATTGATGCCAGCTCGAGATGATTCAACTGCT
The DNA here is from genome assembly GCA_028749045.1 of Cupressus sempervirens. NCBI lineage: Eukaryota > Viridiplantae > Streptophyta > Pinopsida > Cupressales > Cupressaceae > Cupressus > Cupressus sempervirens. Next base: position 654,923,620 of record CM053788.1, read on the forward strand.
ATGTTATACCATCAATGACAAATCCCATCAAACTATCGATGCTAGCCAAATATGATTTGACCAGTTTGTCATACCATCGACAACAGACTACATCAAAATTTTGACAATAGCTAGAGTTTTAAGAAAAATGAAATAGTCTCATTGTATATCATACTAATAATAGGCTAACAAGAATGATTAGAAAAATCTCAAAATGATTGATTTGGTTGGAATCAACACACTAAAATAACCTGGATTTTTACATGCAAGGACCAAGAGAAGCTAACCTGATGATTTTATGGATTCTTCTTACAAGATTGCAAAAAATATCAATTATAATGAAGATGAAGTCCTACCATTAGATCTTGAATTGTGTTTGTCCACATAGAAATATCTTGGTCAAAAGAGTAGAGAAGATTGTACTTTCATGAATAACATCTTAAAGAATAGAGTACACAAGTTTCTGATGTCCTCAAAAAAGTCCATGGGAATAAATAAGTTTCTATAGCCATGACAAATGTGAAGGAGATTCATTATTTATCACTGAAATTCAACGAACACTAATCAATTTCATTTTTTACTCATTGAAAAGATTGATCAAAGAATATTATGGTCATTATTCATTTGTATGTTATATTTGCTGACAATAGAATACTATTTAGGAGATCATTAATGACACATATTCATTCTATGAAACTTGTGAGGATCATCATTTTTTCAATCGACATCGTCAACACCCCCATTGATGTATAATTGTGTTATAAATTTAGTACATTGGGGCTATATTTTTTAGATTTATGGTGCATTTGAATCTGGTATGTTAAAATTTGGCTATAAATATTGGAGATACGAGACTCTTTAGAAGATTCCATTATTTGTGATAAACATAGTGGGGATGTAGAAGTTTCTTGTAATTTGTAGGGGGCAATAAAATTTCATGTAATTTGTAGGGGAGCAATGAAAGTGGATCATTTACATGTTGGAGTGAGTTAGGATAGAGGATTATAGAGGAATCAATGAAAATATGGGCTATTACATGGCTTGCCATATTCAGTCACCTAGCTCTGAATGGAACAAGTGTTGCAACTTAGGCTTTTGTAGGACATCCAGGAGAATTAGAATTGGTTGTCATTGCCATACCCACTATTTCATTTTTGGGATTCAATTTAGGACTCTTTGTAAGTATATGAATCTGAATGTAAAATTTTATACTATTCCATTTTACTTTACTCATGGCACACCATGTGTATTGGTCATTTTATGAATTAGTAGTTGTAATCATCTAATTTTTGACATAACAATTTTGACTTAATTATTCATTACTTCTTCCTTTCTTTTGTATGTTTATATAGTCCAATAAACAGTTCATGCAAGTAAATTGGTGTCTTATTTTTGAAGAATAAATGAAATAGATAGCTTCCTTTAGGCCATTTATTTTGTCAATACTGGTCCAATTATTAATATTAAATCTTAATTTTGGATATTATTAGAAAGGAATGAGGACTTTAGGCATGGAAAGTGCTCTGGAGAGCCCATGTGGCCAGATAATATCACATGTTAGGATTGTATATGCAGAGAGTGTGGATTAATTCTTCTTGCCAATGTATTTATTTGCAACCCCAATCTTAAAGATCCTTGGATAGTCAAAATGTTGTAGAATAAATAGGAAGAATTTCAATCTAGCTCATTTTGCAACATTTTGCATATATTTTCTACTTTCTAGTTCAAAGATTTTTGTAGTCCCAGTTGAGAAACATGGTATATGTTTGGATCTTTGTAGCCCACAATTGGTCTTGTCCTTTATGCCACCTATGGGTTTTGACTAGTGACATTGACATGGACTGGGATGTCCAAAACTTATATGCATTTTTCATAAAATCCAATATCCCTATTTTGACACACAATCTTTCACTGTGTCAAGTAACAACTTTGAACTAGCAATAGTTGTTGTTGTTGTTGCAAGTTTTTGTATAGATTCTGAGGAAGCCCTAGCTACAACTATTGGACCTTTAATTGAGGTTCTATTTTTGCTTTTATTGGTACATGTAATAATTTCTTTTAGAAGATATTGGTTTCGAGAAGCTGCTACCAAGTCTAAAAATATTTGACATTGGTTGTGATTGCAAGAGATGCTTCTGCGACTGGCATGTATACAACACTATTAGTGTTTGTTTTATTAAAATTATTTCATACCTGTTACTTAGAAAATGCATGTTGAGCCATGAGGCTAAAAATATATGTCTTTAATAATTTAAATTTATTATTTTGATAGCATTGTTGGTCTTGATTTGCTAAACTTATTATTATCATGTGTATTATTTGTACTGTTTGTTATGTATTATCTTTTAAATGTGGTTGGGTTAAAATGTTTAGATTGACCTACTTGTAACATACTTTCATCTTGTGAACATTTTAGAGAATTGGTATTACAAAATACCGATTTCATTAATAGCAAATTTGCTAGATTAGGTAGCAATTGATTCTTTTTCTGTCTAGTAAAAATAGAGAAACATTTTTTTGTTGAGAAGAAATATGACAATTAAAAAATTGGATTAAAATGTATCTTTGATGTCCTATGACATGTATTTAGGCATTGACTATTTGATGTGATGACCTAAATTTACAAATCAAAGATTGAAGATAGCCATTCTATACAAAACAAACTTCAGGGATTCTTCCAGCTTGCTTGAAATGTTACACAACTTTTAAAATATTTTTAGTGATTCAATTGCTTGAATACATGGGCATGCTCTTTTGTTTATGTTTTGAAGCATATTATTATAAATCAATTATTGAAATGGTCCATCAATCAAATAGGACTTCATGGCAGAGTCAAATGTTCAAACCCGACCAAATCTATTGGCTATACACTTGCACCCTACCTTGGTGCAAGCACTAATTACATGAATTGAAATAACTATTTCACTAACCTATCATGACTCAAAACATAAATAAAATACTTTGATTATTCAACATACCAATTACCAAAAATCATGGCTTCATCCAATTCAACAACTTTAACCTTACTGTTTTCACTTAATTTTTTTGCACTTCAATTGTGTTTATTGTCCATGGACAACTCATTTTGTCTACATTAAGAGACTCCAATTCTATACTGTATATGGTCTTACATTGACCCATCACCATCTTCTTATCATCTTGAACCTCGTCTTGCATGGGGGTTAGCTCTGCAACTTCATTCCTTTGATTGCATTATGTACAATTCCAATATTCCAATGATGCATCCTTTATATAATTAGTTCTTCAAGTGATGTATCTGCATATGCAATTTTATCACCTTGTAAAATTGTATTTGATCCTGCTAGCTAGGAAGATTTGATTGCTCATTTTATTTTACCTAATCTAATGATAATTCTACAAGAATCTATAATCAACCCAGCTAATCAACAAATAGACCAATTTAACTAGGTTATGGCTCGAGCATGTGCTATTCCCATTTATCATATGGTTGCAATGTTGGAGGCAACATTTTTTACTTCTACAAGATATGGAGGAAGAGTAATGGGGTTGGCAAACATGAAAATTCAATAATGCAAAGTCAACTTGAGGAACTTGTGTATGCTCTTGGCAAACGTGTCATAAAAAATGTTCATCGTGATCCTTTTTGCTTCTACATATTTTTGCATGGAGCCTTCACACACCTAGTGCTCACAAATGTCTACTTAACAATGTACGTGAACCTACAATGCACTGTAATGTGGTGAAATATGTAGAAAATCATATAATCCTTCATCATACAAGGTCTTTCACTTGGTATGCTAATTCATTAAGTTAAGCACCCAAGTTTTCATTTCAAATCATGATTTATCTATTTTGGGCTTAAGAACTGGTATGACAGCCTAGAACATTCATCCTTTAACATTCATTAATAGTAGCACATAAGAAAATAACATGTGAAATGAGGTATTTAAACACACGTCAACCATTTATGATTTGATTTTGGATCACCTAGCTGATTAGTTTGGCACTATTAAGTAGAGAATTAATACATACATACATACATACATGGTTAAGTGCTACCTAACTATGTCCAAGGTGTCTACACACTGGAGGCATACTCTGCCTACCAAGCTGCCTACATACTCGTATACATAGGAACAAGACCCTTGAACTACTCACTCTAATAAATATGTAGTGTTGGTTTCTAATTGTTTTGATGTATTTGTATTCCTATAACCATTGGTGTGCTTTACTCACCTAATATAACTCTTCACCATCATACACCCACTCATGTGAATCAGGCAATTTTCTATAATTACAATCCTATAATACCCTAGTGCAACCTTTGTGTTATAGTTTATAATTAATGTAAGGTTAACCTATATATGTCCTAAATCACTCCTTATATAGTTATGTTTAAAGCTTGTGACAATAATCAATGGGTATAAATAGACCAATCAAGTTAATGCTAGCTGGGAAAAGCTGATTGTTCATTTTATTGTACCTAATTTGATGATAGTTCTACAAGAATTTGTAATCAACCTAGATAATCAACAACTAGATCAATTGAACTAGGTTATGACTTGTCACTTAGCATGAGCTGAGTGAGTATTATTGTTTTATTATTTGGATTCTGGAATATGTATGCAACTAGAACAATACTTCTATGGTGCTCATATGTAATAAGCAACTTAAAAAAGATTTCTATGTATATATAAAGACTACAAGTTGTGCATTTTTTCATGTATTGCATCTGCATTCACTTTGCCATTTCTTAAGTTATAAGAGTGTTTCAAGGTTGGGAACCACTTCAACATCCTTTGCATGGTTTAGAGGTGATGTCATTGTGGTAAGGAGAATAACTTTAGTGAGGAGTTGAGTGTAAGGAGTTAATACCTTGAAAATTCAAGAAACATTCAATAACTTATGAAATAATGTATTGAAACATGCCTCAACCAATTATGATTTAATTTTGGATCACCTACCTAATTAGTTTGAAATTTTTTTCTCACCAAAAATCATAAAATGTAAGAAAAACTATGCCAAAAAGAACATAAAAAGATGATTATCGTGCATAATCATTTTTTTTTAGCTCTTTTCGCACAATCGTTCTTACAATTTTTTGGCTCAATCTCCAACTAGCCAGTATGTGTTTTGAAAAATTATTCTTAGACTATGAGTCATGAAAAAGAGAAATATCAAACTTGAAAAAATGTACATAATTGCAATTTTAATTTTTAAACTTCAATTCTATAAACTTACAAAGAGAACCATAGAATTATAAGAAACTATTGTGGTTTGTACTATTTGAAAATTATAGTTACAAGTGATATGTAATGCCTCGCTAGGGAACCCAAAAGAAATTAACCTAACATTTCACTAAGTTTGTCAAATATTTTTAAAAAAAAGATAATAACTTAACAACAATAGAAATAATATAGTGGAAGCAATAACATACACATAAATACATACCATAAAACAAATTACAATTCTTAAGGGTCCCACAATGTTGAATCACATTTGAGTTTAATTCATATTAAAACCAATATATAACACATCCACATTAAAGAATAACTACAAGTATGGATCCATTTAAATAATATACAATTATCTCGAATGCCACTTGGCAATAATCAGAATGCACAATCATCCACTATATAGGTCACAGGGTATGAAAGGCTGAAAGAATATATATAATAAAGATTACATCATCTCTTAAGATCCATGAAATAAAATACAATACAATAGGTATAACCATCCATCATAGTACACAAGAATAGAATGAAAGGAAATACAAAACAAGAAACTCCAGCCACGACATCAAATTGTCAGATCTCAATGGTAAAAGTAAAAAGCACTACCACCTGACCTCATGGTAACCCAAAAAGGGTCCACTCCCACCACTATGAGGAGATAGTCTCAAGTCCCAAATAGGATAACAATCCCAAAATTAAAAATCAACATCTAGGTCAAGGAAATCCTAAAAGAAATCTAACTCAAGGTACCAAGACACAAATGACATCTAAACCTAGAGGCAACAATGACACACAGGGAATCTACTATGTAAGTGGGAAAGTGTCATTACATAAGCCAACACTAAGGTTACCCTAGTAGCCTGATTGGACTGTGACCCCCTAGTGACTCTATGGTACACTAGTATCCTTTCATATTGACAAGGCATACTAACGAAGCAAGGTCACAACCAAGCATCCTCTCTACTATCATACTAGTGTTGGAATGTCCAAAATGGGAAGAGTACTTCTGGGGGGTGGGGGAGGGGGGTGTGAATTAGAAGTACCACACTTTTAACTCTTTTCAACAATTTAAACATATAACTAAAAATAAAATTGCATGCAAGTAAACATATAAAGAAACATGAAGTAAATCACATGCAATAATAATACATAACACTAGATTTGGTAACCCAGAAACCCTCCAGGAATAAGTAGGTAAAACTAAGGTGGGGATGATACCCACAAAAATCACTATAGCAATAAATGTTCAACCACTTTTGATGGTCTGCCCTATGAAAGGCTTGCCCTATTAAAGGGTTTACATTGAGTCAATAGTGACTTGATTAGAGGATTTAAAAACACTTTACATGAGGTGTCACCCTGTTAAAAGATTTACAATAGGCTATTAAACCCACCTAATACATATGATTTTCAATCACCTTCTCCAAAGGTTATCCTACCTAGCTATTAAGCTAACCTATCAATATGGGATTTTCATCTTCTAATACAATGACAAGAAAGTATTAGAACAATTAACCTGATAGTATGCAATCTTTTATTGCTAGATTCAGGTACTTAATCTATTCTTTGATGTGATCCTTGCTTGATCTGATCTCTATTCTTATCCCTTGTACTATTCTAATCAATTGGATGTATAATTGTTGCTCTATTCCTCTAAGTCTTGCTTCCTTCACACTAAATTTTGCTATAATCTCCCCATACACTGTTTTGATCCACATATGCAATGGGTTTTCGATCTCCTTTTAAAGTGTCATGCTCAAAATTTATAGGCAAAAAGCACAATTTTTTATTTTTTTTTAAAGACTATGATTTAGTAAGATAATACGGTCGATAAAGTTTAAATGTTTAATTACAATTTTAATCATTTACTTTAGACTTCATGACATTAATTAACTTCTTTCAACATACTATGTTATATCATAGTATACTAATAGTATATTATAGTAAAGTTAATCATACTATATTATAATATTATATACTATTATATACTATGATAGTATATATTTAGTATGTTAGTATATATTAATTAATCATTTACTTTAGACTTCATGACATTAATTAACCTAAATTATATTCTAAACTATCATGAGATTTAAGTCCAATGTTACAATGCCAATATTACGTTAATTCTAGCTAATTCACAATAGTATCAAAACTAATTAATAAAATGTTAAAATTATTTTAATTGAAGCATTCAAATTTCTAGTTAAAACTTTTCAAATTAAAACTACTTTAATACTCTAACATCTAAAACACTATTATATACTAACATCCATGCCAACATAAAACATTATATCTCTCCTAATGTTATCTAATATCTACAATTCTAACTAAGTTTTAATACCACCCCTATTCAAAATTAAATATAAATTTAAATCCTAACTATCATCTAATAAGCTATCCTAAAAAAAAACTACTTACTATATACTTTACAACCTACAGTAATATTAAAATTAACTCTCATAACAAAAATAAATTAAAGCCACTACATATCGATACAACTAAATTAAACCTAGCACTGATTAATTATGATAAATTATCACTACACATCATATAACTAACTACCCTATACTACTCATCCTACATACTAACCTATACCTAAGCTAGCCCAAAATGTGGGCCATACTCCAAGGGAGTGCATTGTCCCAAGCCTGCGCACTGCAGACTTGGTCCCCACTTCCCTCCACCTTGTGTGTCTTTCAAACCATAGGTAGTGCTTGGAATGGAATGGGAGAGGGGCGGTTGAAAGGTAAGTTTTAAATTTTATTGTTTTGTTTTTGCACACATTACTTTGCCCCCCCAACTTAAATGACATGACATGTCATAAGTGGCGTGGGGATTCTTGCTGACAGAAGATGAAATATCCACGCTTGGCCCTTAAATGGGTAGATAAAACAAGCAAGAAATGGGGAAAGGAAGATTAAGTGGGTGGGATTTTGATATCTTTTTTATTATTAATTGAATAGACTTAATGACCTAAGTCCTTTGCCCCTTGGAGTTAATGCAAAAGTTTTATAGGTGAGAGGTGTCCTCATGATATGCATCTAAATGCTTTAGTTTTAAATGAATTTAATTTCTACTCTTTCTTTTTGGTTTAATAATGTTTTTATTTGTTGCAATATAAAAGTATAATTCAAAGAATATTCTCTGTGGCTTGGGGGGGGGGGGAATTAAAAATGTTCCCATACATTTTCCAAAGAGGTTTTTCACTCCTGGAGATGTGCATTTTTGTTTTGGAGCCAATTTTGTCTAAGTGTTGGCATGGTTCTCATTGCTATATACATATCTATACAAGGAGTAATTTTTAACCCAATAACAACATTGATTTCCATTAACAAGCATACTAGTCCAAGGAAGTGCAAAGGTTATATTTTCTTTTGTCTTAGGAAGTCCTACAATTCATATTTTATCAATCATCATAAACAAAGTGTGTGTCCCATTTATCCAGAATTCAAGTGATGCATATTTCTTAATCAAATATGATTGAGTCAATTATAAAATTTGACAATGAGGGAGTTAACCTTGTGATTACTATGTAGGATTTTTATCTCTTCTTAATACTTAAACATCAAATTGAATCTTTAACATATCAAATTGCTTTTCATTAACATAATTGAAAACTTGAAAACTCATAATTCAAAGTCATTATCTACCAAACTATTTTCTCACTACATATGCAAAATTTGAAATCACATGGGAGCAATACAAGAAGGTTTTTATAATCTCTTTTCTTTTCTCTATTATTCATCCTGGTTCAAGGCTCCATCGGGAAAGAACCAGTAAGAAAACCTAATGTCTTTGCCAATACATCAACATTCAAATACAATTTACATAATATTACAATTCAATTGAATTTTCTTCAAGGGATTTCACAAGGGAACTTTTTCAATGTCTTCATTGCATCAAGGGAACCATGGGAGAGACAAGAACCAACATGGAGGTAAAACAACATAATGAAGCGAACAATTCAAGCATGCATTCCCAACCCGGTTTGCACAATAGGTTCAACAATGAACCAAAATAGGGGGGAGGTGGATTTTCTCAATAGGAGATGTCAATCACCATACCATAACATAGCCCTTTCGGAGCTAAAACTTCAAGAACTTCCATTCTTTTACAAGGCCCTTTTGAGGCTATTTCCTCAAGAATTTTCATTCCTTTCCATATTCAAGAATTTTCAATAACAACAAGGTATGGGATGACAAGTAGGGGTCCATACACCCTACCCTTTTTCCCTCCTCTCACCATGAGAGGAGACTCTACACTATTGAGGTCCAACTAAGGCCCTTCCTCCAAACATGACCACTTCTTCCCTATCCAAGGGTGAGTGATGCCCAAACAATCCCCATGAAATCCTTTCAAAACACAAAACATCAAGCAAGCATGGGAATAACACCAAAAGAAAACAAGTTAAGATCCCTCCCAAATCAACCCCCAACACACAAGCAAGAAATACAAGACTACACAATGCCTTATGCATGATTCAAGCAAGATTCAAACATGAACACATGAAGAAACAATTTCAAGGAGTGAAGAACTCCTACCTTCATAAAAGAGTTATAGCAAATGGTGGTTTGAGAAGAGCTTTCCTTTTTCTTCCTTTAATCTTCAAACTTCCTTCAAAACTATAGGTTGGGTGACAAAGCCAAAACTACTCCAAAATGCCTCTAAGTATGATCCTTAACTCAACTAGACTTCAAGTAAACTCAAGATGGAGTTTTGGGTCACCAACTCAAGTAAAGAGACAATCCATTTTCGCAATCAACCAAAAATAGGGTTTTTGAGTGACCCTAAAAGTCAACCAGGGAGGCTAAAGGGTTGGAAAGTACTCCCCACCCATACCCTTACCCATAGGGTACTTAAATTTAATGTTTTTAGGCCTTAAAGACTAATAGGAACAATTAAAAGCTAGGAGAATAGTAAGACCAAATAACAATATTTAAAGAATTACAATACAAGATAGCACAAAATTAACAAGTGATTTAGTTCCGCCTTTCCATTGAGGTTTCTCGGCTAATTTTTTTTTCCCCTACACACTCATTGCACACATCAGTAGATCAAGAAATCACATGCATTATGTAAATCACATATCAGAAAAAAAACATATAACTTAAAGCATCCATTTTCTAATAATCAATTGTTTATCTAATTCTACTCATATTTTCGGTCATTAGACTTGCATAATCAATATGTTAGTTTTGCATTCATTTACTTCATCATTACACATGTTCATAAAGCATTAAATTATGAAATCAAATAACTGAAGTAAAGCATCACACAATGTAAAATAGCATAATAATGTTCAGTGCATCAAATAATGTTCTGACATATCGAGTCATGAGTATCAAAATAGTAATGTATCATTGATGTTAGGATGGGTCAGGGTGAGGCCTCAAGTAAAGATTTGTGAAGACTTAGGGTTAGGTATGGATCTATGATCCATATTGAATCTTAAGTTCCCACTCATTCCTTGCATGTTTATCATTGGTTGCATGCCTTCTCCATTTTTTTGATTGGTTGCATGCTGATCGCATAGGGAATGTAAAAGATTCATTCTTATCCTTTTTCTCCTTTGAAATCCTTCTATGTTGGCTCCAAAAATGGTTTACATATGAGTTTGTGGGGGCACAAACTCATATGTTGATTCTATGTTACTTGACACATACTGGACTACTGGTGCTCAACATATACTATCTTGGATTTCTTGGCACCTATTACACTCTGTCTTGCTCGGCACATATATGATTCTAGTTCACTCGGCATATGAAACATTATGGTTTTCTCGAAATCAACTATTACTTGACACCTATATGTTACTTGGCACTTATATATTGCTTGGCACCTAAAGTCACTCAGCACCTATTGAAATACTGACTCGGTTCACACTGTGGCTCGACATACATAGTGTACTCGACTTCAATGTAGAAAGTGATTAAGTGTGTTGAAACTCAAATGTGAGAACTATCTAAGAACCAAAAATCTTCCCCTTTGATATAAGTGTCAAAAACACTTAACTAAACATCACTAATCTGTCCTTATGAATACCTTATCCACAAAATTTCAAAATTTGTTCAAAATTTGTTCAAAAATACCTTAACTCCTCTTGAGCTATTTGTACCTTGTCATTCTTACAAACAAAATTTTGTGCTGATGTGCTTGATAATCTTTTGCCTTTTCCCTATGCTTGTATTCTATACATGTGTGTTGTATCTAATCTATCAGAGCTTATGGAATATCTGCATTTTGTATCAGAGAAACTTTCCATATGATTGCCAAAATTTTGTATCTCCCCCTCTTGGATATCAAAATTGTATTCTCCCCTTCTATTATACCTTTAAAGCATATATCTCCCTCTTTCCTTATTATTATTTCTCCCCCTATCTTATTATCTCCCCCTTTTTGACACTTATGTCAAAGGGTTCTAAGGAGTAATACCATAATTAGCCAAAAAATTACTATTTGCCTCCATTATTGTTTTCAGAGCTGCATCCCAATTCTCCAAAGCTATGTCAAGTGACTTGTGCTAGATGGTAGTCTCTACAGCAAGGTGTACAAGTCCATCAAGTTTAGAAAGATTTGGAACTTTCTTCAAAAATGTTTTAGCATACACTTGCTCCTTGTGGAGGACTTCTAGATGAGGGGTTATGGAGGACTAGATCTGCATCAATTTAGCTTTAATATTTGCTTCCTCTGCTGTTAGTATAGGTAACTCCCTTTGTGTGTGAAGCGATTGTGTAAAATTCTTCTCACTTTGAGCTAGATCTCTAGGTAATTTCATGCTAGAGATTTTCAATTTTCTTTCCAAGCTCATTATTCTTTGATTAGTTTCTTTTGTGAAATTGGAAAAATCACACAACTTCCTATACAATGAAAAAATGTTTTCAAGGATAATTTTGACCTTATCTATTTTCTTGGCCAATTCAACTTGTTCAAGTGCAATTCCACTTGATATCTTCTCATTCACTTTTCCTTGAAACTTTCTCTCTGACCATTCCATGAGTTTGACATTGGTATCATGGTCTTCATTTATCACCCGGTCAATTATGTCTGATAGTTCCTCAATTATTAGCTTGGCTTCATCTGGTGACTGCAAGTTGAAGGAATCCATGAAGATGTCCTTGATGTCATGAAGTGCTTGCTTATGTTTAAACTCTTTCCTTAGTATTTCCTGCCTCATCCTTCTGTCTAATGCATTTTGCATTTTAGTCATTTGCCATTGTTATAGTCTTGGAATCATAGGAAGGAATCAAAATATCTTCATCTAATTCAGGGTCTCCATAGTGGAGTACCCTAGCCACTTTGGTTGAGTTTGAGCCTAGAGTTGAAAATTGCTAGGGGATGGCTTCAATGCTCAACTTCTGAATGGTCTTAGTAGGAGTTCCAGTCTTTGGTAATTCTACTAGTGTCTGAATAGTGGCCTACTCCTTTTCTTTTTTGGTATCCTCCTTCTCATCTAATTTCCTTTCTTCTGCACTCGACATCTAATCAATATTACTTGTTGCACTTGGTGGAGGTGGTGGTGGAAGCATCATAATTTTAGTCCTAGTAGCTATGTATGTGAAAGGTGGATCCTTTGGTTTCACCTTTTCCTTTTGTGGTGCAACTACAAATTTTTGTAACTCATCAACACTCACCAATATAGGGCTTGTACACAATTGTGCCTGTAGAGTAGATTGGTGAATGATCTTTGAGAGATCCTCTATAGTTAGTAGATTGATGTTCTAAGCTCACTTGTCAGTAACATCCTTTATGATTATTGTCTCTGCAGGCATAGTGGTTACATGAGGTGGCAATTATGTGTCTTGCACACTCTGTTCTTCTTCTTGCTGCTGATTAGCTGTTGCCATAGTTTCTTCTCCCTTAGCTAATTCTTCTTTTTCTTTCTCCTTATTTTCTTCCTCGTTTTTCTTTTCCTCCTCTTTCTTTTCTTCTTCCTTCTTCTCTATTTCCTTTGCTTCTACCTCTCCTTTCTACTCTTCTTCCTTCTTTTCCTCTACCTTCTATTTGGCACTAGTTTCTGCCTTATTGTTTCCTTCTACTTTATCAGTAGTAATTTTATAAATTATTTTCCACAATTGTGTGGATTTATTTACAACATACTCAATCTTATTCTGAAGGATGCAGAAGGCTCTGTACTTGGTTGCAAACTTGCCACTATATTTCTTATTTGTCTTGGTTATTTGAGCCTTTTTCATGTCAGGCTTCACTTGATCTAGGGTAGATTCTTTGATCTCCCTCTCCATCTTTAGACAATAATGCCATTTATTCTCAACTATCTCATATATTTTTTTGGCATAGTATTGTCAAGCTCTAGAGGTGTGTTTTTAAATTTTGCGATCATGGCATACACAGATTCCTCTACTTTATTATGGTCTTCCCTACCAAGCTTATTGAAATTAAGAGACTTTAAATCATTCAAATATGCATTTTTAATCTTATTGCAAAGTTTATCAATTGTAGATTTTGAAGGGTGGCTTACCACTTTGAATTGGCCGATGTTCTCAAATTATATTCTCTCTTCATCATTTGTATCTGGCTATGCCACATACCTTCTTCTCTTCTTAGGCTCTTTACTAGGTTGATTAGTGACTTTCTTCTTCTCCTTTGATGCTTCTTTGGCCTTTTGAGTGGTTTCCCTTGTAGTGGCTCTTATTGCTGGAGCTGGTTTGGTTTGAGTTGTTTTAGTACCCATTTTAGGCTTCGGCTAAGCTATAGGTTGAGTTTCTACCTTTCTCTTCTTTTTCTTGGAAGGTGTAGGTGCTTCCTTGGCTTCTTCTCCCTCAGAACCTTCCTCCTTGTCTTCTCCTTGGCCTTGTGTCAGCTCAACTGGGCCTTGCCCTTGCTCACCTTCTTCCTCACTATCTCCTTCTACTTCTTCTACTTCTTCTTCTTCTTCTTCTTTGCCTACTTCTCCTTCAATGTATACTCCAAATATCTTCTTTATCTTCCTTACCATTCTATCTTTCTTCTTGATGATAGAAGCTATTTTTAATTCAGTCTCAACTTTAGACTTAACAACATCATATGTCCCAAAGTGAGGAGATGCGTTATCAATTTCTTCTACAAGCAACGTTGTGATTGTTGCTGAGGCTTCATCTATATTAAGCTCATATCCTAATGACCTTAGCCATCTTACTCTTGGTATCATTGCTTGGATGTAGGTGTAGTCAATATCAACCAAGAAGCATATGTCATTGACATGTTTCTCTACTAGTGAAATTGGTATTCTCATTCTTTGCTTCATAGACTTCTTAAAGTATTCAAAATAACTTATCATATGAGCCTCAAAATTGTCACCCATCTGATCAATGAACTCATTGATTTGTGTAATAGTAGTTTTCTTGGGGTTCCAATTTATCTTTCCTATAGAAGGAAATTCTTCCATCACATAAAAGAATATACACATAAGAACTAAGCCAAATTTACATTGAGCACCTTTTGATCTCCTTGTTACTCCTAGGTTCTCATTAATTTGCTGCAACATGAGTTCTGCCAGGTCATAGGTATGATCTTTCTTCACCAATTTGTAGGCTACATCAACTGCTAGACATGGCACACTATTTATTCTATTGGATTGGTAGAATTTGTGAGATATAATTCTCACAACAAAATCTAGAAGGGGATCAATTATAGTATCAATGGTCATTCCCCTATTGTTCCACTTTGCACCTGTTTTCTTCTCAATGACCTCCTTTATGTCACTTCTCAAGGTCTTTGGCCGATCTAGGGTTGGGAATCCCATAACCCTATGAACTATTATCTTGGTAATCTTGACAAGTCCTGTCTCCAACCATAGACATCCATCATGAATTTGACTCAAGACAATGCAAATCCATTCAATTTTGAATCCTATAGCGTAGACTAGGGCATTGGTCAAACCCTTTTTCTCAATTATCTCAAAATCCTTCTTCAGAATCTTGTTCTCACATAGTTTGTCATAAGCTTGGAATATTTCAATGTCACCTATGGCATCAATTTTGCAGTTGTAGCACTTTCTCTATCTTGAACCGTGACTACTTTAGGTGGAATGATAAATAATGCACTAGCTGGGTCATTTCTGTAGGCAACTTTGGGGATAGGCCTAAATTCAGGTTGTTTTACTTCATTACTAACTAACTAAATCTCATGACTCTCTTTTGCTTTGGGGTTTCTTGAGCTAGAGGCCATTTTATCAAACTAGGGTTTAAACGTTCTGAAATTTTAACTTCTATATAGTTTAGTACTTGATAAATACCTTTAAATCGATGAGTTCATGCTATATTACTATTGAAATCTTTGCAAATGGCTGCTAGGCTGTTGCTTGATCACTTCTTCATTCTTCTCATCTTTGCTCTGCATTTGAATGGCTTGAAAATGAACAAAATTCAACCTTATACTTGTCAAAGACCTAGCATTAAATGCTTCATGCATACATCTATAAACTCAGCACTTGAAAGATTCAACATGACTCAGCTCCCATTCTATTACATTTACTCAGCTTCCACTAGACTTCTACTTCACTCAGCTTCAACTATCAGCTCAGTCACTATTAGAAACTTGGCATCCACTGGTGCTTCACTCAGCATCTAAGGGTAACATGGTAGCATTGTTAAAAACTTTGGATTTTTACCTGGCATCTTTACTTATGCAGATTTCTTCCTTGTAGTACTCTTTTTTTCTTTGGAACTAATGTATAATTTGACTTTGTATATTAGTCCCATACACCTTTCTTTTGCTTCGTTGGATGAAGTGTGATCAATTGATCTCTTTGGTGAAGTGATCTATCCATTTGATGTGCTGCATTCACCTTTCTTTTTCCAAGTCTTGTTCATTTTCCCTCTTATTTGCTCAACATCAACCTTCTCTTTTCCTTTTTTGACTTCTATCTTGGGTGCTTTTGACCTTGTAGGGCAGTTCTTGCTGATATGACTAGTCTTCAAGTAACTAAAACATGTAGTTTGACTTAACCTTTTGCTGTAACTTCCTTTAAAATGTGTCCTTATGCAATTTTTAGGAATGCGTCCATACTCCTAACAATAGTGATAGCTATACCTAGTATTGTAATCCTAGTTGTAGTAATGTGCATGGTTGGTTCCTCTTGCAGGTTGATGAGGTGTCCACATAGGCTTTGATCTGCATTCAAATGCTCTATGTCCATACTTTTTACTGTTGTAACAGTGACCTTCAAATTTTGATGTCCTCATGGTCTTGGTTCTACATTCATGTGCTTGATGTCCTTGCTTTTTTCACTTGTGACAAAAGCTTGCATTTGTAGGCTTATCATGTTGATGACTGTTCTTGCTCCTCCACACATTAGAGGTATGTCCCTTTTTACCATAGAAATGACAAGTAGGTTTAGTCTTCTTACCTTTGTTAGTCCTTTCTTCTATAGTCTTGGATGATTCTCCTTGTCCAGTGCTGGTGTACCGAAGTCCTAAAGTATCATTACTAGCCCTTGGTGATTTCAGTAGTTGCTCAAAGTACTTGATAGCCTCATTAGGTTTGTTGTAGCTTTCTACTATCTCCTTTTCTCTCTTCAATTCATTTTGCAATTGTTCATTTTGCATCTTCAAGGTGGAGATCTCAATGTCCTTCATGTTTAGCTCATGATGAGCATTCGTCATCTAACTTAAGGTGTCTAGCTGCATGTTTGAGATCTTTTCAAATTCAATTGTCTTCTCCTCTAGTCTATTGGTAAGATTTCTCTTGTCATCTTCTATCATGGCTTTGTCTTCAATGGCTCTCTTCTTTTGTTCAGTCACTTCACAAAGCATTATGGCTTGTGATTCTTATTCAAGCTGAAGTAATCTAGTTTCTTCAGATTATGCTCTATTTTTCTCCATTAGTTCTGCTATTGTTGCATCAAATTCCTTAGAATCTCCATTGGAAAACACTTGTGTGGTATCAATCTCCTTGTAGTGTATGTCATTTTTAGCTATGGCTATCTTCTTTCTTCTCTTAAAGGACTTTCTCAATTCTTCTTTGGCTTCTTCCACTTTGTGTAGAGCTAGGTGCACATCAATCACCTGATTGTCTATGATCTTCCCAAGTTTGAAGACTTCCATCTTCAAATCTTTTCTCTAAGCTATTAGGCTTCTCCTTGTGAGAACCAATAGCTCTGATACCAATTGTTGGAATGTCCAAAATGGGAAGAGTACTTTTGAGAAAGGTGGGGGGGGGGGGGAGGGTGAATTAGAAGTACCCAACCCCCATTGCAAGCCACTTCTCAACACTACACATAGATAACCTACCCTAGGCTCATGAAATCACAAATCACAAAATCATAGTAAAATAACATCAGTCCTCTACGAGCAACTGTAAAGCAACAAAGATAAGTCACAATAACCATCGGTTCTGAATGAGCAACTGGAAAGTGACAAAGATAAATCATAGTATCCATTAGTTCTCAATGAGCAACCGAAAAGTATCCCAACAATACTAATCAATGACTCAGAATGGTTAAATTAGGTATCTCATAGCATATAACCCACTATCCCACAAAGACACTGAAACATAGTAACCAACAATAAAAACATACTCATCATAAGCATACCATCACATACATGGTTAAGCAATAATAATCAAGATTGAGTCAACATGATACCACACTCACAAAACCCCCGAGCCTCTGGTAGACGTCCTATAATTGGTCAACAAACTAGTCAACCTAGAAACCCCAAAACACTGATAACATGAAGATAAACAAGATACACATACATGCTTGGGTTTGCTTTTACAATAACATGTTTAAGTCAAATATGAGGTTTCAGTTTCATTTCAGAGTTGTTATCAAGTAAGATATATCCTCTATTATCTTATAATTAACTCAAGTATTTGTTTAAGCAAAATAAAGATTTACCCCACAATTTGAAAATCAATTTTCTAAATTTACTAAGGGTAAATATTATATCTGTAGACACTTAAAATCGTCCCTAAAAGACTATATTAATTTATTAATATTGCCCATGCCATTGTAATTAATTATTGATTAATTAATTACATTGCTCACATTCTTCTACTTATTTAGTTATATTAATTAATTAAATAAGTTCATTCTCTTAAGTATTTAAATTTAATTTAAATACTCCTAGCTCTAATGTGTTAAATTAATTTAACACATGATCCTCCATCTTTCCCCCCTTTTTAAAATAAATTTTATTTATTTAAATTCCCCACATCCTATTAATTTCTCTAAACACATGATTAAATTAAGTTTCATTTAATTTAGTCTTAAGCCTAACCTAGAGCCTAGTCTACACCTATCATTTTCATCCTCTTAAGCCTATTTCTTCTCTAATCCCACTTAATCATTCCTAATCATCTTCCTAATCCCCCTCATTAGCCTAAGAGTGTGCTCAAACATGTGTGAGATGGCATGCCTACACACTCTTCTCTCTCACTCTTATTCTCAAGTTTGCTCACACATGTGTGAGAAAACTTTGAATTCTTGACCATTTGCATGGCTTGCATGTCACCTTATGTGGTACCTACTTGGATGCCACCTCACCAAGCCCTCCCTCAAACCTATAAATAGAGGGCTTGTCTCAAGCATTTGCATCTCATTTTTATTGCATTGTTATCATGTTGGTTTGATATTTGAGTTTGCATTCATAGTTTGAGCTTTCATGGTAGTTTGAGCTTGCATTGGTAGAGTTCTCATAGTGATTTTGTAGGTTCATACTAACAATTTGGTAGCTGATTTAGTTTACATCATGCATTGTTAATCTAGTTTTTACATGCATTTGTAGCTTCATTTTAGCTTGCACTTTTATCATAGTTTTCATATCTAGTTAGTTCTTTCATTGCATATCATCTTCATATTTGATTGCCTTCAAGAATGGCTCTCTCCATAGCCATTTCTTGAGGTATTCTTCATCTCATTTAGTCTTGATTCATATCTTATTTGCATACACACTTGCACCCACACACTCAAGAGATTCGTTTATTGTTGTGTTTGGGAGAGCACATCAAACACCCCGCCATCTTAACACACCAACAAGGCCTCTCATGGGTGCCTTTGTTGAGCTGTAGAGGTGGCTGGAAGGTTGGATTTGTTGGTTGCTTAGGGTTGCAAAACCCAAGCAAGCATTAGTTGGTATTTATTCCTTGCGTTTTGATGAATGTTTGATGCATTTTGAAGGTTTTAAACTAGTGTTTGTTTGTTAGCCCATGCTTTTTGTAGGTCACATTTTCTAGCACACATTTTGGCACACTCGGTGGGACTCGAACCCACAATCACTTGATTAGAAGTCAGAATTGCAGAAGAGGATCAACATAAAATGGCATTCACCACCCCATGGGGAACCTTTTGTTATCAAGTCATGCCTTTTGGCTTGAAAAATGCTAGCGCCACTTATCAATGCACAATGACTACCATATTCCATGATCTTCTACATGTCATAATGGAGGACTATGTTGATGATATTCTAGGAAAATCCAAGACAAGAGAATCCCAGATTGATGTCCTTACCATTATTTTTGATAGGTTGGAAAAATATAAAGTGCACCTTAATCCTAAGAAATGTGTATTTGGGGTCAAATCAGGCAAACTTTTAGGCTACATTGTGTCAAGAAGAGGTATTGAGGTAGATCCAGCAAAAGTGAAGGCCATCATGGATATGCCTCCACCTACCACATTGAAACAACTCTGTAGTTTTCAAGGAAAGTTACAATCTATTAGGAGATTTGTGTCACAACTAGCAGATAAAGTCCATCCACTTCAGCATTTGCTTTGCAAGGGAAACAAGTTTCAATGGGATTGCCTATGCCAAAAAGCATTTGAACAAATTAAGACATATTTGGCTAATCCTCTAGTTTTAGTACCTCTAGTTGTAGGATGACCATTGATTCTATATTTTTCAGCTACTTCAGTTTCCTTAGGAGCACTTTTGGCACAATTAGATGATAAGGGGAATGAGCAAGCCATATATTACCTCAGTCAAACACTAGTTGGCTATGAGTTAAACTACACTGCTATTGAGAGAGCATGTTTGGCTGTAGTCTTTTGTACGCAAAAACTATGTCACTATATGCTTAATCATACTACATATCTCATTGCCAAGATAGATCCACTCAAGTATTTGTTATCAAAAGCTTCCCTCACTATCTGAGTAGCAAAATGGGTCTTAATTTTGAGTGAATTTGACATTGTTTATAAGGTTTAGTCATAGGACTATGTCAAGCTATCAGATGGAATATCACAAACCTTCTTGTCTTTGGAGACTCACAATTGGTCATTAAACAAGTCACAGATGAATACCACACAAAGGATGAGAAATTGTTGCCCTACCATAGAATAGTTAAGGATCTCAAGCAACATTTTACAGAGATTATTTTTTAGTAGATTCCATGGGCTAATAATAAAGTAGCAAATTCCATGGCTACTATTTCCTCTATGATTGCCATTCTAGAATATAGTCCTAAATGTGAGTTTCTCGTTGAGAATCTTTTTACTCCTGTTTATGAGCAAACTGATTCAGAGTTGGTGTGTTAGATTGTTGGTCCTGAGTCTTCATGGTACGCTGACATATTTTCCTATTTACATCACAAAACCATTCCCATAGCCCTCACCCCAAACCAAAGCAAAACCTTTGTCTGCCGAACTGCCCGCTTTACCATTCTAGGTGATACACTTTTTCGAAAACACTTTGATGGAACCCTCCTTTGATGTCTCAGTTCAGATGAAGCTCGAACAATGTTGGAAGAGGTTCAACAAGGGATTTGTGGTGCCCACTCTAGCGACCTTATGTTAGCAAAAAAGCTTCTTAGGACAGGTTACTATTGGCCTAGTATGGAAGTAGATGCATATCAATTTGTGAAAAGATGTGTTCCATGTCAGTAGCATGGTGATTTGATACACGCTCCTGCCCAAGGCCTTCAGCCCACCATCACTCCATGGCCCTTTTCCTGTTGGGGATTCGATCTTGTTGGTCAAGTATACCCAAATTCCTCAAATGGCCACAAGTACATTATTGCCACCACTGAGTACTTCACAAAGTGTGTCGAGGCTATTCCATTAACCTACATTACCAAAAAAAAATTTTCAAAGTTTATCCTGAATTACATTATTTGTCATTTCGGTATACCTCAAGATATCATGACTGATAACGGAACCCCTTTCAAAAATCAAGAGGTTGCCACACTATGTAGGAAATTTGAAATCACCTAGCATTTTTCCACCAGATACTGCCCCCAAGGCAATGGCCAAGCTGAAGCTACCAATAAAACCATTTTGAAAATCCTAAAGAAAATCGCTGATGCAGCTGGACGTGATTGGCACATCCAAATTTCTCCTGCCCTTTGCGCCTACCGTACTTCCATCTGCACCCCCACAGGAGCCACCCCATTTTTCCTTATTTATGGTTCCGAAGTCATCTTGCCCATCAAAATTGAGCTCCCTTCCCTCAGAATCTCTCTCAAGAATCTGATATCAGAAGGAGACTACCGAGTTGCTTGCTTGCAAGAGCTGGCACTCCTTGATGAGAGATGGCTGAATGCCCTAAACCACTTTCGCATGTATCAAAATTGCCTTCAGCTTCAGTATCATAAGAAAGTCAAGCCACGGGAATTTGAAGTGGGTGACTTAGTGTTGCAACATAATATGAAGAACCTCTAGAACCGTGAAAAGAAAGGAAAATTTGAGGCAAATTGGCTAGGTTCGTTTATAATTACAACCAAATATGGTTCTGGGGCATATCAGATTGCTACTCCAGAGGGAGATCCACTCCCTGAGTCTGTAAATATCCAACATCTCAAGCGATTCTATGCTTGAGCCTTTGTAGCACCTGTACAGTGTTTATAGTCCCGCAAAAATCCAAAAAAATTAGAAAATCAGAAAATCCAAAAAAATTCATAAAATGTTCCAAAAAAAAGTATGGTTTGATCCATTGTCTATAAGGTTTGTTTTGCTCCATTCTACCCTTCTAATTCCCTTGTGCAAAGTCTTATCTAGCCTTTTGCATTTCATGCATTCAATAAAAGACCTCTTGTCTGTGAGGCTTCATTTCACTTCCATCTTTTGAAAGACCTCTAGTCCGTGAGGCATTTTTTGTCGAGTGATTGTCATCCCATTACGCTGAGTTTTTTCACAATAGTGACCACCCTTGGACTTACACAAAATCACCATTTGAGACTTAATGCTTCAAGAAACTTGTTCGCTTCATAGCCCTTACCGAAAACACACAATTTTATGATCATTTGACATTTCAACTTGACACACTTTCATAGGATGAATCCTCCCTATAGGTGACGTTGTGACATTCACTTATGGACCTAAGGTTCGTGGCAGGAACTGTGGACTGAATGACTACTTGGTCATGAGGTCTCTTTTTGGTTAATTTTATTTGTGTGTTAGTGATAGCCTTTTATGGTGCACCTTGATCTTCCATATTTTCATCGTACCAGAATAGCTATCATTAACTACACATGTTTTTGTGGTATGATCTATTTTTGAGGCTTTATTTCATGTGTGTCAGTTTCAGGTTATGATAATGTGTTGCATAATGGAGGCAACGGGTTAGCACACATCCAACCAAAGATTCCTAAAAGACTTTGGGTGTGACCAGACCTCTCCATTGCGTATATGACATTTGATCCATCATGACTATGCAAACTACACCTATTGTCCTAAAGTCTCTATGGTTTTGTATGTCTAGTCCACACAAAAGAGTCATGCCATTTATGCTTCTATAGCATATAATGCATAAACTCATTTTTGCAAAATCAACTTAAGGTGTGCTCTCCATATGAACACAACAGAATCTCTTGATATCATGTAGTTAGGATGCATGTAGTCTAGGGTTTAATTTGAGTCGTGCTTGAGACAAGGTCCTATTTATTTCCCCCCTCCTATGCTAGGCTACTCGATTTCTATGAGTGATAGTTATGACAGATATTCATTTATTAGTTCATTTCCATTAAGTTGCATTAACTTCTCATTATTGCATTCATTCATTCTCCATTACATTAGTGTTCATTTGATTCATCTCATTTAGTGTTCCTTAGACTTTCTTAGTTCATTTTATTAGATTGCATTAGTTCATTAATTACATACACTTTAGTCATCACATCTAGGGGCATATACATCATCTCACATATATATAGTGCATCCATGAATACATCTCATAAATCTGCATCACACACATGTTAGACATCATATATATATGTATACATCATAGGAAACATTACATAGCATCACATCCTACATCACAAATGTTAATATCCGCATCATAAATCCATACATATGCATCACATACATCCATACACATAGAATCATCAAATCATGTCATATATATATCTCAAAAAATAATGTCTGTACAGTCCATATACACATCACGTAGAATCATGTAGTACAAATGCATCATCAAAAAATCATTGCATCTGCACATATCTGTCAAAAACACTGATCACTCTATAAAATTAGGTTGCTGGCTGTGAGGGCCCTGCGCCCCCTATATCCCCCCTCGAGGAGGTCTCTGATGTCCTACAAACTACTCTGAGCTAGCTCTGCCACCTGAGATCCATGAGCTGGCTCCCCTCTCAAAATCTGGTTGCTGCTGGTCACCAAGCACGACCTCCCCATAAAGTGACCTATAATAGGCTGCCTCTCATATGGCCCATGTCTCTGCTTGACTAGCTGTGAGGGCCTCTTGCATCACTGCGACATCTGCCCCAAGCTGTACTATCTGTATGGCTATATCTCGCTGCTTGCAATATCCATCCAGTTGCGCCTGATGGGTGGCCCACTCGGCCTGTAGGGTGGCTACCTCTACTCGGAGCCTCTCTACCTCTACTTGATCCCCCACCTCTGTATGGGTGCCCATCCCTACAAACTCCCCTGCATCCACCCATGCTTGTAGGGCTGCTAAGGCCTCCTATGCACTATCTCATATGGCCCTCTGTACCTGCAACTCTGCTTGGATGGTCCCCATGGCCTGCTCTAAGCTGTCTTCTCATGCCTGTTGCACCTATGCTACCCCTTGTAGTCGAGCTACCTCTATCCGCAGGCTGTCCCTCTCGGCCCTGACCATGTTTGGGTCCTCTCCCTATACCTGTCCCTGTGGTAGTGCTTGTGGTGGTGCCTTCGAAGGTGCCTACGGTGGTGCTTGGGGTTGTACCAGTGCCTGTGCTGGTGCTTGTGCCTGTGCCTGTGCTTGGGATGCTCTCTATGGTGGCCCCTGTGCTAGTGTTGACCCTGGCCCTCTCCTCACTCGGATTCTATGCCTGTGTAGTCCCTCTTGTGCCCCCTATGCTGGTGGTGGCATCATAGCTTCCTGTCCATCATCTCCTGCTCCATCTCCCTCCCCCTATGCCTACTCTACTGAAGGAGGTGCCCCTGGCACTGTAAGCCTAACCGGCTAGTGGGTTGCCCACCACTATGTGTATGCCGGTGTCATACCTATGTCTCTCTGTCCTGACCATGCACCCATGGCACTACTGCCATCCCCATCCAAGATGCTCGGGCCAATCGTACAGTGGTCCCGTGTCCCCATAGATAACCATACTCTCGCGACACCATAGGGTATAAGAATCTATCTGGTACTGTATCCTGTACCCTGCCAAACTATCATCACACTTGAGAAGGCGTATAGCACATAATCACATGTAGAGATCGACCAATGATCCAATAGTTAGTCTATGTGTACAGGAGGTACATCTGATCCTCTGTGTCATCCTCACCACTCACTGCTAATGTCTACCCCCACCGCTCTACCCTATCATAGGGAGTCCACTCGAACATAATGATCTCATCTATATATCGACACCAAAACTCGATAGACTTTGTAGATGTATACTAGATAGGAGACCAGTATCTACAAGCATATGGCTTCGTAGGCTGCTTGGTCTCTCACTGAGTGATCGACCGTGTGACTCCAATTTGCTCCCATGACTAGACCATCAGTAGCGTCACTCCTGGTCCCACAGTACGCTGGGTCCAATATGTACACATGTGCAAATCATGATATAACTCAGCCAGGATAGTCTATCCCCAGTAGTAGAGTGCTCCCTCCTCCTGTAGCAAAGTGCTCAACACTCGCGCCCACCTGATTGGCCACCCGTGTCCTGCATGATCTGGTAGCATCCACCATATCAATGAGGCTAGGTATACTGCCAGCCTTGATAGCCTCTGCTCTAGTGCACCCCTTGATGACAACCACGATTGTTGGATGGGTAATCTCTATTGCCGCCTACCAAAGCACTCCCTCAAGCATGGATCTAAACCGTCTAGTACATACTCTGGTGATCGATACTCACAGAATCTACCACACATTTAGGAGTGTGACTGTAGTCTCCCTCGTCAGTAGATGAAAACTCCCAGTAGGCATGTTCCATCACTCTATGAGAGTCGATAGTTGCGCTAAATGGCCCCTCAGATCTGGCCACTCATGAACATGCTCTAGCCTACATAGTCACACATGCCCCCAATCTACGTCCGTCAGCCTCTTCTGTATCGTCATGGTTGGAGGATAGTGCTCCCTCAACCTAAACACCACCATGTCCTCCTACATCATAGACATGTAGAGCATCAATTTTGCTAGCCTGTGATGTCCCTATAGTGGGGCATCTTTCCTTGCCTCTCTCTATTCTACCCTAATTGGTGTGGATATTTTTCGGCGCAGACGCCGATATGCGTAGACACCAATCAGTGGAGATGCCGATCTACGGAGCCACTGATCAGCGCAGATGCCAATTTTCCCTAGATGACAACATTCTGTCATCTACGGAGATAATGATGTATTTTTTGTCATCTTCGTCACCCTTGGTCATCCACGCAAATGATAGGTTAAATCCTGTTGTCTCCGCGATCCCTTCTCCCCCTTTTGGCATCTGCACAGACAATAGGATGTATCCTGTCATCTTTGTGGATGCCGAGGTCGTCGATTTGTCATCTGCATAGACGACATAGTAGAGATTGTTGTCTCCACTCGGACCTCTTTTTTAGTGCATTTATGGCCTAATAAATGCTCTTAGTCTAGCCTAACCTACCAAAACACAAAGAGGATCAGATGACTTACTAGTGGGCCCATCTCGACTGCTCGCTGGTACTCTTGCACATGCTCACCAAGCTGCAATCGATCAATGGAGTCCATATGGCTCTATATGCTTTGCTCGTGATGTGACAATGACCTTCTTTGGGCCCCTCAGAGGCTTATATAGGCCCCCTGTGGACCCCGTTTGAGCCTCGCTCTTCCCTAAGCCGTATCTGTCCCTTGTTTACCCGCAAGTCATGTAAATGTTGTCATTTATTCCCTTTTTCTTCTTTTCTTTCTTTCTTAAGACCTTTTTCGCAAGAATTGCCAAAAATTTATTTTTTGTGCAATTTTTGCGAGGGGGTACCCTCCTCCTCTGTCGTCGCCATAGGACTCCTTCCTTCTCTCGGGCAACCTATATTTTCTTTTCTTTGACATGATGTTGTTCCAACATCACATCAAAGAGGGGCAAAATGTAGACGCTTAAAATCGTCTCTAAAAAACTATATTAATTTATTAATATTGCCCGTGGCATTGTAATTAATTATTGATTAATTAATTATATTGCTCACATTCTTCTACTTATTTAATTATATTAATTAATTAAATAAGTTCATTCTCCTAAGTATTTAAATTTAATTTAAATACTCCTAGCTCTAATGTGTTAAATTAATTTAACACATCATCCTCCATCTTTCCCCTCTTTTAAATTTTTTATTTATTTATTTAAATTCTCCACATCCTATTAATTTCTCTAAACACATGATTAAATTAAATTTTATTTAATTTAGTCTTAAGCCTAACTTAGAGCCTAGTCTACACCTATCATTTTTATCCTTTTAAGCCTATTTCTTCTCTAATCCCACTTAATCATTCCTAATCATCTCCCTAATCTCCCTTATTAGCCTAAGAGTGTGCTCACACATGTGTGAGATGGCATGCCTACACACTCTTGTCTCCCACTAACTTTGAATTTTTGACCATTTGCATGGCTTGCATGTCACCTTATGTGGCACCTACTTGGATGCCACCTCACCAAGCCCTCCCTCAAGCCTATAAATAGAGGGTTTGTCTCAAGCATTTGCATCTTATTTTTATTGCATTGTTATCATGTTAGTTTGAGATTTGAGTTTGCATTCATAGTTTGAGCTTTCATGGTAGTTTGAGCTTGCATTGGTAGAGTTCTCATAGTGATTTTGTAAGTTCATACTAACAATTTGGTAGCTGATTTAGTTTACATCATGCATTGTTAATCTAGTTTCTATATGCATTTGTAGCTTCATTTTAGCTTGCACTTTTATCATAGTTTTCATATCTACTTAGTTCTTTCATTGCATATCATCTTCATCCTTGAATGCCTTCAAGAATGGCTCTCTCCATAACTATTTCTTGAGGTATTCTTCATCTCATTTAGTCTTGATTCATATCTTATTTGCATACACACTTGCACCCACACACTCAAAAGATTCGTTTATTGTTGTGTTTGAGAGAGCACATCAACAAGGCCTCTCATGGGTGCCTTTGTTGAGCTGTAGAGGTGGCTAGAAGGTTGGATTTGTTGGTTGCTTAGGGTTGCAAAACTCAAGCAAGCATTAGTTGGTATTTATTCCTTGAGTTTTGATGAATGTTTGATGCATTTTGAAGGTTTTAAACTAGTGTTTTTTTGTTAACCCATGCTTCTTGTAGGTCACATTTTCTAGCACACAATATCTGTTTCGAGTTGGCTAAGGTAAGATTCCTATTGAATCATAGTTCTACTGAAGTCGAATTAATCATCTTAAAAGATTTCATATTTTGCTAATTAATACCCATATTAATTAAACTAAATTTTATTTTAAATAAACTAATGTCTATTTAACATTATTTAATTAATATTTATAAATTAATTTTAAGTAAGTCAATAACTATATAATATGTCATTTATTAGTTTTATAAAATAAAAAACTTTTAATAACATTATTAAATTAATATTTAAAATATATGATAATTATATATATATATAACTTTATTTAAATTAAATTAATAAAATTTAAAAAAACTTATAATAAAAGTCAAATATCACTTGGGTGCCTGTGTTTTAAAATAAAACAGGCACTGTTATTAATAACAGTCACGCCCTTTAAAAAGGTTGTAGCCCTACCACGGTAGTGGCTTGGCGCACAACCTTTAAGGCTACTGACAGTCCACTGTCGTGGACAGTGCCTGCGACAAGGGGTGGGATGTGATTGCCCACCTCCCCATACAATATAATATCTATATATTTTTATTTTTTATTTTTTATAAAATGATTTTAATATAAAAAAATTCCTTGTTCAAAATTTAAATTCATCTCATTTATAAATTGAAATAACTAATTTTTGGTAAAACCAGATTTATTTTGAATGAATATATATTTACTATTATTCATTTTATTTTATTTTTATCATCAAAACTCAGAATAAATCTGACAGATGAATACAATGTACCCATTTTTTCCCCCTTTATTCCTATATTTATTTATTTTCTCTAGGAAGATTTCCCATTTAAAATTCAAACCCTTCCTAGTAAATTTCTCTATCTAGAATCTACTAGAAGTAAAAATTATATTGAACGAATAAAAAAATGTTCCATGTATAGAATAATTTCCAAATATCCAGAATCCACAACATGATATATTCTTCACAAGAATTATCCAGACAATCATCTAACAAACACGAAGAAGACAAGAAAGAAAAGAGTGTATTTAAACTATGCAAAATTCACAAGCATCTACTTGGACACTGATGCTAATTCGCTACACCATAAAAAATCTATAGAGAACAATTCCCCTTTTAGAACCTTCTCCTTTCTAAAAATTTCTTCCTTCCCAAAATTCAAGGTCTCTTGAAAATGAACCCCCAAATTGTGATAAGGAGTTCTCTCCCTAAAATCGAGGCACTAATTGTGCATTCACCCCAGAGAACTCTTTGCTCACACCCTTTTAACTCTTTATTAACTTTTATTTGTCTTTCTTTTATCTTTTCCATGCACGTACAATAATTAATTAAATTACTTTATTTACTTTTTACTTGACCTCTTTTAAATTGATTTATTTAATTTAGTCTCACTCATGTATCATGCAATCATGAAACTTTTAATAAATTAATTTTCTTTTCCCACTTCTAAATTTATTTTTGAATATTAATTTTGATAACTATCTATTAATTTAAATAATATTATTATTTAGCATTTATTTAAAAGTGCACTCTAAATATATTATTATTAAATTAACTAAATATTATCACGTTCCAAATTTAATCTTATAAATTTATCCTCAAATTTAATTCTTTTTATTTGATTAATTTCTCAATTAATTTAAATAAAATAAAATATTAACATATCATATAAATTTTCCACTAAATTAAATCTTTTAATTAGACTTAATTAGTAGAAAATTCACCAAAAACTCATAAAGTAAAATATGAAAATCCATAATAGTAAAACACATACAAAATCAAACTAAGGGGTTACAATCATGAATTAACGTCATCTGATGCATGCAGAAGGTACATGACTCAAATACTTGTCCTAATTTTCAATTAGGATGAATGGCTCAAAGGTTTAGGATTTGGACTTAAGAATTTATCTCCCCTCTCTTACCATTGAGATAATGTGATAGGGTACACTCATCCTACCAATTTAGGGAAGTCGATACTCGGTATGTACAACCTGCATAAAATTCACACATGTACATACACAATATATACTAAGCTAAACAAGCAATGGAAGGGAGTGGTGCATCGTGTAGATCTTGACTAGCAGGTGACTACGACTCCCTTCCTTAACCACATCATAAATGCCATAGATAAAGAAAATAAACACACACACCATACACATGTAGTATGGGGTAAGTATCTATAAGAAAACACATATGATAATCCATCTAGCTAAACATAATCAATAATTTAATAGCATTGTAATAATCATCATGCACACATGAAGTATAGAGTACCAAATAATCTCATCATATATCAACTGAATCTGAAACAATATCTAATAATCTCAAGATAATGCTACTAATCATCAAACATAAAACTGGCCTAAAAGAGTTTGACAATAATAGTAGAAATGTAAACTAGGAAAATGTAGACTAGGGGTAGGCACTACATCCACCCCCCTAGGATTAGGCTTACTCTTGGAAGCCTATAAACAAGTAGGGATATAAATCATGTAATCTAGATGCATCCTCCCATGTAGTTGAAGAGTCATCAATAGGGTCCCATTGGACCCTTCCCTACTCTATGGTTTGACCCCTAAGGGTCAGCTCCTACTGCTCCAGAATGCAAACCGACTCCAAAGCTAGCTACCCATCCTCTACCTACAACACATTCCAATCAAGAATATGCACAACATTAGGGATATACTGCCTAAATATTGAAGCATGGAAAACATCATGAATGCAAACTAGGCTGGGCAATAAAGCAAGACGATAAGCAATTGGACCAATCCTCTCAAGAATCTCAAATGGTCCCACAAAGCAAGGTGCTAGCTTTGAGCCCTTTCCATAACAGATCAGACTCTTTCATGGTCACACTCTCAAGAAAACCTTCTCTCCCAAAACAAACTACTTATCTGTCCTATGTGCATCATTATACACTTTTTACCTATCTTGTGCCATTGTCAAGTGCTCTCAGATATGCAGTACCTATTGCTCCATGTCACGAAGGATCTTAGGACCCAACATGATGTTATCCTCAAGACTGTCCCAACTCAAAGGTGTATGACAAGGATGTCTATATAAAGCCTGGAAAGTTGTCATGCCAATAGAACTGTGATACCTATTGTTGTAAGAAAATTCCACAAGGTAGAGGTAATCCTCCCAATGAGTCTGCCTATCCATCACATACATCCTCAACATATCCTCCAGAACCTAATTCACTCTCTTTGTCTATCCATCTATCTCTGGGTGATATGGTGAACTAAAATTCAACTACACTCCAAGATCATGCTATAGTGATGTCCAAAATACAGAAGTGAAAATAGGATCCCTATTCAAAATGATTTTTCAGGGAATACCATGTATTCTCACAATGTCGTGCATGAAGAGATTAGCTACAAAAGCTTTAGTTTAGGAAGACTTGATTGGAAAAAAATGTGCCACCTTAGTCAACTGATCAACGATGACCATGATAGCATCATGATGATGAGCGGTCATAGGTAATCCTACTATGAAGTCCATAGAGATGATGTCCCACTTCCATGAAGGGATGAGATTCAACTACAAAAGTCCTATTGGATGTTGGTGTTCTACCTTGACTCTCTGACACTCAAGACATCTAGCCACAAAATTATCAATGTCGGGCTTCATCCTAGACCAATATAATAAACATTGTAAATCTACATGCATCTTCTTGACACATGGATGTGCTGAGTAAGGTGCACAATGGGCCTCTGATAGGATCAAGGTGCGAAGCTCATCTAGTAGCGGCCCATAAATCCTTCCCGAATGTCTCAAAAGGACATCTGACTCTAGGACATAGTCTAAAAACTTACCCTCCAAAGGTCATCCTAAATCTATCTCTCTACACACCTCCTAATACCAAGAATTGATAGGAAGTGCTTGAAGTATCTAACTTCTCAAATCAACACCAAGAGTCATAGATGATATCACATGTTTCCTGTGACTCAAAGCATTTGCCACTATGTTCTCCTTCCCTTGGATATACTTCACCTTGAAGTCATACTTGCATAAAAACTCCATCCAACGCCTTTGCCTAGCATTCATATTAGGTTGCATGAATATGTACTAAAGACTATAATGATCACTATGAAGTTCAAATTTGTGTCCCAGCAAGAAATGTCTCCATCTTACTAAGGCATAAACTACCACTGTTAACTCAAGATCATGCATAGGATAATTCAACTCATGATCCTTGAGTTCGCATGATTCATATGCAATCACCTATCCATTCTACATCAAAACCACTCCAATCCCTTCAAGGGAAGCATCTATACACACCATGAAATTACCTACTAGATCATGTACTGCTATGATTGGTGCACTAGTCAAATGCTCCTTGAGCTTCTAGAATGCTTCCTCACATTTCTCCTTCTATAAAAACTTATTTCCTTTCCTCTAAAGGGAAGTGATAGGATGTGCTATTCTGGAGAAGTTTTGGACAAATCTGTGACAATAACCAGCTAGACCCATGAAACTATGAATCTCTGACATAGTAGTGGGTGCAGACCAATCTACTATTGCTTGGATCTTCATAGGGTCTACAGAGATACCTTCACCTAATATGATGTGCCCTAAATATTGTATCTCTAATTGAAAGAATCACACTTCACCACATTGGCATAAAGTTGATTATCTCTCAAGCACTGCAAAACCAAATGCAAATGTTCCTCATGCTCCTTCTCAGACTTAGAATATATTAGTATATCATCAAAGACCACAAGTAAAAATCTATCAAGATAGGAATAGAACACTCCATTCATCAAGCTCATGAAAACTAATAGAGCATTCATTAGCCCAAAGGGTATCACTATGAACTCATAATGCCCATAGCGAGTTCAGAAAGAAATCTTATGAATGTCAACTTCCTTGATGCGAAGCTGATGGTATCCTGACTTAAAGTTGATCTTGGAGAACATTGTAGCTCCCTTGATCTGATCAAATAAATTGTCAATCCTTGGTAGAGGATACCTATTCTTTATTGTCACCTTGTTCAGCTATCTATAATCAATGCAAAAGTGCAAAGAACTATCCTTCTTCTTCATGAAGAGCATGGGAGCTCCCCATGGTGATACACTAGGTTGGATACTACCCTTGGCCAAAAGTTCCTCTAGCTGTAGGCATAACTCACTCAATTCCTGAGTGGTCATATGATAAGGAGCTCTAGAGATGGGCTCCACTCCTGGAGTGAGCTCAATGCTAAAATCAATGTCTCTCTTCAGGGGCATGCCTGGAATCTCACTCGAAAAGACATCCGCATACTCTTGTAAAATAGGATGATCTAGAGTCTTCCTCACAAGATCTTCTTCATCTAGATCATTTACCATAACAACAAATACCTAACATCCCTTACGAAAGCTCTGCTTCAATTGCATAGCAAAAATCATCAGTAGAGATATAGGCCTCGGTATCCCCACAATCTCTACAACCTTCCCTTGGTCATCCTGACACATAATGGTCTTCTTCCTGCAGTCTATACTAGCTCTATGAGAGCTAAGCCAATCCATACCTAAGACCACATCGTAGGGGAATAACTTGAAGGTCAACTAATGTCTCAATCCCTCCTATACTAAGCCCACACTTATGAACTACAGAATTTGTGGAAACTTTAGTCCTTGAGGCTAGTTCCACTTGCCAACCATGATCTTGCTTAACCGCTTCTAGCTTACACTTAACAACTAGAGATGGTGAAATAAAAGAATCTGTGGTACTTGAATCAAATAATATAGAGAGAGGTGTACCTCAAATAGCTCCTATAGTCTCAACTACTATCCCCTAATGGTCTACCAGATGGCGATCTACCACTGCAAATACTCTATGAGCTCTACCTGCATCTCTGATTGTAGGCTCAAATGTTGCTAGCCTAGGCCTTGAATACTGAGGTGCTCACTATGGATAGTGAGCTGCAATGTGACCAATCTGTCCACATGAATAACATCTCGTGCCTCTGCCAGATCCTCTCCCTATAGGTGGTCCATTCAACTACTAGTGGCTATCTCTACTAGCAAAAGACTGGTTTCTCTGTGCAAGCTGAGTGTGTTGAAATTGTTTAATGTGTTGAGCATTGTAATTGTTCTTGAAGTTAGAACCACCACTACCACTCTGTGCCTGAAGGTAAGATCCCTTATGCTACTGTAACTGCTATTGAGACTAATTACCCTTAGGAAAAGGAGGCTTTTTTTTCCCACCTGAGTTGTGGTTGCCCTTAGATCCTACTGTTGTAGGCGCACCCACAAAACCCCCATGTCCAAGGTTGACACTCTGCTCTACAAGGATGTCTCAATGTACCACATCCTTGGGGGTTTTAGGCTCAAATACCTTAACACCCTCAACTAAATAGCTGTTCAAGCCTCTAATGAAATGCTATGCCAACTGTGTTGGGTTGTCACTAAATCCTAAAAAGGGCATGAGCTCAAAGAACTTGCGCTCATACTCTATAACGGTCATAGTGTACCGTCTCAGGTTATGGAACTCATCTGCTCTATGCTGCTTCCATTCCTTTGGTAGGAATCGCTCACAAAAGCTCTCCAAGAATAAATCCCATGTGACATTGTTCATGGTTAAGCCCAACTTCTTCTCTTCAATTGTCCATCAAGTGGCCCCAAAGAACTCTAGGTTGGTAATAGAAAACCTCGCTTTGACATTATTGTCAAAGTCCTGCATAGCAAAAATCTTGTCAAGAACAATAAGCCACTGCTCAGCTACATAACCAAAACCTTTCCTATTAAAGGGCTTGATCTTGGACCTCTGAAGGTCCTTCATCTGAGAAGATACAATGGATCTATGTCGATCCCTCAGAGGGGTCCTAGACTTGGGTCTATGCTCATGTCCTGTCCGATGTGCTCTATCCTGATCATGAATAGGAGGTAGACGATCAATGACAGTTCACATCATTTGCCTCAGATCAACCTCCTTAGAGTTAGCATGCTCCTCCCTATGGTTCTCTTCCTAATGCTCATTGACATGATCTTCCCTATTCCCTTCTTGATGCTCACTACTATGCTCTTCCATATTCTCTTCCTGAATGGGGCTCTCATGGACAGACACATGTACACTGATAGCTCTGCCTCATCCACAACCTCTACCATGGCCAAGGCTATGGCCTCTAATGGAAGATCTCATCACAGATACCATCCTACAATAATATCCAAGATATAGAATACTATAACAACCATAATGCATAATAGTGTAAGGCATATATATAAAAGACACACATCTTGAAAACAATAAAAGTGTCATTTTCAGTTTGAAGTCTAAGTGTTAAAGTATGAAAACTATACAACTAATAGTTTAAGTTTTGTTTCAGTTTAACTAGTTCAACACTAATGGCTTTCCAATATACCTAGAGCTCCCAATGTAGAAACTCAGGTTTTGATACCAGATGTAACGCCTTGCCAAGGGATCAAAAAGAAATAACCTAAAGTTTTACTAAGTTTGGTAGCATTTTTTTTTTCTAAACATGAAAGATAAACTATTCACATCAAACACATAGTAACAGAAGCAATAACATACATTCAACTAAAAGCATACATAATAGGTTACATTTGTAAAGGATCTCATGATGTTGAATCACACTTAAATCTAATCTAAAACTAAGTCCATCAAATACCACATCCATATGAAATAATAATGAAAAGTCCAATGTCCATTTAATATACTTTTTTTTTGAATGCCTCTTGGAAAATTAATTCAGAATGCTCATTCATCCACTATACATGTCATAGGGTATGAAAGGCTTAAGAGAATATACATATGTAAAAATAGAAATACATCATCCTCTTTGGATCCATGATATGAACAATAAAATAAATGAAATCATCCACCATACATAATACATCCATACATCAAAATATATAACATCCATCGTAAAATATAACCATCCATCATGAAATATAACCATACATCATAATGATCCATGAATAGAATGAAGGTAAATGCCAATAAGGAATGCTCTAGAAATGGTGACTACAGATAGATCTCAATGGTAAGAGTGAAAAAGCACTACCACCCGACCGCGTGGAACCTAAATGGCCCACTCCCACCGTGCTGAGGAGATAGACTCAAGTCCCAAATAGGATATCAAATCACATAACACATATACTCTCTAAGTCCAGGAATCCTAAAGTAATCTAACTCAAAGGTTCCAACATAGATCGACATCTAGACCCAGAGGCACACAAAGACAAATAGGAAACCTACTATGTAAGTAGGCAAGTGTCATTGCACATATCATGTTGGAAGTTACCCTAGCGATCCCCTAGGAATCCTGGGTCCCTAGTGATCTTGTGGCCACTAGTATCCTCTCATACTGACAAGGCATACTATGGAATGCAAGGTCATAACCAAGCATTCTCTCTACTCCCATCCTAGTCTGTACTAGCACTCATGGCATGGGCAAGAACATACAATTATCTTGTTAGGTTCATTTGAGTCTATATTTAGGTGAGATGTTTTCACTTATTAATCAACTTACAATGGGTTTACCTTGGCAACCTCTTAGAGCCCCAACCCCCATTGCAAGCCACTTCTCAACACTACACATAGATAACCTACCCTAGGCTCATGAAATCAAAGATCACAAAATCATAGTAAAATCACCTCAGTCCTCTATGAGCAACTGGAAAGCAACAAAGATAAGTCACAATAACCACCAGTTCTCAACGAGCAACCAGAAAGTGACAAAGATAAATAATAGTATCCATTGATTCTTAATGAGCAACTGGAAAGTATCCCAACAATACTGATCAATGACTCAAAATGGTTAAATCAGGTATCTCATAGCATATATCCCACTATCCCACAAAGACACTGAAACATAGTAACCAACAATAAAAAACATACTCATCATAAGCATACCATCACATACATGGTTGAGCAATAATGATCGAGATTGAGTCAACATGATACCACACTCACAAAATCCTTGAGCCTCTGGTAGACATCCTATAACTCGTCAACAAACTAGTCAACCCCAAAACTGCAAAACACAGATAGCATGAAGATAAAAAAGATTCAAATACATGCTTGGGTTTACTTTTACAATAACATGGTTAAGTCAAATATGAGGTTTTAGTTTCGTTTCAGAGTTGTTATCAAGTAAGATATATCCTTCGTTATCTTATAATTAACTCAAGTATTTGTTTAAGTAAAATAAAGATTTATCCCACAATTTGAAAATCAATTTTCTAAATTTACTAAGGGTAAATATCATATCTGTTTCAAGTTGGCTAAGGTAAGATTCCTATTGAATCATAGTTCTACTGAAGTCAAATTAATCATCTTAAAAGATTTCCTATTTTGCTAATTAATACCCATATTAATTAAACTAAATTTTATTTAAAATAAACTATTATCTATTTAACATTATTTAATTAATATTTATAAATTAATTTTAAATAAGTCAATAACTATATATTATGTCATTTATTAGTTTTATAAAATAAAAACTTTTAATAACATTATTAAATTAATATTATATATATAAAACTTTAATTTAATTAAATTAATAAAAAATTTAAAAACTTATAATAAAAGTCGAATATCACTTGGGTGCCTACATTTTAAAATAAAATAGGCATTGTTATTAATAATAGTCGTCGTCCTTTAAAAGGGTTGCGACCCTACCACAGCAATGGCCTGCCGCGCAGCCTTTAAGGCTGTCGGCAGTCCACTGTCATGGACATTGCCTATGACAAGGGGGTGGGATGTGACTACCCACCTCCCCATACAATATAATATATATTTTTTTAAATTATAAAACAATTTTAATAAAAATGTTTTCCTTGTCAAAAATTTAAATTCATCTCATTTATAAATTGAAATAACTAATTTTTGCTAAAACTAGCTTTATTTTGAATAAATATATATTTACTATTATTCGTTTTATTTTATTTTATGTTTATTATCAAAACTCAGAATAAATCTGACAGATGAATACAATGTACCCATTTTTTCCCCTTTATTCCTCTATTTATTTATTTTCTCTAGGAAGATTTTCCATTTAAAATTCAAACCCTTCCCTGTAAATTTCTCAATCTAGAATCTACTGGAAGTAAAAATTACATTGAACAAATAAAAAAAATTCCATGTACAGAATAATTTTCAAATATCCAGAATCCACAACATGATATATTCTTCACAAGAATTATCCAGACAATCATCTAACAAACACAAAGAAGACAGGAAAGAAAAGAGTGTATTTAAACTATGCGAAATTCACAAGCATTTACATGGACACTGATGCTAATTCGCTACACCCCAGAAAATCTATAGAGAACAATTCCCTTTTTAGAACCTTCTCCTTTCCAAAAATTTCTTCCTTCCCAAAAATTTGCGGTCCCTTGAAAATGAACCCCCAAATTGTGATAAGGAGTTCTCTCCCTAAAATCGGGGCACTAATTGTGCGTTCACCCCAAAGAACTCTTTGCTCACACCCTTTTAACTCTTTATTAACTTTTATTTGTCTTTCTTTTATCTTTTCCATGCACGTACAATAATTAATTAAATTACTTTATTTACTTTTTACTTGACCTCTTTTAAATTGATTTATTTAATTTAGTCTCATGCACATATCATGCAATCATGAAACTTTTAATAAATTAATTTTCTTTTCCCACTTCTAAATTTATTTTTGAATATTAATTTTGATAACTATCTATTAATTTAAATAATAATATTATTTAGCATTTATTTAAAAATGCACTCTAAATAGATTATTGTTAAATTAACTAAATATTATCACGTTCCAAATTTAAACTTATAAATTTATCCTCATATTTAATTCTTTTTTATTTAATTAATTTCTCAATTAATTTAAATAAAATAAAATATTAACATAGCATATAAAATTTTCATTAAATTAAATCTTTTAATTAGACTTAATTAGCAGAAAATTCACCAGAAACTCATAAAGTAAAATACGAAAACCCATCATAGTAAAACACATACAAAATCAAACTAAGGGGTTAAAATCATAAATTAATGTCATTTGACACATTCTGAAGGTAGACAACTTAGATACTTGTCCTAATATTCAATTAGGATGAATGGCTCAAAGGTTTAGGATTTGGACTTAAGAATTTATCTCCCCTCTCTTACCATTGAGATAATGCAATAAGGTACACTCATCCTTGCAATTCAGGGAAGTCGATACCCGATACTTGTAACCTGCATAAAATCTACGCATGTACATACACAATATATACTAAGCTAAATAGGCAATGGTAGGAAGTGGTGTATCGTGTAGATCCTGACTAGCAGGTGACTATGACTCCCTTCCTTAACCACATCATAAACATCATACATAAAGAAAACAAACACGCACACCATACACATGCAGTATGGGGTAAGTATCCATAAGAAAATACATATGATAATCCATCTAGCTAAACATCATCAATAATTTAACAACATTGTAATAATCATCATGCACACATGAAGTATAGAGTACCAAGTAATCTCATCATATATCAACTGAATCTAAAACAATATCTAATAATCTCAAGATAATGCTACTAATCATCAAACATAAAACTAGCCTAAAAGAGTTCGGCAATAATGGTAGAAATGTAAACTAGGAAAATGTATACTAGGGGTAGGCACTACACTTTTCTTAAAGCCCGTAGGCTGTAGTGTTGTCATGGCAACTTTGTTGATGCAACAATAGAGTATACTACCTATGGTAGTACTTGCTATCATGGAAGTAGAGTCTATTGTACAGTAGCCATGGTGGCCATCGACAACACTCTCACCATCGTGCTGGGGGAGGGGGAGGGGGGGGAAGGGTGAAAGATAAGGGGTGGGTGTGGGTTGGTGGCCCTGCCCACTAATATATATATATATATATACATATATATATACATATATATATATATATGTATATATATATACATATATATATATATATGTATATATATATACATATATATATATATGTATATATATATATATGTATATATATATGTATATATATATATGTATATATATATATGTATATATATATATATATATATATATATATATATGAGTTTATAAAAAGAAACTACTTGCCCTCCCCCTTTTTCATTTTTTTATTATAAAAATTGTGAAATTAGATCTGATAGGGGAAACATCACTAACCATTCAAATTTTGCATTTAAAAAAAGCAATTTCTCTTCCCAAACCCTACCTGATTAAAAACATTTTATTAAATTAATAAAATGAGGGTTTCTAAATTCTCAAAAGAAGAACAATTAGAATATATGACAAGAGTTTCAATTTAATTAATTTGTTTATAGACATGATCAAGAACAAAAAACACTAAATTTCAACATGAGGGTTTCAACAAAATCTAAAAATTCCAAAAATAGATTTATCTGGACACAAAGAAGACATGAATTTGAAGAACGAAAAACCACTGTACAAATAAACTCACAAGATCCTACTTGAATTTGATGCTAAGATAACAAACACATAGAGCACGCAAACAATTCCCTTTTTATTCTACGAAATTGCTCCTCCAAAACTTGGTTATTGAGAAATGAACTCTAAATTGCTAATAAAGAGTTTTTCCCCAAATTTAGGGCTTTGATTGTGCAATCACGCAAAAAATCCTTTACATTTATTATTTAATTATATCTTAATTTTCATGCACAATCTTTTTTTGCCATTTAATTAAAATATCTTTATTAAATAATTTTCTTTCTCTCTTTAATTAATTCTTGAGACATTTTTTAATAAAGATATTTATTAACTTAAGTGATAATAATATTTAGTATTTGGATTGATGATTATGATTACTAGTGTGGGCTGCCGGCTAGGCTAGGGTTTTTCCCCTAGCCTGTTCTTGGTGTTTGATCTTTACTATTTTTCTGTTCTATTTGGATTGCTAGCTATTGGACATAATTTGCGTCGGTGTTTTTGGAAATTTTTTGCAGTCAATTTTGGATTGGGGTTTTATTGTTTGCATGGTAGGGCCTAGGATTTCTTCTCTGTTGGTGAGAACAGATGGTTCTTCTCCAACTATACATGCAATGCGATCTAAATCATTTTATTTAGGGGAGAGCTCCAAGCTAAAAAAAGTTAATGGTTGTTTTCCATGTAGCCATGATCGCCCTATTCTAGTTATTCCTCCAATGGCTGTAATGGAGGACATTGATTATTGGACCAAGCATGCTTTGATATGAAAATTTCTTGGAATCTAGATTTCCCTATCCGCTCTTGAGGCATGGATCTGTCACTCTTGGCAGGTGGAAGGCGATATGGAGATTATGTTGGTAGGGAATAGTTT
The DNA here is from genome assembly GCA_028749045.1 of Cupressus sempervirens. Taxonomy (NCBI): domain Eukaryota; kingdom Viridiplantae; phylum Streptophyta; class Pinopsida; order Cupressales; family Cupressaceae; genus Cupressus; species Cupressus sempervirens. The sequence continues at coordinate 654,964,726 of CM053788.1, forward strand.
TTTTTTTGTTGTATTCTCTTGCATGTCTGATCGTGATCGTGTTTTTGAAGGAGGCCCTTATTTCTACAGCCATGTGGGGTTATTTGTCAAACCTTGGCATTCAGGTTTTAATTCTGCCGAGGATCTCCCTTCAACAGTGCCAGTTTGGGTTCGCTTGCCTCGTCTTCCCTTGGAATTTTGGCGTGAAGACATCCTTCAACAAATTGCTGCTTTGTTGGGGAATTCGGCTACGATCGCACATCAATCCCTTGATAAAAAGGTTATTTCTTATGTTAGAATTTATGTTGAAATTAATTTGAATAACCCATCACCAGATTCTTTGGAAATTTTTCTGGGGGATTCTTCTTAGGTGCAGCAGTTAGATTATGAATCCCTCCCATTTCGTTGCTGGATTTGTCATGAGTATGGTCATTTATAGTGTCAGTGCCCCCGTAACTCGAGTTTCAAAGGAGTGGATGGTTCTACAGCTGGCAATGCTAGTGGTTTGGCAGATACTACAGGGAAAGGACAATCTCAAATGGTTAATACTACCAAGGGGATGAATCCGCAAGATGCTACAGGTAAGGGTAAGGCTCAAATGCATGATAAGGATGGATTTATCCCTGTTTGCCCTCGAATTAAGGGACATGGTCAAAAGAGGCCTTTGAAAGAAAGATTATCTGATTCAGGTTTTAACCACTTTGAGGTGCTAGATAGTATGGTTCTAGAGGAGGGTATTCCTCCTCCTATCTCTTCTGATCCAGTTTTCCCAGATGAGAGATCTGTTCCTAATGATGCTTGTGGGGCATCTCAAGTTGTAGTATATCAGAATTGTGAGGTTCCTGTAGCTCCTATGACAGAGGCTCTGGTGACTCCTGCAGTGTTGGAAGATAATGATGTTGTTTTGGCTGACTTGGTTAAGGATGTGCTACCATCAGGTAAGGGCAAGGGGTCTCCTCTCCCCTTGGGGTTGCTGCCTCGACCCTCTAAGCAGGCTTCTTCTACTCCCCCTCTAAGGAGTGGGTGCAAAACAAACCAAGAGAAGATTAAACTCACAGGAGATATATTGATTGAGTCTGGTTCAGTGAAACCTTTGGATTCTCATTTTCCCAATTCTACCCAATGATGATTATTCTCTCATGGAATGTAAGGGGGTTGAATAGCATCCCTAGACAAAAGGCTATTCATAACTTGGTGGTTGATCATAGTCCTGTTGTTTTTTGTATCCAAGAGACTAAGCTCTCTATGGAGTCTATGGTCCAACATGCCTCTAGTATTTGGTCTTGTGGCCAATGCCAGTGTGTTGGGGCAACAGGCAGTGTTGGTGGTTTAGCTATATTTTGGGATCCTCAAAAAATTTCTCCTCTTGGCTGGATGTCTTCTCGCTCAGCTCTCTCTATGGTAGCTTCTACTCTAGACTCAGGAGAGGTAATCATGGTTACTAATGTGTATGCACCTATTGATCTTGTGGGAAAGGAGGAACTTTGGGAACATATTCAATATGTTAGAAATTGTCATCCTTATCATCCTTGGGTGTTAGCAGGGGACTTCAATTCAGTTTTAAGTCTAGAGGAGAAGCATGGTGGTTTGGCTAGATTGGAGCCTTCTTCTTCTCTTCTTCGAAAACACATATCTCTTTTGCATCTCTCTGATGTTAAGCCTTCTAATGGTCTCTATACTTGGAATAATCACAGGACTGGTGTTGCTACTATCTCAAAACGTCTAGATAGATTTCTTGTTTCTTGCTTCTGGGTTAGTGGCACCCTTACTATCTCTTCAGAAATCCTTGATTGGAGGGGTTCAGATCATTGGCCAATCAAATTTTCTGCTATAGGGGCTTATGTTCCGAAGCATCCTCCTTTTAAGTTCTAGTTGATGTGGCTTCATGACTCCTCTCTTCATGATTTTTTTTTTTGTTGCTGGAAAGATGGCGCTCCTGCATATGGTACTGCAATGTTCTCATTTTCTAAAAGGCTTCAATATGTTGAAAGGAAGCTCAAGATATGGAATAGGGAATGCTTTGGGAACCTTCACTTTATGAAGAGGCTTGCTCAAGAAGATCTTGATGTCATCACAAGGGAGATTAGAGATCGAGGTTTCTCAAAGGATCTTGGCAAGGCTGAATCCCTTGCTTCTAGAGCTCTAGAAGAATGGAAACTTTGAGAGGAAATTTTTTGGAAGCAAAAGGCTAGAGTTGATTGGCTCCAGGAAGGTGATCAAAACACTACCTTTTTCCATAAAATAGTGCAATCTCACCGGAATCAGAACACTATCTCTTCTTTGGTTAATTCTCAAGGTATCCAATTGAATTCCTTGCCAGCTTTGTTCCAGGAGGCTATTTCATACTTCTCTACCCTCTTCTTTGAGGACTCTCCTCCTGCTGATAATGAAGAAAATATTATTTTGTCCTGTATTCCTTCCCTTATCACTTAGGAAATGAATGATTATCTCATGCGTCCTATCTCTTTGGAAGAGCTGGAGGAGGTGGTCTTTGGCATGCCTAAGGGGAAGGCTCCTGGTCTTGATGGCTTTCCAGTTGAATTCTTTCAGGAATTTTGGGACATCATTAATCATGATTTGTTGGAGGTGGTTAAAGAATCCTATGCTAGCAAGCAGATGCTTCAAGCTTTGAACTCTACATTCTTGACTCTTATTCCTAAGAGAGAGGGTGCTAATCAATTGGAGTTTTTTAGACCAATTGCCTTATGTAATGTGGTTTAAAAAGTTATTACTAAGTTGATTGCTAAGAGACTGAAAAGGTGGCTTCCCATTATTATCTCAGAAGAACAAGGTGGTTTTGTTGCTGGCAAACAAATTTTGGATGGGGTGGTTATTGCTACTGAGGCTATTCACTTTATGGCTACTTCAAGAGAGAGAGCCATGTTTGTTAACCTAGATATGGCTAAGGCCTATGATAGAGTTAAATGGAGCTTCCTAAGGAGTATTCTTCTTTCTTTTGGATTTAGCTCTGACTGGGTGAGTTGGATTATGAGTTGTGTTACTTCTGCCTCTTTTTTTGTTCTTATTAATGGTCAACCTTCTCAACTATTTTGTGCTTCTAGAGGCCTCCGCCAGGGTGACCCTCTCTCCCCATATCTATTCATCATCATGGCTGAAGGCTTGGGCAAATTCATTAAGCATCAGGTGTCCCAGAATTCTATTCAAGGCTGGCGGTGGGGTAATGGCTTACCTTCTCTTTCGCATCTTCAATTTGTTGATGATTCTGCTCTTGCCAGTCTTGCTAGGATCAAGGAAGCTGAAGCCTTTTGACATGCTTTGGATGTTTATTTGGCAGCTTCAGGCTAGAAAGTTAATGAGCACAAATATTTCATTTACTTTTTTAACACTCCTAATTCTATTTAGCACAGGATTGTTGGTATCCTACGGTTTCAGATAGGTTCACTTCCTTTGACTTATCTTGGCATTCCTATTGCTGTTTCTAGGCAACCACATCTCTTCTGGCAAAATTTGATTCCCAAGCTTCAAGATAAAGTAAATCATTGGACTCATAGATGGCTTTCTACTGCTGCCCGAGTTACTCTTCTTCAAGCTGTTATCCAAGCTCTTCCTACTTATAGAAGCATGATTCACGCTGCACCTATTTACTTTCTCAAGGAGTTTGATGCTCTTTCTCAACAATTCCTTTGGAGTGGTAATTTGCGTAGTACTAAATGGAGCTTGGTTAATTGGGAAACAGTTTGTAGGCCTAAAAAGGAGGGTGGTCTTGGTCTTCGATCTGCTCTATTGAGTAGTCAAGCTTTGGCTGCTAAACTTTATTGGTGATGGTGCTCTAGACAACATCAACTTTGGGCTCATATTATCACTCATAAATATTTTCATGGTGCTGATCCTTGCTCTGTTTCTACACTTCCTCTTGAAGGTCATGGCTCAATGGTTTGGCATACTTTGAAGATAGGTGTGATGTTGGTGAAGAGGGGTCTGTTCTGGATATGTAAAGGAGGTTCTCAGGCTTTGTTTTGGTTTGATGCTTGGGATGGATTCCCTTCCATTTTATCCATATACCCTCATCTTCAGCCTCTTTGTGACTCTTTTCTTGCCGCTGGATGGGATAAAGTGGCTCATTACAAGACTCCTTATCAATTGGGACCTGTTGTTGGTTACAGATGGAAGCATTCTTCTAATTGGCCTCCTAGAGGTACAGACATGGATCGTCAGGAGCTTTCTCTAATTTTGGCCTCTAGAGAGTGTTCTTCTTTGCTTGGTCCAGATGTTTTGGCTTGGGGCGGTACCTTGTCTGGTAAATATCATGTCTCTGCTGGGTATCAGGAGATAACTAGACAATTATTTGGGGATGCTGAGGTCCCTTGGTGGAAGCAAGTTTGGAATAAAGTTTCTTGGTCCAAGTGCAATTTTTTCATGTGGCTAGTGGCTCACAACCATTGTCTTACCTGGGATAATCTTTGTAAACATGGATTTCAGGGCCCCTCTTATTGTGTTTTGTGTGGTAATGGAGAAGAGTCTGTCTCCCATCTATTCTTCCATTGCTCCTATTCTACTTAGATATGACACCTTTGGTGGAGCGCTTGGGGTTTCTCTTGTCAGCATGCTTCCTCTTTGCCTGAGTTCTGGGCCCGCTTGGGTAGTGCTCCCTCCAAGTCTTCTTCTCTCCATGCTGCTTGGATTGCTGGCCCATCTTTCATGCTTTGGCATATCTGGTTGGAGAGGAATCGTCGCATATTCCAAGATGTTCAGCTTGGTGTTTTGCATCTTTGGTGGAAAATATCACATTCTCTTTAGGAAACTATTCTTGTGAAGTGTGAGCTTGATGGGGGTATGGATCCGGTTGATCTTGCTATCTGTAATCGCCTCAATTTTCATCTGCAGGATGGGGTTGCAGCTCATAGGTTTCCTTCTATGTCCAGGCAGCTTCACCATCAGAGGAAGGGTCGGGTTAACCAGGATGGGCACTAGACTCCTCCTCCCTGTGGAGTTCTAAAAATTAACACTGATGGTTCATCCCGTGGGAATCCTGGTCCGGCTGGTATTGGCGGAGTGGCTCGTTGTAGTTCTGGGGATGTTAAATTTTTCTTCTTAGTTCATAAGGGTGATTATACTAACAATCTCATGGAAGCTCAGGCTATTTTATATGCTATGGAATAGTGTTGCTTGCGGGGATGGAGTAAGATTATTTGTGAGTCTGATTCCTAGGTGGTGGTGAACATGCTTTCTTCGCAAGAGCTTGAGGATGTTAGTTGGCAGCTGGCCACTGTTGTTAAGCAGATTCTTTTCTTCTCTTCCTCTTTTCAGTTCATTAGGTTCACATATATTCCTCGTGAATGGAATAGAACTGCTGATTGTTTAGCCAAATGGGCTTCTAGTCATGATCCAGGTTGGAATATTAGGGATAGGAGGCAATTGTCCTTTGAGATGGTGCAAAAATTTGATGATCTTGTTGCTCAGGATCGAGCTCCTTGTTGAGCTCTCATTGTTGTATTCCTTTTTGTCTTAATAAATTTTTACCCCTCTTTTTGCCAATATTTAGCATTTATTTAAAAATGAAGTCCTAAATATATTATTATTAAATTAAATAAATATTATTATGCCCAAAATTAGACTTTAACTAAATCTTTAAATTTAATTCTTTTATTTAATTAACTTATCAATTAACAAAATATAATTAAATACAAATTTTTTCTTATAAAATTTCTATTAAATTAAATCATTAATTATTATTTTAAATCGATTTAATTATAACAGAAAATCATCACAGACCCACAAGACTAAATATGGAAACCCATAATTAAGTACATAAAACTAGATCAAACTCAAGTGTTATAATCACAAATTTATGTCACTTGACAAATTCGGAAGGTAAACAACTCAGATACTTGCCCTACTTTTAAGGATAAATAATTTAAGGTTATGATTTGGACTCAAGAATTGTCTCCTCTCTTTTACCATTAAGATATTGTGATAGGGTATGCTCATCTTGGAAATTCAAGGAAGTCGATACCTAGTACCTATAATCTACATTAAATCCATGCATGTACATACACATAAATTCTAAACTAAATAGGCAATGATGAGAAGTGGTGCATTATGTAGATCCTGACTAGCAAGTGACTACGACTCCCTCTCTCAACCATATCAAAAACATCATACATAAAATAAAACATATAGGTACACCATACACATGCAAGAATGGGGTAAGTATCCATAGAAAACACATATAAATAATCTATCTAACTAACATCATGAAATAACTGATATCATTATATACTATTGTCATCATCGAATAACAATCATGGATACATGAAATAACTAGTACCAAAGAAACTCATCATATAATCAACTAAGTATGAAATAATATCCAACAATATGGAAAAAAAAAATGTTGATTATCATCAGACATAAATATAAAGTTGGCCTAAAAGAGTTTGGCAATAATAACTAAAAAGAAAACTAGGGGTAGACATTACATGATAAAGTTATTAACCTTTCATTTAGAGAGCACAAATAATGGAAATGAAGTATTGTCAAAGGTGCAAGCTCAACTGCTCCCCCAACCCCATGTAGATGACACTGTTAATTAGAGAATAGTTACATGCATGCATACATGGCTAAGTGCTACCTAACTATGTCCAAGGTGTCTACACACTAGAGGCATACTCTACATACTAGGCTACCTACATACATGTATACACAAGATCAAGACCTTTGAATGAATCACTCTAATGAATATGTAGTTATTATTTCTAATTGTTTTGAAGTAGTTGTATTCCTATAACCACTGGTGAGCTGTACTCACCTAATACAACCTTTCACCATCATACACCCACTCGGGTGAATCATGCAATTTTCTATAATTACAATCTTGTAATACCCTAGTGAAACTTTTGTGTTGTACTTTACAATTAATGTAAGGTTAACCTATATACATCCTAACTCACTCCTTATATAGTTATGTTTAAAAATTTGTAAAAATAATCAATGGGTCTAAATAGACCAGTTAAGTTAATGCTAGCTGGGAATAGTTGATTGTTCATTTTATTGTACCTAATCTAATGATAGTTCTATAGGAATTTGTAATCAACCTAGCTAATCAACAACTATACCAATTGAACTAGGTTATGGCATTTCACTTAACACAGGTTGAGTGAGTTTTATTGTTTTATTATTTGGATTAGAATTAATGTCATAATTTTATTATTTGGAACCACTTCAAACACCTATGCCAGAGTTGCAATGCAATGTGTAGTTTATTTTAGATATTTTAAAGGAAAAAATACAACATAAATCATTCCCAATTTTATGTTCACAACTCAAAACCTCTCCCATGGCCTGATCTCTTTGTTGTGCTAAGATCTCTATGTTTATATACATACATAAATACATATACAACAATCACAAGGGCAAGAAAATGAAATCCTAGATCTCCACTGATCTCCACAATCCACAAGATCTCTCTATATATACACGTACATACATATATACATATACATACATATACATGCATACATATATACACATACATCCATGCATATGTACATACATAAATAAATTTGCATATACAATTTTATCACCTTGGAAGGCATTGGAAGGCATTTGATTAGAAATATGGAAAAGTTGCAAAAATTAACAAAAAGTTTTCATGCAACAAATATTGTTGTTGAGCAACTTTTTTTGCAAATTTGGAAGGTCAACAATTAGACTTTTGTTTTGATTGAAAAAGTAGGAATGAATATGTAAGGTAAGAGATATAGCCTATAAATGAATGTTCTTCAACCTAGGAAAGGGTTGGAGTTGATATGTATAGATTTTAACCAATAAGAAAGCAATTTTGCTGGGAAAATATGTGAAGATAACAATAAAAATTTAAGATCTCCTTGTAGTTTTATAGTAGGTACATGCTTATATTATTAAAAGTTGTATTTTTGCTTCCTAGAAAGGTTATAATTAGTTTGAGGTGTGTAGGTTAAGATTGAAGTACTTTTGATTTATTTTTTGTCTGTTGGTTACCCTAATATGTCCTTAAGGTTTTAATTGAAATGGAGTCTACTTCCTAATCCTTGTGGTCAAAAAACCTGAATGTTTTTTGTGTAGAGGGGTTATAGGATGGAGATGGATGTTTTACTCTTTATTTTTAGAACACCCGCCTTCTTGGAGTACCTAGTTCAAGGGCAAGTAAGTAGAGATAATGCAAGAGATGAAGCCACCTAAGATGTTTTAAGATGCTAGCTTGCAAAGACATATAGTTCCATATAGTCAAAATTCTTATGAAAGCATGAATTGCAAAACCCATTAGTTACAATGATAGATTCCTTATATAATAATAAAAAATGAAAACATGTAAAATTGGCCTTCTTAGATCTCTTGTAAGTGTTGTCTTGCTTGGGCAATAAATAGTTTGGCCTTCTCAGCTTTTTGTGGCCACCCATACACATTTCTTGTGTCTTTTTAACATCTTTGATAGTGTGGTGAAAAAAATCATGACCTTTATGCCTTGAGTCCACAATATATATCTCATGTACACCAATATCAACTTGAGTACAAACATAAGAAGACTCAACCGTGTTATTGAGTTCATGTGAAATGGATGCTACCTCATGATCAAAAATATTTTTACAAAAATCAAAATAAATGTCATACCTTGGTTACATGTTTTCAACATCTGTAATGGGCTAGGCCATTATTGTAATTTGATCTAATTTTTGATCAACATGAATTCTCAATGGTGTACTATGTGCCTCCTCTTGATCCAAGGCTTTTTTTCTTCTTTATGGATACAAAGTGATGATTAATTTTTACATTGATTTTAATAAGTTGTAATTCACAATTTGCAAACAAGCGACCCTTTTCCTTTCCTTGTTCTTGCACAATTAATTCTTCACTTCTCCCAATGATTCATTACTATATTTATATTTTTGTTTACTTTTTACATTTGATTTGATACCCAAAAATTGTGTCAATGAAGGCATGTCTTGTATCTTATGAGGAAGGGAGTGATACTTATCATAACTAGCCACAATTTCTTTATTTGTTGGTAAGGCTACAAGAATTAGCTATTTTTGTAGATGGAGATGACGCATTAGTGTGACTAATTTTCCTTTATTATCCTACTATCTATTATCCTATATTTACTAGAAGATATAACTTTATAAACCATTTTAATTTTTTGGCTTATAGCACCAGTCTGTCATCCTTTGGTACTATTTTGTGGTTGAATTTGTTTATTCAGTGCATATTATGACTAATTTTGTTTACATGGCTAGAATATTTATAAATATTTGTACAACCATGACCAAGTCCTATGGAACATGGGACAAAACCATTAGAAAACCACCATACCATATCCCTACACATGTAACCAAACCCATATAAGGACTAACAACTTAGCTAGAAGATCTTCTATTCATATTTTAGTTGGTGTATAGTCTAACACAACATACATTGAACTTTTTTAGAGCAACCTTTGTCTTTAAAATAACTCCAAATTTGCATAATTCCATAAAATCATGTTCCATTCCTAATTTTTGATTTGCTAGCCACCTACTAGTCTAGTAGACCATATTCGATAATTGTCAATTTACTAGCCACCAACTGGTCTAGTAAACTATATTTGGTTAGTAAGATGGAGTTATGGCATGTTAGAAAACCCCAAACAAATAGTTAAAGAGCTTCATGGTGTTAACGATGTTCTAAGCTTGCTATTGCACTTCCAATAGTTTGGGCTTTAGCAATATATTCAATCTTATTGTTTAAAATTTTGAGGATGGAAAGGTTCTAAGCTTGCTACTGCACTAACTAAATGAAAGAAAATAGTGAATCACAGGGGTTGTCAAGCAGTTGTTTAAAAAAAATTTGTGGTTATGAATGATTATAAATTTATGGATATAATTTTAACTCTTATACATTATAGAAGATAGAAGCATAGAAATATCAGAATCACCTTATTATCCAGTAACTGTCCCAGTAATAAACTTCTCTAAAGCATGAGCCGAGGGTAATGAGAGCTTCCATTAATGACAGAAGGGTATGGACATCCGACTCTTCACCCACACTTTTATTAAATTTATTTCTTAGAACATTCCAAAGGTTTGTAACACCTGTTTAAAATCCATCTAGCTCTGTGATAAAATTTGGAAGAGAATGAACACCCACATCATCTCCTGCCTATCCAAAATACTTGCTGAGAAAATTAGAGAGGGTTTTTTTCAGTATGGGCTAAGGCAAGGCTAAGAAAGCATGTGTAGCAATGGACAAAGTATAGCAAAGAGGCAAATCGACATAGAGCTTTGGGTCAAAATCGAAGGAGCCTAATGTTTGCAATGCAGATTGGTTCAATTGTTGTAAAAAAGACAATAGAGTATACAAATTTTCCACCGGGCTATTTTTAGTTAGGAAACTGGCCTTTCCTCCTATCTGACTGAAAGAAAGTGCCAAAACAATGATTATGGTAATGTATCTAGTAGAAATGAAAGTTAATCCATGAACCCTTACCTTGAAATCAAGTTCCAAATAGAAGAGGATGAGAATGAAAGTTAATCCATGAACCCTTACCTTGAAAGCAAGTTCCAAATAGAAGAGGACAAGAATGAAAGTTAATCCATCAACCCTTAATTGAATGATGTTGAAAAGATCTTTGTCACACCTTTGAAGCCTCCCGTCCAAACTTTTCTATATGAATAAATGAAGTTTTACTTTTCTTTTTTTTGTTTATATCCCCGACAACATCAAAATTTTGATGATAAACTTAACGATTGTCAAAATTTTGACAATAAAATTAACTGTCATCAAAATTTTGACGTTATCAGGATCATTTTTTTTTTAAAATGAATTTGACAAGCCAAATTGGTCTGCTATCAAAAGTTTAGGTAAAAAATGAACCCTAAATGTACTAGTGAAAGTTCAATTTAGTCCATCCTCTCAGAGGGTTCCTATCTGCAATCCTCTCTCACTTTCTTATTTGTCTTTGGGTATACCAATGGTGGGTTAATAAGATTGATTCAGGTTTTTTGCATGTCTACATCCCAATCTGAAAATAATCTTTCTTCTTTGGCTATATTTCTTAAAGTTTTATTAATAACTTCTATAATACTAGCTTCTACTTTGTTCAGGAAGGAAGAGATGGTCATTTCAGAGTCATTGAATATTCTTTTGTTCCTTTTCTTCCATATTTAATACAAGAGAATAGGAGTAATGTTCCAAACTTTGCTATATACTTTTGTATTTCTAAAATTAGGCCAACTATTTAGATGGTTCTCAAGGTTTTTTGGAAAGGTTGTCACCAAGTTTATTTTTTTACATAGCCAGTGCCAACTAGTTCTCATGAAGGAGCATTGATATAATAAATGGTATGTTGTCTCTAAGTCATTTTTATAAAGAGGACATCTTGATGGGCCCTTGAAGCCTGCCTTAGTGAATCTATCCACTGTTAGTAGTCTCTTTTGTGTTGCATCCAATAGAAATATGCCCACCTTGGGTAGGCATGATGGATCCCAACATGATTTAAGAGGTATATTTATCATCATCTTTGAGATTTTATTATGAGATCACATCCTTTCTTTACATTGTATTGCCTATCCTTAGATGCTCCCCAAATTAGTTCATTTTTTATATTTTTGTGATTAGTTTTCCTTTGAATAAGAAAGATTTTAAAGGCCTCTTTTTCCTCTATTGATAAATTAGTTCCTTCTACTAATTTCCATATCCAAGATTCTTTTCCATCTTCTTTTATTACTTGCTTATAGTTGCAGACATGCTTACCCCACAAGTCGACTAATGTGTTTTTTATATTTTCTAGAAGATCATAAGTGTTTGAGGTTGGGATTCCATCCCAAGATTCTTCAAAAATAAGGCTTCCTCCCCTTTTCCTATATCCCATGTAAGATTATTATTAATAATTGGATGACATTGTAATATGAAATTTCATGATTTGGAGCCTTTTAGTGGGTTCCTCATTCTAAAAAGAAATATTGGGTATGTATTATCAAGATACATGTGATAGAGAATTTTTCCACTTGCTTTCTTCCTCTTGATACATTCACTAGACTAGTTTGGCTCCCAAAGCTTTATTCTAATTTTTTCTATTCCTAAGCCTCCTAATTCTTTTGGTTTATGAATGTTTTTTCATCTGATCAAGGCTAGTTTCTTCTTTTCTTCTATCCTTTTCCAAAAAAAAAATTGAGTTTTCTCTCTAATTTCCTTTTAGCCCCTTTTGGCAGGGGGAGATAGGAAATTTGATATGTAGGTATTGTAACACCCTACCAGGGAACCCAATAGAAATTAACCTGTCAAGTCACTAGGTTTGCCAAACTTTTTTTTTTTCGAAAGATTAAAAAACAAGAGATAACATAGTGGAAGCAATAACTCATATTCATATAAAGAAATACAATAATAGTTACATCTCTTTAGGGTTCCATGATGTTGAATCGCATACATAAGTTTTCTTAAAATTAAATCTGATACATAACAAAGTTCACATCATAGGATAACCATAAGTACGAAATAAAATAAAATAATATACAAGTACATACATGGCATAATCAAAATGCATAATTATCCTCTATACAAGTCACATGGTATGAAATGCTAAAAGATTATACAACATGATAAGATACAACATCTCATAGGATTCCAAATAATCATAGTACAATAAATTAGAATATGTCCATAGAACATAATCATAGGATCGAAAGAATAGAACAATTGCACAAGGTACATCTAGCAATGACATCCAACTATCAGATCTCAATGGTATAAGAAGCACTACTATCCAACCTTGTCGAACCTAAATGGACCACTCCCATTGTGCTGAGGAGATAATCACAAGTCTCAAACGGATAACAATCCAAAAGTCGTAACAAGAATCTAGGTCAAGGAGTCCTGATAGCAATCTATCTCAAAGGTACCAAGTACACAAGTAACTTCTAATCCCAAAAGCAACAAAGAAACATAGGAAACCTAATATGTATATGGACAATTTTCATCACACGAGTTAACTCTTAGGTTACCCTAGTAGCCTCTCTGGACTCTGACCCTCTAGTGACTTTATGCAACATCAGTATACTTTCATACATACAAGACATACTAATGAGGCAAGGTCACAACCAAGCATCCTCTCTACTCCCATCCTAGCCTATACTAGTGTAGAACTAGAATCAGTGTGCAAAGAACATTAACAAATAAAGTAAACATTCACAAACCAAAAACTAAATTCACATATATGCTTAGACAAAGGAAGAAAATAAGAAGTGCAAACCTCACAAGAAAAAGCACTCCATGCTTTCTTGATTCTGTAGATGTGTCCTTTTGTTGTGGATGTATGCTCAAGATGCTCAAAAGCTGCTTCAATGGAGATGGGTAATGGCAAATTGGTAGCTTTGTGAGCTCTCAATTTGGCATTATAAGGGTAATATTGATGGCTTTGGTTCTCAAAATAGCATGGTAACTTTAGCTCAAAGATTGTTGATGAAATGGCTTGGGATGGGATTCAATTTATAGGCTAAGGGGTAGAGGGATGGAGGGCTTAGATGCAAGGATGGATGAAGGCTTAAGGAGGGCTAGGATGCACTCAAAGGAGAGCACCTGGATTGTGCTTGTTTAGCACCAATGGGAAGGTGACACTTGTCACAAGGAGGATGAGTGTGAGAGGGTAGGGTAAAGGGTTAGTTAAAGGCATGATGAGTGGAGTTGAGTATGTAAGAGGGATGTAAGAGGAATGAGTGTGGAAGAGGGAAGAGTGTGTAAGATGGATGTAAGAGTCATGAGTGGGCTTGTAAGAGTCTTTTATGTTTTGTAAGAGCACTCATGACTTAGTGGTTGGGTTTTTTGAGGGGAGACTTTGGTTTGGATTAGGAAAGTCTTAAACTTGTTTAAGGAATGTGACAACATGAGGGGGTGGATTAGGCTTGGGTTTAGGATTAGATTAGGGATGTTAGAGATGTGCAAGTGGATGTCATTAATGAGGGTGGGTGAGTTAGTGGCTAAGCTTGGTTAGTATGGGTGGATGGGGTGGATTAGGCTAAATGGAGGATTAGAGATAGATTAGAGGTTTTTGAATTTGAGGATTTCATTTATCAAATAGATTTATTTAATAAATGGGGATTTTTGAAATTTGAGGATTTCATTTGAGGATTGATAAATAATAGATTATTTGATTTATCAATTAGGACTATAGATGATTAATTAAATTAATCAACTAGGGGATGACAAAGGATTAATTAAATAGAAATTTAATTAATAATGCCTTTTTAGATAACTAAATAGGATTACTAAAATAGTGTAATCAAATTTAGGTGTCTACAACTAGCACTCGAGGCATAGGCAAGGTAAAACACTGACTCTTGTTAACTCATTTTAACCCATTTAATACAATTTTATCACTTATTAATACAACTTAGAATGGGTTACACAGACAACCTATTTAGGGCTCTAGCCTCCATTGCAAGTATCTCATAAAACTAAAATATTCACCTCAATCCTATACAAGCAACTAGAAAGCACCAATAGATAACATTCACCTGAGTCTTATATAAACAACTAGAAAGCACCAATAAATAATTGATAAAAAACCTCATAGGTTACACCAAGAAAATCACAATACATGAGCTTATAAAAAAGAACTCGATCTCATCAAACAAACACATGAATATAGCACATTGATTGGGAATAAAATAATCATGACAAAACAACATCACATAAAAGTATCACGAAAACAACCACTTTTCAAGCCTTTGGTAAACATGCCTATCTGGTCAAACTACTAGGTTTCCCCCAAACCCACCACAAAATAAAACATGACATTTCAACATGCATTTAAAACAAGTGTAGTTATTTAGTCTTTTTTTAGTTTAAAAAAAAATTATTATTATTTTAAATATAATTCCATAAAAATGATTTATATCAAATTCACATTTTCATTTGGATAAAGGTTTTCAATCATGCAATATTATCATGTTATTAATTTAAATAATCTTAAAATCATGAATCATATAATTAATAACATAAATATATATTATTAGATTAAATCTTAATATCAATTTCATTTCTAAAATATTAATTTGACTTCTATTTAAGTCTAATATTAATATTTACTTTTTCTTTAATTCATAATGCAGCTTGAGATAACCCAAACTTGAAATTATAATTTAATTATCTACAATTTCTCTCATAATATTAAATATTCATAACTAGATAATTAAATAGTGAACTCCACTATAACTTCTCTTAAAATATAAACACGTCATAGTTATATATTTATTATTTTGTAACTCCACTTGCATTAATAAGTATATAATAAGTTATATCCCACTAAGAGTTTAGAAGTAATTGATATTAAAAACCCACCTATAAAAAAAGTCTTTATTTATTTAATTTTCAAAACAACTAAATAATTTTTTTTAAAAAATTAATATTTTTTAATTTCCAAAATTAATAATTAATCATAAACAATTAAATTTTTTTTAAAAAACTGAAAATTAAATTATAATTTTAGAAAATAAAAATAAATATATAATTAGTATTTCTACATACCTTTGATCTCTTAAATCATGCAACCATAATATACTTAGTATATTTGTTTCACATGAATGTATAAGTTTAGCTACAACATGTTTTTGTCTCAATCAATCTTTTGCTTTTCCAATAAATTTTGCAATTAAATTATTTTAGATATAAGAAGAATATTTATCTTTATTTAGAAAACTCATGATGATCACATGACAAATCTAAAGTTCAAACCCTACCTATTCAATTTGTTATTTTCTTCCAATTTTCTATAATCAAATTAGAAAAGATTTTTAAAAGAATACAGTCATAATAATTTTTAAAAATTTTCTACATTTTTCCTAGTCACGTTTTCTTAATTAATAAGTTTTCTTTTTCAAAATGTACAACATAATTCTTTATCCAAAGATTAATACAATAAATTAATAAGCATTATGCAAACACCTAGGAACACACAAAGTAGACATATCTTTCAATAAAATTCTACAATGGGTTTTCAAACCCTACGTACAATGGGTTTAAAAATGATTTGCGTCAAATTCAAGTTTTCATTTCATAATCTTGGATAAAGGTTATCAATCATGCAATATTATCATGTTATTAATTTAAATAATTTTAAATCATGAATGATATAATTAATAACATAAATATATATTATTAGATTAAATCTTAATATCAATTTCATTTCTAAAATATTAATTTGACTTCTATTTAAGTCTAATATTAATATTTAATTTTCTTTTAAATCATAATGTAGCTCAAGATAACTCAAACTTGAAATTATAAATTAATTATCTACAATTTCTCTCATAATATTAAATATTCATAACTAGATGATTAATAGTGCACTCCACTATAACTTCTCTTAAAATATAAACACATCATAGTTATATATTTATTATTTTGTAACTCCACTTGCATTAATAAGTATATAATAAGTTATATCCCACTAAGAGATTTAGATGTAGTTGATATTAAAAACCCTCTTATAAGAAAATAAATAGTCTTTTTTAATTTAATTTTCAAAATAAATAAATAATTAAAAATAAATTTTTTTAATTTCTAAAATTAATAATTAATCATAAAAAATTAAAAAATTGAAAATTGAGTAATAATTTTATAAAATAAAAATAAATATTTAATTAGTATTTCCACATGTCTTTGATCTGTTAAATCATGCAACCATAATATACTTAGTTTTCTATATTTAGTATATTTGTTTCACATGCATGTATACATTTAGCTACAACTTGTTTTTCTCTCAATCAATCTTTTGTTTTTCCAAGAAGTTTTGCAATTAAATTATTTTAGATATAAGAAGAATATTTATATTTATTTAGAAAACTCATGATAATCATGTTGCAAATCTAAAGTTCAAACCTTAACTATTCAATTTGTTGTTTTTTTCCAATTTTCTATAATCGAATTAGAAAGGGTTTTTAAAAGAATACAAGCATAATTTTTTTTATTAATAAGTTTTCCTTTTCAAAATCTACAACATAATTCTTTATCCAAAGATTAATACAATAAATTAAGAAGCATTATTAGGAAGACACGAAGTAGACATATCTTTCAATAAAATTCTACAATGGGTTTTCAAACCCTACCTCAAAACAAGTAAAATCTTAGACAACTTGTGAATGCATGAAAATCCAAACCCTCCAAAATTTTCAACAATTCTTTTGCTCCAATTCCAAATTTTGCTTCCCAAAACCAACGTGTGGAGAAATGAGCTCTAACCTCCTAATAAAAAATTTCTTAAAATAGGGTTTCGGTTTCACGAACATGCAAAAAGCTTTTTCTTTTATTATTTTAATTTAATTTTGTCCATACTATTTACTTTTTAATTATAATAAAGTTTATTTAAAATTTCTCATTTTCTTTTATTAAATAATATGATGTATTTAGAAAGTATATTTATTAATTTAACTACTAATAATATCTAGATATCATTATTAAAATGAAACTTTTAAATTAATTATTACTAAATTGAATAAATATAACTACGTCAAATTTGGTCTTTTAATTAAATCTTTAAATTTATTTCTTTTATTTAATTAATTTCTTAATTAATTAAATATAATATTATTTTTATTTTTATTTATAAAATTTTTATTTAATAATATCTTTGTTTGATTTAATTATAACCAACAATCAAAACAGACCCACAAACTGAATAGAAAAACTCATCTAAAAGACAAAGTATGAATTTAAACTTAAGGGTCAAAATCTTGAATTCATGTCACTTGATGAATTTGGAAAGGTAAATAACTCATATGCTTGTCCTATGTTTTAGGACAATTAGCTCAGGTTTAGGATTTGGACTCAAGAACTATCTCCCCTCTTTACCATTGAGATAATGAGACAAGGTATGCTCATCTTAGCAATTTAGGGAAGTCGATGGTTGGTACTTGCACTCATAAAAGTTGAACATATACATATGTATATAAATCTAAACTAAATAGGTAATGATAGAGAGTGGTACATCATGTAGATCCTAACTAGAAGGTGACTAAGACTCCCTCCCTCAACCACATCAGAAATGTCAAACATAAAGTAAAACATATATGTACACCATACATATGTAAGTATGGGGTAAGTAACCATATAACTACATATAAATCACTCATATAACTATCATCATGAAATAACTGAAATCACTATATGAACATAAAAAGTATCATCATCGAAAGAATAAATATGAACACATGAAATAATTAAGCATCAAGTAGCTCATCAAATAAACAACTAAGTATGAAATAACATCAATCAAATCAGGTAACCAAGTACCACTAAATCATAACACATAATCATAAAAGATGACCTAAAAGAATTTGACATTATAACATGAAAAGTAAACTAGGGGTAGGCACTACATCCTCCCCCCAGACTTAGGGTTACTCTTGGAAGCCAACTATTGCTACTAAGATAACAAAAATAAAATATATAGTCACATAATAATGTTCTAAACAACAAGAATTATGAATCCAATTTTTATTTTCATAGTTCTATTGTTTCCAAAAAAAATTGTTTAGGCTTCCTCCCCTTTCCCTATGTCCTGTGTAAGATTGTCACTAAAAATTGGATGGCATTATAACATGAAATATCATGATTTGGAGCCTTTTGTTGGGTTCCTCATTCTGAAAAGACATATCAGGTATGTGCTATTAAGATACCTGTGATAGATAATTTCTTCCCACTTGCTTTATTTCTCTTGATACATTCTCTAGACTAGTTTGGCTCCCAAAGCTTCATTTTGCCAACTGAAATTTTTTATTTCTAAGCCTCCAAATTCTTTTGGTTTGTAAATGTTTTTCCATTCGATCAAGGCTAGTTTCTTCTTTTCTTCTATCCTTTTTCCAAAAAAAATAAAAAAAATAAAAAAAATTTCTCTCTATTTTCTTTTTAACCTCTTTTAGCAGGAGAAGATAGGACAATTGATATGTAGGTATGGTTGATAGCATTGCTTTAATTTTTGTTGTTATGCTTGCCTTAGTAAGTCAATTTCCTTTCCATCTTTATATATGTTTATCTACTCTGTCTAGGATGGGGTTGATATAGGAGCATCTTGGGTTTTCTTGGTGGCTACCTTAGAGTTCATGGGAGGAGGCTCAGTAGTTGGTTTGGAGGGTGCTTGGAGTGTTACTCAGTTAAAGAAGTGGTGCTTGGTAGAGGTTACTCGGTCATCTCTTAGTAGTTCTTAGTTGAGAACTCAATGGATGAATGAAATCAAAAATTTTGGAGGAGCTCAATTTTTGAAGGAGCTCGACATAGCTTGGGGCACTTGGTCATCGAAGGTGCTCAATGATGCTTGCAAGAACTCGACACAAACTAGGAGCTTGGTGAAGCTTTGTTATAGTGTTTCTTGAGTTCCTCGATCTTTGAAGGAGTTTAGTTGCTAGAGAAACTCGGTCTATGAAGGTATTGCTTGACATATACTATGGGAGCTCAGTTATGCTTGGTGAGATGCTGATACTTGGCATGATTTCTTTGATGCTTGGTTTGGTCTTGGTTCTGTGTTAACCAAGATGTTTATGGGCTGACTTGAGCATTTAATTTGGGTTGTAGGTATTTAATATGAGTTACAACTGACTTGTGGCTTGCATGGGCATTTGATGTAAGAGTTTTTTTAAATTTGTATTGGGCTAAGTCGACTTGTGTCTTAGTTGGGTATAAGTAAGTGGATCTTGTAGCATCTTAGGCAGTAAAAAGAGTGAAATCTAGTTTAGAGTGGCAATTGGAGCATAGTTGAAGGGCAAGTTTTCTTGAGTATGTGAACTGACCATCGAATGTGAGGCACTTTATAATAAGATTGTGGTGGAGTTGTGAGTTTGAGAAGGGGTAGTAGTTGAGATTTGGAAAAGAAGGAGATTGCTTGGTGGACTCATGAGTGCAAGTTTAGATCTTCCTTGGAGGTTTCTACCAATGTGAATCTGGGTTAGCTAGTGTTGGGATTTGATCTTGAGGGATCTTGTAGAACTACTATTATATTTGGTCACAATTAGGAAGGCCTAACAACTTGGCACATTACATGTAATCAATTATTTTATGAATAAAGAGTCATGTTTGGTATCAGATCTTGTATCTTGCATTGTGTTTTCAATGTGTGGTTATTTTTTGGGGGCTAGGACATCTCCTTTGGGGATTCTCCTACCTTGTACTGCATCAGGGATTCTAGGTCTTGGTATCTCTAACACTTTTTTCTAGATGGATTCCTAGATATTTGCAAGGAAATGGGCCTTTTATAAAGCCCATAATGTTGCAAATTTCATTTTCAATTTTTGGAGATGTATTAAAAAAGATCTCTAACTTTTCAACACTAACCTTTTGCCTCAATGCTTCCATATAAGTTTGTATAATTTTTTTGAAGTTTTGTGCTTCTTCTACTATGAGTTCCCTAGGTAGAATCATGTCATCTGCAAATTTTTGGTGTGTTACATTAGAAATATTTTTTGTTATAATTTTCCCTTCTCCTTGAGCTTTTTTAATTGCTCTCCTAAATGCTTTAACCATGATGATAAATAGAAAAGGTGAGATCGGATCTTGTTGTCTAGTTCCTTTAGATATGCTAAAGAATCCTCTTAGAGAGTCATTAATGAGAAGGGATATTTGAGGAGTGGTGATACAAGTGAAGATAAGGTTTATCCATTGGTGTATGAAACCAAATGCTTGTAGAGTTTTGCACAATAATCTCCAATCCACCTTGTCATATGCTTTTTGGATATCTAGCTTCATGAGTGTTCATGTAAATAAGTATTTACTCATTACACTTACTTAAGTTTTACTTAGGTTAATGCATTATTTAATTATTATTTTAGGTGAGAAACTTAGGAGTTTTTGTACTCTCATTGAGTTACGCAACTCTAATTATGCACATGGTGTCTACAACATAGGAGTATGCATCATTCACTGAGTTGTCATGTTGACAACACAATTATCTGCACTCCTCATTTAGCACATGTTGTCTACACCATTGATTTGCATGCTACACCATTATAGGCTTATCCTCACATCATCACACTTAATCCTATGCTCAATGGAGGATAACCCATATTTGGTGAACATGTGCCTGGTTGTATGACATATCATGATGCTGACTTCTATGCATTCTAGAAGCTCTCCTGAGGCCTTTATATTCAGGCACTCCTAGTGTACTCTTAATCCATTTATTGAATGAATATCGTCATTCTAATCATACTCTATCTATTTTGGTCTACTGTGTGCTTGTGCTGATTTCTTTAGTTCTTGGGTGAATTGTGGCCTAAGCCAAATTCTTACATGGTATCAGAGCCAAGGAGGATTCTTATCATATAGCCATTTGAGACCGTTCATGCTTTAGCACCTCGACACAAATTTGGAGGATCCACAGAAATTGGGAGCATCTAGAGCCAGATTTGACCTCTCTATTGTGTCCGAAGCATTGATTCAGTGAAGATCGACTATAAATTTGCCTATCTTGGGTGAAAGTTGATCGTGAGGAAAAAAAATTTTGCAAACTGAAACCCGAAGGCACTGATTTGCAATTGGGTATGATCATTTTAATTTGATCTGATTATTGTATTTTCGGATCTGAATTTATTTTATACTCTATATTTTTGGGTTTTTTCTGAATTTTTATTTTCAAATTTAGTTGCCCGGTCAGAAATTTTTTTTTTGTAATACTGGATCGTCACACCCCAGCCTATAGATTAGTTTATTATTTATTTCGCAAGGTTCTTTATTCAATTTTTGGCCTCATTAATCAGAGGGCCATAACCCTGCAAATCTCACAAACTTGGCGCACACTAGCGGTCATGCACATAATTTTTGGCATGCATAGCTCCACCGGCGACAATCCCAAATCCGGCGAGCTTCAACTTTATTTCATTCAGTGCAGGCAATTATTTTTAAAAAGTGCTTCATGCGCAATCCCAACGAATGTGGGACTAAATCCCCATAATCCAACATCAACTTTCACAATTTCGGTGCACACTATATTCATCCCAACATCAGTTATCAAATTCTTGATCACAGGTCAAAGCTCCAGCAGCGCAGACAAAATCCAGTCGACTGCACACTCAACGCCATGCAGGGCACCAACCTGCCAGGTCAGCGCCAATCCCAGTTAGCTCCCGCACGTACAGTCATCAGACACATGGCTCCAAATCATCTGCCCTGTCAATAGTGACTCAACCAACATGCAGGCAGCCATGTGGAGAGTCCGTACAATTTCGTACATGATGAAATCGTCATGACATCTTGTTGACATCATTAGAGGCCAAGGAGATACTGACATCATCAATATATGAGCCTAAATTTGAAGGCCATTTTGACATCAAAAAAAGGCAAATTATAATTGCTGTGATGGTCGTATGACCGTCAAATTTAACCTCACAATTCGCTGATGCAACCCCTCTCCAGATTGATTTTCATTTTTGCAATTTGAATTCAAGAGGCAATAATTTGCACATTCGGACTCCAAATCAGGTGCAATTTTTTTTGAAATTGGGTAAAATTTTCTAAAGTTTTTAGTGGTGCAACTATTTTCTAGTTTTGGTGCATGAATTGTTCAAAAATTGCATTTTTTGGTGACTATACATGGATAATCTTACATTTTGCAACTTCAAACACTCCGTACGTGCACATCTAGAGTCGAAATTAGGTTTCATTTTTTTTTAAAGTGTGTATTTTTTCATCTACTTTCCAGATCTGCTATCAGATTGTAGTGTTGTGTGGAAAAAAGTGTCACTTTTAGCAATAGGGCTTTTTTTGCTTTGCAATGCTTCAAAATTGTAGCACATTGTAAAGTTTCAAATTTGTACTCCATTAAGAGGTTTTAACAAGAAAAATTAGAAGTCCACCAAGGCCAAAATTCAAGAGGCAATAATTCGCACATCCGGACTCCAAATCAGATGCAATTTTTTTTGAAATTGGGTAAAATTTTCTAAATTTTTAGTGGTGCAGCTATTTTTTGGTTTTGGTGCATGAATTGTTCAAAAATTGCATTTTTTGGCAACTATACATGGATAATCTTGCATTTTGCAACTTCAAACGCTCTGTACGTGCACATCTAGAGTCGAAATTAGGTTTCATTTTTTTTTAAAGTGCATATTTTTTCATCTACTTTCTAGATCTGCTATCATATTGTAGTGTTGTGTGGAAAAAAGTGTCACTTTTAGCAATAGGGCCTTTCTTTGCTTTGTAATGCTTCAGAATTATAGCACATTGTAAAATTTCAAATGTGTACTCCATTAAGAGGTTGTAACAAGCAAAATTAGAAGTCCACCAAGGCCAAAATTAGCAAGTGGCCCATTGTAATCGCACTACTAATAAAGTGCCCAAAGCATGTATTTTGGAGGGGTTTCTTGATTTAGTGAAAAGGGAGGGTGTTGTTGGTGTCGTGTTCTCTCTTTTCTACAATTTTCTTTCATTTTCTACATTATGGGTAACTTTAAGTTTCCTAAATTATCTCCTCATATCTATGCTTCGTGGTCAATCAAAATATTGTATCACTTAATGCATAATGGAGTTTCATAATATGTAGATGCTCTTCCTAAACCAACAAGTGATAATGTATCAACAAGTGAAATTTCAGATTGGGTAGCCGTGGAAAGGAAAGCCCTAGGTGATATATGTTTGGGGGTAGATGATAAAATCATGTATCAAATTAAGAAATTTACTACATCCAAGGAAGCTCGGGATACCCTCGAAAGCCTTTATGGGAAAGTGTCTAAAAAGGATGTGTTCAAAATTGAAGATGAGCTTTTATCCTTAGATCCTAAGTCGTATGACTCAATAGAAGACTTCATCATTAAGGTCAATGAATTAAGGACAAAGCTTACTAATTGTGGGAGTTCTATAAAAGATGACAGACTGATCCATCTCATACATAAGAAGCTACCATCAAAGTATTCCACATTTGTATCTTCTTTTAACACCTCAAAGACTACCTTAGGGTCTACCTACAAGAGAGTCACTTTTGATGAATATGCTAAACTGTTGGATGATGAAGAAAAGAAGTTGAAATCAATGGGGATTCTCAAATCACCTAAGTCCAAAGCATTGGTGGCCAACAATGAGGGTTCTCAACATTCAGCTGGACAGTCTTCAAATAAAGGAAATGGTAAGAAGAAGTGGAAGAAAGATAAATCTGAGGATGCAGAAAAGGAAACACCACAATCCAATCAACAAGGCAAGTCCTCAAATTCCAACAAGAAAGGGGACAACAATAAGAAGAAGAAGAAGTGTGCTTATTGCAAGAAATCGGGTCATGAAGAGCATGAGTGTTATCTTAAAAAGATTGATGAGTTGACTCACATCATGAAGAAACATAATATTCCATTGCCTAATGCTTATAAGGACAAAGGATCATCTTTAGATTCTAAGGGCAAAGGACAAGCATTCATGGAAAATGCAAACTCTTCAAAGGAATGGATATTTGACTCTGGTGCCTCATATCACATGGGTTCTTCAAAGGAGGATTTTTCTTCAATGAAGCACTCAAGGGTACTGCACATCTTCATGGGGAATGATAGCAATATGGAAGTTGAAGGGAAAGGAAATGTGGAAATGCAAAATGGAGAGTTTTAAGAGGTTATTTATGTTCCAAACCTAAGTTCAAATCTCCTTTCAATCTACCAAATCACTCACTTTGGAGATGGACATAGAGTTGAGTTACTTCTTGACTCAGTAAAAGTGCACAGTCTTCAAGATAATTCCTTGGTTGTAGTGGGGAAAGTGAATGATCACAAGATGTTGTACTCTTTCTCGCATTTTGTACCCAAGTCTTCTTCAAAAGCCTTGTTAACTCAATCAAATTAAAACATGCAATTATGGCATGAGCGATATGGTCATCTTGACTATCACTATCTTCTGCAACTTTGCACATACCATATGGTGAAAGGTCTACCTCAAATCAACTTTTCTAAGGGTGAGTGTTCAACAGATTCAGTGGATATGCATCCAGAGGGGAAGTTACAAAGAGGGAAGTCTTCAAGAGCAACAAGTGTTCTACAAATGGTTCACATGGTATTAGCAGGTCCTTTTGCATTCAGCCAGGGTCACTACATACTTACCTTAGTTGATGACTTTTCAAGGTTCACTTGGGTCTACTTTTTGCATAGTAAGAATGAAGTATTGGACAAGTTTCTAGACTTCAAGGCTCGTAGAACGAAAATCCAAGAAATCCATCAAAGTACTTCGAATGGACAGTGGAAACATGGATGTGAACAGAAGACTTAAAGACTTTTGTAGACATGAGGGAATTGATCTTCAGACTCCTTCAACATTCAATCCGCATAAGATAGACGTTGCAGCATTGAGGATCCGAACTCTTAAGTTTATGGCAAGTTGCATGATTCATTCCAAGTCTCTAGATCCATCATTAGAAGTCAAAGCAATTTCCAGTGCCACTCACATTCTTAATCATTCTCCTCATCCAACCTTAGATGGAAAAACTCCTTTTGAGGCATGGTGTGGCAAAAACCTATTGTGACACACTTCAGAGTCCTCGATTATCTTGCATGGGCAAATAGATCTTCCAGGGGATGCAAGGCACAATCATCTCAGCCTTGTACCTTCATTGGTTACGAAGACAGTGTGAAGGCATATAGACTTTGAGATCCAGAGACACATCAGATATTTGTGGAGAAGGATGTACATTTTGAGGAAAGTTCACCCAGCTTGTCCTCTACTCCTCTTCACACATCATACAGTGTGGATACTGATAGTGATTCCAGCAATAGTGCTTCAATAGATTTAGACATGTGGAGTTCTATCAATAGTTCTAGTGAGAGGTCACTTCATCAGTTCATTCTGCATGCATACATTGCCACAGTGATAGGTCTAGAATAGCAGGGTACTTCTAGTCTTCCAGATACAGGTTCAGTGACAGATTTGGAGGACAATATTCATGATCTGCCTCTTCTTCTTGATGTAGAATTACCTTCTTTAGTTGTCATGAGGGTTCCATTAGACTCTCTTGTTCATTCTCTACATGATCAATCCTCACAAGTTGAAGTGATTGTAGATACTTATGATTAGTACTTGCAGCAGGGTTCTTCATTAGTTGCAGAGATAAACAGTTCTTTGGGACAGGTTCTTCACTCAATTGAACAGGTTTCAGAGACATCACTCATCCATGGGATTCTTTGCACACATAGCGGAAGAATCTCATTTGTACCTTTGGCATTGTTTCTTCCTAAGGGGAGGAACACCATTTTTTAGTCTTGGATCGGCTTCTTCACTGGAGCAGTCATTGTTTGACATTCTTCTTTCGAGGAGGGGGAACCTATCCTATCTCTCTTCCTCTTGTCATCATTCTCTTATGTATATACTAGATGTATGTTCTAATGGGGGGGTCTTGATTACTCCATCCATCCATGCATCCTTATTTATCTCTCTTTTGGGGGGAGGGTTTTTCCCATGAGGTTTTCCCTCTTTCCCTACTTTATGGGAGATTGCATATCATTATGTACATGGGTACCTAATATGGCCTAGTAGCCAAGACCCATATTGCATTGCATCCTAGATTTCGTAAGCTTAAGGGAATTCCCCTAAGTTGCACTTAAGGGGGGTGTTGCTGTAAATAAGTGTTTACTTATTACACTTACTTAAGTTTTACTTAGGTTAATGCATTATTTAATTATTATTTTAGGTGAGACACTTAGGAGTTTGTGTACTCTCATTGAGTTACACAACTCTAATTATGCACATGGTGTCTACAACATAGGAGTATGCATCATTCATTGAGTTGTCATGTTGACAACATAGTTATCTGTACTCCTCATTTAGCACATGTTGTCTACACCACTGATTTGCATGCTACACCATTGTAGGCTTATCCTCACATCATCACACTTAATCTTGTGCTCAATGGAGGATAACCTGTATCTGGTGGACATGTGCCTATTTGTATGACATACCATGATGCTGACTTCTATACATTCTAGAAGCTCTCCTGAGGCCTTTATATTGAGGCACTCCTAGTGTACTCTTAATCTAGTTATTGAATGAATATCGTCATTCTGATCATACCACTACTACATTTAACCTCAATTTTTTGACCAAAATTTTCGACCATCAACTAAATAAGTTTAGGTTGGTCAGAATGTTAAGTCAAAAATTTATATTTTTTACATGTAAGCCCCGTGTTGGTCAAAATTTTAACCAACCTGGGGGTGGGGGTTGAAATTTTGAAATTTTCAAAAAAAAAACAAAAACATTTCTTAGTTCGTCTTTCACGTGTGGGTTCATTTGGGTTTTTTTTTTTTGTAGAGGGTAGGGCTATTGTTTAATGTCAAATACAATCGCAAGCTCACATGATCCTTTTATTTTGGAAAAAGATGAATAGAAAGATGAAGATGTGTAGGAGTGTTTCACGCCTAAGTCACGTCGGCTCCTCCTACAACTCCATATGCATCGACTTTTTCAGGTTAATCTTCACTTTCAGGTCAAATAATCATGAGAAGCAGCATCAATAAAGACTTATCATATGCAGGTGTTTTCTTGTACTATTATTCAACATCAGAAGAGTGTAGATCTAAGCTGAGAATAGAAGAGCAAGGATTTAATCTTGTTTCTTTGGTTTTCAGTATGGCTTCAGAGAAAAAAGCATCCTTATCAAATGTCGAGGTTTGGGCAATGAAGGTAATTAGCTCTGTGGGGATCATAATGGTTAATAAACAACTTATGTCTGGATACAACTTTAGATTTGGTATGTTTGAATTATTTGTATTTATTGAATTTCATTTGAATAACTGCTTAATGGATACTTTCTCTAGGAAGAAATAGCATGGAAACTGCTTAATTTTTAGCTTTTTAATTCATTCATTAAGACTAGGATCAGTAAAATTGTAGTTGTATTATTTTGTCTCATAGTGACAGGATATGTTTATTGTTCATATTAATTACAATTTAAGATATGAATATAAAATCCATGGTCCTAAAGTGTACAATCCTATTTAATGGTCTTTTACTATCATTGCCTCATTCTCATTTATTCTGTAAACACTCCTTATTTCATAGAACTTGCAATTTTCTAGTTAGAAAAACTGATACTTTTTATAAAAAATTATTTAGGTATAGATGGAAAATTACTAGCTGCACTCAGAAGATGAATAAATTCAACCAGTTGTCAGACCACTAGCTAATTATTGTCCTGCTGAACTAAGTTGCTCTCCTATTTTTGTAGTGTGGATTGCAGAGTGTACACATTTGGTTAGCCTCATTTTTGTTTTGAGTCCAGGATTGTACTTCTCTAAATACGTATGTATTATCAGTGTGCATTATCACTATGTAGACTGTGTTGTGTTTGTAAATAAAATAATGATAATGTAGGGAAAGAGCCCATTTTATGTATGTTTTCTCTTCCTTGACATTTTGATTGTGTGGCAAATATCCATTTCAATTAAGTTCTTTTTATGTCCAAATATGGCATCAGCTAGTTTTTTCTTGAAATATTCTTGTACCAGTTCATTTTAGAACAATATTCACTCATTGACATCATACAAGGACATTGGGAATCGAATCCTCATTTCAATGGACCCAACATAATTATGGCTAAACATTGTGTCATATTATGTTTGCCATTACCAAACAGCTTTGGTACTAATTAGAAATTGTACTTGTATAATTAGTTATTACAATTACAAATGCTATAATTCTCCATACCATTTAGAATTCAAATGTAAGCAAGCTAAAAATTTGTTTGTGAATGAATAGTTGATTTTGAATGCAAAGTTGTAAGCTCAACAAAGATTCAAAGATAGAGTAGTAAGCTAAACCAACCGAACTCTGGTAGTAAGTGTTGTCTCTATTATTTATTTGTTGAAAATTTTTCATCATAAGCTGTAGAAGCAATTGTAACTTTTCTTGATATTCAACGGAGATAATTACTGATGGTTGATGACATTTGGCTATGGCTTTAATCAATGCATAAAAAATACCACATAAATTGCAATAATGTAACACATTCAAAACCTAAGAAATATAATTTAGTTTTCTAATTAGATGAAATGATCTATATACAATTATAAAACACTAATACAATCACGCAGCATGGCAGTATAACTGCTAGAAGTAGCAATAGCAAACTAGCAAAGCCTGCTGGAAAAAAAATAGTAGTAACAAGAAATTCAATACTTATGAGGGGAAGTATTGGGATTCATTAATTAAACCCTAAATAAAACACATATTCATCGTATGATTGAGGTTATGGTACATAGGCTCTACAATATTTTCTTTTAACTTTAACATTTGCCTTCCATTAATACAAATCTGAGATGAATACTTTTTAAAGAGTAGAAAAAGCAAATATTTAGGGATACCAGTTACAAATAACTTCTTAGCCACATAAAGACCTGTCCTTATTGAATCTCAGTTATTTTATTAGTACAAATTGAAGACTTATTTTAGCGATGTTGTCACCAAATTTGTTTCAGCAATAGTCAATAACGTGGATTTCTTGATGGAACATGGTATAAATGTCCATCTTGCGATAAAACAACGTAGTAGTGTATTTGTTATATTAAATTACTTTAAAAAATGATATATAGCTATTTAAGTAAAAGATAGGTAGAATAGAATCAGACCAACTATTTGGTGAAGTGTAGACAAAAGAGAATTAGTTGGATTGTTGTTATTGGAGCTAGTTGAATAGGAGATAAGGGTCACAATGAGGAGGTTTCCCTGGCCATATTGGAGGCCTTGGCCATAGAATAAGCTTATGCTTGTATCCATTTCTCTCCTTTTATTGATTGGTAGGACACAAGAAAAGACGAGACCATAGTTAGTGAAACTTTACACTATCATGTCAGCCAAGGATGCTATAGTCACATAGATCGGCCATATGATGGTGGAGAGCAACTTTAAAATTCATGTTAAAGGGACTTGAGAGATGTGTGAAGGGAGTATTGGAAAAATATGAGAGAGAAGTTCAAAAAAAAAACTAGTGTCCCTTTGGTAAGAGAAGTTTGAAAAAAACCTAAGGGAGTATTGGCTAAACAACAAACTAATGAGTAAAATATGTGAGAGAAGTTCGAAAAAAACTAAGAGAGTATTGGCTAAACAACAAACTAATGAGTAAAATATGTGAAAAAAGTACCAAAAGGAAATTTCGAGTCTGAAGGATGAACTTGATCAATTAAGGAAGGGTATTATTGTGACAACTAATCAGGAGGAGCTTATGACATTAAGGCAATAGGTCCTTTCCTCTAACCAATTTGTTACTTTCTCCCTGACATTGGGATGTCTTGTGTATTGCATTTTTGAGTTACATTTATGTGATTCAATTTGAATGTTTTTTTTAATGGTAGCCAATGATTATAAATTGTGTTTCCCCCCTTTTTTTTTACAATTAATCTATTTTGAAGTTCTTATTCATGACTCATATAGTGAAGAAATTTGGAAGACAGTGAATTATCTCATTGCACCTATATATATCTAGCCTTTTAGGTAGTTATACTCTATCGTTAATGAGTCTAAGAGTTGTACACTGTGAACAACTTGAAGTTGGCCAAGTCAAAATGCAGTCAAGGTTAGAAGAAGGGGAGCAAGCTAAGGTAGCACTTATGAGTAGAATCCAGAGGCTGACCAAGCTTATCTTAGTATCTACAAAGAATGCAATTCCTACAAATCTTTCAGATAGCCTTGCTCATCAGCACAAACATTCTTTTGGTGAAGATGAGGTAATTATAATTTATATTCAAGCCTTGCAAATTTCAGATGCTTCAATCGATTTGACAAGTTTTTGAAAGATCTGTGTGTGTATCTTTATAGATTAGTTTTTTGAAGCGAACAATTTACAAACTTAAATCTCAATTGATGCAGCTAGTCAAATCTCAAGCTTATATTTGTTCATCTGATCAATAATGAATTACATGGATACATTTAAGTATGGCAACTTAATTAAGTGCTCACAAGTTGTAACCAACTTGATAGAATGTTAGGAACATATGCTGCAATAAGTAGTCTACCTTTGCCAAAAGACCTATATCTACTTGTCATACCTAAATGGGAAAACTGGCATTTTAGATGCTACTTGATTATGTTTTGAAGCATATCCCTCATACAATGTAGGTTTGAGGCTTTATCACATGTCACATAAGGATTCATCTTTTGGGCAAAAGATAATTGCTATAAGAATGCATCATGATTTCAAATCACTTAATTGGAGAGCCCCTCAAAGACATTGCAACCATATACCAATGCATACAGACTATTCTCTCATAGAAGGATTTAAGGACTGAATAACCTATAAAAATGCATTAAGACAACAATTTTATGCCATAGTTCTCTTTATTCATGCTTGGAACCTACTTAAAAGGTTATCTATGCACAATTTTTGAGTATGCATGCTTGGTTCTTGTCTGTTACACTAACATAATTAAGATCACATCTAGATAAATTAAGAGCCATTCCAAAAGCATCTTGATTTACACACTCTTTAAGTTTATACCTATTGATAAAATTTTGTATGATAATGTTGCCTAGGCCTTTGCTATTTTGATGCAGAGGTGTATTTTAATTCTGACAGGTATAACAGATATCTTAAGTTCTTGATTCTTCCATCATTTCTGTAAGATATAAATATATTTGAGCCATTCCAAAGGCCTTATTCATTGCATGTTCTTCAAGTTTGTGCCTATTGGCAAAGGCTTGCATGATGATGTTGCCCAGGCCTTTGCCTCAAAGATGCAGAAGTGTCTTTTAATTCTGACAGATATAACAGGTACTAAAAGTGCATTGTTTGTATTGTAGAATGGAAGGACCAACTTATTCCAGATTGAATTGATACTTATCTTTATCATTTGATTTTTTGAATTTGAGCCAATGAGAACATGGCTCATATGTAGCTTTGTTTTTGTTCCTATTCAATTGGTCTCAAGCATTAACACCATACTGTATAAATATATGTTCCTCTTCTAATAAATAATGATAGAATCTTTAGCTAAATGCACAACTAGCATAGTTTTTCAAAGGTTCTAATGGCCAAGTTGATAAGATAAGAAGTTTTGTGATTGTTGTGGTTGTAATCCTAAATCTATAGTCTCATCTACATAGGATTATGAAATATCATTTCAAAGTATAACAATGATTGTAATAGTGCATACATACAGACACCTTTTCACAGGATTAGTGATCATTTTCTGTAAATGAATCATAAACACTAGCAATTCTAAGGAACCACAATATGACAAAGGGTCAGGGGTTACTTAAGATGAGACACCTAAGCGATGTGGCTCTTTTTCCTCTCCTAAGGAAATCTCTTATGAATCCTCAATTTATCTATTAAAGTAAATTGCCAATCTTTTAAGAAATATTAGTTTCCTACAAGCAATAGTATCTGGATTAGAGAGGAAATGTGGTAGGGAGGTGCATGTTAGAAGTAGTAATCTTTCCTTGGTTGTATTTATTTATTTATTGCGATAAACCAAGGTATCCCTTATGTATTATTTATTTGTTCTCTAGTCCACATGTAAAGGACATGTCATTCTTATCCTATTGTCCACTTGTGAGGACAACTCATTTTTGTATTTCCTTTAATAAGGAAAATAGATATTTCTCCTTAAGAGGAACTTGACACATTGCACACACCTTTTATGAATGTGGCATTCATAGAAATGGGAGTTACACATGCAAAGACATGCAACTCCTTTCTCATATCTTTAAAAGAGGTGCTTCTCTCTCTCATTTTCATCTAGTCTCCATTATTCACATCAAGTTTTTGATGCTATTGTAAATGAGCTATTTTGCTTTATTTCTTCTCTCTCTCTCTCACATTCTTAAGCTTTTGCCTCATTCATAATGCTTACAAGGGGCTTTCTTTGCTTTCCCCTTATCAAATCTTTGTCTCTTGTGTTGCTTCCTCTTTGGTATTGCTCCATTGATCTTGTATCATTTGTATGGTAAAACTCTTCTTGCTCTCTTGGATTAAATCTATTATTTCATGCTATTTCATTTTATTATATTTTATCATTTCAATCACTTTTTCTTACATGGTATCAGAGCTTTCTAATCCTTGTTTTGAGCTTTTGTGAAGGTTAACATATTGGAGAACTTTGTTGAGAGGCGAAGTAAAGAAAAAAATTCATTCCTTTATTTTTGCAGATTTTTTATTCAATCTTCAAATTTTTTTTCTAACCCTCTTTGGAAGGTTTACCACCAAAGAGTTCTTCATTTTTTATTTTTTCTAACCTCTTTTGGAAGGCTTTCCGCCAAAGGATTCTTTATTTTTAATTTTTTTATTATATCTAACCCTATTTCTATTGCAGGCTTTTTAAGTTTTTGAAATTCAAGTTTTTTTTCTATTTTTTGTTTTAGAAAGAAAAATACAACAGTTCGTATTTTTCTTATATTTCATAATCTATGATCTAGGTTTGGTTAAAATTTTAACAGCATTTAGAAAACATAAAAATGAAAAAACCTTTTAAATTTCATTTGTATCAGAATAGTATTGCAAAATTTATTGTACTATATGTGCAGTATTATTTATTTTTTAAGTTTTAAGACAACAGTTCGTATTTTTATGATATCTCTCAATCCATGATCTGGGTTTGGCTAAAATTTGAACAACATTTAGAAGACATAAAAATGAAAAAACTCTTCAAATTTTATTAAAAATAGAGTTAAATTAAAAAATTTATCGCTCTCTGTGTGTAACACTTTTTTTCAATTTTTTGAAATTTTTATTTTTCCTTTTTTTCAATCTGACCAGTGGTTTTGCAGGGAACATTTTAGTTTTTAATTTTGACTCTCTAAATATCTTAATAATTATTTAACATTCTTGTGGATAATAAGTCTCACTTTTTTATTTCAAATCTATTATTTAAATTTTAAACGTAATTTTTAAAATCATTTCGACTTTAATTCCAAAAATCAAGTTAAATAACTCAAACTATCATACTTGGAAAACTCATCTTTCATTTATATTCCATTTTAAGCATATTTTAGATGTTGCTACTGACCCTTCTGTAGTTCCTTGTGCCTCAGCTACACAAGATGAACAAAATGCATGGAATACTAAAAATGAGGAAGCCCTTGGCCTCATTGGTATATCTCTTAACCCATATTTATATGTTCTAATTTCTCATTGCACTAATGCCCATGAAGCTTGGGATATTTTAAAGCAAACGTATGATAGGCCATCTGAATCATGCAAGATTCAATTGCAAGATAATTTGGAAGACTTGAGGTATATTATTTCAAATCTATGGATGAATTTTTACTTAAATTTGATTATATTAAAAGTCAACTAATTGGATTAGGTGTTACTCTCACTGATATTAGATTAATTACAATTATTTTAAAGAAATGTCTTCCTAGACAATTTCAACAATTAATTACTAATGTTTATTCTCAACTTGCTATTCCTACTTTGTCTACTCAATTAACTTATATTAGTTTTCAAAATTTGTTACGTCAAGAGGAAGCTAAGTTGTTACAATTTGGTACTCTTAGATCTAATGAACATGCTTTTGTGTCTAAAAGTCAAAATCAGGATTTCAAATCTTCTAATAATGATTCTCCCAATACTTATAATAATAATAATCACAATAATCATCTAAACATTCATCGTAATAATACTCATCCCAATCAATTTAATAAAAAACCTCACTATACTTATTGTGGAAAAGATGGTCATGTAACTAATAATTGTTTTAAAAACCAAAAAGATAAGCAAATTATAAATAATAATAATCAAAACTCTCATCCATCTCGTCATGCTTTTACTATTAGTTACAATGTTGCTAAAAATTTAGAATGGATTATTGATACTGGTGCATCTCAACATGTTACTTTTCATAAAAAAGTGTTTGATTATTTAAAACCCGATCCTTCTAATATTCCAATTCAATTAGTTGATA
The DNA here is from genome assembly GCA_028749045.1 of Cupressus sempervirens. Classification (NCBI taxonomy): domain Eukaryota; kingdom Viridiplantae; phylum Streptophyta; class Pinopsida; order Cupressales; family Cupressaceae; genus Cupressus; species Cupressus sempervirens. The sequence goes on from CM053788.1 coordinate 654,999,516, forward strand.
ATCATAGTTGCAAAGTTGAAGGATTTGGTAATGTTAGTATTTCAAAAGGAAAATTACATGATGTCCTTTATGTTCCTGAGTTGAAATACAATCTTCTTTCTGTTGTAAAATTATGTCAAAATTACAAAGTTGAGTTTCATAGGGACATGTGCTTTGTTATTGATCCTAACACTAATGAAGTTGTTGCTAATGCTAAGTTAGGCCATGATAACTTATTTAAATTTTTTGGGTTCACCTCTTCTAGACACTCTTTGTACAAAGATATTACTTTTAATATGGAGCATGAAAGGCTTGCTCATTTGAAAAATGAGCATATCTCATCTAATACAATTGAAAATTTACCTCTTATTGCTTCATCTAAGATGGCATGTACAAAATGCATGAGTGAAAACATGAAAAATACCAAAGGTTATCAAGCTTATAATCCTATTACTAATAAAGTGCACATAGCACGAAATGTTTGTCTTGCAGGAAATGGTGTGCATGATTCTTCTAATGCTCAAAATGAACAAGTTCATGGAAGCAGAATTGTGTTAGTGGAGGACCAACCTCATTCTCTAAACCCTACTCCTCATATATCTACCTTTATTCCTCCTATTCTTTCTTACAATGATAATGGTAATGATGCATTTATAGATCATGGTAATAATGTTAATATTGATAATGGCAATAATGCTAATGTTGAAACAAATGATGCATTCATACATCATGACTCTTTCTCTAGTGATAAATTTGTTAAAAGAAAAAAATAAATGGTTTCAAAAAGTACTTAGTAAAAGAGATCAATTTTTAGAATGGGTGGACTTCAACCTAGGAGGATTAATTACTGCAAATATTGTTTGATGTTAATACTTCTCTTTCATCATCTTTGGCATTTCTCTTTAGTATGTTGCCTAGAAATTATGTTCTATATATGATCTTAATTCTATTTGCATGATTTCATACCATGATAGTTTAGGTATATCTATTCATGTGTATATATGGGGGCCCACATATATATCCTGATAAATATACAAATTATTGTGTCTCTTGTGACTTATCAAATATGAGTGCATTCTTTATTTCACATAAGTAAATTTATTTTATTTATTTTTCTTATTCCTTGGGATTATGAGTTATTATACACTATTGCCTTCAACATTTATTTTGTTCTACTGATTGGCACATAAGTGCAGTTTATGCTTTTTTAGCATCATTCTACTGCCATATTGGCACTTTATGGTTAATACCATTTATTATTGGAGTTTCCCTCTAATTTTAGTTAATTTGACCCATCTTGAAGGCATTTTACTCTTATTTGAAGGCAGTCAATAGTTAATACTCATACTTCTTCCCTTTGACATCTTTGAAAATATGTCATATAATGTTATGTATACTTTATTGCTTCAATCATGAGTCATGCAGGCTATGGATTGATCACCCATTAACCTGTTGTGAAATGACTTATTAGTGGACTGCCTATATCCATGTGATTGATGCATTGTTGATTTTGGTTTCATTATTTGGCCTTGTCTATGGTCATTTGTGCCTTTTATATTCCTTTCTTGAGGTTTTTGATAACGTATTTGTTTTTTGTAGGATATGATTTATCTTAATTTCTTTGTGGTACCAAGTTACACTTATATTTACATTATGAGAGTTTACTTATACATAAAAAGTTTCTAACTTGAATATAAGATGAAATTATCCTTGAGGATAGTTGCCTTTTTTCTTGTTTTTATGTTTCAGGTAATCCATCAAGGCACATACAAGACATCATTATTTGTTGTACAGATCCTATGCCACATGAATCCAATTGAAGATGTAACACACTTGAAGGACTATCCACTTCTCTTGGCTCTCCAATGATGTACCCACAATAATAAGAGACCTCTTGCACAATGAAGATATTTCAAAAAAAAATCAAGTTGTAATATTGAAAATTGAGTTTGACACCCTTTGATAAAATCTCCCCAAGTAAATATTAAAGGGGGATGTTAGAAGTAGTAATCTTTCCTTGGTTGTATTTATTTATTTATTGGGATAAACCAAGGTATCCCTTATGTATTATTTATTTGTCCTCTAGTCCACATGTAAAGGACATGTCATTCTTGTCCTATTGTCCACTTGTGAGGACAACTCATTTTTGTATTTCCTTTAATAAGGAAAATAGATATTCCTCCTTAAGAGGAACTTGACACTTTGCACACACCTTTTATGAATGTGGCATTCATAGAAATGGGAGTTACACATGCAAAGACATGCAACTCCTTTCTCATCTCTTTAAAAGAGGTGCTTCTCTCTCTCATTTTTATCTAGTCTCCATTATTCACATCAAGTTTTTGATGCTATTGTAAATGAGCTATTTTGCTCCATTTCTCTCTCTCTCTCTCTCTCTCTCTCTCTCTCTCTCTCTCTCTCTCTCTCTCTCTCTCTCTCTCTCTCTCTCTCTCTCTCTCTCTCATTCTTAAGCTTTTGCCTTATTCATAATACTCACAAAGGGTTTTCTTTGCTTTCCCTTTATCAAATCTTTGTCTCTTGTGTTGCTTCCTCTTTGGTATTGCTCCATTGATCTTGTATCATTTGTATGGTAAAACTCTTCTTGCTCTCTTGGATTAAATATATTATTTCATGCTATTTCATTTTATTATATTTTATCATTTCAATCACTTTTTCTTACAGTGCAGCAATGCTAGTTTTCCCCAATTGAGTAGCCTGGCCCAACCTACTCAGTTCGTGTCCCATGAGGCAAAATGACATGGTTGGTTAGTCGATGCTCACAACTTGGGTTTAGTTGTGAAGAACTAGTATCTAGGCTTCCTTCAATTAAATAGCCAACATCTAGTTGGTTAGCTTATGGACCAAGGGGTCAATTGACTTGGTTGGTTTTTCTGTTCTTTTGGGCTTAATTGTGAGGAACAGTCTCTGGGCATCCTATAGGTCATTCCCATTAAACTCTTAATATGGTTAGCTATTGGAAATATGCAAAGAATTGGATTCAGTGCATTTAGGATATTATATTTTTCAATAGGAATTATATGTATATGATCTACATCCTTGATTTTAATGTTCAGTATTAATTGATTACAATTCTCTCTAAATTGAATTTCAATTATTTACTAGAATGCTAATCAAGATCAAGTACATCCCTAAAGGGTACATTATAAAGAATCTGCACATCTATATATAATTGTGTTCATTTCCTTGGAATTTGTGTATTGTTCAACACTCTGCTACTTGTGATACATTTGCAGTCTATATATGTAAAACTCACACACCACTTGAATCCATAATATACACGCCCTAACTGTGCATTTATATCCCAGGGAACCCTCATACCCTTGTTTTTATGGCAAGCAATTGCATTTTTGTTGTATTGCACCGCACCCACAAACCCTGCACTACACATATTTACTGCTAAACCACATTCTCTTTATAGTTTGAAGCTTCCTGTGAGTTTATGATGCAGAGAAACTACATAAAATTATTTCTATGCTAAGGAGTGATTTCAAACAACTTACAAATTTTCCAAATCTGCATATCCACTTTCATTACATGGTGGGTAAGTACGTTCAAACACATCCTTGAATATCTCTAAACATTTTAGGGAGATCAAAATCTATATTCAACCCAACTTGAGATCTTTAGTTCATAACCTAAAACTTTCATAAATATATATGTCATCTAGTTTGATACAAAATTTCACTCTAAATTCAAAATAACTTCCCGAATCCTTATACCATCTTGGACTCAATATCAGTATTACAGGACTTCCACATCCATGCATTCTTTGATGAACCAATTTAAAGTTCAGACCAAAATCAATCTTGCATTCATTTGAATCAAAGATCAATATCAACTTTCTTGACTTGCCCCAGAGATTCCCATCTCTAGGCATATATCTTGATTCTTCATTATGTCAAACACTTGGCTCACTATGTTTCCCCTGTTATTGTTCTACATATTTCTCCAAGTTGATATTTGTTAAATAGTTGGAATACAACAAGGCCAATTCCTTGCAACACACTATATTTCCAAATGCCAATTCTCTACTCCAATAAAACATAGCATATAACATGAGGACTTTTCTAATAACATCTATCTCATCTAACTATTTAAAACATAAAATATGCTATACTTAGAATGTTCTATTTAAACTAAACCAATTTATAACTATTCTATTTTTCCCTCCATCTATAATGAAAGGATAAAGAAACTAGTCTTATTATTCCATTGGTAAATGTTGTAACAACATCAGGCAACGAATGATGATAATGGAAATTTAAGTGCATCCATCAAGGACATGCTTGTTTAACTTTAATTCGGTTTGATATTTTTGGGTGTTACTTTGGTTAATTGACTTATGTTGTTATTTATGGAAGTTTAATTGGATGTAGTCATAAGTTATATCCATGGATGAAGAAAAAAAGTTAACTGGACTTAAGAAATTATTTGAAGTGTTAAATCTAGAAGGCATTCTCTAACTTGTAACTTTTTAAAATAAATAACAAGCAATAGATATTAGCAAAGCAAAGCAACAAAATGCCAAATTTGATAATGTTAAAAGCAACAGAATGCCAAGAGCCATAAATTTATGGGAACTTAAAATGATGTTTTATCCACAAGAGAGACCATATGGTTGAAGTCCAAGGAAGAAAAGGGGTTGCCATGTGTTTACTAGTTTTTCTGTGGGAATTGGACCCTCTTCTTTTCGATGGAAGAGAGGAATCTAGGAGTACAGCCTAATATTCCTGTTGTCTTAGTTTTTGATAACTAGACTAAAGAACTATTTGAAGTTTTAAATCTTAGAAGGCTTTCTCTAACTTGTGATTCTTATAAATAAATAGGAATCAATAGAAAATAAGCAAAGAAAAGCAACAGAACACCAATAGCAAGAAAAAATTCTTGGTAAATGTTGTTTCCTCCACAAAAGAGATGTTAAGGTTTACGTCCAAGGAAGAAAAGGGTTTTCATGTCTCTACTATTTTTTTCTGTTGGGAAATGGATCCTCTTACTTCAGATTGAAGAGAGGAATTTAGTTGTATTGGTTGATATATTTGCTGTCTTGTTTTCTATACCAAACTCATATGAATTGTCTTGGTAAACATATTGTTTATGGCCCCAAGTCCCCTTCTATTCTACACCTGGACATATGATGCAGAGATATTCAACCTACTAATGTTCCTTGTATCTCTTTTACATTATATTTGTATTAGTTTACTAAAAATGGTTAGTATTAGCTTACTAAAAATTTTACAATATATATGGGTCAAATGGGTAGCACAGATTACAAAACTGATGGAACATAATTAAATAATAGTGAGGAATAATCTAGCACATACATGATTAGTGGGAAAAGTGTGGAATACGAAGTGTACACAACCACCTAAATTGAATTTTAAGTTGTATGAAAAGGGGTAAGCATCTTAGCAAGGTCCAAAAGCAACTTTAAACATTTTATTTTAAATCATTATTAACATCATTTGATATTATCTTAGTTTCTCGCTAGTATCCCATTTGATCTTTATCCATTGCAAATTTCTTTGCTAACAATATTCTATTCTTTAGCTCATGATGAAGTGCAGACTCCTCCTTTGATTGGCGGTCCAGTATTGCCTGCTACATTGTCGGCAACAAGGACCATGCAAACATCATTGTCTATGCCAACTAGAACTGGTAAAACCTTGTTTTGGTATATTTTGTAATGTGCTATATTTTGTAATGTATTTCTACAAGTTGATGAAAAATGAAGTAGCATATTAGTGCTTAAATGATGTCTACAGAAGCCTGCATACACACAAACACATGCATACACACACCACGCATACATACATACATACATATATACCCACACATAGAGAGACATGGACATAGGCAGGGAGATAGACCAACAGAGAGCAGTACTAAAATTGTCATTTAATTTTTATGATGTTTCAGGTGATAGACCAACAGAGAGTAGTACTAAAATTGTCATTTAATTGCAACAAACAAAGGAAAATAAGATTAACACTAGTACATTTGACCCCATTTTTAGACCAAAATTTTTGACCATCTATTAAAATGTTTTTGATTGGTCAGAATACGGAGGAAAAAATATGGTTTTTTTAAATCCATGCTCGTGTTGGTCAAAATTTTGACCAACATAAGCTTAAAATGTTAAAATTAAAAAAGATTTTGGCCTAACATGCGCGCGGGAGCTGTAATTGTTGTCGAGAATGTCAAGGGTTTTCCCAGTGGTCGATCGACAAAAGAGAAGAGCAATGGGGTGGGAGAGCAACATGGAAGGTTGGATGGTGCAATCACCTACGACAAGATGGGAAATGAAAGAAAGATCAGTGTCTTTAGTGATGTGGTGGTCAATCTAGTCTCCATAGGATTTGATTTTGAAATAAAAATTCAAAATGGACTGCTTTTAGTGTTTGATCTTTTATTAGTGGGGGTTAATATGTTTAATGACTTCTTTGGGGCTAAATTTAGATTCGAACTTCCCTTGATTCTTTGAAAATAATTATTTCTTCATCTGTAGGTTTGTTGTGTTTGTTTGGTTTTAAGTTTTTAATGGTCATGCTTTGATATACATTATGTTAAAGCATATTCATCTGGATCTTTATTACAGACAATGTACATCAATATATCATATAATATGAATTAGTAACTAAAAGTTTATAACAAAGGAGGGTATTATGATCATGCACAAATACTAGAGAAAACATGACTAAACAAGGGAAAAGGAAATGAAAAGCATATGTAAACATAATAAGAGATAGGTAAGTGGTTTCTGTCGCTTCAGGATAAAATTCTTACTTTTAGAAAAAAAAGGTTTAAAAGATAAAACTAAAAGTTAAAATACAATATCAAATCTCTATTTGTATCACATTCATTTCCATGCTTAATGAATAACGTTGAAATTGGGACTTTGTTTTCTAGATTTCAGTTGAGAAATTGGTTGGATTGGGGTTCGCAAGAAAGGTGCATCTCTTCAATTAGTTGTGATTCCATGTATACCCTTTATCTTCTTATTTTTTGATTTCCTTGGTTAAATGGTATTTTTTAATCCTTTGCAGCTTGCACTAGCTATCCTTTACCCATAGGCATTCCTAGACATGGGTCACTCCTATACTTGGAGAAATTTTTAGTGTACTAGCACTTATTTCCAACATTGAACCATTTCGCTACATTCACTTAAAAAGCCAGGAAGCATCACATATCCATTTGGACATGGCTCTTAATTATTAACTATGGTGCTGAGTAGTATCTCAGTCAAGTTCCATGGAGTGATTAAACACAAAGGCATAATGTGGTTGAATGACAAAGCTGGGAAGTGCCTATCTACTGCCATATTATTCTATTACAAGATGTGTATAGCATTTAGACCAAGATTTGTCAATCCATTTAAGGAAAAGTTTATGCAATTGAATAAAAAATTAAAAAATAGTCCAATTCAAAACCAAAATTTGCCAATCAATTCATTTTTTTGTACTTGAGTTGATTTATCTGTTATCCAGCTTACTTGGGTTATATTCTTGTGTAATGTATAGGCTCAATAGTTATGGAACGTATGAAGCTACGTGGAACTGTAATATATTTTGACATTCCACTAGAAACAAATTATTATGCATTCCATAGGGGAATGAGGATCATTTTCTTTTCTCCTATTAGTTAATACTTTTTTTTGTGCACATCTCCCCTGTCAGTTGTTAATATAGTATCTATGTTCTATTAGTTTGTAGAAATGGCCTCTAATGGAGTGTACTTATGGGATTTAATTTGGTTCTATTGCATGTGAATGACATATGTAATATATGTGTTGAGAATGATGAATTTGGTTTTGAAGCAATCCACTCATCTCTTGATGTCTGAGAATATTTTACTCACGAGTTTTGTATGCTATTTAAAGACATTATTTTTGCTAAGTTGTAAGAAGAAATCTAAGTAACAATGTTCATTTTTTATTTTTTTTGTACTAGATATAGATGAAGTCCACAATGATATCAAGCTCATCAACTTAAGAGACTAGATCAACTGATATATCTCACAAAAAAATCCAAAATATGTTAGTACATATTACATCATGATCAATACATAAATAACATCCCTGACTTTCTGTAATAGCAAATCAGCAAAATAAAATATCACTAACTATTTGAAACTATACATCAAAGCTTAGTTACTACTTTCATTGTAATCTTCCCAACTCCAATGTCCATGAGGATGGGAAACAATTGACAACTTCTCATATCAAAATACCTTTTTCTGTTGAAGAAGATCTTGTTTCTTCTTATATCCTTCTTAGATTTTTCCTCTGTTTCCTTTTCCTTTTCATTGGATTGGTTCTAGAATTCCATTGTTTGATTATGGAAGGAGGGATTCATTTGTTTGTTGTATGATCATGTATGGCCATATCTCATCTCTTGCTTGTGTGACCCTTACAATCCCATCTCCAAGCAACTTCAGGAACTTAACATGATTTCCATTGTCATAGCTACTTGTGAAGCAACATTGTTTGAAGACCTTGGACCCAATAGGGTAACGACCTACCTATAGGTAAGGAGATCACTAAAAGACAAGTCTTTTTAAGTTTATAGTGTTTTTCACCCTTAGAAATAGCAAGAGCAATGTTGTTTCTCATTAGCACTTTACAAGGTTCATTGCCATAGATAGTAGGATGATAAAATATTTTGATGAACTTGAATAAGGGAGAGACACCGCCTATTCCAGCCTTCCAAATTTTTTCTCCACATTATTCTTAACCCATAGCCACATATTCTTTTAGTTTTGGTTAACTGCAAAAGAAATTTCAAAGCATCTCATCTATTAATGAGGCCTGCCCATTAAAAATCACACTTTTTGCACTAGCTTGAGGGGACCTTCTCATCAACCTAACATATTAGATTATGTCTTAGATATTCTAGCACCAGGGGCACGACAAAGGAGGTCCAATTTATTAATTAAGATATCAACATTCTCTTCATCTAGCTGCACAAGCAAGGCTGTATTGTTGGTAAACTAGATATTTAGGAGGTCTTCATATTTTGGTAGCATAATACTTTTCATTCTAGGAGATCTCACATCATCCCTAAGGAGATGATGTACAACATCAGCTGCAGTAACAAAAAGAGCAAGAGCTAGGGGTCAGCCTATCTAATAGATCTTTCCAAGGGGAAAGCCTCTGATAAGACCTCATTAGCATCCACTTGAGCAGAAGCACCTTTTAGTAAGATACTAACCATCCTGCAACTTTTCTTAGGAAAGCCAAATGCCTCTAAACCATCATCAAGATAGTGCACTCCACCCTATCCTATGCTTTTTCAAAATCTAATAAAATAACCTATGTTTATCAATGTTGTAGGGCTTACATTATAATATTGGTATCTAAGGTTGGGGCCTAGAAGTATATCACTTTTACATGGATAGCATATTATGATTTAGCAGGCAAGTTTATATTAGAATTATAGTTTATAAAATATCTTAATATCATATGTTTGTACTCCAAAGTTGAGTCCCAAACATCTTTGTTGGTATTTGTGCTTTTGAAGTTTTCTTTTGTGTTCATTTTTTGCTGTATTAGTTAGTTTTCTAAATAAAAATTGGTTCCCATATTTAACTTTATTCTCACCTGAGAACTCACTAGTGTTATTACAAGAGTTTTAGGTAGGAATTGTAACAAAGCAAGCATGTGCTGAATCAATTTTATCAGTTTCTATGAAGTTTTATACTGATCTGAATTACAGCGTTCATGAGAATCCAAAATCTTTGTAGTTTTTTTAACTGAATTTCTATAAAATGTGCTCCATAAAAGTACTTTTGAGGATGAAAGTGATGATGATATAGATCTGGATGAATAGTTTGGTACTTTAAGCACTACACCAAAAGTGCCAGAAGAAAATGTCACTGATGATGAGATTGTTAAATTAGACATTGAACTTGACAATGAAGGAGTTGTTGAACTAGGCAATGACCCCCCAAAAAAATTAAGGCTTGGATTTATAGTATTTTCTATTGAAAACTAAAATATGTATGTCATAGTACATTTTGAGTCTGAGTTAGTATTTATTTTAGAGATTCTACATGATTGATGCTGTTAACATCAACTCCTTAATTAACATATGTAGTTACTGATAGATGGGAGATCCCTCTATTGAAGTAACTAAAGAGCAATGAGATTCTAGCCAAGCAACCAAGGGCAAAGCAATGGAGGCAATGTCAAATGGTATAAACTCTTTGCTAATAAAATACCTAGATTGGATGTCATATATTATTTCTGGAAGGGTATCACATAGATTTCCTTTTGCATTTGTTATAATCTTAGATTTTCTTAGGTGATTTGGAAGAGGCTATAAACTATCTTACAGAAGCCATTATGTGCAATCCCACATCTACAATCCTATATGCTAACCGAGGTGAAGGCATAGCTACTAATTTAACGATTCTTTAGTCTACTATATTGGCATAATTTTTAGGCTACATGAGAGATCGTACGAGATCGAGTTACTGATATGAGACAACATAATGATTTTGCAGTTGTTGTATATGTTAAGATGAGGAAGCCCAATGCAGCCATTCGGGATGCTAATGCTACTATTAATGTTTGTACAACTTTTTAATAAGGCTTATGAAATTTGTTTTTCATCCTATCACTTTGTTAAGGCATTAATGCACTTCACCATTCCTTGGTTTTGCCTCCAAACCATATTAAAGTCTAGGGGAATGTGCTTTTTTACTTCAAACAATCTAATCCAATGTTTATAATAGTAGAGTTCTATTTATTAGAATATGATACATTTTCTATTTTGGGATGTCCGGGTTACATACTCCATATTTGTAATATATGGTTCGATTTCTTTTTTTACTAGTCTAGTTTTAATTGCTTTAAAAAAAATTAAATGACTATTGTTTGGAATTATCAAGTATAGATTAACCTAGACTCTACCAAAGGCCATAAAGCATGAGGAATGGCAAGAGCAATGCTTGGTAATTGGGAAGAAGTTGCCAAGGATCTGCATCTAGCATCAAGTCTTGATTATGATGATGAAATTGCAATTGTTTTAAAGAAGGTAACAAGGCATTTGCAATTGTTTTAGTTAAGGTAATGAACAAACTATATGCATAGTAACAAACATTTAGAGATGGTGGGCGATAATCATTTGATATGTACACACAGGTTGAACCAAATGCACATAAAATTGAAGACCATCATAGGAAATATGAGTGACTATGCAAGGAAAGGGATGATAGAAAGAAAGAACGTGATAGGCAACATCGTCGAGCTAAAGCTCAGGTAATATAAAGTCTGCACTATTATCCTTTTTTGTAACTTTCATAATGCCTATAGCTAATAATGGCCCTAATTCATTTTAAGGCTGCCTATGAACAAGCCAAGAAACAAGAGCAATCTTCAATAGGTAGGAAATCAGGTGGAATGCCTAGGGGCTTCCCAGGTGGAATGCCTGGCAGCTTCTCTGGTAGAATACTGCGTGGAATGCCTGATATGAGAAAGATCTTGAATGTTTTGTTGATCAACTTATATGGATGGTTGATTTAACATCTATTTTCTAGATTTCAATTGAGAAATTAGTTGGAGTGGGGTTCGCAAGAAAGGTGCTTTGTTGATCAACTTATATGGATGGTTGATTTAACATCTGTGTTCACCTTGCTTCTTGTTGATTAGTATTAGTTAGTGCTTTTGTTCCACATGTCCTAAATTAAACTTGGTTCTTAGCAATTTTCTTATTGTTTTTGGTCCATATATCTTTTTTTGAAAGGTTAGATTGAGCTTCTAAAATAATTGAAGTTTTTTTCCTTTTTATTTGCAATCGGAGTAGAGAATAATGTGGAAGAGTTCGTAATGTGTAATTTAATTTTTTCAATTTTCCTTTTGGCCTGATTAAATTGTAGTTTTATAACCCAAAGCACATTCCCCCAAAGGAGTTCTTGAAACCTATCTTGTTTGTTTCATCGTAATCATAAACTAGAATTTTTTTATTTATCTATCATAATTTTATATTTTTTCATAAGTTAGCTGTATGTTGTACCTCCTTCTGTTTGCAAAGCTCGTGACATAAAACTTCATTGCTTCGTGACATAATGCAGTCACACACATTAGCAATTCACTGACAATACAATTTCAATTATGATTGCAATTTATTAGTCAATGTCAATGCAAACCCACTTGAGCAATTCACTAACAATGCAACATTATGTAGGTTTGCAAGTAAAGGAGAAGCAAAGGTAATAAAGGCAACCCTTGAAAAAGATTACCTAGCTTCAAGACAACATATCAGTTAAAGGAAATTAAAAAATTTCCTCTTCAACTCTAATCTAAGGGAAAAGAAAGAGATGTTCACATCTTTGGACTCAAACTTAACTAGCTTCATGGCAACTGGTAAGTATCTTGACAACTCTTTGTTTGCAGGGGGCTAGTAAATCAGCACTGTAGAACTCACTTATTTCAAATTGCAATTTAGAATCAGCATCTTGAAGGGCTAATGTCTATCCTACTAGTAGAATCTTAATGGTCAAATTACTTATCCTAGAATCCCCATCCACACTAATTCCACGTAAATTAGAGGGATCAGAGATCTGACTATATTTTATCAGACCCAGTGTGTGAGAGTTTCCATCAACAGTCACAAATACAGGTGGAAAGCTTAATTAAATTGGCAGAAATCACATCATTCTTTGAGAACTTATAGCAGCCAATATATTACCTAGGTGATCATAATAGATTCCAACCACATCACATGTGCCCTGTCATCATCAAACCTTCTTTACACAAAAATTAAGGAGATGGCAGGTCTGTAGCATTACAAGAGCCATCCAGCAGAACACTCACTCTCAGATCTTGTAGGGAGGGCATCAAGATACTCTAAATTACCTACTGGTGGTCATGGTCCAAATCAGCAAGCATTGAGTCATCCTAACAAGTGTGCAACTTCAATACACCTGCATTATTGACCTACCTGGGCAAACTAGCAATAGCAATAGACCAAAAAATATATTAAACTTGACCATAAGTCTCATTGTGCTTAGTTTAACTTCTCCCCTTCCATGCTTGGTAATGAAGGTACACTCTGATACCACTGATGGAGGGCCACACCACCCTTACCAACTCACAACCAATAATGCAACAATATGAAGACAATTTTATTATACCTGAAAATTCAATAGCAATTACAATAACATTTTTTATAAGATCTCTCAAGATCCAATCCAAACCCAAGCTAGTCCAGATCCACACTCTGGTAGAAACCTCTAAGATCTCAACTTGTACTCGCAAGCCACCAAGCAACCTCCTTGTTTCTAAACCGCAGTCACTAGCTCTTCTCACAAACTTAATCCAAGATCCAAGTGTAAACTGCCTCACATTCGGCGCTCTGTCTACACACTCACAAGTCTATCACAATCCTGCTGTAAACTGCCTCACATTCGGCGCTCTGTCCACAGACTCAGGAATAATCACTCTTCACTTCCTCCTTCTCTTTCACACCTTGAAGCTTTCCAAGCTTTCCAAGCTTCCACTTCTCGAGCTTCTCCTCCTCAAGCTTCTACTCCTCAAGCTACTCCTTGAGCTTCCACTTGAGCTTCTCCAAGCTTGATTAGAAATGTTCATATGCCTTGCTTAAATAGGCACTTACCACCCAATACATGACTTATCCGCAACCTTCTAGAATTCCTCCACAACCTTCTACAACTTCCATAACCTTCTACAATATCCACAACCTTCTACAACTTCCAAAACTTTCTACAATATTCATAACTTTCTAGAATTCTTCTCACACACCTCGATAAATGGAATGGCAACCATTTATTTTTATTTTTTTCTATTATGCCACCTATGCACCTCGAAAATAGAAATCCCCTTTTCCTTTATTTTCTCCTTTTTCCCCTTTTTAATTTTTTTATTATTTCTCCTCTAATTTTCGTCACTTTCTCTCTCCTCCAATAAATTTTTTTTTTTTTTCAATAATTTTTTCATGAAAGATGCTCCTGCATCAGACTCCCTCGGTAGATAGAAAAGTGTGTCCCACACTTTGACGCCAAAAGAAAGATCTACCACCATCTTCATCTTCACCAAAGATTTCCACCTCAATAGGGACAACAAAACCACCATGCAAATCCTCCACATCTGCATTACTCTATCAAACACCAGAATCTCAACCATCCAATCAGCATGCTCACTCCCAGGAACAAACTGAACATAATTCTTCATCAACAAACCCTCATTCACATCAGCAACTAGTGAATCCACACCAATAGCAACAAACCCCGCATCAGCCACAACAAACTTCATATCAAAACCAACATGTAGATCTCCATCAATACATGCCAAACTCTCAACACCAGCAACCTCATTGCTCACAAAATGCTCTGCAATACATAACTCACCACCAACAGTAATCGGATCATCCACGACCAAGTGCTCTGCAACATACAAGTCATCACCAACATCAACTAGATCATCCACAACCAAATGATCTGTAGTCTCCATGTCAAACTCAACCAACTGATCATGAGAACCAATCTCCATCCCAACATCAACAAGGTTAGGAATATCTTTAGCAACAACCTCTAGTTGCTCTACAGGTTCTGCATCAGGCTCCACAAACTAATCAGCAAAACCATCCTCTTCCACCTTGACCTTCTTAGCTTGATCAGCCAATCTAGCATCCAACCGAGAAAACATCTTAGAAAAATTCCTCTCCACTATATCATGGATTTTTGCAATCATCTTAGGGTCCAATCCTCTCAGGGCCATCTCCCAAGATCTTCATAAATCCTCTGCAACAAATCCTTCCCACGCTGCTTGTGAAAACCTTGAATTGTTTGCAAGTCAGATCACAACCTGCCACCTTGCACGAACAATCAGGAACCACATCACAAGTCTAGGACCACGGATTTGCAATCCACAAGCTCTCTACGATCATGCCTCAACAAGTCCAGTCTTCCATCTCTACATCCATTAGTCCATCTGCATGTCCTCCCAAGGTCCTGGTGCAAACTGCCTCAGCTTCGGCAATCTATTTATATGCTTAAGAACCCCCACTCTGATAAACTTCACCCAACCAAGGTCTTGGAACAAACTGGATCACACTTCGGCGATCTGCTTGTACACTCAAGAACTCCTGCTCTGATACCACTAATGAAGGTACGCTCTGATACCACTGATGGAGGGCCACACCACCCTTACCAACTCATGACAAAGAATGCAACAAGATGAAGACAATTTTATTATACCTGAAAATTCAATAGCAATTACGATAACATTTTTATAAGATCTCTCAAGATCCAATCCAAACCCAAGCTAGTCCAGATCCACACTCTGGTAGAAACCTCTAAGATCTCAACTTGTGCTCGCAAGCCACCAAGCAACCTCCTTGTTTCTAAACCGCAGTCACTAGCTCTTCTCACAAACTTAATCCAAGATCCAAGTGTAAACTGCCTCACATTCGGCGCTCTGTCTACACACTCACAAGTCTATCACAATCCTGATGTAAACTGCCTCACATTCGGCGCTCTATCCACAGACTCAGGAATACTCACTCTTCACTTCCTCCTTCTCTTTCACACCTTGAAGCTTTCCAAGCTTTCCAAGCTTCCACTTCTCGAGCTTCTCCTCCTCGAGCTTCTACTCCTCAAGCTACTCCTTGAGCTTCCACTTGAGCTTCTCCAAGCTTGATTAGAAATGTTCATATGCCTTGCTTAAATAGACACTTACCACCCAATACATGACTTATCCACAACCTTCTAGAATTCCTCCACAACCTTCTACAACTTCCATAACCTTCTACAATATCCACAACCTTCTACAACTTCCAAAACTTTCTACAATATTCATAACTTTCTAGAATTCTTCTCACACACCTCGATAAATGGAATGGCAACCATTTATTTTTATTTTTTTCTATTATGCCACCTATGCACCTCGAAAATAGAAATCCCCTTTTCCTTTATTTTCTCCTTTTTCCCCTTTTTAATTTTTTTATTATTTCTCCTCTAATTTTCGTCACTTTCTCTCTCCTCCAATAAATAAATAAAAAATTTATTATTTTTTTTTCAATAATTTTTTCATGCAAGATGCTCCTACATCACTTGGAGCCACATCATTGTAACTATAATGTGCTAGGAATCTATATACACCCCTAGGCTCAAGTTTTGCCACAAAAAACCTCTCCTCTAGAAATTCTATTGTTACTGGAACAATTCTTGTAGTCAAGATAGTAATAATTTCATGAAGAGAACCCACATCATTTGTGTAATGCCTCAGAATTAACAACAATCTGTAAATTAGATCACTACACAAGAAATACACTCTTGGAGTGCGCAACCTACATTGGCTACAAGAGTATGAAGATCCTCTATACTTAATTTTCTCTATGTTGTACGCTATTGCTTGATCTACCTTCCTACTTCCAACAGTGCAATATCTTCAGAAGATCGCTTGAGATTGCAAATGGTACCCAACCATCCTTTGGCACTTTGTTCAGCATTGCTAATAGATAGATTCCCTCTAAAACCAAATACAATAAAGAAAGGGAAAATGTATAGAACATGAAAGTTCTAAACTACTAGCATCACCAAGATAACTAGACATGTTGTAATTAACATGACTCTAGTGATAGTGAATCCATAGGCATTTCTGATTTTGGATTTCCCTTAAATTCTGACCACAATAGCAAGACAAATAACCATGAGGACATAGCTATCTTCTGGAGAGAAATTTGGCCCTCATGTTTCTTTTATTTATGTAACATTTTCACTAGACGGAAACAACCAAGAGCCATTGATTTTTTTATGATTGAGAAACTTGCTAGGATCAATGGTTCGTTGGATAGAATTACCGATAATTTTGCAATAATGAACTTGGGCCAGTACACTGCACTTGAGATTGTAGCACAAAATGTATTTTTCATATCTCTAGGATTCTTGATCAAGTAAGTTTCTTGTCCAGTGTAAGTACTAATCACAACAGGGTATACCAAAGAAGTGAAATCATTTTGAATGTATCTCTTATGAAAGTGGCCCAAATTAGAAAACATCACCTCAACACCTATTATACAAGATTGAATGCCAAAGCCAAGTTTTTGACAGATTTCATGCTGTTTGTATCCTTCAATCATGTGAACAGTCATTAGTTCTGAAATTTCTTTGTAAATAGGGGTTAGTAATATGTGTTAGCTTTGTTTTTCATAGGTTTTGATTGCATTTTATTGAGCCTAATATGTATTTTCTTCAAGGTCATTGAATGCTACTAGTTTTCCTTCATAACTTGGCAATTTTTACAAAATACAATCTATCTCTATTTTTGACAGCTGAAAATTGATGAAACCTTGGGGAAAAGAAGTAGACTTGTTGTACTTTATAATGCAAAAGGTTGGAGCTAAAAACATTCAGTTTGTGAATTTTACCAACAAGCCCTAGGCGGGTTGACAGTGAATCCAGCTAGAAATGAATGGCAAAATAAGCCTGGTAAATGCATAGGAAGGAAGATTGTGACATCATTTCTTTTGGAGATGAAAGAGCAACAAATGGAGGCCCATACACAATGCCTTTATCCCTAAGATTTTTTCTAAAGCGAAAGTTTGTGGTAAATATTGTCCATAATTACTAGCAGACATAAGGATACTGTTATTGATATGAAGATTGAAGTGTAAACCAAATTAGGGTTTGTAATTAAATGATTAAGGAGGAAACTATTTTATTTGTAAATGAAATCATTAGAAATTATAGGTACAGAAGATGGAGTTTCCTCTCATCTATGAATCCATCACATTTTATTGCACACATTATTTGCATGATGTGTTTTCTAATATTAAATAAGGATCCAATTATTTTTGTAGATAAATTTGGTAATTTTTTAGCATCTATAACCATACACTTGGATACATTAGATCTCACCAATAATTTGGTCAAGGTTATATTTGAATCGATGATACCTTCTCTTATAAGGATCTTGATTTAACTATAGGTTACTGTGCCCTGGATTGCAGTTGGTATGGTAGGTTTCCATAGAGAGTCCTTTCTGCACCATCTTGCATTACTATGTTGTAGAAATTAGACATTACCTTTTTCCCCAGAAGAACACAAGCACATTTTTCATTCATTTGAATATTGAATATTTGAGAAAAGCTTGCACAATAAAGTTAAAAAAATGCTCAACAATATAAGATGGTTGGAAAGAAAAGAATTTTTTAGCGGTTTAACAGCAGCAATTTCAATTTTTAGGGTCTGGTATCAAAACAATGTAAATGAGAGGAAACTTAAATACAAATGTATACCAACCATTGATTAAGTTTTCAAACTACATCTCTAAGCAGTCATCATTGAATTTGACCTATTCCGTTTACATCTGGCAAATATGAAAAGAACTAGAAAATTGCTTTTTTTTTGCAGATTTGTGGTGCTATTTACCATAAGATAAGTTGGCAAATTTTTTTGATTCCCACTGAGAAAACTGTGAATTTCTTCCACTGATTTGATCCATGAGTCTCTGGCAGGAAAAATCACACCTCATGCAAGAACTTTATGTGTTTGTAAACTATGGACCTAAATTGATATAGCTCTGTTCAAACAATCTTAGCTTCTAATCTAAACTTTTGTTCTGTACTCAATAAACTGGCTGTATGGTAGTACGTTTTTTGATTAGCACTCATAGCTTTTACCACTAGATCATTAGATGTGCTAATAATTTATTTTGAGTATTTTGTTAAATTTTATATCAATTTTTTGCTAGTGTCTTGTTGAAGAATATGGCTTATCCTAGTTTCTCAGAGATAATTACAAGAAAGGACTGATTAAGAAATAATTGTGTACAATATATTGAATTACCATTTTGGTCTTTCATTGTGCTATGATTCCAATCATTGATCAAGAATATTTCTTACATTCATGCTAGTGATTAAGATTTTTCTATCATATATTTGGAACCTAAATGGTAATAGTACTAAATGAATGTTTAATTTTACTATTTAATAGGTATAAACATGGTATATGTCCAAATGGAGCTGATTGTTGATATAGGCACCAAAAGATGCTTCGTCCACCTCCTCCTATAGAAGAAGTTTTCCAAAAACTTCAGCAGTGGGCGATAGTGACAAATGGTTCCTACCCAAACAGATATCCTCAGCACAGGCAAAACAATTATTATCATCAAGCAAAAAAGGGCCAGCCTTCACCTAGTGCTTCTCAAAGACTACTAGGAAGTTCACCTTCAGGTGACAAGTCCAAGAATCAGCAACAGAAAAGGTCACAACGTGTACCACAATATCAGACAAATTAGAGTCAAGGCTAGCCAGTGAACCCTTCAGCAAATGGATTCTCAAATCAATCGAATGTTGTATCTGTTGTGTTGCCACTGCCATAAGGAATTTCTAGGTTCATTGACATGACTCAATGCATGGTTGTTCTTCTATGGGACTATTTTATTGAAATTTAATTCCTAAGTCTATGATGTATGCGTACTTAATTATTTTTTGCCTTTCCTCAAGTGATGTTGGGGGTGTGCCATTGGAATTGGCTGTTAGAATTATATTGGTGCTCGATGTATACATTTCAGCTTCAAAAGTTCTTATATGTACCAATTTCATTTTCTGTGCTTCATTTAAATGTACATGGATACCAATCAATACGAAGATATTGTAAATTTTTTTGTTGGAGCATTATAAGCTTTTCCTTGTAAATAATAGTTATATAGCTACCGAATCTTATGTCTGTGAAACTTTTGAGTAATTTAGTCTATTCCAGGAAGTTTTATTATCAGAGCAACAGAGTTGATTGCAACTCATTCTACCATATTGAGAATAAGTGTGGGCATTAGGTTCTTTCTGTTGTAACCCGTAAGCTTGCCTTTAGTCTGGAGAGATTTCCATTCTATATACATTTGATCACATTATTACATTGAATTTCCTTTTGATAAAGGATTATTTTATAAAGATAGAACAGACGATGTATTGTCTGCAATTGGGTGGTGTGGGTGGTGAAAAATCATTCTGCTTTTAGAAGCTCTCATATAATTCTCTTAAATATTGGTTATTTTGAGGCAACATTAATTATTATTTTTTATTAAGACTATATTGATTATTGTTATAGCAAGCATTTCATACTATTTATTAATGGGTGTAACATTGTGATTATATCATGCAGCCATGGCTAAGTATGTCTTCTGTTTATTATGAGTAGTAGCGAAGATATCTATTTTATGCTTCTTTTATGTTCCTTTGTGTCCTCAAATGTATTAAAAATAACTGAGGGCACTCTTAAGTATACTTCATAGGTCTTCTCTAGTGCATTGGTTTTTATTTGAGCTAGTATCAGTAATAGATAGCTTCATAATTGTTACTTATATTATGACTTATTGACATTGGTGGCCAAAAGCATTGGAGGATACAACAAAGATCTTTGTAAAGCCACAAAACCCTTATTATTGGGAAATGTGTTGTACAGGCAGTATCAAAGGTCCAAACCACCAAAACCCTTTTCAAAATCCAAATGGGTATCCTAAATTGTTGTTTGTCTTGTAGGTTGTTAAGAAAGTTTGCAAGATAATGATCAAAAACCTACATAGGAGGGCTAATTACAAAAAGGGCTACAAAGAAGTATATAGCTAATTTGGAAAGTGATTGGAAAAAGGAGTTTGGAATTGTTTTTGGTTTGGAATCTTTTTGTTGGCATTTATCTAGGAAGAAAGAATGGTGATAGAACTGCTTTCAGAGCTTTTTGAAAAGAAAGTACACGAGGAAGAGCTTGTGCAGAATGGATCAAAGAAACAAGAAGCTTCACATCCAGAACATGATTTACTAAAAGATTTGGCACATTTTATGGCTAAAAATAAAGTTGAATAGTCAACTTGGTGAGCCAACCAAGTGAGCTGACATGGTGAGTGGGCTTAGAGAAGCAACTCAATGGGGAAACTAGGCAAGCACACATAACGAGCCAACTTGCCAAGGCAAGGAGGTAAAACCACTGGGTGAGTTGACTTGGTGAGTTGACTTAAAGAGTCAATTCGTTGAGGTGATTGGGTGGGGGTGACTTGGTAAGTTGACCTAGGGGGCAGAATTGGTGAGCAAACATAAAGAGTCGACTTGGTGAGCATATTTGAATTGTCGGCTTGGCGAGCTGACCAGGGGAGTCGGCCTAGCAAGCTGACATGGTGAGTCGACTTAAAGTGGCGAGTTGGTGGGGCAAGTGGGGGTGACTTGGTGAGCTGACCTAGAGAGTTGGCCTAGGGGGCAGACTTGGTGAGCGAACTTAGAGAGTTGACTTGGTAAGCGTACTTCAATTATCAACTTGGCAAGCTGACTTGGGGAGCTAGCCTGACGATCTAACATGGTGAGTGAGCTTAAAGTGGCAACTTGGTGGGGCAAGTTGGCAAGCCGACTTAGCGAGGCCACTTAGAGATGCGACATGGCGAGCTAACATAGTGAACAAGCTTGATGAGTGGACCTAAAGACTGACCTTGATGAGGCACTTTGGTGGGGTGACTTGATGATCAAACTCAAAGAGTCAACTTGGCGAGTATACTTGAACAGTTGACTTGGTGGGGCAAGTTGGCGAGCTGACTTAGCGAGTCCACTTGGTGAGGCGACTTGGTACGATGACCTGGCAAGCTGACTTGGTGAGCAGACTTAAAGACTAACCTTGATGAGGTGTTTTGGTGGGGTGACTTGATGAGAAAACTTAAAGAGTCAACTTTGTGAGCGTACTCGAATAATCAACTTGGTGACATGACTTGGTGGGCTAGCTTGGTGAGCTAACCTAGCATGTGTACTTGAAAAATAGACTTGGTGAGTTGATTGAAAGAGTCAACTCACTGAGTTGACTGGGTGGGAGTGACTTGGCAAGCTGACCTGGAGAGTGACTAAAGTTAAGAGCCTCTATTATTGAATTCTCTTCTCTATCACCCATATTCATTTCCTTTGCTATTCATACTTCACATGGGAGTCTTTTTATATGATGATCTATTGTCAATCATGTCCATTCACTACCAAAAAATTCATATTCTACAAATTCAAGATGCTAGAACTTTTGTGGATGTGTAGGCCATTGGAACATACTGTAGGGAGGATGATGAACTTATTCTCAACTGTCAGACTCAGGAAAGTGATACAAATTGTAGAATCTTAACATATGGTTGTTCAAATTCTATATCTCCTAAATGATTTCCTTTTAGTGTATAACTTGTTGTGCATAGTTGCCAAGTTTTCTTATTGTATTGGGCATATTAATGAAGAAGCATATTAGTTACTGTCGATATTTTTCAGGCATTTTATAAAACAATTCACATGCCTTGCGTCTGATATAAGATTTTGCATGCATCCTGCACTCTCTCATCCGGCTGATGATGGATTACGGAGAGTGATCTGAAATGATGACACTAAAAAACACATAATCAAATCCAAAATGAACTTGCATTACAAATGGATTGTGGAAATATGATATTGTTGATTTTGTGTGCATGTCTATAATCAACAATATCATATTTCCACAATCCATTTGTAATGCAAGTTCATTTTGGATTTGATTGTGTGTTTTTTAGCGTCATCGTTTTAGATCACTCTCAGTAATCCATCATCAGCCAGATGAGAGAGTGCAGGATGCATGCAAAATCTCATATCATATGCAAGGCATGTGAATTGTTTTATAGAATGCCTAAAAAAAAATTTACACCCAAGCATTAGTAGAAATTTCTACCTTCAATGGTCAAAATTTTTGACCTTTATTGGTCAAAATTTCTACCTTCAATGGTCAAAATTTTTGACCTTCATTGGTCAAAATTTCCACCTTCAATGGTCAAAATTTTTTACCTTCATTGGTCGAAATTTCTACCTTTCTTGGTCAAGATTTTCTACCTTCTTTGGTCAAAATTTCTACCTTTATTGGTTGAAAATTTCTTTCTTGTTTGGTCAAAATTTTGACCAATTCCTGACAAAACTTGCACAATGGCTATGGAAGTTTTTCGACCAAAGTATTGGTCAAAATTTTGATCGAAAAATTTCTGACCAATGGGTTGGTAGACTTTGGTCAAATTTTGGTCGAAAAGTGGGTCAAAATTTTGACCAATAATGGTCAAAAAATGGTCTCAGATGTACTAGTGTACTCTGTCTATTTTGGTCTACTGTGTGCTTGTGTTGAGTTCTTTAGTTCTTGAGTGAATTCTAGCCCAAGCCAAATTCTTACAATGAGTATACATGCTTCCTTGTTATTTTGAGTTGAATGTATTATTTCTTGGGTGATGATAATCCCATCTAAGATAGATTTCTTAGAGTATTTAGAATAACTAATGAGGGGAGGGTGAATCAATTATCCAAGGTCCAAATGTACCAATTGAACAAACAAACACTTAAATAATTTCAGATTGTATAATTCCATTGCTCTGTCTCTACTATAAATTGTTTGCAACATTAGCTAGTTGTCCACTTTTCTAAAATAACAGACTTGTTGAATGTAAACTTTAATCACTAAAACATCATAATAACATCCACATAAGTTTGACACTAGGATTTAATGTAGAAACTCAATTTGGGAAAAACCACCAGCAACATGTCAACAATTTTAACTTTTTTGAAGTGAGTCATGTTAGGAGTCAACCCTGTTAAAGGTTACAATACACACACTATTAAATGTGACCTTGCTAAAGGATTTAATCACCTTATTAGGAGTGGCCTTGTTAGAGGACTTTAGAACGTTCAATTAGAATGTGACCTGGTTAAAGGATTTGTATAGACTATTAAGTCCTTATGATTTTTAGGTCAACCATGATTAAAGGATTTGAAATACTATTCACAATGGTTAGAAAGTAACAACAAGTTTAATCTATTAAGTAAAATTCACTTTGCATATACAAGTCTCTATTCAGCTGCCATGTACTGACTCACTGTCTGACCTCCATTGTGATCTCAAACTTAGATTCTCTTGGAAACCCTTCAAACAATCACCCTTCACTTCTTCTCAACTCAATTAATCCTTCTGCATAGATTCTTTAGTGAACAACATCAGTAACAAATCCAACTCTCGGGAACTCCTTCACACACATATAGCATTTATGTACTCTTACACTTTACACACCTTACAGAAAGAAGCCTCTATACCTCCTTAAATAGTTAATTCTAATCTTTTATCGCTTAATCAACATAATAGATCTTAGGGTTCTTGATTCAATCCACCAAATTTAGTGAATCTGGTCGACAATATATTTGTCTGATTGACATTATGTTTGTTTGAATCTTTTACAATAACTGGGGGGGGTGAATCAATTATCCAATGTCCAGATGTACAATTAAAACTTTTTACAGCTTAGTGAACCCACATCCATAAAATATTTTCATCATATATGGATCCATTAGATTATGCAATCACTCAAACTTGTAGGATACTGTCAAATCAACTTTGTAAAAATGTAAACACGAAACATAA
Organism: Cupressus sempervirens; assembly: GCA_028749045.1. Lineage (NCBI taxonomy): Eukaryota > Viridiplantae > Streptophyta > Pinopsida > Cupressales > Cupressaceae > Cupressus > Cupressus sempervirens. The sequence goes on from CM053788.1 coordinate 655,023,903, forward strand.
TAGATTTAATAACACATTTGACACTATGATTTAACATGGAAACCCAATTTGGGAAAAACCACCAGTAACATGCTACTCATTCTTACTCTTCTAAAGTGATTCCCTATGAAAGGCCAACCCTGTTAAAGGTTATAATGAACACCATTAAATGTGACCTAGTTAAAGGATTTCAATCACCCTGTTAGGGGTGAGCCTTTTTAGAGGACTTTAGATCATTCACTTGGAATGTCACCCAGTTGAAGGATTTATAAATGACTACTAGGTCAATCTTAATCCAAAGGATTTACCCTATACTAGTATAATGATTAGAAAGTAGAAATAAGGCTTGATTTGATAACAATTTACAACTCCATTTGTAGATTATAGATCTTTGTTTCAGTCCTTTATTCTACTTGGCTTTCACACACTTCAACTTTGATAGCTTGTTCACCCTTCAAGCATCCATACCCTTAAGCCTTCGTGCTTTGTTTGTCAATGCAATCTCTTCTCTTAGTTCGTTGAATGAAGCAATACATTAGACTCCTTGTCTTCCTTAGGATCTCGCATGTGACAACCTTTGCTTCTAAAAAACCATCTCTATAAATAGAGAATTAAGAATTATTTTTTTCATTCATCCTCCATTGTCCATGTAATGGTTAGGTTGGATTAGGTAGGATTCAATGAATCTACCCCTCATTTCATTTAATTCCCTTCTAAAAACTTCTTCTTCAATACTCTTTAAATTCACCTCAAAATGGTTCATCTTGAATTCTGTTCCACCAACTCATCAAGCTTATCTTCCACACAGTCTACACAATCCAAGAAATCAAACTTTTTAGCTCAAATTTATCAAATTCACAATCTTTCTCATAATGATGACACTCAGAATTAATTGGCTTCTAATGCTCAACACATGCCATGTTACTCAACATCCTCTATCAAAACACTTGACATGAACTAAAGTTCACTAGTGCTTGACATCAACTAAACTTTACTTGGCTTACATTGTTTCACTTGGCTTATACTAAAATTGAGTTTTCTCGACTCGAATTGATTTTCTACTCGACTTACACTAACTTCACTTGGCACCTACCGTGCAGATTGTTAAGCTTGGCAAACATAATTTGTTTAACTTGTTCTTCTGAACTTAATCAGTGTAACCATCCTTTGCAACCTTAAGTAGATTATCAATGCACTATAATACCATTGTCTTAACTGATCCTTGTACTTCTTTTTCATATCATAACTCAACCTTGCCTTTAGGCGCTATTGTTACCTCATTTGATCAAATCCTCTTCATCAATCAAACAAATGATATTACTTAAATCATACAAGCAATTTTCTTACCAGCAAGTAACATGTTTGACATTAATGAAAAAATAATGATTCAAACACATATTCATTCTTGTATCAATCTATTTTCAACAATTCTTATATCTTCTTTTCTAGAAACTTCTCCTTGAATTCATCTCTTAGGTCAAATACCTAATCCTCTCCTTGACTTAAATGATCCAACTCATCAATCTTTATCTTCAACATGATTTCCATATCCCAAGAAATCAACTTAATCAACTAGAAATTATGATTCCTCATAAATAGTTAAAATGTTGTTCCTTGACCAACACTATGTTCTAACACTCAGTCATCACTGGGTTAATCAATCTCTATAAAAATTCTTGCTCAGCACATGCATTGTCACTTGGTTGATACTAGTGCTTGGTCAACACTAAAATTTCTTAGCACTTATTGGGCTTGGTTGACACTAGCATTACTCAACATGTTCATCAAAATTTTTTAGTCTTTTACTCTATTACTTAGTTAAGCCTACACATTTGATCTATCTTTGTTCACACTTTCAAGACTTGAACATTGTTGTCTTCTCCTCTTGCAACATGATTTAGACAATCACTTTATCTTGTCAAAGTCCAACTAATTAGATGTCCATTTGTAGTTTCCTCTTCATAACTCAACTTATCCTCTAGATGCTTTTTTCATGAACAACTTCTCAAATCCACTTCATAAATCAAATAGATATGATATTTGGACTAGAAAGAAAACTATCTCACCAATAGATTTGACATCAGTGACAATATAAAAAATGTTTCAATTGTAGTTTCCAACAATTTTTTTACAATAAAACATGTTTTTTCTTCTGATATTAGTTTAGGGAGAACAATTTTAAGTTCATTGACTAATGCTTTTGATAAAATTTTGTATATTGTGTTACACTATGCTATCAGTCAAAAGTCTCTAGGTTCCTCATGGTTTGATTTTTTTAAAAATTAGTGTTAAAAAGGTATTATTAATCTTAGTCAAGAGCGATCTTCTATTTATGGAGGCTTTTATTTCTTTCCAAACGTCAAACCCTATAATATCCCAACACTTTTGAAAGAAAAAGACTCAAAATCCATCTAGGCTCGGTGATTTATCTAGATTAAGGCTGAATAGTGTTTTTTTATTTCCTGTATTAAGAAGGGTTTATTTAATGATTCATTATCCCCAATTGTGATAAGTTTAGGGATAATGTTTACCATAATTTTTTGTGTAGTCCAGTTAGAGCTATCAAAATTGTTTAGGATGTTCTTCTAAAACTCACAAAAACCTTAGCTATTTTAGTTGGCTCTTCTTCCAAGTTTTCGTCATTATTTTTTATTTTAGAGATAATGTCAATATTTATATTATTAATAATGATATTATGGAAAAACTTTTGTATTATGATCCTCCTTGGCTAGCCATGTTTCTCTCCACTTTTATTTCCAAAAAATTCTTCTTTTGCTAATACGTTTTCTTGTTTGGCTAATAACTCCTTTCTTTTATGTATTTTTCATTCTCCATTCCTTTTTTGAATATTTATTCATTAAATTTATTTAGTTCTTCTTCATTATATAATTTATCTTTGAATATATTATTGAAGTGGTCTTTATTTCATTTAAGAATGTCTTCTTTAAGCAGTTTTAGTTTGGAGACAAAACAATACATTTTGAATCTCTGGAATGTACTTTCTTGCCACCATTGTTTGATATTATTCATAAAGTTGTGGTACAAAAACCGCATTTTTTATAGTTGAATGGATTTCTTGACATCTTTTGGGCTTCTTCAAATTTTATTCTAACTATGAAGTGGTTTGAACTAGCATTTGGCAAAATTGTTGAATGAAATGCTAAATTCAAAGTGTTTAGATCCCCTTTAATATGAATCTACCTAATCTTTCTACAATGTGACAAAAGCCAAATCTCCTATAGTTCCAAGTATATATTTTATTTCTTTGTGGGTTATCCATTAGGCTATTCCTTTCAAACCATTCTCTAAAATCTATTATGACCCACGATATTGTTTGAGATCCCCCATACTTTTTGTCTAGGTTGAGGATTGCTTTGAAGTCCGCATAGATACAAAAATTATATATTTATTTGGCTTCCATAAATGTGTTGATTTCATTCTAGATCTCTTTCTTATCTGCAGTTTGAATGGGTCCATATACATTAATGAGAATTAACTGGATATTATGTCTTAAAATTTTGACTCTTCCCCCCATCCAATTATTGTTTGAGACTATTTTGATGAATTTTTTTAGGATTCCATATAATACCAATGCCTTCTAATGTTGCATCAGATTCTACTAGTTCTAACTTCCAATTGGCCAATTTCTTTCCTAGTTTAGTTCCTTCATTATTTAATTTAGTCTCTTGAATTAAGATAATCTCGTAATAATATTGGGTTAAATTGCACTTTAATAAGCACTTGTTGTTAGGGGCCTAGCATTCCACATTGTTATCCTCATTTCTTCATGGGAAGGAACTTCCCCTTCCCTACATTCAAAATATCACTAATCTTTTGTTTATTCTTTGCCTTCCCAAATGACATATCTCAATTCAATAAGAGGCTTGCTTCCTCACTTCATTTTTTATTTACCACATCTTAGAGCCTCTAGACCATCTTGGTTGATTGAAATACCTAGTTTTTCAATGTGTTCATTAGCATTGCTGATACTAGTAATTTTTGTATTATCCTCTATTGCCTCTTCTTCTTCTTCTTCTTCTTCTTCCAATTCTTACATTATCTAATCCCCTATATTAGTTTCTTTATTCTCTATTTCCTTTCTCTCTTCATTTTGAAATTCCATATTTTTAATAAGAGAGAGGCATCTATTTTATAGAGATGAGAAAGGAGTTGAATGTGTAACTCCTATTTCTATGAATGCCACATTCATAATAAGTGTGTGCAAAGTTTCAAGATCTTCTTAAGGAGGAATAACTATTTTCCTTAATAAAGGAATTGCAAAAATGAGTTGTCCTTACACATAGACAATAGGAAAATAAAATGACATGTCCTCTACTATGGTCTAGAGGACAAACAACATAAGGGATACTTGTTTTATCCCATATAATAAATAAATACAACCAAGGAAAGATTACTAATTCTAACATCATCTTTTAATATTTACTTGGGGATATTACATCAAAGGGTATCAAACCCAATTTGCAATAATATAACTTGATTATTTTAATTTTCATCAATTGTGCAAGAGCTCTTTTATCAACATGGGTACATTGTTGCAGATCCAAGAGAAGCCGATAGGTCCTTCGAGTGTGTTACATCTTCAAGTGGATTCATGTGGCATAGGATTTTACAACGAATAATGATGTCTTCTATGTGCCTTGATGAATTACCTAAAACATAGAAACAAGAAACAAGGCAACTATCTATAAGGAGAATTTCATCTTTTATTCAAGTTAGAAAATTTCTAAGTAAACTCTCATAGAGTAAATTGGAATAGAGTGATAAATGTAAATGTAACCTGGTACATAAAGCAATCAAGATAAATCATATTCTTCAAAGAACAAATATGTTATCAAAGCTCTCAAAAAAAAAAATACAAGGCACAAATGACCATAGCCAAGGCTAACTAATGAACCCAACATCAACAATGCATCAATCACATGGATATAGACAGTGCACTAATAAGTCATCTAACTACAAGTTAATGGGTAATCAATCCATAACTTGCATGACTCATGATTTATGAAATGAAGTATGTGGAACATTATACATCATGATTTCAATTTTACCAAAGGGAAGGAGTATAAGTATCAACAAAAATTGCCTTCAAATAAGACTAAAGTGCCTTCAATATGGGTCAAATTATCCAAAATTGGAGGGAAACTCCAAGAATAGCATCTTCTTCATGAGGGACAACAACATGAAGGGAAACTCCATATATATCGACCTTCAAAGTAGAACCAATAGAATTAAATGGAGGGAAAATCCATATAAACCTCAGCCTTTCAAAGTGGAACACGTATAGCCAAATAGAGAGAACCACGGTATAAATAAATGGTATAAACCATAAAGTTACAACTTGGGCATAATTTATGATTCTATAAAATCATATAACTACACCATATTAATGTTGAAGGCAATTTTGTATAATAACTCATACTCTCAATGAATTAGAAATGGCGGAGAAATATATATAAATGATACCTTTATTGAGGGTGAACAAGGGTACATTTTGAGGTCCAGATGAAGAATAAAAGATATTTACATTTGTGAAACATATAAGAATGCACTCATAATTGATAACTCACAATAGATATAATGGTTTGTATATTTATCAAAATATATATGTGGGCCCCCATATATATACATGAATAAATTTTATCATGGTATGAAATCATGCAAATACAATTAAGACCATATCAAAGTCACAGAAAGTCAGTGGTCAATAGAACATAATTATTTGAACTAAATTACTATCAAATGATAAAATCATCATAATAACATACTAAGGACAATGAAACTTAGTTTTCGTAGAAGGTTGAGGATTATTAGAATTCATAAGAGAAGACATTGTAGTACTTAATTTTCCTAGGCTTAAATCTACCGATTCTAGATATTTATCTCTTTTAGTAAGTAATTTTTGCAACCATTGAGGTGTTTTCTTAGTAGTAATAGATTTATCACTATGAGCTATAATATTATCATCATTAACAAGATTAGAAGGAATAGGAGGAATACAAGTAGATACTTGAGGAGTAGGGTTTGGAGGACGTTGGTCCTCCACTACCACAATTTTGCTTCCACTAAATTTTTCATCTTGATGATTGGAACAATCATGCTCTTCTTTTTCTGCAACAATACAAACATCTCTTGCAATTTGCACTTTGTTAGTAATAGGATTAGAAACTCCATAACATTAAGTACTTTGTATTTTTCCACTCATACACCTAGTGTGTGTAATTCTAGATGGAACAATAGGAGGTAATACTTCAACCATATTAGATGAGATACAATCAAGATTCAAATGATCAAGACTTTCATGTACCATATTAAACACAATATTTTCTTGCAAAGAGTTCCTTGAAGGGATAAACTCATAAAATTTAAATAAGTTATCATGATCTAACTTAGCAATAGAAACAATGACATTAGTTATATGATCAATAACACAACACTTGTCCTTATGAAATTCAACTTTATAAACTTGACATAATTGAGAAATAGAAACAAAATTATATTTCAACTCAAGAACATAAAGAAAATCATGTAATTTTCCATTTGAAATACTAATATCACCAAATCCTTCAAGTTTGCAACTATGATTATCAGTTAATTGAATTGGAATTTTTGAAGGATCAAGTTATAAAGAATTAAACATTTCTTTATGAGATGTAACATGTTGAGAAGCACCACTGTCAATTATCCATTCTAAATGTTTAGAAACATTGTAACTAGCAGCAAAAGCATGATGAGATATTTGATTATATTGATTATTGTTATTGATAGGTTTCTTATCATTTTGCTTTTTAAAACAATTGTGCTAGATGACTATTTTTCCCACAATAAGTACAATGGAGTTTTTTATTAAGACTGTTATACTGATTAGGATGGTTATCATTACGATTTGTATTTTGATTATTATTGTTATTAAAAGAAGGCCTAGAATTAAATCTAGTACTATTATTATGATTATTATGATTATTATTGAAATTGTGATTATTAAAAGTTTGATTATTATGATCAGAAGATGTGAGAACCTGATTTTGAATTTTAGACAAAAGACACTTTCATTAGATCTAAGAGTATCAAACTGTAATAATTTAGCTTCCTCTTGATGTAATAAATTTTGAAAAATACTATAAGTTAATTGAGTAGACAAAATAGGAATAGCAAGTTGAGAGTGAACTTTAGTAATAAATTGTTCAAATTGCCTAGGAAGACATTTCTTTAAAACAATGGTAATTAATCTAATATTAGTTAGGGTAACACTTAATCCAATTATTTGACTTTTAATATAATCAAATTTAATAGAAATTTGTCCATAGATTTGAAATTAGTATACCTTAAGTCTTCCAAATTATCTTGCAATTGGATCTCACATGATTCTAATGGTCTATCATATATTTGCTTCAAAATATCTCATGCTTTAAGGGAAGTAGTGCAATGAGCACTCAAAACATATAAATTGGGATTAAGAGATATACCAATGAGGCCAAGGGCTTCCTCACTGTTATTGTCCCATTCATCTTTTTCATCTTGTCTAGTCGAGGCACACAAAATGGAAGATGTGTTAGTAGCAACATCTAAAATATGCTTAAATCAAAAGATAAAAGAGAGATGTGTTTTCCAAGCATGATAGTTCAAGTTATTTAACTTAATATTAGGAATTAAGGTTGACATGATGAAGGAAAAAGAAAAATGTGATCTTGAAATTTGATGAAAAATAGTTTAAATTTTAAAATAACACCCTTCTATTGCCTAAAGAATTTGTACATTAAAAAAACCTTATCTATTAAAAATCAAATATCTCTAATAAATTTGAATTTGTTTTTAAAAATAATTAACCTTCACCCTACAAAAATAATTATTAAAAAAACTTTAATAATGCAAAAGTATATCTTGAAAATAATCACCAGCTAGGAAGCCATGAACTAGGCTAACTACTCTCACCACAACTCTGCTATGTTCCTCCTTGACTTTGAAAAAGCCTATGACTTAGTGGAATGGAGTTTTATCTCCATGATTCCTGAGGCCTTTGGTTTCCCTACTACCTTTTGCAATTTAGTGTGTGTACTTCTTAATGATGCCTTTGCCCAAGTTGATGTTAATGACTCCCTCTTTGATCCCTTCCCCCTTGGTAAATCCATTAGGAAAGGTTGTCCTTTGGCACCTACCCTTTTTTTCATAGCTTCAGAAGCCCTATACTACATCCTTAGGGATAACTCTTTATCCCTTGTTGTTAAAGGTATATATCCTTCCAATAACGATGATCTTATCAACTGCTAATTTTCTAATGCCACTGTCATTTTCTTTGAAACTAATGCTAATAACTTTGAAGCCTTACAAACCAAGCTTAATATTTTCTACACTATTTATGGTGCTCATTTATTTAAATCTAGATCCATATGTTTTAGTTGGGAGGATCAACCTCCTAATTGGTTTAAGCATTGTAAATTTTAATAGGGTGGTCCTCATAAAATTGTTGGATATCTTGGCATTCCTTTTTCTGTTGAGCCATCCCTCAAAGACATGTGGTTTTGGATTAAGGATAGGATTGTTGTGAAGCTGAATAAATGGCATAATAGATCCCTATATTTAGCTAGCAGAGTTCAAGTTTTCCAAAAGATCATGTCCTCTTATAATGTCTACTACTCTTCTACTTGGATGTTCAATAATTACCAAATCCTATAAATTCAAAAAGCTATCAAGAATTTCCTTTGGTCTAATGGTAAAGTCAATAAAAAGATGCATGTTGTTAAGTGGGATTGGTGCCACACTGATAAGCTCCTTGGGGGTTTGGGGTTGAAGGATCTTAAACTTCAAGGAACTGCTCTTTTTACCAAATGGATCTTTCACTTTATGGATGGTAATGATCCTTGGAAGGTCCTTGTTCTGCATAATATTGAAATGGGCTTCCCTAAATATGTTGTCTTGGAAGAATCTTCCCTTTAGTGATTTGATTAATTGTAACCTCCCTATTTTTATTCAAGGCTCTATTGTCTTTAGATCCATATGGAAAGCTAGAGATCATGTCAGAAAGTATATTACCAACAAGGACTTCTATGATGCTAAGCATCTTTATGGTGAAAGATCCATCTAGTGGAACTTAGTCTTGTCTGAGAAACTGCTTTCCCTCTCCCAAGGTTGCTCTACTCAGTTGGTTGACCTTTTCAATTAGGATAAGCTTATTAATTGGGATGATCTTAGGAACAGATTTGATATCCCAATCTCTCAAAAGAAGACTTACAATATGATTGTTAAGGTGTCTAAGGACCTACCTATTGCCTATCATGTGGAATCTCATAGGTACTTAAAATGTAAATGGCTCAATGGGGTCATTATATCCAAAATCGAAGACAATAATATATAAAATATTATTAGGCATAATGAAACCATCATTGACCATGCTACTTTTGTCTAGTATTCCTCCCTTGATAACGGTTCTTGAAAGAAATACTTTGAAATTCTTTGCAAATGTACTATTGAACCTAAAATTAAATGCTTGATAGACTTCCAATTAGGAAAGATGCTTCCATGAATAATTTTTGTAGCTTATGTAGACTTCCTGAAACTGGTAGACACATTCTTATTACTATATTTTTACTAAGGAAATTTGGAATATTTTTGGTATCACTTATCCTGTAAATGTGAATATTCTTCAAATTATCAATAGTAATATTGATGGGCTTAAAAATGATTCTAATCTCTTTTGGAATATTCTCTCTTCTAACATTCTTTGGCAGATCTAGAAATGCAAGAACAACGAAAGGTATCAGAGCAACCCTAGAGTTATTCCTGAGTATTTTTGTAAACTCACCTATTTAAATTTTTTTCTTCAAGTTCATACTACTATGATGATGGACAAGGACAACCTTAAGAGGTTCCTAAAAGATGGTTATGCCACCTTCTTCATCTATGAGTTGAAGCATGGCTACGAATGGAGAAGAAACATTGATGATCTTCAGATGTTTGAAAGGACTTGCAAAAAGCTCAACTAGGAGATTAAAAAGAACATCAAGTCTAAAAAGGACCAGATCTACATGTTGTCTCAAATCCAGGAGCATAAAAATATTGTCTAGATGGAAGGTCCTAGGGGGTGAACTACCTAGGTGGACACCCATGATGATATCTTGCACTAGTCCTTTGTCTTCCTTTCTTATTTGTTGATCTTTTTGTCTTGTACATTGTATTATAAGTTGCTTTTGTGAGGTCAGGCCTCTTCTCTTATTCTTTCTAATGTAACTAAACTGGATATTTTAGTTGTTCCTCTTTTTTGATCCTCTTATATATAATACAAAAAAAATGTATTCAATTTAGTATTAACCAAAAAAAATTTAAAATATTAAATTTTTGAAGAAAAATAAAACTTTTAGTTTGATTTTTTTAATAATTATAAAATTAAAATATTCTAAATATAAAATTAAAATAATTTAAAATTTTCAAAGTACTTGTTCATTAGAAACAAATATTTTATAAATGTAAGATTTTCAAAAATAAATAAGCAAAATATGAATGATCCCCTTTTTGTTATTTTTAAAAAGGAATTTATTTATAAAAAAAATTATGAATGGAGTTAGATAAAATTGAACTTTTCATTCAAAAAAAATATAAAAAATATTAAGTGGATTCAAATTTTAAATTTAAAGAAACCTCTTTGTTTTTTTCCTAAACTCACATGAAGCTTGAATAGAATTGATCTTTAAAAAAAATATAAATTGAGTCCCTGCCTATGCTCTGCCTATACTGGGGTAGGAGGAAGGAATTTGGAGATTAGCTTTGGCAAGTTGAAGACCAGACAATATCTAGAGACTGATTAACTAATTTTAAATACATACATATCTATGGCCAAAAAATAATCTATAGTAGTGTTTCTGATACAACTTTGAGTGACAATGATGTAACTTATCTTCCATCAAGCTATCACAAATCATATTATATTTGATTGCCATCTAGTGTTGCTAGTTCCACACAATGAAAGTGATGCCAAAATACCAACATTATTAGGAGGATTCATTAGGCTAACACCTTGTCACAGATATTGAAAGGTATTGGGGTTGAATGGTATGGTAGTAGGGGAATTGTGATAGCATGTTGTAGCACTAGCAACTAGAATGGTCCCTCTTAATAGGGAAAGTAGTGCAGGATTGGAATGGTTTAAGAAACACAAATAAGTGAAACTTTCTATGTAAATAATAATAGCAAGTCAATATTATAGAAAAGGTAGGAAAGACACATTTGGATGGAATATCACATGGATAAAGACTATGCAACCTAACATTTCTACCATAGCCATTATGTGTAAGTATAGTAAATAAGATTTAAAATTGATGTCTCCACTAATGAATATTTGAAGGTACAAATATCTAAGCATTGAAAAACTAAGAGTTAAAACTTAAAAGAAATGATTACATATAATTTTATCAAAAAACTATAGCTTTTAGATATGATAAATGTGTGCAAATCTAGGCATTGACATGAAACTCATATAGTTTGAAAACTGGTACAACTAAAATACAATTATAGAAAATTTGGTGAAGATGACTCAAATTTTGATATATTGGCTAAAATTGAAAAGGGAAAAAAGTTATTTATGAAACTCAAGAGAATATTAAGAAAAATTGAAGACAGAAAGCATAAAATCACATCCAAAATTAGAATAAGCGAAATTGAGAAACCTTAAACCTAATCAACATTTAAATTTTATCTACGTGTGTGTTACTTGTTCTTATGGCTTAGCTTTATATATAGCCAGATCCAATTGTATCTTTGATACTTCCACTTAGTAAACATGCTAAACCACATAGACAACCATGGAACCCATGAGGATATCTAGCTAACCCATCTTCAACATACTCAAAAATAACTCTTGAAAGAAGGATGTTTGATTCATTGCAAAATAAATCATCACGTCTAGTTAGTTGTGAAACGCATCTATCTATTGATATTGTCAAACACATTTGGAATGTGAATATCCAATTTGTATTTAGAGTTTTATTTGTCAGACAAATGAGGTAAATTTGATTAGCAAATTTTGATCACAAGTTAGATTTTTTTGCTTTTCACTAGTAGAGTTGTTGTGTAGTTTGTTATCAAACAACAAACAACTTACTTTGCTCATTGTGTGCCCACCTAAAAATAAAATATTGTAAGAAACCAAATCAATGGGAATGGCTATTGATAAGATCAATAATAAAATATATATAAATGTTTACCTGAAAGAGCCATCAGATTTGTGAACTTTAAGTTTTTGAGAGACAAGACTCTCATAAGTCTAGTTTAGTTCAAACTAGACAAAGTTAAATTGTCAAGAACAATTCTTAAATTTTTGAAGTTAAGGTTGTCTCTCCTCACTAGTGGAAATGGATAGAATTTTCCTCTAGCTTTCAAAATAAACACTAAAATTCTATTATAAAAAAACCTTCAAAAATCTGGAAAACTTAATCAATAAGATGAAAAGTATGGTTGGAATTAAAAAGTTCAAGACCTCGTTGATAAATTCACAAGCAACCAAAACCAAGATGTCTATGTAGTACATGATTCCACTACAAACTACTTCCACTCTTGCTTTTATGTCATTAAATATTGTGAATGTCATCGCTTGCAATGATACATTTAGCAGAGTCACCCACTCATTTGATGTCCCATTCAATAGCACTGAAATGTCTCATCCCTATCAAATTCATACCACAAAAAATTGATTAACCCATAAATACCTAAAAATACATGTAACTAGGGTATTTATGAAAATAAGTGTGCTTGCACGAACAAAACGTGGAAATGTAGTCTGAGCAAGCCAGTCACCTGTGTATTGTCTTGATTGGGATAAAACTCATTATGATCTCTCAACATTATTGAGATAGATGAATAAAAATTATAATCCATCTTCATATGACTTGATCATATGTTGACTCGAGAGTAAATAAAATTAATCATTTTTTGGCAAGCTTCTTAGCATGTTAGCATGAAAAACATGCAAGTGGGTCGACTATTGCATATCAATCCACTTTTGAAGGTATAGTGACCAATCTTGCTTTTGCTAAATTTTCCATTGCTAGTTCGAATGTTAGGTCTAATGCTAGTAGCACTTAATAAGCTATTACTTATGTACTGATGTTGGTCTTTCTATAGGTAATGCTTCAATAGAAGAATCACTTGCTTAGTAAATTATTGAAACTACTGACTAAACTGAAGTGTAATAAACAAACATTCATGCATAGTGCCATGGTCCATGACTCACACACCTCCATTTGTTATTATGAATTCATGCATAGTTCCATTTGTATATGGTACCTTGCCATACTCCATCAGTAAGAAAAAATTTTCTCATAATTTTTTGTGGAGAAAAAAGAAAGACTACTTGCAAAAATGGCAAGGAGCCAATGAGAGGGCAGAAAATTTGAATGTAAAAATAGTGTTTAATGGAAAATTTGAACTGATCATGTTTTTTATGGGATTGATTTCCTATTTTTACTATTCTCAAGACAAGATTTAATACCAAAATTTAGGGAAAAACATTAGTCCCTGCCTATAGGCAGCAGGGACTAACAATTTAGAGTTAGACTTAAAAGAAAGAAAATAAGCTCACATAATGGTGATACAATATATACTATTGAAATGTGTTGGAGGAATAAGCATAGAAACCAAGAATGTTACTTATGATTCATATTGATAAGGAATAAAACATATGATGAATGACAAAACTGAAGAAAAAATACGTAACACAAATGATTAAAAAAGAAAACATTGAACAAGTGTAGTTGAAAGGTGGATAAATTAATTAAAAATGAGATAATTGCATGAGTAACAATAGGAACAAATGTTAATTAAGATGGAAACAAAATAATGATAGTGTAGGAAAAAAATGATACACTTATAGGCGCGGAAGGTCATATTGGTCACTTTTTAACTTTTGGGTCATATATGGCAGACTACAAATTTGTGGGATTGCATTGCTTGACATGTTAAATTTTTACAAAACTGTCAATATAATATTTAAATTTATAAATAAAATGTCAAAATTCAGTATAGAAAATATTTTAAAAATATAGTATATAAGTTAATTTTGTCAATTTGAAAATATTAGTATGCAAGATATAAACTTAGAAACTTTCTTAAATTGACATATATTGTTGATTTATAATTACTTTGTAGAATTTTATATTATTTTTTAGACCGTACAAATTTAGAAACTTTGAGATATGATGATTTTGTAAATAGTACTAATTTATTCATATATTATATTGATTTTTGACAATCAATATTTATCTCAAAACGTAAAATAAAAGGCATAAATATGACATCGTAAAAAAGCAAGATGACAAGTGACTATCAAATTCTAGACCTGTTGGTGGATATAAAGTGTTGCTATCAAATATGGTAAAATAAATGAAATGAGATTTTGGAAAACAAAAAAGATTACAAATATTGAGTTTAGCACGATGATGAAAACAATAGGCTGCCAATATGCAATTCTAGCATATGCTTGTAGATATCTATTACACACACACTTTGAATGGATGGATGAAAAAGGTATAAAAAGTCTTATAAGTGCAAAGAAAATGCTAATAATTCAATGTCCGCAAGGTACCGACAAACAAAAATGGGTAATAGGTGGAACTCTTAATAGGGTGAACAGGGTGGGTTATGATACCAAATACATTGTGGATAAGTTGATATAGAGATGAAGAAAATAGAGTGTAGATGGATACAAAAAAATGGTATGAAGAGAAATATAGTTTGTGAAGACTACTTAGAAAAAAGAAAGAAAGATATAAATGTCAAGCTAGTGACTTATTCAAATGCCAATGGAAACTAGTCATAGACTTAGAACAAAATACAATCAGAGATCTAAAAATTTAATTCTTATCAGAATAAGATAGTTTTTCATTTAAAATATATATTTAGTGATATTTAGATTAATTTACTTAAGCTATCACAGATTTTTCAGGACAATAATAACAAATGTAATTATATAATATTTGATAAAAAATTCACAAGTGCATAAATGAGAGGTATAGAGGAGAGGAAATAACAACTAGATTAACTTGAACTACTAGAGATTGAAACTTGAAGTTATAGAGATAAATATAGGTTTCTTTTATAAATATGTAAAAAAATTATTATTATAAATTTGCAAGTGCAATGTTAGAAAAATAAAATAAAAGCAAAATTTATCTTTGTTTCCAAAACAAGAGAAAACAAATTAGGTTAGATGAAAAAGGAACTCTTTGGTGGCAAGCCTTCCAAAGAGGGCTACAAATTAAGACTTGTAGATTGAATAAAAAAATATGCAACAACAAAACAAAATTATTAATGAAGCTAATGCTTCACTTCACCTCTCAAAAATGGCCTCCAACATGGTAAGCTTCACACAAACTCAAATCAAGGATCAACAAGGTCTGATGCCATGTAAGAAAAGATAATGGAGAGTGAGGAAACCAAATTAATCCAAGAGAGACAAGTGGGAAAAATGTTACCATCAAATAACCAAGATCCAAGAGTATAAATCAATGAAGAGCAACAAAGAAGACAAAGATTTTGAAAGGGAAAAGAAAAGAAAAACCCTCTTGAGTATTATGAATGGAAGGCAAAAGAGGCCTAAGGAAAGGAGAAATAAATAAGGTGGAGCAAAAAGCTCTTTACAATAACATCAAGATGATGTGAAGTAGTTCTTCTAATAATGAGACAGAGGCACCTCTTTTATAGTGATGTAAAAGGAGTTTCATGTGTAACTCCTATTTCTATCAATGCCACATTCATAAGAAGTGTGTTCAAAGTGTCAAGATCCTCTTAAGGAGGAATAACAATTTTCCTTAATAAAGGAATTACAAAAAATGAGTTGTCCTTACATATGAACAATAGGACAAGAAAATGGCATGTCCTCTACATGTGGACTAGAGGACAAAGAACATAAGGGATACCTTGATTCATCCCATATAATAAATAAATACAACCAAGGAAATATTACTATTTCTAACAAAAAATGACCCCTAGGTTGTAAGGTTGGGGCACAAATCCCAAGATAGTATTATACAAGTGTCCATCTCTCATAAGGTTTTGTTATTTCTCTCAACAACACCATTTTTTTGAGGAGTGTGTGGTATTGTTTCAAACCATCCTCTGTGTAAAAATCTTTAAGAGCCTGATTCACATACTCCCCCAATTATGTGTGTATAATCATAATAGAAAATCTAGACTACTTCTCAACAAATTTATTAAAGATTCAAAATGAACCAAATACATCAAACTTAAGAAATTACACCTATGTACACTTGTAGAAGTCATCAATGAATGTGGGTACATATCAAACCCATGAAAAAGAAGAATGAAAAAAGGCATGAGATTGTTATGTACCAATTTCAAGGGTGCCTTAGCATGTGTAACTCTTCCTATAAGAAAAGGGATCCCAATGACATTTTCCAAGAACACATCTGCAACAAATACAATTTGTACGAGAAATATGTAGTATCCCAATAATAATTTCCTATGTGCTCATTTTTTGTAAATATCCATAGTTAACATGGCCAAAATGCTCATGCTAAAGTCTTCTCACTTAGTTTGCATGTACAATAAGAGAGACAAATGAACTATATAAACTCCCAAGTTCATCAAACCTATATAAATGAGACTCAAAATCAACACTCCCACTAAAAAAAAACCATTTTAGGATCATGGAAATCTCAAATAACCACATCATCTGGTGAGAACTCAACTATTTTACCAAAGCAAAAATGAAAAAATCTAAAAAATAGCAAGGAGGTTCGTAGAAATATTAGGAACCAAAAGAATATCCTGGAGAGAAAAAACATCCAATGAAACATAACTAGAACCTCTATTCAAATTTATAAGGAGTCACCAAATGTAATATATGAAGTATCACTATAGGAAAGTAAGGTGACCAAATCATGTGAGTGTTTCATATGGTAAAAAACACTAAAACTAATTATCCATGAAGCATTAGAAGGAAGAGCATGTGCATCAAGAACATTTACCTTTCCTATGGAAGGACGAGGTGGCTTCAAAGAAGTAATGTGATGTTATTTCATGGCCTTCTCTAAATCCTCTAAATATTTCCAACACCTGAAGATTGGATGTCCTTCCTTTGGAATGAAACTATAAGGATCACTTTTATACTTCTTATTCTTCGAGGAAGGCTCACCAAACTTAGTGGATTTACCTTTCATAGTGGGTTTTCTCAAATATGATTTTGGAGGTGGCATGGAGAAACTCCAATTTCCAAGTGAATATAATTTGGGCTTCACTTTATAGCTCTTCTTCCCTTTGATGGTTGAACAACTAATGCTTGGTTCTTCAATCCTATTAGATAGTCCAACTATGTAAGCTTGACCTTCTCTCTAATCATTTGATCACAAAATCCTTAAATATAGTCATGGTATATGTAGGACCCAAGGCATCCATAGTGGAATGAAAGGTAGGGAACTCATATTGATTGTATTCTTCTCTACCTGGTCATGGTCTATTTTAGTGGAGGTTCTCTACATCATTAGTTACTTTTTTATAGTGTTTTGCAACTTCATCATGCTTCAATGGTGTTCTTCATGATTATTTCTTTATTCCTATTCCTTTGATTCTTCACTAGTCTTCACATTTTTTAGCATTATTTTCATCTCCTTTTGAAGTAGAGTTTTGACCACAACTCTGGGTCAGGGACATAGTGCATCCCTACCCCAAGACTTATTTTGGGTCTCCTTCTTGGCCCTTGTGTCAGTGTTGATATGAGACATCATTTCATTTACTTGTTTACTAGTAGGATAAAGTTTATTCCAAATCCTTTATAATAATGGTCATTTTATCCATTTTTCATCCATTCATACATCTAGATCCATCTCTCCATACATGCACAACAAGCACCCAAGTATTCAAACACTCAAGCCATCTTCAAGTATATTCAAGGATATCCTTTTGTAATCCTTTATAGAGGATAACTCTTGTATTCAAGGTGATTTCAAGAAATTTTAAAGGAATTTGTTAGTGGGATTCATCATCTATCTTCCATTCTCATGCCACAACATTTCAAGTGTTAGATAACTAAGACAAGGGAAGGGGGTGAATCAGTTATAACTAATTATCCTATAGGCCTTAAAAATAATTTTGTACAAACTTCAAGCTCATAAAATTTCAAATCAATAATTCAATAACCACATCAAATATCTTAAATAAAAATTATAAAAACTTCACATCAAACTTTTATCTCATTGTTTCTTAATATATTGAGTATTAAAGTAATCATCTAGCTTATAACAAGTTGTAGCATTAAACAATTAACTTGAAATAAACTTTGCAACACAATAAGCATTCACACATTTCACACAAGTATTTAACATAGAAACCCTATAAATGGAAAAACCACCTAGGAATTGGTAACCCAAATATTTTCACTCTTCTAAAGTGAGCTATGTTAGGAGCCAACCTTGTTAAAGGTTACATGCACATTTTTAGTGTGACCTTGTTAGAGGGTTTTAACCAAAGGTCACCTAGACCTTATCATTCCTTGAAATTTCTAAAGAGTGGTCTACTTTAAAGGACTTAAAAACATTACTATTGAATGTTTCCATATACAATTTAAAAGACTTGTTAGGTCCTCTTGGTTAAGACATTTTTCAGCTACAATGGTAAGAAAGTAACTGTGAAATGATCTATTAGGTTTTAGCACTACATTTCTTGTTCAAATCTCTACTTCACTCTGTCTCTTCTTTATGATCTCTTTATGACTAATTCACACACTCACACTTCCACTTAGCACTTCCTTTACTTGATCTTCACACTACTATTTTTCTTAGTTCACCTTATGTCTTCTTCTTCCACTTCAATTTTTATCAACAACAATTGCTAATGATCAGCGAGATCAAGAATAATTCTCCAACAATTAGCAACGAGGAATCTTGTTCATCCCTTTAAATAGACAAATTTCTATATTCCAAAGTATTCTATATTTTTCCACTTAATTATAATCATAGATCTTAGATTCAACAAATTTAGACACTCAGAAAATAGATTTTTTCTATTTTATTCTTTTTTTAGGTAATTGGCCAAAGCTTAGATTATTTATTATTCACTATTATTATTATTATGTGTTAATCATGAGTAGATTCAAACCCAAGACCTCCCCATTGAGAGGCTCACAATTTATCGATGTGTTGTAGGCTCTTGCCTAAAAATACCTTCTCGAACTTTGTACTTTGTTCCAAATTGTTAAATCTTCTCTATTAGATCTTCTTTGAATTATTCTAGCCATTGATCTCATAACTAACTTCATCCTTATCTTTTAGAATTCTTGGAAATTCTTAATATTCACCAAATGCTAGCCTCAGATTAATTACAAACTTGTTCTTCATGTTCATGCTTGGTGAACACTACAACTTAGTCAATACTTGACTTGGTTAACACTAGAACTACTCAGTTAACACTAGAATTCAACACTTCTTCCTTGGGTACGAGGTGACAAAGATCATTTAATATTGTATTCCTTCATTTATCATTTAGTCTGGTCAGTGTACCTTGAACATACACCTTGCTTAAGATCATGTACAAAAATCAAACCAACTTTATATTGTCAAAGTCTTACTCAAGAAAGTTCTCATTGAGCACCATACACTTATCAACACTTATATCACCATACTTTCTTCAAATCTTCTTCATCAATCAAATAATATGAAAATATAGTGAATTATCACAATGAAAACATAATAATTGATATGACTCTTACTTATACATTATCAATTGGGGATAACAATCTCCCCCTTTGCCATTGATGGAAATACATAAACATAAGATTTTACATTACAAGACATTACATCGTAAGATAATCAAATGTATGTATTGACAACAACAAAAGTTTTTAGCTCTCTAACTTTATTTAGGTTCTCTTCATTAGGTTCATAATTTCTATCTCGATGCTCACTTAAAAAAAATTCTTCCCCTTTGGGTATATTTCACTTTTTGTTCATATTAGCATCACTTCATATCAATTTCTCCCCCTTAGGATACCATATTTATTTCTTCTTGTAGATTCTCTCCACCTAATTAATTCGTCTCTCTTCATACAGATTCTGTCTCACTTTGGAAATAGTGCCAAAGGTAACTATAAGTTCTAATTTGAAACTTATAAAATCTTGTAGCTATTCCTTGTACCTTGCATTTTATTATTATAGATCAATTTCACTACAATCACTTTCACGACTTTAGGAAATAGTCCCTAAAGAGTGAACACTTGCAACAACTCCAAAAATATATAAATGTTCATCCATGAATTTATGCAACATGAATCCCTTCTTAGTGAAAGGGGGAGGACCCCTAACTTACCTCCTAGAAACTCAAAATCATCCTTAGGCAATGGATTTGTGAATATGTCTACAATTTTTTCCTTAGACATCACATATTCTAGCCTTACTTACTTCTCTTGTACTTGTTGCCTCAAATAATGATACTTGATAGATATATTCTTGATTTTTGTATGTATCAAAATATTCTTGTATATATTTATTACACTCATGTTATCACAATAGATAGTAATAGGATCGATAACTTGTTCTTGCATTCTTTCTAATAATTGCTTGATCCAAAAAATATTTGAACAATTAAATGTAGCAAAAACATACTTAGCCTTGGCTATAGAATGTGATATGAAAATTTATTTCTTCCTCAACCATGTAATTAGTCTTTTTCCTATAACGAAATCTCCACCACTTGTACTTTTCTTGTCATCAACATTTCCAGTCCAATCAACATTAGTGTAAAATCTAAGTTAAAAATCACCTTCTTATTTGTACCACAATCCATATTCTTCTATTCCTTTCGGTTATCTAAAAATCCATTTAACAACAATCATTTTTGTTTCCTTTAGATTAGATGGAGAACTTGTAACTATACCAACTAAATATGCAATATTGGGTTTGCTATGCACAACATACTATAACTTTCCAATCATTGATCTGTATTGCATCTCATTCACCTTAGTAGTAGTACCTCCTTACATAATTCGCATCTAGCCACCATAGGTGTACTAAATGACCTTGACTCGTCCATACCAAATATTTTCAAGATCTCCTTAATGGACTTAGATTGTGTCACATATATACCTTCTATTTGATGAGCTTACAAACCAATGAAAAACTTGATCTTGCCAAACATAGACATCTCAAAATCCCTATTCATCTAATCAACAAATGAGTTTCACAAAAAATTATCTTCATAAAAAATGATATCATCCACAAATATTTGAGCAATGAGTACCTTGTTTTCAACTTCAGTCTTCAAGTGATATAGGTTATTGTTCTCACTTTTTCTGACAAATCCAATGTTTATCAAATATGAATGTAGCCTTTCATAACATGCTATTGGTGCTTATTTTAGTCCATATAATGGTTTTTTCAACTTGCATACTAGATGCTTCCGATTTGGCTCTACAAACCCTTATGCTTTTTTAATGTATACCTCTTGTTCTAGTATTTCATTCAAGAACACAACTTAACATCCATTTGATATACCTTGAATTCCTTATAACTTGCATATACCAATAGAATTTTGACTCCTTCCAATTTGGTTGTGGGTACAAAGGTCTCACCATAATTAATACCTTCTTGAGCATAAACTTTACAAACTAATATGACCTTGTTCCTTACAACTTCTCTATTCTCATTCAATTTGCTTCTAAAAATCAACTTTGTTCCAATTACATTCTTGTATTTAGGTCTTGACACTAGTGTCCATGTATTGTTCTTCGCAATCTGATCTATTTCTTTATTCATAGCATTGATCCAATCTTCATTATCAAGTACAACTTTCATAGTTCCTTGCTTAAACTCATCAATCAAACAAGTATTACGATTTAACTTACTTTTGGTTATGACACCAATGCTTTTATCTCAAATGATTTGTTCAAGTGAATGTTTATTACATACTTTCCAATGTTTATGGCTTCTCTCCAGAATATTTGTGCAATACCTTTTTCAATCAACAATATTCTTTTTTTAGCAATCTCATTCTATTGTGGAGTTTTTGGTGTAGATAATTGTATGTTAATTCCATTGTTAATACAAAATTTAGTGAATTCATCAGACATTAACTCATCACCTCTATTAGATCTTCGGTATTTCAATTATTTACTTGTTTTTTTTCATTTCTAGCTTTATACCATTTGAACACTTGAAAAGCATCATATTTTAACTTCAAATAAATTATTGTCATCATTCTTGAAAAATCATCCATAAATAATATGAAATATTTATCTCCATAATATCTCTCAACTCTGATTAGTCCACATAAATCAATATGAAATAGCTCTAGAATATCACTAGTTGAATGTTGTTTGATTGAAAAAATAGATTTAGTCATCTTACAGAGTTGACATTCTTTGCACATAGCATTCTCATGTCAATGCAGGTTTGGTAAGCCTCTCACTTTCTTCATTCTACTTACTTTGACCATATTCTCAAAGTTGGCACGACATAGTCTCTTGTGCCATAGCCACACATTTTCAACTTTTGCAAATGTACATGTATTAATAGTAGGATCAAGATAAAATAGATTACCTCTAGTTTTTTCTCCAATACCAATCAAACTCCCATTGTCATCATAGATCTTTACTTTTGTGTTATAAAATTTCAACTCGTGACCTATATTATTCAACTTAGAAACACCTAATAGACTATATTTTAATCCTTGAACCCAATATGCATCATCAAAACTGATTTTATTGTTTAGCATCAATATACCTCTACCTTTCATAAGACATGGAACATCATTCCCAAGTTTAACAGTTCCACCATCATATTTCTCAAATTTATCAAAATTACTTATATGATGTGAACATCCACTATCAATAGTCCATGTGTCACTCTTATTAACATGAGAAATAAGATATTAGTGTCCTTTTAGTCCTTGTTCTTTTTGTATTTGTGCTCCTTCTTATCATTTTTATCACTCTTTTTCTTGTTAGGACATCTAGAAGCAAAATGACCAACTTTATTGCATTTAAAAAATATTAGGAGCAATTTTCCTTTACCTCTACATTGTATCTTTGCAAGAAATGCTTCAACCTCATTTAATTTTTCCTCTAATTTTGAATCACTTTCATCCTTATTGGTCTTCTCTTTCTTTAAACTTCCAATGGTTAGTGATGAATTGAGTGCATTCTAAACTTTCACACTATTATCATAATTATTTAATTTAGATGTAGTCAAATGACCAAATAAACCTTCAAGAGTAATATCATTACTAGACATAGCTCTGAATTCCTAAATTGTGAATAATCTTACAACATAAATAGGTAAAATTGTATGAGAACTATACTTACAACTTCTTCATTTCTAGTGGCTCTTTTAGTAGCTTTGATAAAACTAACAAATTCCTTGATTCAGATGACATAATGCATAATGTTTTCTCCATCTTTCATCTTCATTTCATCATATTTTCCTCTTAAGATTTATACTTTGGCTCTCAAAACATTCTCATATCCTCCATGCACAAGTGTTAGCTTGTCCCGCATTTCTTTAGCAATAGAAATTTTTAACATTATCAAACTTACCATCATTTAAAGTAGAAGCAATCTCAATCATGAGTTTATTTTGTTCTTTCTCCTAGTTCATCTCATCAACTGTAATAGGCTCAATGGGAGGGGTGTACTAGTTGTCAAGATAGAATAGTGCATTATCTCTAATACCAGATAGATGAAGTATCATCCTACTTTTCCATGAAGATAAATTTTCCTTGTTCAACTTTGGTACCTCTCTCTTATATACATCTTCAAATCTTTACCTCAAGTTCCTTCAAACTCCTTCCTTCAATCACTTAGCTCTGATACCAATTGTTAGATAATTTGGGGGGGGTAGTAGTGAATGATTTATAACTTGTTATCTTAAAAATGGCTTTCTACCAACTTTAACTTCATAAAATTTCAAATCAATAGCTTGATAACCACATCAAACATCTTAAATAAAACTTATAAAAACTTCACATCAAACTGTCATCTCAGTGTCTCTTAATATACTGAGTATCACAGTAATCATCTAGCTTATACCATGTTGCAAAATTAAATAGTTAACATGAAAAATACTTTGCAACACAATAAGAATTCACACATTTGACACAAGAATTTAATGTAGAAACCCTGTAAAGGGAAAAAATCACTTGGGAACTAGCATAGTGAACCTTAAGAGGACCCTTGTTGATTAAAATTTCATTTACATCTAGTTGAGCATAGTGAACCTTAAGAGGACCCTTGTTAAAATTTATCTATTGTTCCTAGTGTTGGATGCTACTTCTCTTAC